>CM065365.1:34184050-34814987 GCA_033032245.1 Poecilia picta | reverse complement strand
CACCCACCCACCCCACACACCAACCCACCCCCACCCACCCAACCCACCACCCACCCCCCACCCCCCCCCAACCACCCCCAACCCACCCAACCCACCCTAACCCCAAACCCCACCCAAACCCACCCCCCCCCACCCAACCCTAACCCAAACCCCTACCCTAACCCTAACCCTAAACCCTAACCCTAACCCTAACCCTAACCCTAACCAACCTAACCCTAACCCTAACCCTAACCCTACCCTAACCCTAACCCTAACCCTAACCCTAACCCTAACCCTAACCCTAACCCTAACCTACCCTAACCCTAACCCTAACCCTAACCCTAACCCTAACCCTAACCCTAACCCTAACCCTAACCAACCCTAACCCTAACCCTAACCCTAACCCTAACCCTAACCCTACCCCTAACCCAAACCCTAACCCTAACCCTAACCCTACCCTAACCCTAACCCTAACCCTAACCCCTAACCCTAACCCTAACCCAACCCTACCACCCTACCCTAACCCTAACCCCTAACCCTAACCCACCCTACACCCAACCCTAACCCTAACCCTAACCCTAACCCTAACCCTAACCCTAACCCTAACCCTAACCCACCCTAACCTACCCTAACCCAACCCTAACCCAACCCTACCCTAACCCTAACCTAACCCAAACCCTAACCCTAACCCTAACCCTAACCCTAACCCTAACCCTAACCCACCCTAACCCTAACCCTAACACCCTAACCCTAACCCTAACCCTAACCCTAACCCTAACCCAACCCTAACCACCTAACCCTACCCTAACCCCTAACCCTACCAACCCTAACCCCCAACCTAACCCTACCCTAACCCCTAACCCTAACCTAACCCATAACCCTAACCCTAACCCAACCCTAACCCTAACCCTAACCCTAACCCTAACCCTAACCCTAACCCTAACCCTAACCCTAACCTAACCCTAACCCTAACCCTTCACTGTCGACTTTTAAAGTTTGTCATTCTTTGAACCACGCCACAAAACCAATCTTACAGCAGCGTCGTCCTCCGTCAAGCTAAAGGATGTGGCTGGCTTCCCCTCTGCTGATGACCTGTGAACCACAATCACTTGGTTGACATGGCTTATCCTGCGCTCCAGCCACTCTTTGGCCTTGGAAACTGAAAAGGCCACATGATGAGCAAAAAGCACAACCGCATGGCTCAGTAAGACCCGGACGACCAGAACGGCTTCGCAAAAGTATCAAAACCTGGTCCTTTCAACCTCTGACACTCGTTGCCCTTTCTGAAGGTTGTTGATGACGCCATCCATGTCCTTCTGCACCCTCAATAAGACACGCTGGCAGTCCAGAAGGACGGTGTCGGGGTCGATGACCAGCTTAGGGTTGAAACTGCACGACGCCAACAGAAAAATCACAAAAATTAATTACCTCATTTGGCATCAGCAGCAGCTCTGTGCTTGCTTGCCTTTTGCTGCTTTTCTCCAGGCCTCTCAGCATATCGACTGCCGACCTGAGCGCCTGGACAAAAGCGTCGCAGGTTGCAGCATCTTCCTCGCCCTTTGGCGAAGGTGGAGAAACGGAGCATGTTGGACAGACTGGTTCATCGTGGCCGTGGAGAGTTTGGCCACCTGCAGCCTCTGGACGTTCTGCTCCACCTTCTCGACCTTTAGGAAGGCGGCCGTCACCACTGAGCTCTTGTGACGGCCGAAGGAAATCAGTCATCGACACGTGATGGATATCTGAGGGAAGGACGGGTTCAAGCACAGAACAAAGAGGTCATGATGCTGGGCTACTGATTACCCCTCTGTCTGGACACAGGATTAATATAACCAGTTTAAAATTCATGGTTATATGCCAGACATGGAGAACTGGGATGACTCCATGATGTTCAGGATTCAGGTCTCATGGCATCTCAAGGTGTCAACATTGCAGCCAGTGGGCTGAAGGAGGAAATACAACTTTATTTTGTAGAAATTCAAGAGCTTTTATCACTTCGCAAAAAATTTATCAGCACAGAAACTCCAAAGCACACAACGAAGCAATATCATAATATAATCATTGTCATAATACCCCCAATAATTTAAAACTTCTTTCACCCCTGTTACTATCTGATAAATTATAACTTTATGATATGATGTCATGGTAGTGATTCATATAAGAAGAGGCTTTGAGTACCATTCAAAGATTTTTATTAAAAAAGAAGAATCATTTCCACTATTTTTGGTTTCAGTCTGGTCCTCCTCTGGCTCACTACGTCTCCAGCTTTAAAGCAGACCTGCTCACATGGCACAGATGAAACTCAGACTCACAAAAAGTTTTAAAACACATAATCACTCAGCCTATCTAAACTCAGACTCATGATCTTGAATCCATGCACACGACTCAAGTTCTGACTCTATATCTCATTATTTTTAACTTATGTAAAAGCATATCCACCTTTCCAAAAACCTACAATTTTGGTGGATATTCAGTCCCATTTTAAAGCCTTCAGAATAATTACAAGAGCCACCCATTTGGGGATTCCTGCGAATCAGTTCATGACAAGCTGTGTGTCACAAGCAGCTTGAGACACCAGAAAGAACGATGTCTTGTTTAGGAGCAGTCACTTGATTTTTGGCCTGTTGACGATGAAAACACTGCATAACTTCCACTTCATTTGCCTCAATTGTTTTGAGCAGGAAGTGTCAAGCAGCACATCACTTATGCATATACAAGGGTTGACCTTAGAGTTTAATTCTATTTGCTATTTTATTAATGGTGAATTTGGGAAGCACTTTGGTCTACTCTATATTTAATGTACCATAGACATTTGACATTAAAACATTGAAAAAGTGCTTAAACAGATCCTTTCCAGATTTTATGTGAACTTTTAACAAAAACTATTTAACATGGAAACAAAAGTTAACAGCACATTAAAAAAATCATAAAAACTGATTATACTTTGACTTTAATTGGCAAACTGAGATGTTTCTTGTACAGTGGTCTTAGTGTGGCTATTTAAGTGTGTCTTTTGATTAAGTCTTTGACATTTGTTGTCCCCTGTGTGGACTCTCTGGTGTGTTTTTAAGCTGCTCTTATGGCTAAATGTTTGTGCACAGGTATCACACTCATATGGTTTCTCACCAGTATGGACTCTCATGTGTGTGTTTAAAGTTGTTTTATGATTAAATGTCTGTCCACAGACATCACAGCCAAATGGTTTCTCTCCTGTGTGGATTCTCATGTGTGTATTTAAATTAATCTTTTGACTGAATCTCTGTCCACAGACATCACACTCAAATGGTTTCTCTCCAGTATGGATTCGGCGATGTGTGTTCAAGTTGGTCTTATGGCTAAATGTTTGTCCACAGACATCACACCCGAACGGTTTGTCTCCTGTATGTGTTCTCCGGTGTGTATTTAAATGTGCCTTTCGGCTGAACCTTTGTCCACAAACATCACAACCAAAAGGTTTCTCACCTGCATGGAGTCTCATGTGCGTGTTCAAATTGATCTTTTGACTAAATCTTTGAGCACAAACATGACACCTGAACGGTTTGTCTCCTGTGTGAGTTTTCATGTGTGTGTTTAGGTTGGTCTTGTGGCTAAAAGTCTGTCCACAGACGTCACATCCAAATGGTTTCTCACCAGTGTGGATTCTCATGTGTGTGCTTACATGCGACTTCCTACTAAATACCTGACCACAGATATCACAGCCAAATGGCTTCTCCCCCGTGTGAATCGTCATGTGTGTGTCCAGATGTATTTTTAACCGAAAGTTCTGTCCACAAACATCACAGCAAAAAGGTTTCTCTCCTGTGTGAACTCTAATGTGCCGGTTTAAATCTGTCCTTAGTTTAAATTGTTTTGCACAAAAATCACAAAAAAATGGTTTCTGCACACGGTTTGAGTCATCCTCTTCATCTTCATTACTGACTTCAGTATCTGAAGAGGAGGAAGTCTCTACAGAAGTGTTTCCCTTCAGGGTCCTGCAGAACTCTGCTCCTCCATGGACATCTTCATCAGTTTCAGCTTTCATCTGGTCTGCTGTGCTGCTGCTTGGAATGTCTCTGTCCACAATTTGATGTTGAAGAGGATTCTCCTCTTCATCTTCACTCTTAATGAGAACTGCAGTGACTTTGTCCTTCCCTTTGAGCTTTTCTTCCTCCAGACCAATCCCGAGTTCTTCCAGTTCTTCCTTGACGAGGGAGGGCGGATGGGTAACAGCCACATTATTTTCCTCTGGAGCTTCTTTATTAATTAGAATTCTCTGTTGAACATCTGCAGGAACCTCTGAAACACAAAGTGTACACATTGTTTTCTTTTTAACGCTTCATGTATAAGATCTGAAATATCTCAAACATATAAAATGTGCCTGAACAGGAAAGGTCAGAGAAGATGAAGTAAATCTCAATGATTACTTTATGTGAACAGTACTAGAGATGTTAAGAACAAGAACAAAGTTCTTTCTGGCCTTGATATTTTATACACAAAACCTCAAGTGTAAACTCTTGGAAGTCCTCATAGGTCTGTCCCACTGCAGCATTTGTAAATATTGATTGTCGGACACTAAAGATGAACAATAATAATTCTCAGCCCATTCCTGTTATCTGCATAATTATAAAAGTCTGCTGTAAATACCACAGCTGCTGCAGAAGACTCTGCTGCATGCATGGGGACAACACAATCGATTACAATAAAATCTTAAACATTTCTCTGCCACACCCATCCTTTGCACTCACCCAAGCTCATATTTTGGCCAGAGTTACTATGAGTGACAATGTCACGAGTGACATTGCATATGAATCCAGGTCTCTCAGGCATTGGCTGCTCAGTGAGCTCATTCATTATTCATTATTTTGTAGTTTGATTTGATTCAAGTTTCATTACTATTTTGTGTTAGGGTAACTTTTTAACCAAAGTTTCTTACTTTGGTTAAATCAGTCTTGTTCCTGTTTTTCTTTAATTCACTCCTTTCTCTGGAATCCTATCTTATGTTTGTTTCTAATTCTTATTTACTCTAGTTTTATGTTTACTTTGCTTTCTGCTAGATTTATTTTGTAGTTTTCTGTCTCCTCTCTCTCCCCTCACACCTGCAGTCAGTTAGCCAATCAGCTCGGCTTCATTGTTCTAGTACTTAATCACCTCTTTCTCAGTCACTCCTCACTGGTTCCTCTGTTACTTCCCTGGTTTCCCTGCATTCTCCTCATGTCTCCTGACTGACTTTTTGTTTGGGATTATTTTGTTCAACTGGTTTCCCATGTTTTTGTAAGTTTGTTTTTCCTCATCATTTTTCATTAAATATTCAAAATCACTTGCTGCCTCTATGTCAGTGCATTTGTGTGCAACATGACAAAATGAGCAAGTCAACCGGACTTAGCAGGCCAACATTTCTCCACTGATTTTTATTGCTTAAAATAAAAATTCAAACCTAAGTGGACACAGTGGCTGGACCCTGCTTGGCCTGGAGTAGCTTTCGTGTCCATGAACTGTGCACTAGAACCATCACCTCCCTTCCCTGGGCTTGAATTGTTGCGGAGGTGGAGTGGGACCATCAGCAGCTTCACCTAAGCTGGGACTGCCAGCCTTTGACTCTCCATGACTCCAAACATTAAAGCTGGTTCTCCACAAGTTTTCTAGCAGTAGCTTCCCTGCTTTCACCCACACCCTCTCACTCTGCCGTAGCTGTTCCCTCAGTTTGTCAGCTTGCTGCTGCAGAACTGGTCACTGCTGGCTCCTGATCTCGAGCTGCACAGGTATGGATGGAGCTGGTGCAGCTCCATTTTCTGTCTCCAATTGGGTTGAGGACAACCCGACTCAGTCCCCAGTGCCTCATCATGGGTTGCTTTCTCCAGATCTCGAGTTTCAATCTGATTGAAAAACATCCTCGGGGCTCAACTGGAGAACCCCAAGCTCCTCTGACTTCAGCCTCCTGAACAACAGAAGCTTCAAGCATCTTGTTTCCACCAGCTGAGAGGCCTACCTATAGATCATCTTCTCCTTTGTCACCTTACAGGGTTCCTGCTCTTTTGTCAAAGCACATGAGACTCTTGTTTTTCTAGGGAGGTAGCACATCAGTGCTACCTCACTAGTAGGGCAGATGGGAATAGATTTAAGTCCCATCTGTCCTACAGATTCCAGTTTGTGTGTGTGATGCATCTTCTTACTCCAGGGTTAATGGTGGAGTACCACAGGGCTCTGTTCTTGGACCAAATCCTGCCTTTTCTTCTCAGTGTTGTTACTGGAACTTGTAGAGAGCTGTATTGCTTGGCATTGATGGTGTTAAAGCACGTTTTGCTTAAGGTGGTAAAACAAAATGCTTGTATTCCTCTCTAACAAACTGGAGATAAGATTTTTCTACTCCCAGTTTCGCTGTTTAACCCTCAAGCAGTCTTAAGACATAGGGCACCTGTACTGGCTGTTAATATTTCACTTCAGGTATAAATGCTACTATATGATCTGGAAAAATAGAAAAATGATCTGGCAATAAATTCACCTAATTTAGACATAAAACATGCAAACTACTTGCAGGCACAAAACAGCAGCTATTCAGTCAAACGGATTGAAAAACTTGCAATCAGTAAAATAATATTTAACAGTAAAATAATATTTAACAGTAAAATATAATATTTAACAGTAAAATAATATTTAATAGTAAAATATAATATTTAACAGTAAAATATAATATTTAACAGTAAAATAATATTTAACAGTAAAATATAATATTTAACAGTAAATATTTTACAGTAAAGCTGTAAATTATACATGAGTCATAAATCTCACAACACAGATATGAAATAATGTCAAGAAAAGGAAACATTCATTAGTCAAAAGCATCAAAATAAACAACCCTGAGTTACTGGATCAAAACTTCCTGAGAGTGGCTAGCTGAGTAACGCTGGCTCTGATTGGTTGTTTCTGACTGAGCTGAGTAATTCTGCATGGTATTCAGTGGTAGGAGGAGACATGTTTAATTTCAGAGCTCATCTGTCTCGTTAGGACACAGCGTAAGTGATAGGTATTTTTCCTTGAACCTACATTAAAAGAACCACAGACAAAGTATATGATTGAATTATGACCAAACTTCTGCAGAAGGAGAAGACTGAGCAAACTACCCCTCCGAGTCGATCACAGAGCTTCTGCCGTCTTTCTGCTCCAGCAGGACTTTTATTTGGAATAACAAAAGTCAGAAATGATAAACAATGAGGTCAGCGGCTGGCTGGCATTATCTAACTCACAGGTCATCTAGTTCTTTCAAACTCTGAAGGGAACAATCAGTTTACAGGAACACAGATATTCTATACAGCAATCAAAAAGTATTCGCACAGCATGTCATTTACTGATTCACATTAGACTGAATGCTGATTAATATTAGACTGAATATGAACTAAAGAAACAGGCAAAAATGATAATACCAAAAAATCTCTAACAGTAAGTTTTATGTAAAATCTTTTCTATTTTTCGGTTAGATGCTGCAGCTTTAAGCAGAAGTTCAGTGTGAGAGTCACTACCAGGTGGAGCAGAAGCGGCGCTCCGTCTGTGAAATATTACTACCTGTAGCGTAGCGGCGGCCTAACAGAGAGATAAGAACCAGCATCTTACATTGCTAGCTGGTTGACTTTAATTATTTTTCCGGATATTTGTTTAGCTTTCTGACCGTCATGCTCTTCCGGGTGAGTGTTTGTAGTTGTGCTGCTTTACCTGCTGTCTGACCTTCTGGATGCCTTTTTTCCCTGCAATGAGCCTCGATGTAACCAAACTCCAACAAGTGTTTGTTTTTTAAATGTCATGTTAGATTAGTTGCGTTGATGCATTATGACGCGCTTCAGGTATTGTTGCAACGTAACATGCAAACTTCTCCATTCATTCTGAGCATGGAAGTTCCTCACCACATTGCTTAGGACTAGTTGCTGCGTGCCTGCAGTGTGAAGGAAAGAGATGAGCTGCACAGGCAGGCTGCAGAGTGAGAAACAGGTGATCTGTTTGTGTGATTAGCAACAACAGTAAGTGATCGCTGATCATACGCTCTCACAGAAATCAGCTGATTATGATCGGTGGCCGATCAATTGGCACACTTATAGTTATATCTATCTATAAACCCTGATAAATACACAGTCCAGTCACATTAATGTGACCACCACGTACTTTCCACTTCAGAGTTAAATAACCAATCACAGAAGGCAGGTGGCAGCACAGTGCAGTTGAGCGTATATAAAGGGTGTGTGTGGGCTTCGGAAAACATTTCAATCGTTGGCGTAATGCAGAAACGAAGCGATTTATCCGACGTCCAAAAGGGCATGATCATTGGCTTTCGGGCCAAGGGTGGAAGCATTTCCGAAACGGCTGAGTTTGTGAACTGTTCGCGTGCCGCCGTGGTAAAAGTGTACCGTGCATGGCAAAATGGGACTGTCCAAAATCAACGACGTGGCAAATGTGGTGCACCACGGGCCATAGATGACAGAGGCGAACGACGGTTGCGGAGATGCGTTCGGGCAGATAGACGGCTACCGTTGAGCAACTGACCACTAAAATGAACCAAGGGGCTACCACAAGTGTCTCCCAAACCACTATTCAGCGAACATTGCTGCGTCTGGGCCTCCGAAGCAGACGCCTGGTTCGTGCACCTATGCTGACTGGTGTTCATCGACGAAGAAGGCTAGAATTTGCACGCCAGTACAGCAGCTGGACGTCCACTGAGTGGCGACAGGTAGCGTTTTCAGATGAATCGCGTTTTATGCTCCATCGGACAGATGGACGTTGGCGTATAAGGCGTGAAACCTCTGAAAGGAACCACCCTGCAACCATTGCAGGAACGGTCCAAGCTGGAGGCGGGAGCATTATGGTCTGGGGAATGTTTTCCTGGCATTCTCTGGGTTCACTGATTATTGTGGAAGGCACGATGGATCAATACAAGTACGCATCTGTCCTTGCGGACCATGTCCACCCCTACATGCGCATTGTTTTTCCTCAGGATGATGGCATCTTCCAGCAGGACAATGCGAGGTGCCATACAGCTGCCAGTGTACGTGCGTGGTTCGAAGAGCACCAGGATGAGTTTACCGTCCTCCCCTGGCCAGCAAACTCACCTGACTTAAACCCAATCGAGCATCTGTGGGACCATCTCGATCGAGTTGTTCGCGCCATGGATCCTCAACCGCGTAATCTAGCGCAGCTGGCCACGGCATTAGAGTCGGCATGGCTCAACATCCCAGAGAAGACCTTCAGGGACCTAAGTGACTCTCTTCCTGCACGTCTCGTAGCAGTTCGCTCTGCGAAAGGTGGTTATTCTGGCTTTTGACAGATGGTCACATTAATGTGACTGGACTGTGTAAAATCATAATGGAAAATACATAATACCGCCCCTTCAATGAATCATTTACAAGTCAAAATTGCCTTGATTTGGCATTAATTTAAAAAAAGACTCAGGCAATAATATGTGAAGCGGCAGCTCTGCGGCAAACCACCGAGAGCCAGAGCAGAGCAGAGCCGTTCCACTCTGTGCTCATGGTGCTAATGGATCTCATACGAGCAAAGCTGAGAAATGCTCACCAAGTTCAATATTCCACCTCCTGACTCACCACCAGGGGGCGTCATGAGATGGTTTCATACTGTGTGACGTAAAGCTGGACCAGTGGAACCAATAGGAAAACTTAACTGCATCTCCACTGTTCAATCCGAGGGTGGTACTGAGATGGTATTAGGCCAAATATTATACAGTAATGAAGAGTAACGTAAGGACCAATTAATGCAGTTTATAAAGAAATAAAAGGTTGACTTGGGGTTTATTTACTTTAATTCCCATCTGAACTTATCAAACTCCTCATAATCAAGACAAACATGAAAAGGAAATGTCCAAGTAAGCATTTCTGTCACAGAGTCCCTGTCTGATACTACATTACAATTAATGTCATGAAATTAAATTCTACATTAAATTTCATCACAATTACGTGATCTATATAATTGTTTTTCAACCCTGGTCCACAAGGCACACTACCCTGTATACTTTAGGAATTTCCGTGTTACAGCTCAAGACTTCAGTTGGTGGCTGATTAAGAAGCTTTTGCTGAACTGCAATCCTTTGAATCCAGTGTGTTAAAACAGGAAAACATCTAAAACCTGCAGGGCAGTGTGACTGTGGACCAGGGTTGGTCATTATTGTTCTGGTTCCCAGTTTAACTCACCAATGATGTTCCAGAGGCTGCAGTCTCTCTCATCAGTTTTTCCTGACAGCAACAGATATTTTGTCCCAACCGGAGTTTCTGCAAGGCAGCAGTGAAATGTTGTTTTAACACTTATAGTAGTAAAACTATGATGTCCTCATTACAAATGACCTGAAAACACACATGGCTTGTTTCTCCAGATACAAATGAGTCAACCTGACTGTCCTAAAGCTCATATCAGAATCTGCTGACAGGTCCGAATACACAGAGGTATCCAGACCTGAAGGTGCTAGCCTAACGTGGCTAGGCTAACACACTGTCTGAAACAGCAGCGACGTAGGATCAGGGTCGGCCTGCTGTATTTGGACCAGTCATCAGGATTCATCTAAACCAAACAGAACTGGCCTGGTCCCAGTACTCGCACTTCCAACCTTGTTCTGCTGGGTCCTTCAGATGTTCATTCATATTGAAGGGTTTGAGTCCATAGTGCGATTGTCCATATCCAGCCTTTGTCCCGCCCCTTTTGGGTCCTACTTCCACCTTTACGCTGAGTCCACATCCAGATAAAATGTATCGTCTACAATTCATCACTACATTTAGAATTAAAAGGCGGAACTATGGCAATGGTTTTTGTCTTTATTAGAAATTTTTAAAAATGGTCTGACTAAGCACACAACAACAAAAAAGTTTGATGTGATACACTGAGGAGAAAACATTAAAAAAACAACAGTCACACTAACTAAGGGGAAAGTGAAACAGAAAATGTCACAAACCCAAGAGGAATTTCAAATCATACATTTAACATATTGGTATAAAATTTGGGCTTTTGTGTTACAGCATTTAAACACTTCCTCACATAAAATGATTTCACAAAAGAAGTTGAAGATACAGATTATTTTTAGGAAACAGGATTTTGTGTTAGAAGACTGAATTATACTGAAACTTGAAAGCAGAATAAATGTATTGTACAAGATCCAGTTTTGAAAATCTTTGTAAAACATTCATGAAGTTGCAATTGGAAAAAAAACGTTTGTTGCCTCAATATTTCAGTAACAAAACGCACAAGAATTGATATTTTATATAGAATTTTATTTGCATAAATTCATTACAGGGTAAATTTCATACATAATTTTGAAATAAATTGTTTTGTGGGAGTTGAAAAATGTATATATTTATTAGTTCTTATTTTCTTTAGAGACTTTATGATTTTTAAACAAATGTTTCCTCAGTGTAGAGCAGAAAACTGACGTCAGTTGTCAGTTTTTGTCTACAGTCCCAAAACAGCTGAATCTGTGATCGTGTCTATGACAGCAGGAGGAATTTAATGTTCGTACATTGTAATGTTTCTGACCAAATCACAGCGAGTATTGGGACCGGGCCACTGAAATGGACCGAACCGCTTCTAGTAAACAAACAAACCGGATCGGTGCCGCCGAGGTTCGAAACGCGGATCCAGACTTTGGTTCCTCTGCGCCGCTGCTGCATCCGAACCTTGTTCGACCCGCCGGGTCCACATCTCTGTTCCAGTCCGCCCAAGTCCTCCTCTAAAAACCACCAAACAGAACCGAGCCGAACCGAACCGAAGCGTCTCCCAGCGTAGAACTCATGCTGCTAATGCTAACAAGTTAGCTAACATTTTTCCGGGCGGAAATACAGGAAGTCCCGCCCTTCTTGAATTTTATTTGCGGTTGGCAAAAAAATCATTAAGTAGCAGTACCGCCACCTGTTGGTGAGTGTGGTGATTGTCTGTCTGTCCGTCCATCCATCCATCAGGACTCTGGAGAACATGGAGGACATTCAGCTGTTGGATTCAGGTGTGTTGGATCAGGGAAACATCTAACAGCTGCAGGACTCTGGACCTCCAGGACCAGGACTGTCCAGCCCTGATCTAGACAGACAGACATACATAAATATGTACACATATATAAATATCAACATGCATACATTCATACACACTTATACCTATTATTCTATGAAACAAGTTAGTTTTCTTTAAAGATTGAATAATTGTTTTTATGTTTACTACCTGGTCTTTTTCAATGTATCTACTAAACTAAACATTTCATTGTTTTCAAACTCTCTCCTCACAGCTTCTCTTTCTATCATAAATATTACATTTTAATTGATTTTTTTCTATTGTTTCTTGTTTTCCAAACTAGTTACAGCTTTTGTATTTCAAAATGTGTATAATTAAGTCCTGCATGTCCAAATATTAATCTTATTATTTCTCTTTTCTTCTTTCCATCTGCCTTTTCTTTCTTCATCTCACTTATTTGCCTATCAGTTTTTGTTTGATCATGCTCTTTTCCTCAGATTTACTTGTTTTTACTGTAAAACATAGGAGTTTGAATTGCCATGGTATCAGCATATCTCATTCTTTTAGCCCCAACATGTGGTAGCCACACAAATGTTTCTGATAATGTCTGTAATATAATGTATGTAATACTGCTAATAAAATGTCTGTCCTACCATCTGAATGGCTGTATTTTAAACTTAATGTTGCAGTGCTTGAGTCTGACCAAATTGTTTTTTAATAGTTTTATGTATTGTATAGCTAATAATATTACCAACATTTCTCTTGTACTCACTGATAATGTGCTTATTCGTATTCCTATTTTTGAGTTAAATTTCAGTACCACTGCTATTCCTATTTTTTACATTATTTTTGATGCATCTGTATAGATTTGAACATTTTCTTAATAACTCTTTGGATACAATTCAACTGATTATGAGGTAAGATTTTTTTTCTTTCTCCACTAGTTACATATCTAGTCAAATCGAGTAAAATCCAGGGAGTATAACTGATATTGGTGTTATCGTACCAATTTTATTTATAAAGCACTTTAAAACAACCACAGCTGATACAAAGTGCAGTACATTAAAACACAACATAATAAAAAATTAAAATCTAAAAAAATAAAATCTCTTACAGTTTAAAAACAAAAATATACAATTTAAAACTAGATCTCGCTGGAGTTGAAAGCCAAGTAAAATAAATGGGTTTTAATACGAACTTTAAAAGTGGTATTGTTTTACTGGATTATTTTCCTTTTAAATTCTTTTCTGTTCTTTTTAATTATACATCAAAAAATAATCTTTCCGTCACAAAAAAGGCGCTTAAATAAATTGCAAACACACATTCAATGACATCCTAAAAGAAAATGTGACGAGTAAAACAGTAGGGTTATGCTATCATTTATTTTGATCCATTGGCAAACTGACAAACCAGTTCCTGAATCAGTCACCGAATCAGTCACCGAATCAGTCACTGAATCAGTCACCGAATCAGTCACTGAATCAGTCACTGAATCAGTCATTGAATCAGTCACTGAATAAGTCACTGAATCAGTCACTGAATCAGTCACTGAATCAGTCACTGAATCAGTCACAGAATCAGTCACGGAATCAGTCACTGAATCAGTCATCGAATCAGTCATTGAATCAGTCACTGAATCAGTCACTGAATCAGTCATTGAATCAGTCATTGAATCAGTCACTGAATCAGTCATTGAATCAGTCACTGAATCAGTCACTGAATCAGTCATTGAATCAGTCACTGAATCAGTCACTGAATCAGTCATTGAATCAGTCATTGAATAAGTCACTGAATCAGTCACGGAATCAGTCACGGAATCAGTCATTGAATCAGTCACTGAATCAGTCATTGAATCAGTCACTGAATCAGTCATTGAATCAGTCACTGAATAAGTCACTGAATCAGTCACAGAATCAGTCACGGAATCAGTCACTGAATCAGTCATTGAATCAGTCATTGAATCAGTCACTGAATCAGTCACTGAATCAGTCATTGAATCAGTCACTGAATCAGTCACTGAATCAGTCATTGAATCAGTCACTGAATCAGTCATTGAATCAGTCACTGAATCAGTCACTGAATCAGTCAAGGCCCACGGTTTCAAACATCACAAGTCTCAATGTAAATGCCTGTTCCATATTTTATATTCTGATTGTAGGTTGTTCCCCATAATACCCACTAGGGGCGCTGTAGTTTGGTTCATGTTGAGTCAGTGCCTTCATTTAAACTGTAAAATAAGAGGAAGTGTTGCTAGCTTTTTGTCAGTCAGCATTTTGGTCTGAAATATCCGACAGACAAGAGGAAGAGGAGGATATTCTTCATCGTAATGACTCTGGAATCTAGCGCACATTCTTCGGAACAGGCTAAAGGCTAAAGGCTAACGGTAGCACAACACAGACTTTACCGCCATAAACTTTGCAGCCCTTGGACAGCGGAGCGAGGTACATGTTTAGCGCTCTATAAGTTTGTGAAGTTAGCGTTATTATTATAATGTATTCATGTTTTGTGTCAAGAGCACTTAATCAAATGTTTTTTATTTTCTTTTGGATTTCACGGTGTATTCAGTGCATCTCAATGAACTTGGTTTGAAATAAGTAAATACTCTCTGTTTCTTTTCTGATTCTGAGGGATTGCTACATAAAAATACTCCCGGATTAGTAGACACGGTCCAAAGTCTCTTTATACCGTTTAGTAATTATTCTCAAAATAGTTCCTTCAAAATGCCAAATATAATGTGGACAAAATGATAAGCAAAACAATAGGATGCACACATGGTGATGTAATATGCTTTCTGTGTGAAGGACAGTTCTATTGAGTAAAGATGGCCGGTTCTAATTCCACAATCCGCCCCACCACTGAGCTTCATACCTGTCAGACTCTTACCTGTCTGACTCTTACCTCCACGGTTTCCTGCCCAGATCTCTGATGTTAGCGCTACACCTTCCTGGGCCAACGCCCCCACAGGGACCATTCTTCCCCCCAGCCATCTTCATCACACCTATAAAACCTCCATCCACTATTCTCATTCGTAACCATTTGTTACCTACCTCATCTTCCTTGTCTTCAATGTTCCTCCCAGTTCCTGCATAAAACACTGCAGTTTTCGCTTTAAAACTTGGCGTACGTAAAAATTTAGAAAAGTGTGGCGCACAAACACATTGGGATTCAGAAAGCCATGCGCATGCACCTTTCCTTTATAAATCCTAATTTGCGGTAAACAGAGCAGCAGCTGCTCCGCCTGTCACCTCCATAAATACATATTAATGTAAATTAGTATAAATACCCGGAAGTCTGTCACCGTGAAGCAGTAACCATGCAATGGCCTTGTTTGTAGCTGTATAAGTATTTTTAATAATAATAATAATATATTTTATTTAAAAGGTCCTTTAAGGGCAAATAAGGTCACCTCACAAAAATAAAATACATTTTAAAGAAAAAAAAAATGCAAATTAAAATAAAGAGATTGTGTAAATAATGAGCAGCGAAGCATCAGCCAGGATTTAAAGACAGGCGAAGAGTCAAAAGTGAATGTTTCTTCTAAATAGTAGAATCAAGTGTATAAGTTGAACATTTACAGAACAAAGATGCTTTCTGTCCATAAGGCGCCTTCACAAAGCGGGCGGCTCGATGACAGCAGCTGGTACCGGTACTGGTACCGGTACCGGTACCGGTACTGGTACTGGTACCGGTACCGGTACTGGTACTGTACCGGTACCGGTACGGCTCAGGGATGATCAGCCTGGATTCATCTAAACACTAATAAACCATCATCATCAACAGAAGATCAATCTGACCTGTGATCGGTCCTCCATTGTTCTCCATCAGAGCCAAAGCTCCACATTTCAGTGGTCCACCTTTATGCAGCTGCTTATTGTCTCCACACCTTAAAAACAATCAAACCCGGTTGGAGTTGATCTGCTGATCAACCTGTTTTCTTCTGTCAGTGACAATGAAATGACCCCAGAGATGCATTTCATGATCAATGAGATTCATCTTTATGAGACACAAACTGAGGAAAACGATTATTTACATTCCAGCCAGGTTTTCACATACTTTTATCTTTATTTTCTTTATTTTGTTACTTTATTGTCTGAGGATAAATGTGGTTCAGTTTTTAAGTTTAAACAATAAATCATGAAAATCATCAGGTTTGGTGCTTCTCGGTCCAAATACCTGAATGTCGGTGGATTTGTGTGTTTTGATGCTTTGTAGTTTATTATTGTCCACAGAAAACATTTGTGTAGCTGCCGCACATTTTATGTCAGTGAAAAAGTTTGTATATTTACACAAACCTTGACGCAAAGTCAATTTTTACATGCCAACTTGTGCGTCAAATATGGCGCCGTTTATTTTTTGTGCGCACGCCGCTTTATGCGTGACGCCGCTGGTCAGTGCCAAATCAATGTCTCCCTTTTTTCTGAGATGATGCCAAACACACTATGGAGGTCGTTCTCTCTCTAAGGTGTTGTTTCAGGTGGTCTGTCAGTGGTTTCTTCACCTCAGCCATGGTTGTCTCCGTGCCACTGAATTGACAACTTAACAATCTGTTGCCACTTCCTGTAGTTTGTCACGTCACTACTGTGGCTGCCAGATGGTCGATTCTCCACCTCACTCACCCACAGATCTGTTTCTGCTTCTCTCTAACTCCATTCTGTTGATGTTTGGTGTCTCATTCACTGCCAAATCATCCTCGTCTCCTGAAGTTGTAATTCTCTTTTTGCTGCTAAGCTTTTGGTAAATCAGTTACTATTAGCGACAGCCAAACAGTCGCTGAGCGGCTGATTAGGGAAGTGGTTGTTGACGCGCTAGCTGATCAAAACGTAAATCCAAGTTGCAGTTGCAATGATTTTATTGCCAATATCCAAAAATGCAAACAGTGTTCAAAACCAACATAAAAACGGATCCGTAGGATTAAACAGTGATCAAAGACAAAACATAGCGGTCAGCAAAAAGTAGACCTCCCCTATCACCCACTCACTGAAGTCACCAGGTGATCTACAATCACTAATAACACCACGTGATCCCGTGCACACACTATCCACAACATTCCGGCCCCTAATTATTACATCATTACACCGTAATAATTACTCATACGACACCATAATCTAAGACATACACTACATCAAAACACACAATGAGATAACATAACACATTCAAACAGTCCATGAAAGTCATTTGCAAATAGTCAATCATTTCTTTTCTTCAAAATAGTCCATCCATAGTCGGTCAGTCATAGGCCAGAGGTTACCAGCACTTAGCCTAAATATAGTCAGTCTGCGATGTACATCTAGTTGTGGTAAAGTCAAGTCAAAAGGTCACGTCAAGAGTTGAGTCAAACATGTTATCTTCATTGATTGAATGTCTCCTGAAGAAGGCATATCTTTGTGATGGGTCTGCATAAGCAGCTGGTTGGGGTCTTAATCCAGACCCGACGTACAAGTCCATTTTTATCTGGCACAGTTTCTGTGATTCTACCGATGATCCAGGAACCACGAGGTGCAGAGTCATCCATTATAAGGACCACATCTCCAGGAACAAAGTTACGTTTAATCTTCATCCACTTTTGGCGCTGTTGAAGTTGAGGCAGATATTCTTTAATCCATCTCTTCCAGAACAGATCAGATATGTATTGGACTTGTCTCCATCGTTTTCGTGCATAAATATCATCTTTCTGGAATAAACCTGGTGGTAAACTTGGATTAGACTTGAGTAAGAGAAGATGGTTCGGTGTTAGAGCTTCCAGATCATTTGGATCAGTGGATTCCAGTGTAATAGGTCTACTGTTGAGGATTGACTCCACTTCACAGAGAGCAGTTTGAAGTCCTTCCTCATTCAGATGCTGTGTCTGCAGGGTAGAATTGAGAACTTTTCTGATGGAACGAATCAATCTCTCCCATGCTCCACCATGGTGTGACCCAGCTGGAGGATTGAAGATCCATTTCACTCCCTTCAATGACAGCACATCAGAGATCTTTTCTTGATTCCAATCTTCGATCGCTCGTCTCAGTTCGCGCTCTGCGCCCACAAAGTTGGTTCCATTATCGGACCACAGCTCTTGTACTTGGCCTCTCCTTGCAATGAAACGTCGTAAGGCGTTAATGAAAGAGTCTGTGTCAAGAGAAGAAGCAACCTCAATATGAACTGCTCTGATTGCCAAACATGTGAAGATAACTCCATATTTCTTCACAAGACTTCTTCCACGCTTCACTTCAAATGGACCAAAATAGTCTACTCCAACAAAACTAAATGGGGGCTTCTCAGGTGTCACTCTGCTGTCAGGCAGGTCAGCCATTTGTTGCTGGCCTGCAGCTCCATGAAACCGTCTGCAGATCACACACCTTGACATGATCTTTCTAATCAATGCACCAGCACCAGGAATCCAATATTTCTGATGGAGCCTTGAGAGTATATGGTTCCTGCCACCATGACCCACCTCTTTATGGATGTATTGGAGAATAAGATAGGCAATGTGAAGATCTTTAGCAACAATGATAGGATGTTTAGAATCTTCAGACATGACGGCTCTGCTGAGACGTCCTCCAACACGCAGCACATCATCTATCAGAACAGGATTTAACTTGTATATGTGACTGCTTCGTTTGACGTTCTCTCCTTTTTGGAGACAGGAAATTTCTTCAGAATATCTTTCCTTCTGACAAAACTTGATTATCTCCATCTCAGCATCCTCAATCTCTCCCAATGAGAGAAAGTCAGTACATAGCTCACCCCTCTGATGAGCATCTTCAGGCTGGGTTGTTTCAGATGCAGGCTGAAAATGTGTCTTGTTTCTTTTGTGATGCAGGAGTATTGTTTTGAATCTTAAAATCCAACCCATCACTCTGACAAGACGAGTCCAGGATGAAACACGATGAATCAAAAGAGCCAAGCCAAGAAGATCAAAAGACCCATCTTGTGCGGGAGAAACACCAACAAAAGCAGAAACTTTGACTTCAGGGCCATCATGTAGATGTTCCTGTAGGTTCTCTGGTTTTACAGGCCAATCTGTCTCTGGCTGTGTAAGAAATGCAGGACCAGATAACCATGTAGTGTCATGCAGAAATTGCTGTACTTTCATACCCCTGGAGGCAAGGTCTGCTGGATTATTTGTTGTGTTCACATATCTCCACTGGGAGACACCAGAAGCCCTGAGAATCTCTGACACTCTGTTTGCCACAAAAACACGGAACCTGCAAGTCTTGTTATTGAGGTATTTCAATACAGAGGTGCTGTCTGTCCAAAACACTGAATCTAGGAGAGGTAGCCTTAGTTCTTTTTTCCACAGTATGTCCATGCGAACTGCCAACACGGCTGCCGTCAACTCCATACGGGGAATTGTGACTGGTTTTAAAGGTGCCACCCTGGATTTCCCCATTATAAAGGAACTGTGCATCTCGTAGAGACTGTTCTGCAGCAGGAGGTAGGTAACAACACCATACCCCTTCTCACTCGCATCTGCAAAATGGTGCAACTGAGCAGTGGTTGCTTTTCCAAAATCAGTAGGTTTCAAACATCTTTTGATGCTGATGTTGTCTAACAGTTGCAATTCCTCCATCCAGCTTTTCCACTCTTGAGCAACAGCTGATGGAATAGCATCATCCCAACCTATTCCCTTCTGACACAGGTCTTGCAGGATTCTTTTAGCTATAAAAATAACAGGAGCTAGGAATCCCAAGGGGTCATAGAAGGTGCTAGCAGTGGAAAGGATCCCTCTTCGGGTCAATGGTCTGTTTGGGATGGATATACAGAACTTAAATGCATCTGACTGTAGACACCACCATACTCCTAATGCACGTTCAACAGGCAAAAGGTCACAATCCAGATCTAGGTTTTTAACCTCTTTGGCTCGTTCCTCTTCAGATATTACTGCCAGGACACTGCGGCTGTTACTTATCCACTTTGTTAAGTGGAAGCCACCTCTGGCGCAGATGAGTTTGAGGTCTGAGTAAAGAGATATGGCTTCCTCTTCAGTGTCTATTGAGGCAAGGCAGTCATCCACATAGAAACTGTACAGAATGGTGTCAATCACCTGCTGGCTAAAATCTGCTTTGTTGTCTTCTGCACATTTCCGCAGGGCATAGTTAGCACAACTCGGAGATGATGTTGCGCCAAATAAATGAACGCCCATGTGGTACTCCTGCATGCTCTGATTGAAGTCACCACCAGGCCACCAGAGGAACCTCAATAGATCAGAATCTTCCTCTGGCACACGCACCTGATGGAACATGGCTTCAATATCAGACATCAAAACAACAGGCTCTTTTCTGAACCTAGTCAGCACGCCGATCAGGCTATTTGTTAAATCAGGACCACTCAGGAGTTGTGCATTGAGAGAAACGCCCTGGAATGATGCGGCACAGTCAAAACGACCCGAATCTTTCCCTTGGTAGGATGGTACACCCCATGGTGAGGGATATACCAAACCTTTCCATCACTGCGCTCCAAGTCTGTGGTTGGCACTCTTTTTGCATAACCTTTGGATAAAAGTTCTTTCATGAAGGCAGTGTAGTCTTTGTGAAAGTCTTTATCTCTGATGAACCTTTTCTTTAAGCTTAAAGCCCGTTGTTCAGCGATTGCTCTGTTATCAGGCATTTTTATGTCTTGGTCTCTCAAAGGCAAGGCAATGTTGTAGTGTCCATCACACAAAGTTACTGTCTTACTGGCCAACTCTAGAAACTTGGAGTCTTCCTTTGACAGCCCCATTTGCTCATCATGGCTGCTTTCGGGAAAATCTATCTTGAATTGTTGCTTCCATAGATTATCCAATGTAACAGCAGAAATTCTGTTCATAGTGACAGCTGACAGACAATTTGGTCTTTCCCAGCATTCCCGGTCAATCGGCCCATTCACTGTCCAGCCAAGCACGGTTTTAATAGCGAAAGGTCCATCACCTTTGCTCCTGATGACCTCTAAAGGTTCTAGGGCTTTGGACATGTTCATCCCGATCAAAAGCTCCACCTGTGCTTCAATCTCTGGCAAATGAACACGCTTCAAATGGGGCCAAATATCCACATCTTGTTGCTTTGGGATATTACTCAGGTCTACAGGCATTTTATGTTGAGTAAAGAGGTCAGGCATGTCATAATACAGTTCGCTGTCCAATCCAGCAATTTCAAGTTCAGGTACAATGAAGCTGTCCACAACTTTCTCTTGTCCCATGGTGCGCAAAAGAATCTTTGTTTTTCTCACAGTGAGATTCAGCTTATCCAAAAGACCCACTGTACAAAAGGATGCTGAACTTCCTTGGTCCAAAAAGGCGTATGTTTCCAGAGTTCGCTGACCTTTCTTTGATTTCACCTTCACTGGCACGATGGGAAGTCGACAGTCCTGTTCACCGGCCCCAGTAAGACCACTAGTCTGGACTGTGACAGGAGATTTCACTGCTTCAGTGTCTAATTGAACTTCATTCTTCTTCTGTTTGTAAATATGGAGTATGCTTGCATGTCTGAAACCACAGATTTTACATGAAAGGCGTTTTCTGCATTCTTTGCTGATGTGTCCTGTGCGCAAACAACCAAAACAGACGCCATTTCTCCTAAGAAATGAAATCTTCTCATTATGAGGTTTCCTTTCAAGCAGAGAGCATAACTCCAGTTTGTGTCCACCTTTGCAAAACAAACAAATCTTCACATCAGTCTGATGGTCTTGAGCCTCTGACGGATTATTTGTCTCAACAGCAGAAGTAGTGATGCCAAAACTACTTCCTGTAGTTCTTGGGCGAGAAAAACGTTTCCCTCCGTCTGTGCTCTTGGCTGATGGATTTGTTGATAGAGGATCACTTAATTTCCCAAACACAGGATCTGTAGTAATTTTGACTTGACGCTCAATAAACAAAACAATGTCCAAAAATGTTGCTCTTCGATGCTGCTTCTCCTGAATGTCGCATGCTACTGTTCGCCATTTATCCTTTAACTTATATGGCAATTTTTTGATCACAGCAAGCATATTAGCGGATGTGTTTAATTCAGAAAGATCATGGAGCTCCTCCATCGCATTACAACACCCACGTAAGAACAAACAATATGCCTGAAGAGCTTTTCCATCTTCTGATTTAATTGATGGCCACGAATGAACTTTATTCAGGTAAGCAGATGCAATAACATGTCCATTTCCAAAATGTTCATACAGCATAGTCTTTGCTTTTGCATATCCACCACCATCAGACATATGTTGACAGCTTTTGACAAGTTCGTTGGGCTGCCCTCTGGTGTACTGTGCGAGGTAATGCAGGCAATCGTCAGGATCGCCAGTCTTTGATTCAATGACTTGTTCAAACGAGCGTATAAAGGCCTGAAAATGAAGCGGATCGCCATCAAAAGGTTGAATTTCTCTTTTAGGTAGTGAAGAGAGACTTTGTTGACGAACCAACATGCAAGTTAACTCATTTTGTTTCTCCATAATAGATAACAGATTTCCATTGGTTACTGATTGAGCAGCTTGCTGCAGAGGCATATTTGATATTGTGCTGCTTACAGGGTGATAGGATACAAGTAGAGGTGCAGACCTTTTCACATTTTGTTGCATTGGTTTTATTTGAAGCTCTGCATTTTCATTAATCATTTTCCTCTTTGTCTGTAGAACAAAACTATTAGCATCTGCATTAAGAGTTTCAATAATATTTCCTTTTGTTTTAAAATATGATTCCATTCCATTGGATTTCCTTGAAGCTGAGCTTCGCACTGCAGATCCAGTTTTCAGCACATTTACTTTCGCAGCAGTTGCAGCTATTTCTGCTTCCAGTTGAAGCTGTTCTCTTCTTTTCCTAAGTTGCTCCTCCTGTTCTTCAATAGCATGTTTTTCTTTCAGCATATTTTGACGTGTGAGCAAGGCAGCCATTTCAGCTTCTGCCCTGAGACGTGCAGATGAAGTTGATGATACTTTGGAGCTTAACTTGCTTCCTTGATTTGAAACACTGTCCGATGGCAACACATCATCTTGAATGTCATGCTGGAGATTAGCAGATAACTGAGGCTCCATTTGTTCTTTAACCTCCATTTCTTCTCCTGATGGAGTTTCCTGTGACTGTAACATGTCACAGGATGGCCTGCTTGAGTATTTATTTGTTTCAGAAAGCCATATTTCAACATCCTCAGTAAACCCTTTGTTGTATTTAATGATACTTGAAAACCATGTATTTTGTTTATCTTTCTCATCAAGCGGAATTAAAGGCAGCAAAGATTCATGCAACACAGTAGCATCATTAAACAGGTGTATTAACTCATCCAGCTGTGATTTTACTTGTGAATAATTTTTATCAGCTTTCATCAACTCTTTGAGAGATGATATTTCATCTTTCATTTTCTTTACATGCTTTTTCCGCTCTGTTTGGATAGTTTCAATTTTATTTGCAAGAGCTTTCTCAGTGAGAACAATCGTTCTTTTATCCTTTTCAGGTTTTTTCAACAGATACAGCAGATGATCCACTCATTTTAATTCAAAATAAAGCAACTTCCAGGTAACAACAAATCCTTAAACTTTATTGAACGCACGCAGAGCCACAGCACACACTCGCTCACCAAAATCTCGTAGCCATAATCCCACAGCAAACGTAGCGGGGGGGCGTGTCACAGCAATAACTTCACATGGCAGAACCAAACTGCTCTTAGAAGAGCGATACGCAGCACCAAACATTCAGGTTACATACCACTGTCGTCTTCTACTTCTCTGTCAAGAGATCCTCTTTCATAGCTGCAGTGGCGGCGGTGTGTGGCTCGCGTTGGCGTCCAGCTGTGCGAGAAACTCCGTTGTTGTGCCTCTTTTTTTGCTGACAATTATTAGCGACAGCCAAACAGTCGCTGAGCGGCTGATTAGGGAAGTGGTTGTTGACGCGCTAGCTGATCAAAACGTAAATCCAAGTTGCAGTTGCAATGATTTTATTGCCAATATCCAAAAATGCAAACAGTGTTCAAAACCAACATAAAAACGGATCCGTAGGATTAAACAGTGATCAAAGACAAAACATAGCGGTCAGCAAAAAGTAGACCTCCCCTATCACCCACTCACTGAAGTCACCAGGTGATCTACAATCACTAATAACACCACGTGATCCCGTGCCACACCTATCCACAACAGTTACTTTCACTTTATTTCTTTTTGCTCTAGAATCTGTTTATATATATATATATATATATATATATATATATATATATATATATATATATATATATATATATATATATATCCATCCCATCCATCCATTTTCTTGACACCCTTGTCCCTTGATGGGGTCGGGAGGGTTGCTGGTGCCTCTCCAGCTAACGTTCCGGGTGAGAGGTGGGGTCAGGGGTCACTCTGGACAGGTCGCCAGTCTGTCGCAGGGCAACACAGAGACACACAGGACAAACAACCATGCACACCTAGGGACAATTTGGAGAGACCAATTAACCTAACAGTCATGTTTTTGGACTGTGGGAGGAAACCGGAGTACCCGGAGAAAACCCGCACATGCACAGGGAGAACATGCAAACTCCATGCAGAAAGGCCGGGGCCGGGAATTGAACCCAGAACCTGACTAAATTATTGAAAACAGCTGCAAAAAGAATGTGATATTGATGGAAGCCTGATGGATGGAAGACATCGGAGAGTCGTGACGAGAATGATGGCGAGGTAGTCACTGAGTCCGGACCTGGGAACTGAATTCTAGAGTGTATGGGAAAGAACACCAGAGCAATTTGATGGGAGTGAGGTCTTTAGAATGAGGACCTGAAAGATTTTAGTTGCATATGTAACACGGGAGGAAAACCCGGATTGTAACTGAGGTCATGGCCCTAAAGCCAACTGGTAGACCACTGAAATAATATCAAGTGGCCCAGGTCTCCCATTTAAATATATCCAGGTAGGTCTGGCTTAGAATGACGAAACAGAAAAATGAAAAAGTACCTTAATCAGCCAGAGTACGGGTACATTCAGCTGCTGCAGAGAAGCCAATCAATCAATCAATCAATCAATCAATCAATCAATCAATCAATCAATCAATCAATCAATCAATCAATCAATCAAATTTTATTTGTATAGCACATTTCAGCAGCAAGGCATTTCAAAGTGATTTACAAAATTAAAAAACAGCATGTGACATTGAATAAACAGTAAATAAAAAGAAATTAATAGATAACTAAAGATAAAAACATTAAAAACTTCAAAGACATCAAAACCGTAATTTAGCCATAAGCAACTCTAACCAGGTGGGTTTTAAGTTGAGACTTAAAGGCTCTCAGTGTTTCAGCTGTTTTACAGTTTTCTGGAAGTTTGTTCCAGATTTGTGGTGCTAGAAGCTGAAAGCTGCTTCTCCTCGTTTGGTTCTGGTTCTGGATGCAGAGCAGAACCAGAACCAGAAGATCTGAGGGGTCCAGACGGTTGGTACAGCAATAACAGATCTTTAAGGTATTGTGGTGCTAAACCACTCAGTGATTTATAAACTAACAACAGTATTTTAAAGTCTCTCCTCTGAGCTACAGGTGGAGGGACTTTAAAACTGGTGTTATGTCTCCATCTTCCTGGTTTTAGTCAGAGCAGCAGCAGCAGCTTCTGGATCAGCTGCAGCTGGTTGGTTTGTTAGTCAGACCTGTGAAGACGCTGCTGCAGGAATCAATGCAGCTAAAGATAAACACATGGATGAGTTTCTCTAGATCTGAGACACCAGTTCTAATCCTGGATGTTCTTCAGGTGATAGAAGGTCGACTGTGACTGACTTAATGTGGCTCTGAAGATTCAGGTCAGAGGTCATCACTACTCCCAGGTTTAAGGCTGATCCCTGGTTTTCAGTTGTAGTAACTGAAGCTGTGCATTGATTCTAGATCTATAACTCTAGTTTGCTCCTCTTTAGATCCAAAGATAATAACTTCAGTTTTGTTTCTGTTCAGCTGGAGGAAGTTTTGGCTTATCCACACATTGATCTGTTCTAAGCATCTTTTCAATAATTGAATGGGTCAAAGGTCACCTGGTGACATCATAATGTAGAGCAGTGTGTCATCATAGTTATGGTAGCTGATCTTATTTCCTATTATAACCTGAGCCAGTGGGAGCAGATAGATATTGAAGAGAAGGGGTCCTAGGATTGAACCTTGGGGTTCCCCACATGTGACCTTTGACCTCTCTGATGAGAAGTTTCCAGATGAAACAAAGAAATCCCTGATCTTTATGTAAGATTCAAACCAGTGGAGCTCTGGACCAGAGAGTCCGACCCGACTCTGCAGTCGATTCAATAAAATGTTCTGATCAGCACTGAGGTCCAACAGAACCAGAACCAGCACTGTGGTTCTCCCACAGTCTGTATTTATATGGATGTCATTGAACATCATTGACCACTGAAATGCATCCAAAGAAGCAATTAGAAATAACGTCAGACAAACCAGTAGAAGCAATAGAAAGTGACATCAAAAATCTCTCTATCCTACCAGCAGCACAAATAGCCACGGCCCAGATGTTGGTGCAGCAGCCCAATGAGCACAGAGCTCATCTGACCGAGATCCAACTGGACACAACGGACCTGACAGACACTCAGAGTGGCGGGCACAGCCGCTGCCTATACGCACTAATGAGCCCGACAAGGCTGTGAAACAGAAGTGGAGGTGGGGAAACGGGGCCTGGATATATTCAAGGGCCCCAAAACAGGTGGGAATTTACAGCCACTTTATGTAAACCATGTTTTCCAAGTAAAACCACCAGGTTACACATAGATGAAGACATAAGAAGGGACAGACCAGACTGTGCTTATTGAGGAAACCAATAGCCGTTGAGGTTTGCAGCAAGATGTTGCATATCTTCTATTATCCTATTGTTGAGAGCATCATCTCTTCTGCCATCATCTGCTGGGGCAGCAGCGTCAGAGCCAGGAACCTAAAAGGTTCAGTGGCCTGATAAAGAAAACCGGTTCTATTATGGGATAATTAAAATCAATCAGACAGCTGTGGCTGATCCTGAAAGCTGCAGCTGATTTTTGGCTAAAACCAGGAAGACAGAGCACATCGCTTCAGTTCTAAAGTCCCTACAAGGGATGAGGGATGAAATGACTGTACAGATAAGAGTTAGGAAGCTCAGAGAGGATGCAGGTAGAGTGTAATACGACCTGGCTCCTATGAGGGGAGGCAGAAATGACATCACCAGAGATGCTGTAAGAGGAAGCAAACACTGAGAAGAAAGCGGAGATGTTTGGACTTCTGTGGTGCTGTTGTTTGTTGAGCCTATGAGGAGGAACCCTGAGATGTGGATATGTTGGTGTTGCTTGGCTGAGAGACTCTGGAAGTTCGTGGTGATCCAGGAGGAGCCTGACACTCCGATGGAGGTCTATGAGCCGGCATTGGAATGACGTCAGTGGAGATGTTTGAGGGGGAAGCTGTTGATACTGCAGAAGTGAATGTTAAACGTCCTTTCTGGTTTCCTTGCTCCAGTCTCCCGGATTCCGAATTCAACACGCACAGCCATGGAAAACACACAGAGAACAACAATTCACCATTCAACTTCAGACATATCTAGAGTTTTATTCAGACAATTAAATGCAAAACAGATCAGCATCACACCCAAATCATCAAGAAGTTAAACCACCCTACCCTATTGAGGGGCAGATGGATCAACAGGAACTAAACATAAAGAAAACTAAATCCTTAAACAAAATAGGATGTCAGAAAAATGAGATAAACCAGAAAGGCTCCCTAGCCTCTGGAGGATATGTATTTCATCATTAAACCTTAATGTCCAGCTCTTCTGCTGTGGTCAGTAACATCAGAGTTGCAGTTTGTTAAAACAACACTGAGAAGAAAGGTAATCTGGGAAAGATTTTATGTATAAATTGTAACACAATGCAGGAAGTGTACAAGCTAACTGCTAGCCACTGACTTCCTAACTGATCTTCTACATCAGTTAGCTGTAAGATTAACTTTAAATAGGCTCTTTATGCTTCATGTTTAACTGCAGGTGTGATGTGTCTCTGCTTATACTTAATTCAGTGAAAAATCTTCCATCTGCTGAATATGATTGGCTATCTTGAGAGGAAGCACTTTATTCTAGATGCACATGTACAGTAAACCTTCACTCCTTGATGAAAAGGAAAGCGGTTAAAAACAGCACACACCTGACTTCAAAGCTGAATGGCAGATAAAAGGCTCCAGACTTTGATTAGAGATGAAAGTTCTTGTTTTCTACATTCGTTCAGCGTTTCTCTGCAGTTTGCCGCAGGCTGAGTCTTTGCACAAATGGTCAGAAATAGACACTGCAGCACCACCTCTCTGTGTTTATTGTTCATCACAAGAAGGCATTTAATTAGTGCAGCTAACTGAGTGAAGTGAAATGTGGAAATGACTCCACAAAGGCAGCAGAGTCTTAAAGCTGAGGTAGAGGCAGGAGCCTGAGGTCAGCAGGCTGTTTGCCGATTCGAGGTGAAGAAACTTTTACTGTTGGGTCAAACAAAGAGAAAGTGAAACATCAAATGCTGCTATTACTACGTGTCTCACTTAGAGACACAGGCTGTAAAGTCTGTGTAGCGAATGTAAAAATCCCAGTGTCGAGGACATGAACGCTTAATACCTTATGAGGCCCCCTAGCGGTCAATATAATTTAGCTGGAATAATATGAAAATGGGTCAGTTGTCATCAGTTCATGCGCTCAAGCATCTCACTAATTAGTTTTTTCACATAAATACCTGGAAGTTTTGCAGATTAGAACATTGTTTATGTGATTTAAATAACATTCAATGTTGAAAACTGACCAAGGGTTATTTCAAATAATCACACAATAATCACACATTTGGAAAAGGTTGAGGTTTTTTTTTACCTGTGAAACCAAAGAGAAGGACAAATTTAAAAACAAGGTACAATTTTTAAAAAATCTTTATTTATTTTACAGGGACAATGTAAACAAACAGAGCAACATCTGCAGCTGCGTATAGCTTAAACACTCCTTAGGGTTGCCACCAGGACCCTCACCACGGCGCGTCGCCCTCTGCTGAGTGATAAACACTATTCTATGGCAGTGTTTTTTAAAACGTGATCCATAGATCAATCATTCATGCATAGAGGCTGGTTAGAGTACCCCAAAATTGTACTCCAATCGGAGCATATCTTAAACACGTTTTATTAAGCAAGTGTAAAAAGTATTTGGTAAACTGCTCAAGTACTGAGTGACTGATCATATCATCTAATTTAATAATCAAAATGTTTCCTCAGGGCTCCAAAAGTGTAAAGGTTTTGTGAACATTCTGGTATTGGAAAGAGTATTACTAAAATATTTTTACAAATAAGGAGTTAAATTTGGAGGCTGGTTCTAGATCAGATTTACCACTAGGGGTAGTCAATGCTTTTTCATGGGGACACTTAAAAATGAAACAAAAACAGAGGAATATTTCATCATTTGATATAATAAATGAGTCAAAGAGCCACTTGAGTCTCCAGAGATCCAGGCTGCAGATCCTGGCAAATGGAAAGTCTGATCATATACAGCAGCTAAAAGTGTAGCACTAGAATATTTAATTCATTGTTAAAGTAAAATTGTGAAGGTAAAAAAGATCCACCTCTGAAAATTAACATAAGACATTTATTTAGCATAACTTCTTTGGTTGACCCCCAATCAATTCATGCAAAAGACAACAATACCTCAGCTAACACTACCAAAAATGCTTCTTAACATGGATAATTATGTAGCTTAGCTTGTACACTTAGCTTAGGGACATAGAAGTACTTAGTTTAACAAAATATTATAGCATTAAAATAAATGATAACATTAAATTACAGACAAAAAATATCCAAGAAGCAAACGTATCTGAAGTGCAGCCAGAGACACTGTGTACTCAGACCAAGTGGTAAAATCAAATGTGTTCAACAATGTCCACTTGGTGGCAGTAAAGGTCCGTTAGACAACTTTAGATTCACTACAGTTCAAACTGACAGTTAGCACTATGTGTATTCATATGAAGTTGAATTCAGGATAATGAATGGACTAAATGCTGGATAAGCTTTTGAATAACATCATTTTCCACATACAGTAAAATAATTTCACATGTAGAAAGTTTGTGTGATTTACCAAGATCATCGTTTGAGTTTATGATTATGACCAAATAATAAGTGACATAACAATTAATGTTCAATTAACTATATATGTAAAATGTTTCCCAAAGGTTTTGGTGAAATCATATGAATGTGCTTTTATTTTGATGAGGGAATAACATTGTAACATGATGGAAAGTTAAAAAAGTTGATTTTACATGGTACTGGCTCTTTAAAATTTATTTTCAGCACGTCTGAAAGTCCATTCAAAGTTTTCATATCCAGCCAGACAAACAACCACATCAGTGACATGCAGTGAGGGGAGGCAGGTGAGGCAGAGTCTCACCTGGACTGATCAACCTCTCTATCTGCACTGGCTTCCATTCTATGGGAGCAGATCCTCCTGTCTTTATGTCGCCAACAAAATGGTTAAAAACATTTAATGTATGAATTGATTTTTCATATCCTGGTAAAAAAAAAGTATACTTTAGTATACCACATTTTAACATACTTTAGTATACTTTTATCGATGTACTTCAACTGTACTATTTTGGAACAACTTATTTGGACTTAGTATACTTTACTACTACTATTTAATACTATACTATACCCACCCTTCTTGGAGTCCTTAGAGGGGGTTCTGGAGATGCCCCTCCTGGGGACTCCCTTGTTCTGCTGGGGGACTTCAACGCTCACGTGGGCAATGAAAGTGAGTCCTGGAGGGGCGTGGTTGGGAGGAACGGCCCCCCTGATCTGAACTCGAGTGGTGTTCTGTTGTTGGACTTCTGTGCTCGTCACGGTTTGTCCATCACGAACACCATGTTCAGGCATAAGGGTGTCCATAGTGCACTTGGTACCAGGACACCCTAGGCTGCAGTTCTATGATCGATTTTGTTGTCGTTTCATTGGATCTGCGGCCGTATGTCTTGGACACTCGGGTGAAGAGAGGGGCGGAGCTGTCCACTGACCACTACCTGGTGGTGAGTTGGCTCCGGTGGTGGGGGAGGAAGCCAGTCAGACCTGGCAGCCCAAACGTGTAACGAGGGTCTGCTGGGAACGTCTGGCGGAGTCCCCTGTGAGACGGAGTCCCCTGTGAGACGGAGCTTTAACTCCCATCTCCAGCAGAACTTCATGTTCCGGGGGGACATGGGGGATATTGAGTCTGAGTGGACCATGTTCCGTACCTCCATCGCCGAGGCAGCTTTTCAGAGCTGTGGCCATGAGGTTGTTGGTGCCTGTCATGGCGGCAACCTTCGAACCCGTTGGTGGACACCTTCGGTGAGGGATGCTGTCAAGCTGAAGAAGGAGTCCTATGGGGTCTTTTTGGCCTGTGGGACTCCAGAAGCAGCTGATGGTCCGACGGGCGAAGCGGCATGCAGCTCGGGTGGTCGCTGAGGCAAAAACTCGGGCGTGGGAGGAGTTTGGAGAGGCCATGGAGAAAGACTTCCATACGGCTTCGAGGCGATTCTTGTCCACCATCCGGCGTCTCAGGAGGGGGAAGCAGTGCAGCACTAACACTGTTTGTAGTGGGGATGGTGTGCTGCTGACCTCGACTCGGGACGTTGTGGGTCGGTGGGCGGAATACTTTGAAGACCTCCTCAATCCCACCAACATGCCTTCTGTTGAAGAAGCTGAGCCTGTGGACTCCGGGTCGGGCTCTCCAGTCTCTGGGGACGAGGTCACCGAGGTGGTCAAAAAACTCCTCGGTGGCCTCAGAGCCCCGGGGGTGGATGAGATCCGCCCGGAGTTCCTCAAGGCTCTGGATGTTGTAGGGTTGTGTTGGCTCACGTGACTCTGCAACATCGCATGGACATCGGGGGCAGTTCCTCTGGATTGGTAGACCGGGGTGGTGGTCCCTCTGTTTAAAAAGGGGGACCGGAGGGTGAGCTCCAATTACAGAGGGGTCACACTCTTAAGCCTCCCTGGTAAGGTCTATTCAGGGGTCCTGGAGAGGAGGGTCCGTCGGATAGTTGAACCTCGGATTCAGGAAGAGCACTGTGGTTCTGGTTCTGGAACACTGGACCAGCTCTACACCCTCAGCAGGTCCTGGAGGGTTCTGGTAGTTCGCCCAACCAGTCTACATGTGTTTTGTGGACTTGGAGAAGGTGTTCGACCGTGTCCCTCGGGGGGCCTTGTGGGGGGTTCTCCGGGAGTATGGGGTACCGGGCCCTTTGATACGGGCTGTCAGGTCCCTGTATGACCGGTGTCAGAGTCTGGTCCGCATTGCCGGCAGTAAGTCGGGCTCGTTTCCGGTGAGAGTTGGACTCCGCCAAGGCTGCCCTTTGTCACCGATTCTGTTCATTACTTTCATGGACAGAATTTCTAGGCGCAGCCAAGGTGTTGAGGGGATCTGTTTTGGTGGCCTTAGGATCGCATCTCTGCTTTTTGCGGATGATGTGGTCCTGATGGCTTCATCAGATCGTGATCTGCGGCTCTCGCTGAAACGTTTCGCGCCTGAGTGTGAAGCGGCCGGGATGAGGCTCAGTGCCTCCAAATCCGAGGCCATGGTCTTGAGCTGGAAAAGGGTAGAGGTCCTTCTCCGGGTCAGGGGGGTCGTCCTTCCTCAAGTGGAGGAGTTTAAGTATCTGGGGATCTTGTTCACGAATGAGGGATGAAGGGAGCGGGAGATCAACAGGCGGATTGGGGCGGCGTCTGCCGTGAAGCGGCGCTGTACCGGTCCGTCGTGATGAAGAGAGAGCTGAGTCAAAAGGCGAAGCTCTCGATTTACCGGTCAATCTACGTTCCCACCCTTATCTATGGTCATGAACTTTGGGTCATGACCGAAAGAACGAGATCACGGATACAAGCGGCCAAAATGGGTTTCCTCCGCAGGGTGGCCGTGCTCTCCCTTAGAGATAGGGTGAGAAGCTCCGTCATCAGGGAGGGACTCAGAGTAGAGCTGCTACTCCTCCACGTCCAGAGGAGCCAGTTGAGGCTTGGGCATCTGGTCAGGATGCCTCCTGGACGCCTCCCTGGTGAGGAGTTCAGGTCCCACCGGGAGGAGGGGAGACCCAGGACACGCTGGAGGGACTATGTCTCTCGGCTGGCCTGGGACGCCTTGGGGTTCCTGGAGGAGCTGGAAGACGTGGCTGGGGAGAGGGAAATCTGGGCCTCCCTATTGAAGCTGCTGCCCCCGCTACCCGATTCCAGATAAGCGGAAGAAAATGGATGGATGGATGGATGGATATACTTTAGTAGTACTTAAATAGTATAAAATTACAATTAATAGTATTTTAGTACACTAAATGTACTTTTTTGGAACAACTTCAAGTATATTTAGTGTACTTAAAGTATACTTGAAGATACTTGAAAACTTTACTTAAAGTTTTTAAATTTCATATTTCAGAGCTTTATTATTATATTTTGATATAATTATTATATTTTGAGTGTTATTAATTATATAATTACATAATTATATAAAATTATATTAAATATTAAATATACTTCACATATATTTTAAATATACTATTAATATAATAATGTACTTAAATTACACTTAATTTTTATTTTTGATTTTCTGCTATTGATAATAAACTACAATTTTAATTACTCTTAATTCATTTTTATTCCTATGTGCTTATTTTGTACATGACATGCATAACTACACTACAGTACTTGCATTGTTTACATGGAAAGATTAATTACCCAAGATGCCCAAGGTAATTCAAATGTTTTTTATTAGACATTTTAAAAATGTCCAATTTTACTCACAACTTTATGAACTTTACATAAATTACCAATTTACACATCAAAACATGAACATGAAAATGTAAGTGTGACAATAAAACATGACAGTGAAGATCAACGACAGAACATTCCGGTTCACTGCTCCTTACAGAAACCTACAAAAAAGAACAATAGAGCAATTAAACAGAGAAAGCATTTGTTTTTAAAGATACCGAGAAAAATGGCAAATAAAAAATCATACTTACAATTTCAAGACGTTTTGGACTCGCCATGTATGTGACATCATAAGAACTGATGATGATTGGGACCGGATGCCTGGGGTGGAAAAACATTTCTGGGTGTCTTTGCCTGTTTATGTTGGAAGTGGAAAAAAATGGTCAGCAATGTCATAGAGTCAGTTGATGTTGCCATTAACTATGAAGCTGTTTTAAGTGTGAACTTAAGGAGACAAACTACCTTAAAATCTGTCCATCCATGATCTGAACACACTGATCCCTGCAGGGTGGTGAGGGGGGCTGGTGGTGCCCATGTCCAGCAGCCATCAGATGAGAGGCAGGTTCACCCTTGACAGGTCACTTACAGGTTCCTGAAAGTCAACAACAAATAAAAAAGAAAGATAAATGTTAGATTAACAAGAAGAGAAAAATTCTTTCCAGTTACCTTTGAATCACATCAAGTTTATTAAGCACTTAGTGTTAGTAACAGCAGTTTTTGTTGTTGAAAATGTAGCTCATTGAAAAAACAAACTTACATCATGAAGACGATGTGGAGGTTCATCCTCAGAGCTGGTTGGTGATCTGGTGGAGTCAGAGCTTCTTCTGAGACAGAAAGTCTTTAGGTTTCCTAACACCTGATTTCTCTGGCTTCCTCTTTCATCTTCATTTGCTTAGTTAGACTGCAAACATATTGAAGATAAAATCATTGATTAACCAGTTAGAACAACAACCTCACAATATCAAAGTCTCTCCGTTTTATGGACCTTAATTAAAACCAGTTTAGTTTATGAATTAAAGTATAAGTCGCAACAAACAGCCTCCATGCAGTTATAACATGAAACTGAATTATTACTGTAATAATAATCATACAAGTCACAATAAAATTGATAAAATAATTATTTAAGAAACCAACGTAAGTTATATATCTTTACTGCACTGTTTATAATTAAATAAAGATAATTAATAAGCAAACTTACCACCAGCTAGCAACACTTAGCAGCCTTCGTCCACCGGGCTCCTTTTGTGACACACATTTCATTTTCATCAGTTGTTGTCCCGTTGTGTTGTCGTCTAACTCAGACATCACCAGCTTGAATTTACCAAAATTAGCAAATATTGTCAAGGCCCTCACTACTTTTAAGGCAATATTATGCGAGTAAAAATGACGAATTTGAACAGCGTCTGTTATCTTCCCTGCTTCAAGTTTTTTTCTTCTCTTTGTGGCGTTTTTTAAATAAATGAAAATGTGCAAAACCGCCACCATCTGGTCTGGAGTGTGAACTGGAGCTAATGCCGTTGATTATAAGGTTTTTACATCACACATCTGAAAATTGATTGGGTGCTTTCTTAAAAATTACATCATGATTATCCTTTTTTTATTGTATGCAATTTTAATAAATAGTAAAAGATTATTAAGGCACTTAAAAGTTCATACATATTCATTCATATTTTGTTCACATAAAGTATACTTTTATTTAATATATTAAAAGTGTATTTTGGTACAATTATGTTTGAGTGTGTTTAAAGTACTAATTTTGAAATTGGTACAAGTGTATTTTTAGTATACTTCAGATATAGGTAGTACACTTAATAATTAGCATACTTAAAGTGTACTTTCACAAATTTAAGTATGTTTGAAGTATACTTAAGTATACTTTTTCTTTACCAGGGAATAATGACGTCTAGGGTTAGTTGCCAGAGGAAAATAAAGTACCATCTTCATGAGCTCAGAGGTTTAAACTGATGAATAAAGAGGATGGATGCTCTCTGCTGAAATATTCCTGCCATCTTTCATGTTCTTTCAGCAAACAGTTGAGGTAGAGATGTTTTTGGTTTCACCTCTACTTACCTGTTGTTATACCTACCATTCAAACTATTCTTAAAAGATTGTTAGTCTGCAGCTCATGTGATCAAACCAGAAAAGATGAAAAGTTAAAACTTTAGTTAAAATGTTAAGTTTTAACATTTTAGCTCAACCTCTAGTTGGGTAACCCCAAGATAACAAGGTCTTCTTAAAAGGTAGATTCTTTGATAACGGTTCTTAAAGATATAGTCAGTGTTTTCGGCAAAGTTGAGCTGACTGTCCAGGAACGACACAGGAATTTAAAATTTGCCACAGTTTCTACAGGTTGGCCATCGAGTGAAACTGGAATCACTTTCAGTTCTTGTTTATGTCATTTAATTAGCTCTACTTCCTTAAGAAAATGAAAAGGTATGTTCTTTGGTGAGGGACTTTATCTTTTACTGTTCCAGTAATGCCAGAATTAATAATAAATAATAAAGCCTTTGTGGTATTCTGATTTAGTAATGTAATTAGATAAGGTGTGTTACCACCCCCTCGCCACTAGAGGCAGCAGTAGACCTCAAAAAGATGTGACTAAGGAAGCGATTTAGAAGTCCACCGAAAAATACATAATTTGTTAAACTGTGAGCTTTGCTGAATTAAATAAAAGAGAGAAGTTCAAAAACATACTGAGTGTGAAAATCCTTCTTAAAAATAAAGATATGTCACAGATTTAAAAAAAAAATAAAAACAGAAAGCCGCGATAATATAGGAAGTAGCGCCCCTTCACTACTGGAGTGCAATCGTTCCATTTCCAAATAAGTTCAGAGACTAACGGTGGTCTGTCCCGCCCCTTCCTGTTTGCTGCAGCGAAGTGGACTTGATTTTTCCGGCCAGCAAACCATTGCGCCACCCGGTGGTCCTTTTTCAGACCACTTGGTCTCCTGTACCACTCAAAAATGCACAATATGTCTATAAATAATTTTAGGATATTATCAGGAAGTGCTCAGATCTACCGTTTTCCACCGAACTAAAGTATTTACCACTTTGGCACAGTGAGAAATGTTTAGGGGATAAAACACTAGACTCAGAGCAAAACTCAGATGACCCAGCTTTTACTAGCATGTAAATGCACTATCTACATACATCTGGGAGCTTCACAATGCTGAAATGAGTCTCAAAAATAATTGTGCACTCGGAACCGGATCTGTGTGTAAATGCAGTTTTGTGTACCAGGTGATTTGTGCGTACTTTTTCAACATGTATAGGCTGGGAGAATATTTATTTTATTTTTAAGGTTTACAAGGCCAGTATTACACACGCTCAGATATTTTGAGACTATTTCAATATAATGGTATATTATAATATCTACATGTTCAAGTTTGATTGAGTTAACAGAATTATTGTACGGCGGCATGTAGAAGAAAAGTCTTTTTGCCCTCCAGCGTTGTCCGCAGGTGTGAAAAGTCCTTATGTAAACAATAACATGCAAGGGGTCTAAATTTGTAAATCTGGTTCTGATTAAGTCGGTGCCTCACCACACGTCATTGAACCACATGTATTCACTTCATAACTATAACCTATTTGGTTGCAACCTCTCCCTTTTTCTTCACTTTTCACGTATAGGAAGGCTGCATAATTTATTCTTCAAGGATGTTAAACAAGTTTTCAGTTTAAAATTCCAGCAGATGAGAGCAGCATTTGAAAAGAATCAAGCCTCCTTTAAAACTGTGTGTGAGGCCGATCACCAGCACGCTGTGCCTGATTTGCAGCTCTTCAGCTGTGAAGCTGCAGCACAGCATGCTGCTTTTGCGCCAACCAGCAACATTAAAACGCTTCCCCTCCACAGCCTCAAATCAAATCCTTTCAAATCCAGGAGATGAAGTGGAATCAAAACTCCAGGGTGTGATGTCAACCTAGCGTGAGTCTGCACTTCCTGTCTGAGCTGAGCCACCTCTAGCAAAGCAGGGCTGGCATCTTGACAGGAGCAGTTTGCTCATTTAATGCTCTGACCATTGGAATTGGGATGATTGGACAGATCATGTTTAATGGGACCTTCTGTTGACAAGGGAGGAGGATTGCTACACCTTTAAGTTTAGGGTTGTTTCTAATGTCATCTTTATATATATATATAGTACAGAAGCTCTCATCCTGGCTGCACAGGAACAGGCCCTAAACACCAGAGCAATAGAGGCTCAGATCTACCACACCAGACAAGACCCAAGGTGTAGGTTGTGCCATGAGGCCCCTGAGACAGTCCAGCACATAACAGCAGGTGAAGATGCTGGCAGGGAAAGCGTACATGGAACGACATAACCAGGTGGCGGCATAGTGTACAGGAACATCTGTGCAGAATATGGACTGGAAGCCCGAGATCGAAGTGGGAAACACCCCCAAAGGTGGTGGAGAATGACCGAGCTAAGATCCTGTGGGAATTCCAGATCCAGACAGACAGAATGTATATGTTTGTTGAAGGATGAAGGCATTGCTTATCCCTTCAACCAACCAAACTTATCGATCTACAGTCACAAAAATCAGCCACTGTCCACCATGAGAGGCTGATGAACGGCCCCGCCCACCAGGTCGTCTCCTCATACAAGTTTTATATTGGTAACCTCATGTTGCCAAGTGACTTTTTTTACTATATTTTTGCACGCACACACTCCCTCTCACAGCCAAACCTGGTCAAAACTTTTATTCAATGATGACTGGATTTATCTGCATGACAGGGCAGGGCAGGACGAACAGGAGCTAATTTGTACACTCGGCCCTTCGCCTGTAGCAGTAGGACGGTTCCTCCAGCCACTGCTAGCTGGAGGCTAAAGCTAGTTCAGCTTTTTTAACTTCGCACTGAGCGAGTAGAGCAGTCACGTTAGTTTTTTGTGACTTTTGCTGTTTTCTTGCTCTTTGAATCGTTCTAATAAAGTGGCCGGTGTCTGTATATTCAGTGCCATCAGTTCTGTCTTCTCTGTACTGGTTCTGCTGGAGGTTTCTTCCTGTTAAAGGATAGTTTTCCTCTTCACTGCCTTTACATGCCTGCTCAGCATGAGAGATTGCTGGAAAATCAACACCGTGCAAGCAAATGCTGCACCCTGCTGGTCCAGCAGTGAATGCAACCTGCTGAGTTTCCTCAGATAGAAACCTCCTAATTTACTTACTTACTAAATGAGTGTACTGTACTGCATGATAACTGGGATCACTTGGGATATATGTATGATGGAACTGAAATAATTTTTTTATGTGCCTTGTGAATTGGTGTTATTTGGTAAATGGACTGAACTTACATAGCGCTTTATCCAATCATTTTTGACCGCTCAAAGCGCTTTACACCAGAGCCACATTTTATATAAGTGTATATACAGTATATAATTTTTATACAAGTAAAAAATATAAGTAAAAGTGAATTGAACTGAACATTATTAGATTGCTCAAAAACAGGATGTATTGGTTGTCTTTCTGTTCTTAAATTGCTATATTTCCTATTTAAATTAATGAGAAGAAACAAAATTTCCCATATTTTCCTTTTTGCTGCTATTTCAAAATTAAACTTAGATCTGCACCAAACATTGGCTTGTGCAGAGTTGAATGGATGGATGGATGGATGGATGATGGATGGATGGATGGATGGATGGATGGATGGATGGATGGATGGATGGGATGGATGGATGGATGGCATATGATATTTTGCATCTCCAGTGTCTCAATTTCATTTTCTCCTTAAAAGCATTTGAGTTCTTGTTTAAATTAAACTTCATTGTCATTTAAAACCCATAAAATTATTTTCCACTGTCTGTGTTGTCTGACCAAACGCTGCTCCTCTAGACAACAGACATGTAGACTGATGGTGAGTAAGAGCTTTGCTTCCCAGTGATCTGGGATATACTCGTCCACCATCTAGTGCTTCTGAATCCACAGCCTCATGCTGTCAGAATCTTGCTACATTCTGTCTCTAGATCAGTGTTTGTCAACCTTCTTCAGCCCAGTGCCCCCCCCAGCCTTTATCCAGGTCCCTCACTCTCCCTACCAATGAATTTTTAGGCTACTTTACACTGACCATTATTTTATTATTAATATTACTGTCACTATTGTAGATGTTTTGATTTTCATGCTTGTTTCTGTATTTATCATCAAAACTAATTTCCCAGAGAACAAAAAGTCATGGGAATAGAAATTATTTTCACAGGCGTCTACCAAAAATGCAATGAACATTCAAGTTAAAATTGGTAACAACAGCCAGTCAGAGTGGAAACATATTCTTGTTCTGTGACATTTTCTGGTTGTTAAATATTCCACAAAATGACCAGATAAAAGATGTTCAACATGCAATTAAACTTAGAAAAATTTGCAAAACGACTGAGCTCTGCAGCATTAAAACATGGATAGAACTGTAACTACATTAATCATAGATCTTCTTCTCTTCAGTGTTTCTGCCTGTTTTTGGTGGTGCAGCTCTGTGCTGCCTTCAGGATAATGGGACATCAGAGAATCATCCATAAAACTTCACCCACATGGCATTTACTGAGCAAACCAGAGCTTTCAGTGCAAAAACAAAGTTCCAGATCATTTTAATGCCATACAAATATGAGACAGAAACATGGATTATATCTTTATATAGTGTCTATTTATTATAGATTAATAGTTTTACTGGACAGAGATTACAAAGAACAAATCTGGTTCATAATCAAATTCTAATGAGTCAAATTGAAAGTGTCATGGAGTCACTGAACACTACCATGACATTAACACTGACATGAAAAATAATATTAAAAAAATAAAAATATCAAAAACATAATTAAGTGATCAGTTCTTTACTGTTATGGTCTGTAAGATCATACAGACCGTTTTATATCCCGCTTCTCCTGTTTCAGTTTTGCGCAATGTGTGAGTCTTTTTTTTCTTTTTCTAAAGCCCCCTAAGGTGCAGGGCAGTAGGGAAGCGTATCGATGGGGAAAAGGCAGACTGACATAAACCTTTTAAAACAACGGAAACAATTTCTGCATTTTGATTATTGAAATTTTAAAGTGCTGTGTTGTTCTATCACCCCGTTTCATACCGGACCACTTACAGCTCCGGTGTTAACCCTATAAAATGAACGCTCTCTATCTGGTGTCACCATGGAGGGATTTCTTTGTTTAAATAGGTTCATTTTTCAGAGGGAGACACAGTGAAGGCCTCGTGATTTTAGCTACCAGTAGCAGGAGAGGAGCTGCGCCAAGAAGCTAACAGAAGCTACAAACACTGAATAGAAGAAGAGCCGCCATGTTGCAGCCAAGCATGATTTAATGTTATACAATACAGTTTTACCAAGTTGCTCAAAGTCTAAACTGGTATTGTTGTGCATTTAAGGTGTAAAGTTTACCTTCGACCAAACGCCCCCCTTTGGTAAAAATGTCCGCCAGCGCCCCCTGCCGTCCTCTGAACGCCCCCAGGGGGGCGGTACCCCACGTTGAGAACCGCTACTCTAAATGTTTTTGATGGTAGTTTGGACCCTCCGGTTTTGTTTGACAACTGACTGGACCAATGCTGTTGAGGAATGACCTTCCCTTACTGGGAGCATAATTCATCTAACCCAGTGACGGCCTGGCAGCGGTCCAGGTGACCGTGCCTCTCACCTGTTGACTGATGGTCAGAGGTGAATACTTGGAATCTGTTCCTGATTGTTCACTGGCTCAGTCCGTCACCTGCAAACCTCAAGCAATTCCTTGGATCAAATTAGCCTTGGCTAGCGGTTCCTCTCTCCCATTGGTGCTGCATCCAAACCAGTTCTGCCCTCCACCAGGATCCTGGCCGTCAAATAAAACCCTCTCCTGGTCTCTCATCTGCACTCAGTGCCACATAGACCATATCTGGAAAACTCATCCTGCAGATCCAGCTCATCTGCAGGATTTGGTTAAGAACCTCTCATTTTATTCATCTCTCCTCCGTCTCTCTCCAGTGCTCTGATCTTCCTGCGTCCTCCTCTGAACCCAGATCTGATCTCCTGTCAACCTTTATTATTCTACTTTTATTAATTTTGGTAAATAAACCTTTACAGAGCTTTCCCTTTTTGTTTGGTGTCAACGAGTCAGCAGCATTCCACCGGACTGTTGGGTCTTTACCCACCATCAATACATTAACATGTTTTTTTTAAAGTGATCCTATAATACTTGATGTTTGCTGAGACACTGAATTTTGGGTTGCCTTTCTTTTAAGCCGTTATAAGCAAAATTACAAGTCTTGAAATAATGAACTCTGAGTGTAATAGATCTATGATTTCCAATTGTGACAGAATGGACAGTAGAAATAATTACACCCCATCCTTTTTTCTTACTTTATTGAAAGACTTCTGTCTAGACTCTTAAGCTGCAATTTTCCTACTCCAGAGGAATCAAACTCTGGTCCTCTGCTGTCCTGCAGGCTTTAGATGAGTCATAGGGACAAAAATCCTGGCATGAAACGGCTTCATTTCCTCCTCCTGGTGTGGATCAGATCTCCAGAGCCTGTTCAGGTGGCAGCTGGACTTTCCACCTGTGTCCTCCTCAAACTGAGATGCATTAAACTGCAGTTACAGCAGTTCGCCACCAGTGGGCATATAGAGCACGGTGAGCACTCCTATGGTAATTTAGCGTAGCAACAGCTGGTCAGCAGAGAACCTGTGAAAATCACACTGATTAATCAGTAAATGTGCAACAAACCAATTCATCATAAACCAATTCATCTGCAGCTCAGACTATCTACATTTTGTTCTAACATGACTTTTTTCTTTACATCAATATCAAACATGATTACAGTGAAATCTCTGTATTCTCTAACATCAGTAATACCAGCAACTTTAAATCCAGAGTCACACCATTCATGGTTTTTGGGGTGTGAAGCAGGAGTACCCAGAGAAAACATGGAAATGGCATGGAGAAAGACCCAAAGCTGTCAAAACACACAGCCCAAAATGACTACAAAGAAAATGAAATAAGACAAACTAAACCCACATGGCATGGTGTCTTCCTGTCCCTTCAGGTCTGATCAAACTTCCTCTGCTAAGTTTCTTCTGCCTTTTGTTCATATAAACTACAGCATGACCTTACTGATGCTAATTGATGTCTCTTCTTGACAGAATTTAGAAATGTTCTTTGTGTTTTGATGTTTGCTTTACAGCCTGCAGTGCCTCGGCAGAACAAATAGGTTATTTTATGGCTTCTATCAGCCAGTAATCAAACCTTTATTTCAGCCCGAATGGCCCCATTAACCTTGGCGAGCCCAAGCGCTCAGCATTAACACCAAGATTTAATGAACTGTCAAACTTTACATCGGGATGATTGGAAAACCTCAGTGGGAATGTGTGTAATGAGATATGTGTGAAGCTAAGATAAGGCAGAGAAGGTGCACCTGTTTGAATCCACCTGCAGAATATGAGCAAATGGATGAAACATTAAAGCCTCATCAGAGCAGCTCTTTGCTCCACTTTCAGCCCTCCTATCATTTAAAAGCCGCTCCTTTCTGCTTGTTTTATTTTGAGCTTTTATATGTCCAAATCATTTTAATGATCAAGATGAAAGAAAATTAATACATTTTAAAATATGTTAGTTATAGTTAATACCTTATTCTATAGTAGAAAGATTTTGTCGTGAATGGTGGATGAGAGGTGTGGAGATCGAACGCAGGAGACCCAGGTTGTGATGAAGAGGATGAATTTAATGATAAATGTGCAGCTCGACAGTCCAGTAAATGGACAGCAGCACGGTGAGCGGAGAAAGGCTAACCCTGGTAGCAACTGTACAGGTAACAACTGCTTAGAGAGCGGGAGCCGAGATAGGACTTCACAGTTCTACTATGACGACTTACTATAGTTTGTACCGACTCAGAACTTCACAGTTCTACTGAATGGATAACTGACAGGTTGGTACGAAGACCTTGACAAATAACATACAACGAGGATCCGACAAGAGACAAAGACAACACGTGGGACTAAATACACAGGGAGGGTAATCAAGGAATGAGACACACCTGGGAACAATCAACGGGGAAGACGCATAAACAACAGACTCAGGACAGAAACTGAACACAGAAAAACCTTAAAATAAATACACAGAAACACGATCATGACAGATTTAATTTGTCTTTCCCTAAATGATTTTACAAAATGTCCATCTGCATCAGCCTCTGGTGTTTGCAGGCCACATCTGAACCATTCCAGAGTTGTTTTGAACAAAATCATTCAGAGGACCACAAATACTTTAATTCTGGAGAAGAAAAACTCTGGAGATGACGTAAAGACCTTTTAGATTTTGTACAGAATGAACATTAAATATAATTAATAGCCTAATTTGCTTCACTCGTGAAGAATAGAAAGACTCTCTGCATGTCGTCACGTTTCAGCTTCACAACATTATATATTCACATCCAAAATAAAATAAACCGCCTGCTCTTAAGGAGCGCTCTCAGCCCAGGATGAGCTCTACCTTCATGTCGGGTCCCAGCAGGTCTAAATTGCTCTTAAAGAACAGAGACGGAGCTTTTATAAACTTCTGTTTGCTGGAGGACTCATTACTTTATCTTCTAAGTTCATACGAAAAACCTTCTGGCTGCTTATTTTGACTCATTTTGTTTTCCATAGCAAACAATTAAGTAAAGCAGAAGTTCATTGCCTTAGAAACAGCCTTTACCTTACAAGCCGTTTATATTTCATATGTTTAATGAAACATATTTGCATTGGAGCATGTGAGGTAAATTTTGTGAACAGAGAAGCAGGTTGGTAACCTCAGGTTTCTCTACAGAGCAGAAACGTTTAATGATTTTCCTCTTTAGTCTCTGACCTCAGCGGTGATTCATTCAGATCAGCTAAAGACTGGATCAGATTCACATTTACTTTTCACGACTTCCCTGCAGTTTACAGACAGATATCCAAGCATCCCGACTCTGGTTCTGTTGCAAGTTTGTTCCTGTTAATGGGAGTTCTTTGTAGCATATAGGGCATAGATCACGATTATGCCATATAGATCCTGATCCGATCTGTACAACACCCACTACTCTCTACTACAGGCAATAAACCTGGAATTTACATATTTTTTTATATTTCATACTATACTGTTTCAGTATTTCTGTATTCACTTGTATTTTTTGGTATATATAGATTTTTATATCGGTTCTGCTCTGTCCTCTCTACTGCTGTAAATTTAAAAGTCCCCACTGTGGGATTAATAAAGGAATATCTAATTTTATTCTTATAGATTCTGATCCTAATAGGTTATGGTCCTGATCTGTAGAAACATCTTTATTGATGTTTTTACATATGCTAAAACCATTATCTGACTTTTTAAGATGGGCTTTGGGAGAGCCGTTCAGACGGCGATGTCTTTATTCTGTTGATTCTTCCAAGACTCAGTTGAAGACTCTTATCCAAACAGCCTTTTAAATACTTTTATTTTTAAAATATTGTATACATTTTCTTTTTAACTTTTCATGTTTTTTATTTTAAATCAGTGATTTTGATTTGTGAAAGCTGATGGATAAAGTTACATTACATACACTTACATTTTCACCAGCACAGTATTGAACCTTTTCAAAAAAAAGTCAGATGTTTGGTTTGTTAAATTTGACATCTGAAAACAATGGAAAATCTTGGACATCTTCATTACGGCCTCATTTCACAGGATTTAAACTCAGGTACGGACACTGACACTACACTGCCTTTTCATCAACAGGAGAAACTGTTGCAAATGAGAGTGAATATTCACGTCTGCTGAGGAGCTTCTGCAAAAATCACAAATCAGGTTCTTTGTTTTCTCTCAAAATTTCAGATGATACTTGATGTCATGATGGGTTGTAATTTTCTGACCCACATCCAAGAACACAAGATGAAGAACGGGAATCAGTAAAATTAAAAACAATCAAAACTGCAGGTCCAAGGGATGAAGGCAACTGGATTTGGGAACACTGGAGCGGAGAGAAGTGGAGGCGAGTTCGATGATGGTGGGAAATAAGAATTGTGAATATTAAGGAGCGAGCTTACTTGAGTTGAAGGAGGTCTGAGTCTGGGGGAAATACTGAGGTTACCAGGGAGGAGGTTTGCTGCTTGGCCGGTGGAGGGACAGCGTTGGAGAGCGGACAGGTACGTTCTTTGTCTTTTGAAGGAGAGGAGCGAAGGAGACAGCCAACAGATATATCCAGGAAGGTTTGGTTAACAGCAAGGAGGTAAGTGGACTCAGGCTACCAGTGGGGAACATCCACAGCATCAAGAGGAGATGAAAGCACAGAAAACAACCAGGGCGTTACAAGGATTCACCTGAGGAAAAGGCACACAAAAGATATGGAAGTAAGTCACAAGGAGTAAGTACAACAAGAAACACAGATGGCCTGAAGTACCATAACTGGCTAACACTCTGGCATCAACGTGTTGGATGCTTCCATCTCTTATACTTCTCCAGACGACCAAATGACTTGCAGGTGTGCAGGTAAGCTGTTAGCCGCTGGTCACGCCCTCCAGGAATGGCCCCTTGGCGTCCTCTGGTGGAGAAAGGGGGGAAAAGCAGCAAACCCAAACAAACACCACCCTGGGTCCCAACAATTGAAGTGCTGAAAATAAGGCATGGATAAAAATATAGAGCAGAGATGTTTCATTGGTGATCCATTCTTATCAATCCAATGGTACAATTGGTCATATTTTCCAAGCATTTGTTGTTTTTAGAAATAAGAGGTCAAGTTTGTGTTAAACTCAGCAGAGCTCGGCGTCGTTCACTAGACCTCTCTCATTATGACTTTATTAGGATTTGATGCTGAACTTTACACTGCAGAACGAATTTTGCCATCACAAATGAGATTTTATAGCTTGTGAGCCCTGACACGTATTCTTATTTCCAGTCAGACTTGGGTCATCATTAGAGGCAGCAGCATCTCCACCAGCGAGCAACTGTAAAAATGAGTTGTTTTGTAAAAATGTTGCTTTACTAATTACTGTGATTTTCCTGACAAGGGGCAGATTTGAGAGAAGCAACTTTTCTCTGGAGCCAATAATGAGTGACTTCCTGTTGATCAGCTGCTGCTCCTTCCTCACAGCCACACAGGGGAAAAGGAGAGCAGGTTTGGGAGGGGGCCTCTCTCCTTGCTCATTAGGTACAGCGTCAGTAGAACAGGGAGGGTGATCCACTATTTCCCTAATGTGCTGCACAAGCAGCACCTCTGGTAGTATGATTTGGACTTTAATTCTTTGATTAATTGGAGAAAATTACAGAGCAACACTCTTGGATTCATATCAGTGGTTCTGTTTCACTCAATAAGTAACAGCATTGTTGGCCCGAATTGCAATAAAGTCTGTGAGGTCCATCGCAGAATATCACCTTTTGAAGAAGAGCAGCTGAAGACCTTGATCAGTTTCAAGACAAGCCTCTGGCTCACAGTATTGCAGAAATGTGCTGGGAACTATCAGCCTCATCAGGACTTCAGGAGCTGCAGAGTCTTACTCAGTGCTGCATCATCAGTTTCATGTCGTCTTTCAAGCTGCTGCTTGTTTCTCGTTGGATGCTTCAAGTGTCTATAAGTTCTCGCTTATCTACCCAAGTAACTGTAGTTGTCTCTGTCTCCTTCCTCTCCAAGATCCTCTGACTGAGTCTTCACCCAAACCTCCATTCATGTTTCTTGCCAGATGATTCATCCCATCCACTTCTTCCTTCCATTCCTTCAATAAATCCTCAAATTCATATCTCTTTGGCATGATGCTTGCTGGTAAACTGGCTTTTGTGTTGTCTACAAAGGGACCACTGATTTCATAGAAGATGCAAAAACAGCCCATGGCTGCATTTACACTGTCATATAAACTCTGTAACCTAAAATGTTACACTTTTACATGTTTGACTCAATTTAGTTTTCTGTTTTCTGAAAACTGTAACCTCAGCTGCATTTGCTGAAACCCTTCAGGGGAACAGAGAGGTAGAGAAAAGCCAGCCTATGGAAATCCTCACATAGAGTCAACTTAGTATCATGGAAACAAGATTTTTCTAGGGTTTTGTTTGTTTCCCCTTTTGTGACTTTGTTCAGTTAGTGTTTAAGTTTTCTTTTTGTCTCATTTATGCAGGCCAGTTTGTAAGACTGGAGTTCCATTATGTTGACCTATTTTATGGGCTCAATAATGTTATTTTGTATGATTTACCCAAGTTTGTTTGTTGGTTTAAATAAATGTATTTTGAACCTGTCACTGACTGTTCTTTAATTGCTTGCTCACACACAGTGACCCAAAACAAGAGATTTGATCAAAACTTTTTTCCGAGACACTACAGATGGAGGTGAGCTGGTTGCTCCGGTATGTACAGTGTATTCATCTGCCCTCAACCTGTCCATCAGATACATGCTCATTATTTACAGCCACACTGCTGTGTAGACGTGTTTAAATAATAGATCCAACATGTTGTCCAGAACCAACACTGACACATATGAGGTGAGGCTTTGTGGAGGGACGGTGATCTCAGTTGGAAGAGTCAGACAACAAAGAGTTGAGTTCAGGGACCCTCGGGTGCTACAGTGGAGATCAAACGAACTGCAGCTCTGGCACTGAAGAAGTCAGGAATACATGAATACAGATACCTGGTGGAGGGCGGATGAAAGGAGGGGAGATAGTGAATACAGAAATGTATGGACAGGTGGATCTTTAATGAACATCTTCACTGCAGAAGCAAAAAAGATCCCTAAAATGTATTTGACCAAAATGTCACATCTTAGGAAATGTATGCATCACAATAAAACTGTTTACTTGAGTCTGAATCCTTAACTCCAGATATAAAGACATAAAGCTACAAAGACAAAGATGACCACATAGTGATGACAGCAGATCTCAGCAGCAGGAGAGAAGTGGCAGCAGAACCTGGCAGAGTAAGGAGGATCGTCTGGTGGGAACTGGGGTTTTGGCCTTTGTCAGGAGTTGTTCCATTTCGTATAGGCTTTGCCCTTTAAGGCTATCGCTATTCGGTTTATCCCTCGTGCACAGCAAAGCACTGAGAAAAGCTTAGTCCACGCGTACCTACTGGGTGGGCCCCACCCTGGTGGGCCCCACCCTGGTCTGTGTAAATAGCAGTCAGACTGGACAGACAAACGACTCTCTCTTTTTCTTCAGCGTATAGCAGTTTTAAGAGCGAACGTCCATTTTGCCCGTCTTGTCAGACGGGGTACATCATGTCTTTTGATGGACACCGGATCTTTGAGGGATACCTGGGTCCCCAGCACGCCGACCTCGCCCTGACGCCTCAGCCCTCTTGCCGCTCCTGTGCTCTCCTCCCTCTGGAAGACAGGAGCCGGACTAGCCTTTTCTAGGCTGGCGCTAGGCGGGGTGCCGGGCCCACTGAGTCCGGTCGCTGCTCGTGGGAGATGCTAGCTACGCTAAGCATTTATCAGATAATCCCTCTGACAGAGTGGATGGCAATGACGAGGACGACAGCAGGAGCAGCTGCAGTTCGGATGTTGCTTCCCAGCTAGGAAGCACCGCGTGGAAGGTAGGCGGCTGAGCGGATACTCAATCAACCCTGGGCTCCGTATGTCTGACTCAACCCTGCTCCTCGCTGTGGGCTTGCTCCTCCTCGAGCTACCTAGCTTAGTGCTAGCTTTGAGGAGTCGCTAAGGGGGTTCCCGCCCCCCCCAACCTCCTCACCACGTTCAAATGACCTGGCAGGACAGTTTAGCTCTGCCCTGAGTCGCCGTCAGGTCCCCATCTGGCCTCAGTTTCCGGCCGTAATGGCTTACATAACTGAGGCAGCGGCTGAGCGCCTGTCTCCACTTATGCGCCTATCAGGAGGGTGGAAGGGTTAACGGAGCAGATTTCCCTCTGTTACCCCTCCGGATTCGGGCCTCGCTGACGTGTTTGTGGTCAGGACGTCAGAATTAGTGCAGCGGCCTGTGCCCCTTCTAAGTATGATCAGCTGATTACCAGGTTCTCTGACCGAGCCCTTCAGTGGCCTCCACAGTTGCTGCAGCCTCTTCCGGCTCCACTCCGCCACCGTCCTCCACCTCTCTGGGTTCTTCCCGGTGTGACAACCACCCAACTAAACATAAAAGAGCACTTTGTCAGACCGTTTAAATGCTCTGAACTGAGGAACAAGGTACGAACGGTAGCTGTTTACATCTACAGGAACTCGTGAATGCTTTTGTTTCTTCTTGGTCTGATATCTGATAAAATAGCAGGAGTTTTTTGTTAGGGATTTGTGAAAATACTCCACTCACCAATCCTTGTCTCAATCAAAAACAGAAAGTTTAAAGAAATTCTCAAGGACAATAGTTTTATTTGCCAATTTAAACCACAAGTTTAAGACCTCTTTATCTCCTTGTTTCTGTGACGATCTGTGTTTTTGTGTATTTATTTCTTGTTTTTTTTCTGTGTCCTCCCTGTTGATTGAGCCCAGCTGTGTCTAGTTTTCCTGATTACCCTCCCTGTGTATTTAAGTCCACCTGTGTCCTTTATCTTTTGTTTGGTCCTCGTCTAATGTCAGTTGTCGTCTCACATCTCTGCTCTCCAGTAGAACTGTGAAGTTCTGGTTAGCGTTGGCTCTCGTTTTTCAGTCCTCTGTGCATCAGTTGATACCGGTAATTAGCTGTGTGCTAATTTCTCTGCCGTGCCACCTGTGTTGGACTGTGTTTGAGCTTTCATCATTAAATTCATCACTTCTTCTACAACCTGGGTTCCTGTGTTAATCCTCACCACCTCTCGATTCTCCAAATCATGACAGTTTCTCCTTACAAGCAGCTGTTTAACTTATTTGTGAAAGCTTACATATTTCACATGTTAAAGGTAACTCAAGATGGTCATCACTGCTTCTTGAGTTATGAGACCATAAAAAACAGATCTTGAATCAAATTTTTCTTGTGAAACTCCAGCAGTGAAGTTACAAATTGACTTGATAAATTTGAAACACAAACATGTCTGGTCTGGATCTGTGTTGTGAAAATCTGTAACAGACTCTCCATCCATCACAGTCTGAGGCCAGACTGGGTGGTAAAATGTCAACCTATAAATAGAAATGAACGGGTGACAGAACAGAACAGGAACACAATTACACTTCCATCCTTTCCTCTGTGCTCCTCTTCATTTATTCATTATGCAGTTTACGCTCTACAAAGGGTCACACTTTAAATAAAAATTGTTTTTTCCTCAGGCTATGTGAAACACAGCCAACATCTCATAGCTCAAACAATTCATACTGACAATATGCTCAAGTTAAAAGTTTTACATTCATATAAATAATAAAAAAAAGTCAACCTTGCTGCAGTTCATTCAGTGGGAGCTAGCTAAAAGCGCCTTGCATAAATCTTATTCATACCTGTGAAGTGTCGTTAATGGCTGGGATTTTATCTGACAGAGCAATACAAAGCGGGACATAATTGTAAATTGGAGGAAATTTATTATTTTAAAGATTTTTAACAAGCTAAAATCTGGTGAGCCTTAGTGAAAAGCTCCTCATTATCTAACGCCAAAGTCAAGGCCTCATGTGAAGCTGGTTTAGATGTACCTTCTCCCAATGCCTTTAAGTTCTGGCAGTTTGAAGCTTCACTTCTTCAGAATAATTTAGTGGTTGCAACCAAATGACCCTAAAAGAGGATCACAACACTGAGGATCTTACCTGCAGTGGCGATTCAGAGAAAGGAGGACACTTTGTGACTCTGTGCCGATGGGCTGATTGAAGAGGGAAGGAGGCAGCGATAACGGCAGCTTGGCAGCAACAGATCCGGGTCCTCAGGTGTAAAACAGTGTCCAGATTTCTCACGAGAATTTGGCCTTTAAATGAATAGATTGATCATTTTGTTTTGCTGCCACAGATTTTCCATATTTTTAATTCACACTTTTGGTCATTTTCACACGTCGACTTGTGCATGAAACATTGTGCTGCGACGGTTTTTGTGCATACGCAGTGTTTCTACATGATAATTTAGTCAAAATCAATCCTGCAGTTTCCAGGACAGCTGGTTGGGCGAGAGGAAAACTTGGACCAGTGGAGTGGAGCTGCTGGGAAAACTGATTTCAGCTCTGGTTTTCACTTTAAATGACATAAATTACATTTAACAGACCAGCTGTTTAACTACATGTTAAAATGGGAACACTGGATAAAAACTTGTCTTTGAGCTGACAGATTTCAGATGTGGAAGTTGAGAAACTTTCAGTTATCAGGCTTGGATGAAGGATTATCATCAGTTAAGTTGTTTCATTTAAAAGCTCTTATTCTAGCTGAGAAGACTTTTCATATTGAAAATGGAGTCGCAAAAACAGTTTGTAGAGTTAAATTGTAGAGTTAAATTGGGTCTTGATGAAGTTACATTTTTCATTTTTGATGTTTTTGCTGCTGTAGCCCCTGTGGGGTCAGTAAAACCTTGTAGGTTGTTCAATGAGTTGGATTTCATCTTCAGTGGCAAAGAATCTGAAAACAATGTTCCTTCATTAAAGATGCTTGATAATATGAAGAAAGAGACAAACAGGTAGCAATTTGCTCTGCTGCATCTTATAAAATCTCTCTGCTCCCAATGACTACAAGGAAAATAATCAGGATTTTTTATTTCTTCTCAAATCATAATACGCAAATTTTCTGCAACAATATTATCAGAATAAGACGAAGAGTCCTCAGTGCAAAAGCACAAGATGTCTTGATTTATGCCCTAAGCAGGTTTTTATGCAGGTGTGTGGGGAAAATTGAACAGAATCTGAAGTGAAGCATTTGTCATGCTGAGCTGAGTCAGTCTTCATTAGGCCAGACAGAGACTTTGCGTTGCACATTATGACATTAAATAGGATAATTTTTGGACTTGCAGCCGGCCTGTTGTGACAGATGGGTCAGGATAGGGCATAGGCATAAACACAAGGAAAATCAGCACATTTTAACTCACAGCATAGTCTAAACATAAATTATTTAATAACTATTCAATTTGTTCTTATAAATTGCTGGCAGAATGATCACTTCACGTTCTACAAACCGGACTCCAAAAAAGTTGGAACAAGGCCATTTTTCCCACTGTGTGGCGTCTCCCCTTCTTCTTACAACACTCAGCAGACGTCTGGGACAGAGGAGACCAGTTTCTCCAGTGTGGAAACAGGAATGCTCTCCATTCATGTCTACTACAGGCCTCTAACTGATCAATCGTCTTGGACCTTCTTTGTGGCACCTTCCTCTTTATGATGCGCCAAATGTTCTCTATAAGTGAAGGATCTGGACTGCAGGCTGGACATGTCAGGACCCGGATCCTTCCCCTACGTAGCCATGATGCTGTGATTGCTGCAGAATGTGGTCTGGCATTATGTTGTTGACAAATGCAGGGTCTTCCCTGAAAGAGACGATGTCTAGATATGTTGTTCTAGAACCTGAACATAGTTCTCTGCATTAATGGAGCCTTTCCAGACATGCAAGCTGCCCAGGCCACCAGCACTCATGCAGCCCCATAGCATCAGTGATGCAGCTTCTGAACGGAGCGTTGAGAACAACTTGGGTCATCCTGGTCCTCTCTGATCCGGATGACATGGCGTCCAGTGTCCATAAAGATCTTCAAATTGTGACTCATCTGACCACAGAACAGTCGTCCATTTTGCCTACTCCATTTTAAATGACTCCAGTGCAAACGGCTGAGTTGGTGGAGCTCCTCTTCCTCTTTGCACTGCAGAGTTTCAGCTGGCAGCGGCGGATTGTGTTCACTGACGATGCTTTCTGGAAGGATTCCTGAGCCCAGGCTGTTATTTCCTTGGCATTCCTGTTTGAGGTGCAGTGACATTTAAGGAGATCACGAGCATCCAGTAGAGTTTTACGGCCTTGACCCTCATGCTCAGCGATTGTTCCAGATTCTCTGAATCTCGATGATTTTATGCTCGGTGGATGATGATAACTCAAAAGTCTTTGCTATTTTACACTGGGTAACACTATTCTGGTGTTGCTGCACTATCTTTCCCAACTTTTTTGGAATCCGGTTTGTATGTCCTGAAAGTTTATTTATTTATTTTGAACAGACAAAAAGTAAAAACCAGAACAAATAAAATTATAATGGGTGCGATGATCATTTTACATTAATGTTCACACAAAATGCTCACATCTCCATTTAACAAGGACTCAAAATAATGACGGTTAACTAACCCACTGACTGTTATGTTCAGTAGTTTTTATTTTTACATAAATGTCTGAAGGATAACAAAATAAGTGGATTTTGTTTTGTTTTTCTGGTGAAACTAAGCCACATGGAAAAGTGACCAAAACGCTGTCATGACAGAATAAACTGACTCCAGTAAACAATCTTCTTATTGTCAATATAATTTCAGACGTAACAGGGTTTCCCCCAGAAAACTTGCTAAGCCCGGTGGTCAAGGCGCCGAGGCGGTCCACCGTGTTTTTGTATTAAAATATGTTAAACAATAAAAGTAAAAATATCACTGGGTGATTATATGTTATAGGAAAACATTGTCAGTGAACTGCTATATAAAACCACAACCAGTCTTAAAAACAACTAATCAAATAAATACAATTAAAATGAATATCAATTATTTCCACGTCTGTTAAATCCAAATTAAGTCAGCGGCTCCATCAGGCCCCCAGGACTTCATAAATGCTAATATTTTAACACAGACCACAGATATATAAATGTAACATTTGTTTGAAATTATCATATATTTGATATAATGGTTTCAGCATATATAAATTAAAAGATTTTAAATAATTTAACATTTATAAATTTTAACGAGCTGCCAAGTTTACTCTGTAAAAGTTCAAAGAACAATATTCATAGATTGGTTTGTTACCACAGCAACAATCTGATGCTGTGAGTATAATCTTTGTGTTTGAACTCTGTTCACAAATACAAATTAGTAAACTGCAGTTATAATTTATTGCTTTTTAGGTTTGCCAGTGAACTACTCCCCCTCTTCCAGATTTCACTAAATCTAACACAGAAGCTGTTAGAGGTGCTAATGTTTTTAGCAACAAAAGGGGCCCATAAGTCATATTCTGCTCCAGGCCTCACACAGCCTTGGACCGGCCCTGCATGATGAGTTAAACCTGCTGCACTGAGCAGAGATGATCAACAAATGGGAGACTTAATTCAATGCTGTTAATGTGGCTTTAGTAGCTCTTTCATTTCGTGTCTGTTGAGTTTTTAACAGACACAGAAACTATTCTGGTTGGTCGAGTTTCTGGACGAGTTTCTCAGATCTCTGCGCGGCCGCGAATTAACTCTAAGTGGACAAAGTGGACAAATGCATCGTGTAACCGGAAACAAAATACAAGTAATAATAATAAAATAATATAAAATCAGCGTGACGCGTGACTGCGAGGCTCCATCAGGGGGGACAGCAAAAGCTCTCCGGGTTGAACCTGCATGATGGGTCATTAACCACTAACTCACCAGCTAACCGGGAACACAGACATAAACCTAACAGGGAAGACGAGGCCAAACGCTGGGCGGCGTGTTGAGATGTAAACGCCGCTTAATGTTTTGTTCACAATATACGTCATTCTCCCCTCAAAGCTCCTCTGAAAGACTACAAGTTATTCCTGCGGTTCACGTAGAGCTGCGCAACCAGAGCTAATATGGAGTGAAAATAGTCTCAAAAAGATTTGTGCGTGCGTAAAAAGATTTGTGCGTGCGTAATACTTGATTTGTAAAACTTAAAAATAAAATAAACCTTCTCCTACGCCTATACATGTTGAAAAACTACACACAAATCACCTGTTACACTCACACAAAACTGCATTTACACACAAATCCGGTTCCTAGTGCACAACTATTTTTGAGACTCATTTCACGCCTCAGAGAAGCTCCAAGATTTGTGTGTAGATGGTGCGTTTACATGCTAGTAAAAGCTGGGACATCTGAGTTTTGCTCGGAGTTTAGTGTTTTTATCCTCTGACGTTTCTCACTGTGCCGAAGTGGCAAATACGTTAGTTCGCTGGAAAACGATACATCTCAGCACTTCCTTATAATGTCCTACAATTATCTCTAGAAATATTGTGCATTTTTGAACGGTACAGGAGACCAAGTGGTCTGAAAAAGGACCACTGGGTGGCGCAATGGTTCGCTGGCCGGAAAAATAGCCAGGAAAACCCAGAAGCAAGACGGAGCGTCCAGGTGGTTTGTCCTCTGAAGTCAGTAGGAGATAAACCTGCAGGTTTTAACTTTTAATGAGACATGGAGTAAATAAATGATTCCAGGTTATGTTTTATATGTCTGGTATTTTGATACTCTGCCCTCATGTTTCTGTTAGCGGGAGCTAAAGTTTATGTCAGCTATGCTACGTTAGCTGTAGGGAGCTAAGAGTGGATCCAACCACCGGTATCCACTCCGTGAAATCCTTCTTCTGGATCCTGGACCAAGCTGTGAAAACCCACAAATAATAATAATAATAATAATCAATTTAATTTATAATGCACTTTTCATTAATAAAAATCTCAAAGTGCTACATGGTGCATCTAAAAACATAAAATCAGCTATCAAAAACAATTAAAAAAAAAACAAAAACAAACAACTGCCATTTAAAAGTGTGGTAGGCTTGTCTAAAAAGGAAAGTTTTCAAGCCAGTTTTAAAATCAGACAATAATTGCGGGGCTCTCAAATAGTCAGGGAGAGAGTTCCATAGACGTGGAGCCACAGCAAAGGCTCCATCACCCATAGTCCTTAGTTTTGATCGAGGAAGGTGGAGAAGATTGCAGGCTTGGGATCGTAGGGGTCTAGAAGGTGAATGTGAAGTAAGGAGGTCCTTCAGGTAATCCGGTGAGGTTCCATATAGGCCGTGATGGGTGATAAGTGCAATTTTATATTGAATCCTATAGGTAACAGGAAGCCAGTGAAGCTCGTGAAGAGTAGGTGTGATGTGGTCGAATTTACGAGTCTCACTAGGATCCTGGCAGCTCTGTTTTGAATGTACTGAAGCCTCTTGTTAAGAAAATATATTTAAAATAAGCTAGTTTTAAAATGTAACATGACTTGATGGAAATAGCCTAATTATAGTTTTAAAATTATAACTTATTTTGGCCTTTTGACCTTTATTTTACTTGTAGTTAAGGCAGACTAAGATTTAAGACCAATATCTAAGTCCTTTCCTTTTGTCTGTTTGGGAGACAATCATTAGGAAGTTTCAGCTTTCACACATATGTGTGAAAGCCATAAAACAGCAGGAGATCAGGAGAAGTTCTCCTTGGACAACAGGGACAGAATGGATTTGGAGGAAGGGACAGAGACAGGTCCTGGTTGGATGAGCAAAGTTCCACCCTATTTGAATAAATTAAAGAAAAGAGGATAAAACTTTACACACAGAGTAACAAATCAGATTTTGCTCTTTGCAACTTCTCCAAGAACGTTCTTGCTATCTGTTTGTCATTCCATCTTTTGTCTTTTCCTCTTCTCAGGTAAATTTATGTGTTTGTGCTCTGAGGTTTTCTGATGTTTTGTGATGTGCTTTTCTGGTGATAGTTTGCATCTGTCTTGAATAAATGCTGATTATTGTGACGCTGTTGTCTCTGCGTGGTCTCAGTCCTTGCGCACAGCATTTTTTCTGAACCCGGGCAGAGAGGATAGAACGAGTAAAGTTTTTGCAAAGTTTGATTTCTCTTAACACTCTGAAGGTGTTTTCGGTGGACTCCGATGAGCAGCGAGTTACAGAAGTCGAGTCTGGAGGAGACAAAGGCGTGGATGAGGGTCTCAGCATCCGAGCGGTAGAGAGATGAACGAAGTTTGGAAATATTGCGAAGATGAAAAAAACAGGTTTTAAACAGGTGCTTAATGTGATTTTCGAATGTGAGGTGAGAGTCCATTCGAACTCCAAGGTTTGTAACAGCGGAGGAAATGGGAATGTCTTGTCCAGAGAATGAAATACTGGTCAGAGTTGAGGATTGAACCTGGTGAGGCGTTCCGATCAGTATGGCCTCGGTTTTGGAAAAGTTCGACTGAAGAAAGTTCTGATTCATCCAAGTCTTGATCTCCTCCAGGCAGGACGTTAGTGCAGTAAGCGGAGGTGAAGTAGGAGGTGATCCCGTTCTAATGTAAAGTTGCAAATCGTCCGCGTAACAGTGAAATGAAATGTTATGCCGATTGATGATTTTACCTAAAGGCAAGAAGTAAAGAGAGAAAAGCATAGGCCCTAGAACTGACCCCTGCGGGACGCTGCAAGACACACTAACGGTCTGGGACTTGGAGTTGCCAAGGCAGACACATTCTAGCCTATTAGAAAGAAAAGATTGAAACCAATCCATGACAGATTCACCGAGACCGACTTCCACATGCAGACGATGCAGGAGGATGTTATGGTCCACGGTGTCAAATGCAGCAGTGAGATCAAGGAGGACAAGAATTGAAGTGCAGCCAGTATCAGCAGCCATGAGAGCATCATTTGTAACTCTTAGCAGGGCGGTCTCAGTACTATGAGCAGGCCGAAACCCAGATTGAAATTTGTCATATAGAGAGTTTCTTTGAAGGTGGCGTTGGAGATGTGACGCAACTGCCTTTTCCAGCACTTTAGAGAGAAAAGGAAGATGTGAAATAGGACGATAATTGGAAAAGAATCAGAATCCCAGAACGTACAGTTTCCCAACACCCCCGGCCATATTCAACCATATAAAACAAGTAAGAGTAATCACATTCTAGAAATGAGTCAATTACGATTACCTAAAACTCACCACTGATGCCCCTGTTACTCCTGTTTTCATCCTGCCATTTACTTACCTGTCTGAAAATAAACTAATTGAACTGATTGTCCTTCTCCTGAATTGTGTTGTGCATGTGTGTTAGAAACCTAAAACCAAACATGACAGAGTCCGAGTGACGTCAGTGACGTACACAGCGACGTGACGAGGTCAGCAGGTCCAGTAGTTTCTCTAAGGACTTGTTGTGAAGCCATTAATACCATGAACATTTTAAACCGCTCTGTTTTTCTTCAAAGTGTGATCAGATGAAAGCTTTGGCAGAGTTGCATGAAGGGTCTTTATTTTAACACTGTCAGATTTCCATGTAGTACAAACCCATCGATTATAATTGTTTAACTTTTGTTCATCTTTTAATCAAACACAGATCTCTGATTGTTTCAGATGTTTTCATCATGCTTTGATTTTACTTTTTCATTCTGATTAAAGTGTTAAGCTGATTTTTCCATTGTGACAGTTTAGTATTAATCATTTTCCTGGATCTGTTCACAGAAACTAGAGGTTCGCCTCAGACCCTTGAGACGGAAGTCCAACAGTGACTTTAGGCGTTTCTGCTTAGCTGTTTTATTTTGGGGCATCAGATTGAGAAGGTCAAATGTTTATTTCTGTAATTCATGTTTCCCAAAACTGCTGAGAGCAGAAGGAGGGAGGACAAAACCAGCTGACTTTGACTGGGAATCAGACATGTGGCCCAACAGAGCAGAGGGATCCTGCCAGGCCCACTGTGATATCCATTTGGCTCCACTCGGTCCAAAACAGGTGTGTGAGTGTTTGCAGCTGGAATTTTCTCAGAAAAAATGTTTCAGTGAATTTTATGTGTCCTGTAAACACACTGATCAGCAGGAAGAGCTTTTATTTCTTTTTAGCACATCAAGTCCTGACTGTAAAAGGTCTGACCTGAGGTTTCCTCGGTCTGCTGGTGCCGCAGCAAACGACTCGACACATTTCTTCCCATTATTGGTTCAGACATGCAGCAGCAATCTGAGGCACTCAGAGACAAACTGCCTGGTTTGCTGCGTGTTTTACTCTGGGTTTCTTTTCAAAACGGAGGATTTCAGATTGTGCTTCTAGAAATATTTTAATGCGATACAACAGGCAACTTTACCAATTTTAGTCTTCCTTTTATTTAACATTTAAAATATTGATTTTTCAGGGCACTAAGAAAATATACACCTGCCTGACAAAGCAACCATTTAGAAAAGTTCACATCCCATTTTGCCAAATTATCACATTTGTAGCACAGGAAGGCATTATTTGTTTAACTTGATCAAAAGAGCCATCGATTAATACATTTTAAATTTATTCATGCAACTATAAAATAAATATACAACACAGAACGGTGCAAAATATTTATTATGGATTCCAGTAAAATTACAGAATAAAAGTGGATTTTGGACCAACTATGAACAGATCAGAGATGAATTGAGTTGACAGAAATGAAAATGTTTACAACCAAAGAAATGACAGAAAAAGGTTTCAGTTAACCACAAAAACAATTAGATTATATTATATATTCAGAAATATACATGGTAACTTCATGTTTTAGAATTAAATCCACGTTTTGAGTGTATGCAGACCCATAACTGATACTTTCAGACAAATATGAATTTATGCACATTTTATGAATGTAGCTATTATTTCAGCACCTAAAGTCTCTTGGTTTTGGGAAGTACAGATAATCTCATGCCGCTTCCTGCTGGAGTGTGGAGATCTATGAACATAGATTCTGCTTTTTCTCTGTTTCTAATACTGGAGGACGGATCCGCAGCGCAAATCCTCTCATTGACTAAAATATGAGTTTTCACGTCGGTACGGACTTTACCTCAGCTCCCAGTCCAGATCCTGACGGCTCCTCCTTCACGTCCATCAAAGCTTTTCTGCTTTTCTCTGGACAAACTGGAGTTTCCACAATAAGAGCCATGGTGTCTTTGTGTTTAATGTTGCTGGAATTGAATGTCTGGGTTCTTATTTCCTCTGCGATAATGATGAGCAGAACATCAGTGTGCCAGCAAATTATTTCATTCTATGGAAAATACAAATGTAACAAAATTTCAACTGCAGGAACTTTTTCCAGAAACCAACAAAGCCCCTTCTTGCCTCCATCTTTGGAGATTCTTTTTCTCTGCTTGTGAGAGGAAAAGGTACTGGTTCTGCTCAGTTAACGTCTCTGAAAAGTCTTTCATCCATTTGGAGAAGGCTCTGCGTGTGCGCTTCCAGAAAGACAAACACATGGAGTTCAGTCAGAGATGAAATGGAAGAGTTGGTTTCTGTTGCCGTCTTTGTAGCAGTTTTGTTACGCCGTCATCTCCACCCTTACAGAAAAACCCTGATGTTCTGTGCATGTTCCTCTGTTCCTCTGCCATCCATGGCAGCCTGCTGAGAATACATCAACGCGCCTCACTTATTCCATCAAAACACGATTTTGTCTCATATCTGTGTCCTTTGGTTCTGCTTTACATATTTCTATATTTGCCTTTCAATATTTTTCCTCGTGTCGGTGAGAAATGGAGTCAGATGGATGAAAGCGACCCAATTTGAAGAAGTTTTGTAAGGAAACCTTTTGCATAATAGACAGGCTGCCTCTTATTCCCTGGATTTAGGGAGGAAACAGTTCATGAAACTCAAGTTGCTCAATGTTTCAACCCAGCGGTGGGCGATGATGGTCCTGGAGGGCCGGAGTCCTGCAGCTCTTAATGTCTCCCTGGTCCAACACACCTGGATCCAACAGCTGAATCTCAGAAGTGCAGTCATGTTCTGCTAACAACCTCATTATTAGACTCGGGTGTGTCGAAGTTGAGACACATCTAAAAGTTGCAGTAGACCCTCCAGGCCTGGAGCTGCCCAACCCTGATGTAGAGTTACAGATCTAGAATTATAGATTAAGAAAAATATATTTAAAATAAGCCAGTTGTAGAACTTAACCATATCTTCAATAATTAGATAAAATTAATGGTGCTTAAAATAAGGAAATCCACTTCAAATTATATCCATGGTTCAATTAGAGTAATCTTTATCGAGGATAAAGATTTTAATTCACTAAGTTGAATTAAAATAACTTGAGCTGTAGTTCTCTTTCATTCCGAACACCACTAGTTTCTTTGTGTATGTGTTCAACCTTTTCACCATTTGATAAGATTTAACAGCTAGTGTAAAACAATCCGGTCCTGTTAAAACAGAGGAGAGCTTCCTCTAGGGACAGGGTCATAAAAAGCATCTGTCTTCATTCAAAAGAAAATAACTTTAACTAGAACCTAGCTGATGACAGTCCCCTAATTTGAATATAGTAGAAGGGAAAACACGCCCTCCCGTTTAATGTGTGGGACCCGAAACTTCCAACTTTTGATCACTCTGAGGAGGTCTTTGTGATGCAATCTCCAGGGAAGCAGCGGCGAAAATGCTTCCTCGTAATATTTTGTCGTGGAGTGTGGATGTCTGTCGTGTGAGGTAAATATTAAAAGTATTGGTTTTTAATTATTCCTCTCCTAAATTATTTTAACAAGAACTAGAATTAATGCACAGCTTCAGTTATTACAACTGAAAACCAGCGATCACCTAGGAGTAGTGATGACCTGACCTCTGACCTGAACCTTCAGAGCCACATTCAGACAGTCACAGAGTCGGCCTTCTATCACCTGAAGAATCTCCAGGATCAGAGGACTGATGTCTCAGATCTAGAAACTCATCCATGTGTTTATCTTTAGCCGCATTGATTCCTGCAGCAGCGTCTTCACAGGTCTGACTAACAAACAGCTGCAGTTGATCCAGAAGCTGCTGCTGCTGCTGTTCTGACTAAAACCAGGAAGATGGAGACATAACACCAGTTTTAAAGTCCCTCCACCTGTAGCTCAGAGGATAGACTTTAAAATACTGTTGTTGGTTTATAGATCACTGAACGGTTTAGCACCACAATACCTTAAAGATCTGTTATTGCTGTACCAACCGTCTGGACCCTCACCTCAGTCAACACCTCTACACAATAATTCAGCGCATTAGTGACAACTTTTTTTCATCGTGGATGCCACGTGTGTCTCAGTACAGCTAGCTTAGCTTAGCTTAGCTAGCATCCTGTCCACAGATCTTACCTTTCTTTAATCTTTCCTTCCAAGTGACGCTAAAAGGTGGATGAAGCTCCACCGTCTGTGAAAGCGAAGCGTTGCTGATTTTACATGTCGCCATATCTATGATTTAATGATTGTGTAAAAGAGGCATCAGCAGAGTCAGAGAAAGTCTTGAATGAGGTAAATCATCTGTCAGGAATGTTGCCATGAATATCGCTCGTTTATAACATGACATGATGTTTATAACATAAAATAGTGACAATTTTTGCTACACAGTAAATAGAGTTGAAATGTATAATAATGTATAAATTTGAAAATTAAGTTGTTTAAATTCTCATTCTGTATGATAAAAACATTTTATATTTATATTCTGACACTGTACATTACTGTAGTGCCTGTTGTAAATCCATGACTCCCTGCAGGAACATCAGGCTGTAGAGTCAGAAGGAGGCAGAGACAGAAACACATAACTCTAGATATTTTAGTTAAATGTTTGTCACTAAAAATTACGGGGAAAAAAGATTTAGGCTTTTTGCCTCAGTGTTTTTCATGGCTCTTCTTTGGTAAGTTACTGAATGCAGGGCTGGAACGTGAGACTGAGTTAACAGTGAGGAGCTAAGGTGTCTGTTAGATGTGAAAAGTATCATTTTTATTTGTTTTGTAGATCAAAGTGTTGCACTGATGTAGAGAGTTGTTCAAAAAGAACAAAACTTGGATTTTAGATTGTATTTTTGTTGGTCAAACTGATATATTGAGTTTAAAACAGCTGAGTCTTATATGAGCTGTTTTCTACTTTGGTTTTAGAAAGAGGTAGAACCAATTCAATTGCAAGTCAATTTATATCAATGAATTTTGACCAATAATCAAATGTCTATTGACCAATAAGATATATCACAATCTGGTAACCTGTCTGTACTACCAGATTATTTAGCTTGCTAGTTGTGAGGCAAATGCTAAAGTGAGTGTTCATCCTGGAATGATGGTCATTAAAATATGCATAACTTTAAACTGATTATTGGATTGTAAATAGTAACATGTAAGAATACTTGTTATTGACATAAGGGTCAGATTAGAGTAACGCGTTACTGATGTGTTGATGGCATAATTGCTTGACATTTCTGCTCAAGCTATTTACTGATCTGTCAGGTTTCCGATATGCGTCCTCCCCAATGACAGACTTGTTCCTACGCCCTTGGGTGGAATAAAGTTGTCTTCTCTGATGAGAAAACATGTAACCTTGATGGTCCTGATGGCTTCATCGTTACTGGCATGACAAGGAGATCCCACCTGAGATGTTTTCTACACGGCACAGTGGTGGGGCTCCATCATGATTTGGGGTTCGTTTTCCTTCAATGGAACAATGGAGCTTCAGGTGGTGCTGGGCGTCAAACAGCAGCTGGTTATGTGGAGATGTTGCAGTGGGCATCCCTCATGAATGAGGGCCTCGTCTGTGTGGTAATGATTGGGTTTTTCAACAGGACAATGCTGCAGTTCACAATGCCCGCCTGACAAAGGAGTTCTTCCAAGAGAATAACATCACTCTTTTGGACCATCCTGCATGTTCCCTGGATCTAAACCCAAATGAGAACATTTGGGGGTGGATAGCAAGGGACGTTTACAAAAATGGACTTCAGTTCAAGACAGTGGATGCCCTTCGTGAAGCCATCTTCAACACCTGGAGCAACTTTCCCACCATAGCCTCCTGGAAACACTGGTGTTACGACCCGGCTCGTGAGCCGTAACAAAAAGCCAGGAAGACACGGCCTTCAATAAAAGAATGCACTCTTTATTGTACCACCTAAACAAATAAACAGAGCTAGCAGCGATAAGCGGGTGGCCTCCCCCATGGTTGATGACACCTCTAAAGCCGGTGGTGAGCGGAAAAGTCCTGCAAAAGAAAAGGAAGGTCAACCAAGCAAAACCCAAACAAAGACGGGGTGGGCAGACAGGTGAGGGAAGAGCCACCTCTGTAGAGCGGAGGGGGTTGAGAAGCCGACTCAGCTCCAATCCAGCTTCAGCTCCTCTCCCCTCTCGTCACGCGCTGAAGCAGGCTGCTTATATACCGAGGACGCGCTGGGCCGGCCAATCCTGGTCCCGCCTCTTCTGCTCTGCCTCAGGACAAAAACACAATAATTTACAGATCCTTCCACTTAACGTGGAGGGGGATGTCACACCCCCACCCACAAAACACGGGTTCCCACAAGGGAATCCTGAATCAAAAAAGAAAAGTAAAAAAAACAAACATCCAGGTTTAAGATGTACTATGGTTTACTGTACAGGGGCATGAGAAAGCGCATCAGCAACTACATTATCTCGCCCTTTTATGTACCGTATGTCCAAAGAAAAAGACTGCAAAAAGAGCAAACAACGGACCAAATGCTGATTAGGACATTTAAGCGTCGTCAAAAATGTATGCGGATTATGATCTGTATATACAACAATAGGAGCACCACCACCCAGGTAAACAAAGTGCTGCAAAGCCAGGATTAAAGCAAGCGTCTCCTTTTCGATCACAGAATAATTTAGCTGATGTTTGTTAAATTTTTTCAAAAAATAACTGACTGGCTTGCAATTTCCCAAGTCATCCACTTGTGTCAAAACTGCACCTGCACCCACATAGCTGGCATCCACATGGAGCTGAAAAGGAGCATTCAAGCATGGGGCAGCCAAAACCGGAGCACAGCAGAGAAGCTGTTTTACCTGCTCAAACACATGCTGACTAGAAGGAGACCAGTTATACTTAGCATCCTTCGACAGCAAGTTGGTTAACGGGGCTACTACCGAAGAAAAGTTTTTACAAAAACAACGATAATAACCAACCAGACCAAGAAAACGCATGAGATCCTTTTTTGTAACAGGAACAGGAAAGTTCTGTACTGCTTGTACCTTGGCTGCGACTGGGCGCACTTGACCCTGTCCAACTACATGGCCTAGATATGTCACGGTTGCTTTCGCAAATTCACACTTACCAAGATTAACTGTAAACCCTGCCGCCGCCAAGCGAGTAAACAAGTCGTAAATGCGTTCCATGTGTTGTTCCCAAGTATCAGAATAAATCACTACATCATCCAAATACACCGCGCAACCTGGCATATCTCCCACCACATAATTCATTAATCGTTGAAAAGTAGCGGGTGCATTCCAAAGTCCAAACGGCATAACTGTATGAAAACAACCCCGAAGGAGTAACAAACGCCGCTAACTCCCACACACGTTCTGTCAAAGAAACTTGCCAGTAACCTTTAAGTAAGTCAAACCTGCTAACAAATTTGGCTGAACCAACTTGATCCACACAATCATCCATTCTGGGAAGAGGAAATGAATCAGGCTTTCTGACAGTATTCAATTTTCTATAGTCCGAACAAAAACGGAATGTATTATCCGGCTTAGGAACCAGAATGCAGGGAGATGCCCAACTAGACGAAGATGGCTCAGCCATCCCATTATCCAACATATATTTCGCTTCTGCATCAAGACATTTTCGTTTATCCATGTTTACACGGTAAAAATGTTTTATGGGCCTCGCTTGCCCCACATCAATATCATGTTCCAACAAAGTGGTACGCCCAGGAGTATCAGAAAACAAGCACGGGAAGCTATAAATCAGCTCACTCAATTGCTTTGAATGATGTTCAGAAAGATGTGATAATAATACATCCAATTTCTGCAGCGACTCAGAATTGGAAAGACGCCCATGCGTTATGGCGCTGTCCAAGGTACCAGTCTCCTCGTCAGAACAAATGTCCAGACAAACCTCATTAACCGCACAAACTGGGTGTATGTGCTCAGGAGATTTATCCACATGATCTCGCGCATAGTATGGCTTTAGCAAATTCACGTGGCACAATTGCGTGTTTTTCCTGCGCTCAGGCGTTTCAATGAGGTAGTTCTGATCAGAGAGTCGCTTTAACACTGTATACGGGCTTGAAAAGGAGATGTAATAATGGGACACAGTGCCAAAACCTATCCCCGGGCAAAAATGAGCGTTCCACTGCTCGACAATCAAATAAAGACTTCATTTTCTGTTGACTAGCAGACAATTTTTCTTTAGCAAAATTCCGCGCCGTATACAGTCTATGCCTAAAGCCATTCACGTAGTCAATCAGATTTTGGGGTGGTTCTGGTTCTTTCAATTCTGCTGCCACCGTCGCTAAGGGACCCTTAACGGTGTGTCCAAACACCAACTCATTTGGGCTAAAGCCTTTGCTCTCCTGAGTAACCTCCCGAGCAGCCAACATCAACCATGGTAACCCATCCTCCCAATCCTTCCCCAGTTCTATGCAATAAGCGCGAAGCAATGACTTTAAAGTCTGATGGAAATGCTCCTTGACTTTCTGCATGGTAAGCCGTAGATCTATTGTGTTTAACACGAAGCTGTTTTAGCACCTGGCCACAAAGACGTGAAGAGAAATTTGTGCCTTGATCCGACGGAATAGTCTGAGGAATACCAAATACAGAGATGAACTGAGAAAGAGCACACACCACAGATTTTGCTGTTATTGTGCGTAATGGGTAAGCAGCCGGATATCGAGTACTTTGGCACATAACAGTCAACAAATAGCAAGCCCCAGATCGCGACCTTGGCAAAGGGCCTACACAATCAACAATTAGGTGCTCAAACGGTTCTGTTGCAACAGGGATGGGTAATAAAGGAATGGGTTTTAAAGATTGGTTAGGCTTCGCAGTTAGCTGACAGACATGACATGTCCTAACATAGGAGGAAATATGTCTCTTCAAACGAGGCCAAAAAAAATGTCTAAGGACTCGGTCGTACGTTTTTTTAACACCAGCGTGTCCAGACTCATCATGTGCTACTTTCAACAGTGCCTCACGATATTTAGAGGGAACTACTACTTGAAACACAGCATGTTCCACAGAACCAAAATGTGGCACCCATTTCCTCATTAGCACCGAGTTTCGCAGAAAATACGCACCTTCGTGGTCTGACACAGCACCCTCCGGGCGAACCTGCTGAAATAGTTCTTTTAATGAGGAATCTGCACGTTGTTCAGTTATCAAATTAGTACGAGTGACAGGAAATGGGAAGTCAGCAAGAGGCAAAAAGAAATCGTGATCTTTATTTTCATCTTGCGTTTTCTCCTCGCTGTCCATCTGAGAGCGCAACATAGCTCGAGTCACAGCACAAGCTGTGGAAATGTTCGAACATTCACGCTCACTCTCCTCTTGTCGATTCAACTTTTGAGACTCCGGCTCACTGCCAACTGAGGGTGTGGGTGATTCATCTGTCCACATGCTGGAACCCGCTAGATCATTACCCAAAATGACCGAGACCCCGTCAATGGGTAACGCAGGTCGCACCGCCAGCAAAGCCTCTCCACAAAAAAGCTGGCACTCCAAAAACACCCTGTGGAGAGGAACCAACAAAATATTCAAACCCATATCCCTCACTGGAATACAGTTGTCTGTCTCAGCATGCTCAGGAAGAGGCAATACATCCGCCTGAATAAAAGAATTAAATGCACCAGTGTCTCTAAGTACTTTCACAGGTATTTTCTTTTCACCTTTTGTCAATGATACGTAACCATCTCTTATAAAGGGTAAATATGATTCCACAGGCTCTATGAGTGGTGATTCCTTTCGTTTCTCTACACCTGTAAACACAGGTGCCGCTAAACCAGCGCCCTCTGGCCTAGACTGAAATGTTGGAGTTCTGGATTTAAATAGATGGCAATCCGCCTTCCAATGACCACGCTTATGGCAGTAGTTGCACCGATCATTACCGTCAAAAGAACCAGGAGGTTTAGCTTCCACCTTCCGCACTCCCGTAGGACGGCAAAAATTATCGCTCCGCCGAGTGTCCCCCCTGAAACCACTCGCTGTTGGAAACTGAGATTTGTGGGTCAAAACGTGGCTGCAGTCTGAGCTTTCTGCTCACAAATGTAAGTTGCAACAACCTCAGGAACTGAGTTTTTAAGTTGTTCCAAAACAACAAGTTCACATAGCTGGTCAAAAGTTTTAACTTCTGCAGCCGCGCACCATCGCATAAAATGCATTTTAATATCTCTGGCAAATTCCAGGTAACTCTGCTCAGAGTTTTTCCTGCAACTTCTAAACCTCTGCCAATATGCCTCAGGCACCAACTCATAAGTTTTTAAAACAGCAGCTTTCACCTTAGCATAATCATGGCAATCAGTGTCAGACAACATAGAAAAAACCTCTTGAGCTGCCCCACAAGCACACACTGCAACAATAGCACACGTGCAGAATCAGACCAGTTGCGCGCCTCAGCCACACGCTCAAAAATGACAAAAAAAGAATCTGGATCAAGTTCATTAAATTTAGGCAACAAACGTAAATTCCCAATGACATCAAACTCCATATCCACACGATCAGAAGCAAGTGAAGGAGAACGCGAGACTCCAGACGCGACACCCTATCTAACCGTGTCCGTTCGATCTCCAACCTAGTTTGCTCCACCTCCAGTTCTGCTTTCATCTTGAATTTATCGTGCTCCCTAGTCTTCACGCTTTTTGGCAGCGGGTTGTTATGCACCTTAAACCAGCAGGCCAGAAAGGAAATCTATACAGATCCCCTGACTAGAATCCCACGGACGTGCTCCCGAGATAACTGTAAACGGTTAACACTAACCACCTAGAAGCGATACTACCAAGACATCGACCAGATGAAGCCCAAAGGAGCCACACCTCTATCGCCTATCAGGGGACCAACGCTGCAAACAGGTGCACACGATCAACGCTCAACACCCTGATTACAGAAAAAATAATTACATAAATAAAGCGCCACACCCGGAGGAAAAAAAAATAAAAATTACGCCAGCCAACAACCACAAAATAATTCCCAGCCGTATCTCAGACCAACGGTGGACATTCTAACCAAAAACAACAAACCTCAAGCGTAACCAGGTTCAAATGACGAGCCCCCATTTTGTTACGACCCGAATTTATTTGCTCTCAATAAACGTCTAATTTATTGTGAGCAGGACGGCTCTCTACATGCAGGATGTGGAAGGTGCCTGATACAGATTTACTATCATATTTAGAAAATTATGCAGATCTTTTATAACTGCATTGCCAATAATTATCTCCAGTCTCTGAGAACAGAGAGAACTTGTAATAGACCGTTTGGCCATCCAGAGGAGAGACTTTCTGAAAGAAAAGTGAAAGCAAAGCGTCACACAATCGGTTGGAAATGAGCCTGGTGTTTTGCTGCTCCTGTCGCCGTCACTCAGCCTCCCGGACAGACAGATGGTTGATGCGGCTCGACGTCTTCTGTCTGTCACCTGCTCACGTCTCACTTTCCTGACTTTCAGCCGTTATCTCCTGCATTTTCCTTCTGTCAGTTTATTCTGTGTGTTTCTAATGATCTGGACTCCATCTTTTTTCTTTTGTTGTCTTGCTTTTGAAAGCACAGAGATGCATCTCAATCTTTGTGACAAATGTTGCAGTAATGATTTGTGTAAAAATAACTGGAGCAACTGAAGGACTCATTTTTCTCATTTTCACCTTTTTAGAGTAAAGCACTAAAAGCTTTTTCTGGGTCATATGGAGTTTATGGGTAAATCTGGATTTTGAAAAAAATAGGAAAAAGAATAAAAGTAAAGATGTGATGTCATCTGGCCTCAATTTATCACAAAGAGAAATGGAGAATAAACAAACATTGACAGGAAAACTGAAGGATAATAACATCAATGATCAGTTCAAAAATACCAGTAGGATGTCAGTTTTACATGGAGTTAGAGAATCAAGTTGATTAGGGTTATGAAACACATAAACCCACAACTCATGAAGCAAATTAGGCAAAAAGAGATAAAAGGCAGAACAGAGTAGAAGTAATTGTTATTCGTGAAGGAATTCACGTAGAAATCGAATTTGTATACGGCACACATTTTGTTTCCTATTTAACGCCTGAGACCAGGGATGTGCCGATCAGGTTTTTTTCTGCTGATACCGATCACCCCTGAGGGATGATCGGCGATACCGATCCCCGATACCGATCACATAGTTATGATTTATTTATTTTTCATCATAAACACTACCGTTACATTATGTGAAAAAAGGAACCATGAATTCACCTTAATTTAGAAAAAAACGTGTTTTTAATAACTTTTCCAAGAAGAAAACTAAACAGGCATTGTGCAAATTGAACTGCTATCAATAATACTATCTTTAACAGACTGATAACATCTGAGGCTCTGAAGAAGCTAAATAATGCAAAGAGCCAAAATAAAACTTAACATGATCCATTACAATAAACAATCCTGAGTTACTGAATGAAAACTTCCTGTTAGCATGGCAGCTAGCTGGTTACTGATAGTTCTGATTGGCTGTTAGGGTAGGGACTAATTATGCAAAACAGGGAGGAGATCGATTATTTTTTAAAGATTATCTGTCTCATGTTAGGACAGAGAAAGTTTTAATACATATATAAAATGTATTTTTTAGTTAGATGCTGCAGCTTTAAACAGGTTCGGTGAGTCTCTACCGGGTGGAGCAGAAGCGGCTCCGTGTCAAATATTACTAAATATTAAATATTACTAAATATTAAATATTACTACCTGTAGCGGAGCAGCGGTTCAACAGCAGAACCAGCGTCTTACATCGCAGCTCCAAGACTTAAATCATTTTCCAGGTTATTAGTTTATCTTTCTGACCGTCATGCTAATCCGGTGAGTGTTTGTAGCTGTGCTGCTTTACCTGCTGTCTGATCCTCCATGTCTTTTTACTGCATTGAGCCTCGATGTAGCCAAACTCCGTCATTGTTTTTATGTCTATTAGCTTCGTTGTGTTGATGCATTTTGATCTGCTTCTATTTTCCGCCGCAACACGCAAACGTCCTGATTCACTCAGTGCCTTATAGTTACACATCTTAGCATTTGTTGCTGCCCGTTTGCGCCGTGTGAAGAAAAGACGAGACCAGCTGGACAGACAGGCTGAGAAATGAGATGCAGGTGATCGGTATCGGTAACAGAGCCAATGATCACCGATCACCGATCAGGCACTTTTTCACGAAAATCGTCCCGATTGTGATCGGTGACCTATCGATCGGAAACACCTCTAGTATTTATTATGTTTCCATAGCAACTCTAACCAGCTGGTTTTAGTCTGGGTTTAAAGGTGGTGTAGAACCAGGTGGTGTAATACAATAATAATAAATCTGGATCTGGTTCTGATGAGGCTTGTTTTCAGAATAATAGTAGCTTTGGAAATGACCAATCTAAGGAATTAAATCTACTTTTCACTAAGCCCAGATATCTGATTTAAAATGTTTTTTATTTGAGGGGAAAACGTTCTTCATGTCATGATGTGTGGTTGTTGTCGGTGAGGAAGATGCTCGTAGGAGCAGGAAGACATTTAGACGACATTTAATAATAAATCCAGAGAAACAGAATCCAAAACACAGACGTATCGTAGACGAGAACCCGACAAGAGACAGAGACAACAGGTGGGTTTAAATACACAGGGAGGGAAAACGAGACACAGCTGGGATCAATCAACAGGGAGGACATGACACAGAAAAACCAAGAAATAAATACACACTTTATTTCCTGTTATTAGGAAAAAAGAGTCATTTTAACTTTGACTCTGCTGGGGTGTGAAAAACTCCGACCGACTAGAATGTTATTTTCTATTTCTCCAGTTTGTTAACTAAAACAGGGTAAGTGTCCTGAAGTTACCGTTATTTTACCGTTATGCTGGGTTAGGGTAACCTAACCAACTAACCTAGGGTACCCTAACCCTAACCCTTGTAACACATTAATCACTGTGTTTTCTAAGCACAGTGTTAGTTGATTTGAGTCCAATTGGTGCTAGTAAAGTAGAACATTTGTCAGCATGAATCAGCTAAAATGATGAACATTAACTTTAGTTTAACTAAAATGAAGTGTGACTTCTCAGCTACAGGGGGTGCCAGGCTCAGCCTTCATAGTCTGCTCACTTTGCTGAGCTTAAGTAAAAATATCGAACTGTGAATCATAGGAATCAAAAAATCTGAGGCCCTTAACTATTAATATTTGAAATGAAGAAAATTGAAATTAAAATAGTTTTAGTTCAAAATATTAACAGGTTCTATTATTAAAAACAGAGAACTGAAAAATAACAGTTTAACTTAGTAAATGAACCAGTTTCTAACCTTCTCTCTTCTCCCCATTTAAACCTCAGTGACACTTCAATCCGTTCCCTAAAGTGATGCTGTCAGCTATGCTCTGTCTGGCTGGCAGCTAAGCCTCAACGACAAATAAAGTATTTCACATAAACTGCTGGATTTAGCTGACAGTTGAGGAGGCCATCTGAACTCCTAAGTTTGGTTTTTAGGTGACAGTCAGAGACGCTGTAGCAGAAACACAAGCAGCGCCACTTCGGTCTGCTGTGTGACTGAGGAGGAAGGTTTAGGGTTACACAGCTGAAATTCCTGATTGTTGACCATCAACCTCATGGAAGGGGATTCAGCTCCAGGTTTTCCCACTGGATCCACTGGATCCCCTGTTCTGGGACGATACGCTGTAGACAGAAATCCCAGCATGCATCCCTCTCAGCTCTGAGTCCCTGGTTTCCTCCGTATCTCCAGTCTACGAGGCACCAAGATGTTTTCTGGAGGACTGCAAGAAAGGTTGGCATGGTTTTACCAGCGGTGGGCGGTCCTGGCTCTGGTCCTGGTCCTGGTCCTGGCTCTGGCCCTGGTCCTGGTCCAGTCCTGGCTCTGGTCTTGGTCCTGGTCCTGGTCCTGGTCTTGGTTCTGGCTCTGGTCCTGGTCCTGGTTCTTCACCTGGTTAGAATAGAATAGAATTCAACTTTATCGTCATTTCACCGTCACAAGAACAAGCAACGAAATGTAGTTTGCATCTATCCAGAAGTGCTATACGGGGTATAAATATGTATCTACAGGTGTACAAAGGTTGTTATAAAAATAAAAGGTTCAGTATAAAAATATATAATATAAATGAAAAAAATATGGGAGCTATGTGGACATATACAGATTATACAGAAATGTTGGGAATGAATTGTATGTGTATGAGGATTTACAATACAAGATAGATAATGGCAAGATTTCCAGATTATATCCAGATTATGTATGAGTGTGAGGACAGTCCGTATGTTATTGTTGTATGGGTGGATGGGTGGTTCAGTTCTTATAGTTGTGTCAGGAGGCGTTCAGGAGCCTGACAGCTGTGGGAAAGAAGCTGTTGCGATGCCTGGTGGTTCTGGTCCGTAGGCTTCTGTAACGCCTCCCAGAGGGCAGGAGAGAAGAGTGTATGCGAGGGGTGAGTAAAGTCCTTGGTGATTTTCCAAGCCCTTTTCAGACACCTCTTCCTGTAGATGTCCTTGATGGCAGGACGCGTTGCCCCGGCGATGTGCTGGTCCGTTTCCACCACCCTCTGCAGCGCCTTCCGGTCAGAGACAGAGCAGTTCCCAGACCAGACTGTAATGCAGTTGGTGAAGATGCTCTCGATGGTGCAGCGGTGGAAGTTCATGATGATCTCTGAGGACAGGTGGTTCTTCCTCAGGGTCCTCATGAAGACGAGGCGCTGCTGTGCCTTTTTGATAAGTTTGGAGCAGCTGGTCGTCCAGGTCAGATCCTCGGAGATGTGGACCCCCAGGAACTTAAAGCTGTCCACACGCTCCACCTCTGTCCCCTTGATGTGGATGGGTGGGTGTAGGTCAGCGTTCCTCCTGAAGTCCATGATGAGCTCCTTGGTCTTCTCTGTGTTCAGCTGCAAGTTGTTTTTGTCGCACCACTCAGTCAGACGGTCCACCTCCTCCCTGTAGGCGGCCTCATCGTTGTCTCTGATGAGGCCAATCACTGTGGTGTCATCTGCAAACTAGATGATGGCGTTTGAGCCATGGACAGGTCTGCAGTCGTAGGTGAGGATGGAGTAGAGAACGGCTGTGTGATGGAGGGGACTCATCACACAGCCTTGTGGCACTCCGGTGTAGATGATGATGGTGGATGAGGGGTGGTTATCCAGTTGGACATGTTGGGGTCGACCGGTCAGGAAGTCGAGCAGCCAGTTGCACATGAGTGAACTGATGCCTCGGTCTGTGAGTTTGGTAATGAGTTGTAATGGAATGACAGTGTTAAATGCTGAACTAAAGTCTAAGAACACCATTCTGGCGTAAGTGTTCTTGCTGTCCAGATGAGAAAGGACAGAGTGCAGCGCTGTGGAGACTGTGGAGACTCCATCCTCTGTGCTCCTGTCCTGCCAGTATTGGTGGGGGTCCAGTGTGGGGGGAGACAGGATCGGTGGTGGGCTAGGACCAGCCGCTCCAAGCACTTGGTGACGATGGGGGTGAGGCTACCGGGCGGTAGTCATTGGGTCTGGTTGGGTTGGGATTCTTGGGGACTGGGATGATGGAGGTAGACTTGAAGCGGGTCGGTACCATAGCGCGGGCCAGGGACAGGTTGAAGATCTCCGTCAGCACTCCTGCCAGCTCCTCAGAGCTCCTCTGAGGACACGTCCAGGTATGCCATCAGGACCCGCAGCCTTGGCTCTGGTTCTGGACCTGGTCCTGGTCCTGGAGCCGGACCCGCCGGATTGGCCCGTCTGTTTCTCTCCACTCACCAACTAATCAGACTGTGAGTTTGATGAATCAGTTTTTTTTCTCCAGTCGTTGAAACAAGAGCAACAAACAAATCTTTGCTTTGAGCAAACAGCTGACGTGAGGAAAACTATTTTCTTCCAACCTAAATTCCTTTAATGAGAAAAAGATGGAGCCAAGTTTTCATGAGGCACAAAATGCAAATCATTTTCACTCATGAATAAAAAAGTTTGGATTCTGCATCATTTCACAACTAATCAAGGGAAACCCTGTTTATTTTTGTCTTGTGTTAAAAATTACTTGATAATGAAAGAAAAAACTGAAATAAACAAAGTTCTCTAACAGACTCACTTTACCTCTTATTATTTATTATTATTATTTATTCATTTAATCCTACTAATAGAAAACTGAGCAAGATTAATTTTATATTCTTCATGTAAACACTTATTTTTCTATATTAAAACATTTATTGGTCGGCTGCTAGGATTTGTCATTATTGTTTGTTTCTGTTGCAGGTGTGGATGGATCCAGGTATGGAGCCAAAATGATGGTTTTAATGAAGATTACAGAGGACAGAAGTCCAGGCAGCACAGGTCAGCAAAACAAAGGGAGACGAGACAAAACGGGACGAAACGGGACGAAGGACAAGGATCCGACAACGAAGCACAAACAGGTGAGTATAAATACACACCTGTGTGTGTGGAGGGTAGTCAGGGGAAACGCAGGTAGACGACGACACAGGGACCAATAAACACACAGAACAAATCCTCAGTTTCACTGAAGATGCTCTGAACACATCATGAGTGAAATTTACTGTTATGGGTTTAAAAATAGTTTTCCTTCATTTAGTTGGAGGATCCAAAAGGACAAAAGAAATGTGAACCGGAATCAGGAAGAAAGAAACCTTTTGGCTTAAGATGCTTCCAAACAAGCTGCCTTCAAATAAATGAAACTAATGAAGATGCATTTTACTTATCTTGATTTCATAGTGTAAGAACACAGCTATTCTGTTAGCATCTCTTCAAAATGGGAAAGACAAGAGAACAAATGAGTGTGTGTTGATCCAAAGCCGTGTTGGCCTGTTGCAACTGGAGACCTGGAACTGGTTCAGTTCAGCCGTTTCACCAACATGGACCAGCAAGATGGCGGCTCTGGATCAGCTGTTCAGACAGACACATTTCTGACAACCCTGAACATCAAAATACATGTCATCTTTCTCGACACTCCAGGCCACCTTACATAGTTTAACAAAAGAGGCAAAATTAAAATACACAGTAAAATTATGAACAAAATAAGATTTTAAAAGGTTTTTTTGTTATCAGCAGTTTGTGCAAAACAAGATTAGCAGACAGACGTGTTGATCTACCAACACCAGTTAGATAAAAACACTTGTCAGACAGAACGCAGGGCAGCTTGGGCCTAAGGTCTGTGCTACAATTCAGCCATTTCTAGGGGCCTCTGAATGTCTTGGGGGCCCTGGATGTCTGGAGGGGCCCCTGGATGTCCCCTGGCAGCAGATACTTCGTTTTCTTTTCCTTGATGTCTCTGTAGGAGCCATTTGTCCTTTCTTGTTTTTATTGCCACGTATTTATTCCTGAATTCTGATGGGGTATTTAAGGTCAGTTCAGGTGTTCATAGTCAGAGGCAAACAGGTTTCTACTGTGCTTAGTTTGTAGCCTAAACTATAGGATTTTAGCCGCTACATTTAGAAAACTGCCTGATTTGGAAAGATCCACGCATCCTGCTGCAGTGTAGTTCCCTGAAGCGGACATCGGGACGCAGATCATCAATGCCGGCCAACGCATGATTGGGGTATGTGAGTCAGCGCTGAGTCAGCATTATTGTTATAAGTGTGCACATAAAGGTCCAAACTTAAATCCAATCTATTGGTAGGGCAGCAGAGTTAATTTGATTTATTTTATTTTTCTTTATGAACTTTCTCAAAACACCTTTTTGGTGAATTTACATGACTGTTGTCACCTTTGCACTGCAGTGGGTTATTTCTGTTTTATGCTGTTTTTATTTTTGGATTCTAATGTGGCCCCAAATCCATCCTCATGGACCTTACCAAGCTCCGCCCAGAAACGCCCCTCCAAAGTCCCACTGACTACATGTCTCACATTAACAGCTTAGCTCCTATAGTCTAAACTTGGCATTTTTCATTTCCACTGACTCTCTGCAGAGTATTTCTGAGTCGATTAGTTTAGCATTTCTGCCGGTTTTTCACAAAATATCAGCCACAACAATGGACAGGGGAACCAACAAGTTCATGTCGTCTTTTTTGGACGACATCAAGGAGTTTGAGCCACGATGCCTCCAACATTGTGGCGTCACAACAAAAAGCTAGCGGTCGATGAGGAACACTGCAGATCCTCAGCATAAATATAGCTGTGGACAAGATCACTGATGCCTGTTGTTCTTCAGGCTGGGTAAGTCGGACATTCATGGATTAGAGGTTATTTCTGTTGGCAAATGTTCGAATGTGCCTCGGCCTGATACATGGTGGCTAACATGATTAGCGTGGCTAACACGATTAGCATGGCTAACATGATTATAGTTTAGTAAAAAGCCTTTTCAGGAAAATAAAATCTTTACTGTAGTTCCACAAACACGATCAGGATACCTGACATCACCTGTACAGATTCCCTACTGACAGTGGAGAACCATTGTTTTAGAGTCCTGACGCAAAAACTTTCTGCCGGTCTGCTAGTCCACAATGTACATTAGCTTGAGTTTGTGAGATGGTGACCCACTGATAGCTGTGCTGTGACGTAAAATGGGCATTAGCCAATGAAAAGCGCCCGCTGTGGTTAGGTCCGTTATCTATGTATATTGGTTTCTCGTTGGTTTTTGAATTGTATTTTATTTTGGTGGAGAAGCTTTTATTTTCTTGTTTCCTGTTTTCGTGTCACATCCGTTGTGCGCACAGAGCTGTCTTCTGCTTGTACATTAAAATATTCAAAATGTAAAAAAAAAGCATGCTTCTCAACTCATAAGTTGTAAATAGTATAACTTTTTGATGTTTAGCTGTTCTGGGTATTTAATTCCCACTTTGATGACATTTATCCAGTCTACCGAGCCAACATGGTTATTTTATTGTTCTTTTGGTTGGTAAAGGTGTGTGAGGGAAAGCTGGAGCCAGGAGCTGCTGCAGGACAGCTTTTTGTTTTAAACAGGAATAAATTGATGCAAATCCTGATTCCTTGACGTGATTCATTCTATAGCAGTCTGAAAACTGCTTAAAACAAAGAGAGCTCTCTATAAATAAACGATCTACAATTTGCAAATAAGTAAACTTATAAACTGTCGGTCATTATGCCATAAGAGGAAAACATTGACCTGGATCAGGAGGGTCAAAACAACATTGTGGGTCAAGAAGAAAATCCTCAATGGGAGTCTGGAAATAGAGGTGAAATTAACAGCCAAGGCTTTGTTGATGAAAATCAGTGTTGGGTATTTTCTTGAACCTTCATTAAAAAGAACCACAGACAACGCATGTGAATAATTATGACAAAGCTTTTGCAAAAGGAGAAGACTCAACAAACGGCTTCTACAAGCCATTCACCGAGCGTTCTAAAAAACCTTTGGTTACAGCTCGTCTTTTATTATCAAGCAAAAACAGGGAGGATGGGGACGGAAGACAGCACAGACAATATTTATCACTGCACACAGGCAGTTTCTAAAGTAGGGAGTATTTAGTGATAAGACCACCTGTGGAAGCGTAATTTAAGGTCTGGGAAACAGACAGTTAACTGTTTCACATAAAGATTTACAGGCAGACGTGGCCTTCAAGTCAGTTCAGAGACACAGAAGTAAGAGACCACTTTAAACTAAAAATCACAATCTATATTAACTATTGTTGATTAACATTAGACTGAATATAAATAAGTAATAACAAAATGATAATACCAAAAAATCTCTAACAATCAGTAACTTAGAAAGTGAAAGAAAAACAAAGTTAAATTAGTTCACAAAGTTAAAACAAACTTAGTGTTGAAAAATGACAAAGGGTTTGTGAATGACGTTGGGGAGAATTTCAAAGGTTTGTCTGAAGAAACACAACAGGTTCACCAGGGTTTGTTGGGTTTATTGCCTGTGGATGAAACATGATGTATGGTTTCAAGCTAAAATGTTGAAAGTTCATGATTTTGTTGCTGCTGCTCATAAATGGTTGACTGAGACTCAAGGTTGTTCAACTGGTGTGATGAGAAAATGAGAGTAAGAATAATAGGAAACAAAACCAAAGACTGTCAGTGGTGGCATGATGAAGATGATGATGATGATGAAGATGATGGAGTCGGAGCTGCAGATTGAACCAGGCAGGTGCAGAGGGGGAGGGGGGGGGGAGGGGGCCTGAGCCCCTTTTGCTCTTAGCACTTAAATAAAAGTCCAACCAGGAGATTAATTTAGAATTAAAAATAACTCAGCCTGAATTACCATGATAGATATAATGTATGTAATAAAAGTGACATTAATGAAGGAAAAACTTAATCCAGACTTTAGGTTTAGGGCTCATAGAATATGGAGGTAAATTTGTTCCCCAATTATTAAATGGTGTCATGAGGTGGAGGGTTGTAGGTGGTGAGTAGAGACGCTAAGACCCAGGTTATGGTGAAAATGGTGGTTTTAATAATAGCTCACAGTCCAATACAGGCAGGCAGCACGGCAGAGCGGAAAACACAGAGGCTCAGCACTGGTAGCTACTGACCCAAAAACGAAGACTGATACGAAGAGCTAAGCCAGCACAGGACTTAACAGTTCAACTGCGCCGGCAGACAAACTTAGAACAAGAATCGACAATGACAATTGACAAAGACCCGACGAGGAACACAGACAACAGGGGACACTAAATACACACGGGGTAATCAGGGGAACGAGACACACCTGGGAGACAATCAACGGGTAAGACACAGAGACAGGACTCACAGGGAACAGGACTACACAGAGAACTCAAAAATAACTACACAGAAACACAGATCCTGACAAATGGAAGGAAAAAATTAACCTCAGTTAAGTAAAATAAAATTGTAATCAAAACTTTAGCAATTGTAATGATTTCTCTTTTTAAAACAAAAACTTTTATTTAAAAAACATTTTTTAATTAAATAACTCATTTATAATAATCTTTTCACTTCATGAGATAAAAATGTGTGATTTTAATTAAAAAAAAGTTTTTTTTAACCAAAACTCAGTAGCTTTTCTCATGGTGACATTAACAATTCAATATTTGCTTTTTTCTTCTTTCTGCAGTTCCACCTTAAAGTTTGCTGCAGCTCTGCTGTCCTGAATGGACCGTCTTCATCTCCACTGCAGCAAACAGGAAGCTCTGTTTATAGATTACAGTCACTAAAAGGCTGCATAGTTCCCTTGTTTATATTTTTAATTCTGTAAAGACTAAATATGTCTGCTGGTCCAGCTCTGATTTACATATCTTGCTAAATTGCGGGTTTGAATATTGCAATACTTTCCTATAACAAAGTAGAAAGTAATTACTAATAAAATATCTTACATATGCATAGTGTTTTGCTCTGTATAGAAATTTTCCTTAGCTTTGATTGTATATCTCATAATTTTGTAATGTATCATTGTTTATTAGACTCTGAAAGTTGTTTGTTAATATTCTGTAATAAATGCGGCTTTTTTAAGCTCCTGCCCCTTTAGTGGTCAGGACGGCCAAAAACTCTCAGCCACACTGGGCCGGGGAATCGAATTGTAGCATGTTTCTCTCACGCTCCCTACAGAGAAACAGTGGCGCATGCCTGTGACATCACTAGCGACACCTTAAAGAGACAGTACACTATTACGGCTGTTACCATGTGAATAAATTGGTGCTGTCAGTCGCAGTTGTCACCTGATGTGAAGGTGACAGAGCGACTTTAAACACCTGGATGTCTGCAGGAGTTACAGAAGCTTTACGCCTACTAGGTTATGCATGGAAAACTGTCAGGCCAATATTTATCTCAAGCTCATTTTTTCACTCATCTGTTGTGGAAACATGTCAAATTCAGGCTAAACGAGGTCAAATCCAAAGTTACTATTGAAGCAGAAACAGCAGGAACAATAAAAAAACTAAACAATGAAAACACTAATCTGTTCTTTCCAGCAGAAGAGAAATTGGGACCAATGTGGTGACAAGAGCCCCATCAGTTCCTGACCCACTCTGTCTCCTGAGCAGAAGGAAGCGAAATCCTCCTTTTAATGTGGAAACTTTTAAACATAATCAGAGTAGCAGCATAAATGTGCTGCTGCCACTTTAACATGGCCATTTTCTGTAGCCCGTCTCCACCTGCCATGATGCTGCTAGCGATGTAACTTTAGCCTGCTGCTAGCCATCGCTGGCTAAATGTGGCTAGCATGTTATGGCTGCGGTCACCGAGTTGGCCAGATGTTCAGTCCAGCTCTGCTGAGGGACCCGTCCGTCCTGCATGTGTAAAGGCCAGCATGGCTCTGGCATCTCCAGCTGGGACTTTGACTATGTTTTATGTGTTTTATCTAAAGTGTTAGAAAAAATCTTGCTTGGTTGGCTCAATCAGTTTATTAGTACAACAGATAATCAATCTGGTTTCAAAGCCAAGTTGGGAAAGAGGCAGCAGGAGCATATCTAATGAAAAGTTAATCTGTGTAAACTGGGTTTATTGACGCCTCTAAGGCCTTTGATCGTGTCAATCGCTACAAGTTACTTAGCAAATTGCAACAGAGAGGTTTTCCTGATATTATACCAGTTTTAGTTTATTGGTATTCAAACCAGAAAATGCATGAAAATGAGTTAACATCTCTGCTTCCTTTGGTCTGAGTAACGGTGTCTGTTTATACCTGGACGACCTGTCAAAAGAAATTACTGTAAAACTGGACGTTTGATTGGTGAAACTGGTCAATGATGTCCCGATTGTCCTCTCATCCAGCAGTGCTACTGAATATCTGCTCTGACTGTGGGTTGAGATTTGATGTGCAGTAAAATGCTAAGAAAACTGTTGTGTTAACAGGACTAGAGTAGACAAATGACTCTGTTTCCCTGATTTTTTTCTGTCGGGACAAAATGTTTGTTCCAAAACTAAATATCTGGGTCACTACATCACAGACCAGCTCTGTGATGATGATATTTATCGACAGTATGTTGTAGCCCAAGCTAACATTCTGGGGAGGAAGTTTCACATGTGCACTGATGAGGTAAAAATAAACCTGTTCAAAGCTTATTGTACATCCTTGTTTTCCCCCCTTGTGGTGTAAATTTAAAAAAGCAGAAGCTTAAGGTTCTTATAATGACTCCCTGAGATTCTGCTTAAGAAACCAGGTGGGATGTTCTGTAACATATCAGAAGTTTCAGGACTTCATGAGAAACTTGATATACAAGTTTATTGAACAGTTTTATTGTAATGTTTTCACCTCCATCTGTCAGTGAGCTAAGATACCAGTCGGCTCTGTGGGATCATTGGTGAACAAGCCTCTTATAAGATTTATTTATTTTTCAATTTTGTATGTGTTATGTCTTTGTGGACCACGAGTCTGTTGAATAAAGTTTCTCTCTCCAAGTTTCTTGTAACGATTTTGTTTTTGTAATACTCAGAACCCGGAATTTCAGCCAGACACAAATAGTTGATTGAGAATAAGGATACGAGACAGAGAAGCAGCTTAGTGGCTTGTAATCTTGGGGTCAAGGTTCAATAAGAAAAGCCACCAACCTTTTCAAAGTGCCGTGGAAAATGGGGGCAGATTGTTGGTTCCTCTATGAAGTGGTGAGGGGTCGTGTCTGGGGTGTCGGTTGCAGAGGACAGAACAGCTCTGCAAGATGGAGACGGATCCAGAGCGTGAACACAGGTAGTAGGTTATAAACCCGAGGAAAATCAAAATTCAGAGGTCAGGATTAGGGTTAGAGGACTAGACAGAAACAGGGTCGTGTCCAGAGAACAGAAGCCAGCGGAGTGTCTGACATGGGCTAGGCAGGGAAATCCAAGAGACAAAAAAGGTGGTGGTGATTGAGGTCAGGCAAAGGAGGTAAGGCTGGAGATTTGCTCACACAAAAGGCTTTCAGAAATCTGGCACCGTTTGATTTAACTGCTGACGGACAGGTGAACCACAGGCAGACGGGCCAGGATCATAGCAGCTTTAGTAAAAATGAATGAATGCTTTTTGACCTTCCAGTAATTTGAACGTATTTGAATCTCGTTCTTCCAGTAGAACAAACATTTGTCCTCCAGGAGGCGTTGTTGGTTAACATAATCGACTGTCAGGAAAGGAGAATCCGCCACATCAGGCTTTCTTCATTTCATCATTTAAACTCGGTTCGGTTCTCTGGATCTTCAGTTTGTGTGGATGAACAGAATATTTTTACTGTGTGTGAATGAAAGGTTTTCATTGGCTTCTATTATTAAAAGGTTTCTTCTGTCACAGCTACTCTTCATTCTGACCAAAACATGTTTCTGTTTCTATGATAAAAGTCCAGAGTGCAGACGAGAATCTGCAGCTTGGGAAGAGGTTGCTGGTTGACTGCAGGGTATTTGTGGTTCCCAGACAAACAGAGGTTGTTTCTGTTCTTTTTTTAATGTTCCTCATTAATAGACGGTTGACCTACTTGCATATAAAGTTTGCCTTTAAGTCTGTAATCTTCCCCCTTCAGTTATTTTCTGCAGCTTCCTGAAACTTTCCAGTTATTTGATGTTTGGACTGAAACTTGGCCGTCCTTTCTGTTAAGCTTTATTATGTATTTTCTGCTAATTCCTGAATATCACAGGCAATTTCTGTGCAGTTGCCTTGGTTACCAATGATAAAATGCAGTTTCTCTCATACTGCAGTAGTTCTTCTGGCTGGTAAATGCACCTTTCTCCATTTTGATATACATAATGTTTATTATTTTTATCTACAGCACATGTAATAAGTAATGTGAGGTACATTTATATTCAGAGCAAATGTTTTACACATCCTAAACTGCACACACATTTAGAACAGGAAAAGATGAAATAATAATTAAACAGGTTTTTCTGTTTTTATTCCTCTACAGCCTGAACAACCAGGCAGGAGGTTCTGGGTCAGCCCGGTTCAGTTTGGTTGGTAAAATCTTTCCAACTGGTCCCATTAGCCAGAGCAGCTGAAGGTCCAGACGAGAAAAGGCTGCAGTCGGTTTGCATGAGGGCAGGTAGCCTTCATGTTAGCCACACCTCAGCTCCTGATTGGTCTCCATAGTTTGGCTCCTGACTCTCCAGTCGTTTCCCATCAAATCTTCCAACACAAACGGTTTGAGTAAAATCTGATTATTTCACTGTAACGGTGACAAACCGTTACAGGTGAGGTGAGAGGTCTCACTCTGTTGCTAATAAGTTTCCACACATCAAGCCAACGTGTTTTCTTTTCAGCAGATAACTTTGGCCTGTAACTGGTTTGTTGGGTGATTATGGTGAGGATAAATCATTCATAACCTTTTCACTAAACGAAGCAGGATTGAAGCAGGGAGTCGGTGCAGTGAGGGGGTTGGAGTCAACCTGCCTGTGTCATCAGTAGTTAAAATGTTTTAAATACATTTAATGGCTTCAGGGTCGAGGAAGGAGCTCAGCTGGGCCTCCTGGACTTTGTCCTTCAGGTAGAAATTGTCAACAAACAGTTAAATATAAACCAAGTCTTTAGAAGACTTTTGTCTCCATCAGCAGGCCTGGCTCTTTCTCTGCTAAGAGTTTTTATCTTGCCTGTTTATCAAAAGAGCAAAGGTCACTGTTAGGAGAGTGAGTTACTCTGAATGTCTGATAAGCTGCTAATGTTCAGATCTCAGTTTTTCATTGTTGAGGTCAGGCTAAGAGATGTAAAGAGGATTAAATCGCCGAGTTCCTCCAGCTTTAGCCGCTGATAGAGAGTTATAATTATTCATCAGAGAAACCAGAAATAAAATAAGAACCAACATGTTTAAACACAAACAAGGCTTCTGGTTTGGGTCTGATTATTATTCTGCCCTGAGGAAACACTGAAGGCGTCCGTCTGTCCCTGGAGGCTCAGAGACATTTTCTGGCAATAAAGCAGCTTCCTGGTGCCATTACTCACTAGACTGCAATTAGTTTAGTTTACATTACATGCTTTATTTCCCCAGACGATTGCCAACACTCAATGTCATGTAAATGCCAATTGTTTGTGGGGGTTTTTTGTCATCAAGAGACCAAAATAAAATCATGAGAGTCAAAGGAAACAACAAACCTGTCAGCCAATAGGATCTGTGTGTTTCAGACCCAGGAGATGTTCATCAACACATCATCATCAAAACTGAACTTATTACAGCAACAATCTGTAGCTTAGTGAGCCGAAGGGCTGCTAGAAAATAAAGCATCTCTTGGTCACTTGCTGCGAGTTTCAGTCCCATTTCCAAGTGTTTTAAAGATGATCGCTTCAGTTGCTCCAGTCTTTTATTAGCTCTGACTCTCAGGCCTCTTTTCCATTTGGCTCCACATCCAACGCCTCAGGGCTCCTGTGGGACAAAGATGTTCAGATAACTGACCTACAGTAGGAGACAGATGTTTTATTTGTCCAGAGGATAAAATGTTCTCTTGTTGCAAGAAATAAAATCAGTATTCAACAGAAACATGAGGGAAAGATGACATCCAGTATAAACCACCAATTTATTTGTATGACCGTAAAAATTAGTCGGGGCAGAAATCAGCCGCTTCATTATTTTATCATTCTACTCTCTGCAGGAAGAGAAAAGGCTCTTTGTGTTGGTCCATGAAGGGACGACCAGAGGAAATCACTACACTGAAAATAGTTGGAACCACAAACTGTGTTTTGATCATGCTTGGCATGGACTGCTTCATCCAGAAGGCTCATATTAGATTGTGATGACTTTGGCCCTGGACAGTACAGCTGGGAGGGACTGATGGACTGGGACACGTTTGGCACCAAGTGGTGCAGCTGGGAGGTGGATTCTGGGTGGAGATGTCTCAGCCTGGCTCCATGTGGCTTCATTAACTCCTGCCAAGACACTTAGTCGTCTCTGCAAGCAGGATTAGCTCAGCCATGCCTGCGAACATGCAGTGGATAGTTTCCAAAGCCGTCTGCCTTCTTCTCGGGGCTCAGGAATGCAGGCTAACTGCTAGCCAGACGCACTGAGACAACAGCTGCTCAGGGTGCTGGTAGCAACACAAATTATGAAGCTGTTGATACAGTTTTCAAGTTGCATCTTTAAATATTTCTCCCAGCTGTTTTCAACCAATTCTACAAGAAGTCCAACTGGCAAACAGGCATTAATTTATTCAGTATTGTGATATAAGTGGTGTGTGCCACGGAAATACCATTATTTTGACTTTGGCTCCAATTGTTCCTACACTTGTTTGGGTTTGGTTGATGCTTCAAAGATTAAAGAAGGTCTTCAAACGTGGCCAGAGAAATTCAGTGAACCAGAATCTGGAATCAACCTGCACATATTTCTGGTTTGGTCTTGTTTAAAATGTGTTGGCCTAAAATTTATGAAGAGATTTGTCATAATAGTCTTTTAGAACACCAACTTCAGCAAGAAAAACAGATCAGGCCATTTATTCTTCACAGAATATTTTAACATTTTCAGATTTCCGACCCAGGAAGGTAATGCAGCAAAACGCCTCCAGGTTCAAACACAAACACTGAAAACATCAGATTAAAATCTAAAGATCTGTGGAGCGAAGCTGAAAGCTGCGTCTCTGTGTTTGGTTCTGATGAAGAGCAGAACCAGAACCAGAACCAGCAAGTTGATTCAGCAGCAGATCTTTAATCTGCTCAGTGATTTATGAACTAACAACAGACTAAAGTCTCAGCGAAGGAATGTAGAACCAGGTGTTGTAGAACTAGGTGGTGTAGAACCAGGAGGTGTAGAACTGGGTGATGTCTCTATATTTCTGGCTTTAGTCAGAACTCCAGCAGCAGCTTCTGGGCCGATCGGTACCGATCGACTCGGCGCCGGTCCGTCTCAGGGTTTTCCTTTCTCAGCCTCTCCAGGTTCTTCCCTCCTGAGCTTCTGCTACTCACCGTCTTGTTCTCCTGGGTTTCTTCAGTGGCTGTTAGTTGGATTCCTCTTCTCGATGTCAAAGCTTCCTGTAAAGATCACCTGGTTCCAGGTCTCTGCCTGGAGACTAACCTTCTACTCCTAAACGGAGCTGTTACCTGTCCTCCCTCCAACAAGCCACCCAGGCAGACTCCACCCTTCTCCATCCGGAGCTCCAATCACAGAACCGAGCCTCTCTGGATCCTGTTCCTGCCTTAGCCCCCTGGTGGATGTCCAACTCTGTCCCATCTCCTCCAGCTCGTTCCTCGTCTTCCTCCACTCCAGTGGCCCACTAATGGTTCCTGGACAGACACACATTCTTTATCATCGGTACAATAAGCTTTATTCACTGATTATTCTCGTCTCCTGTTGTGTAAGTGAGTCAAGAGAGAATCTGAGTATTTAGCTTTTCCATAAAGCCTGACGTTGTAGTTTACTTGCTCGTCTGTTTTATTTTGTGTTTTATCTGGTTTGCGAATACTGTGCAGAACTTTGGTGCAGTTAATATCTGATTCAAAGTGCTTTAACATTAACATACTGTCCTCAATGATGCTCTGAAACTTTCACTTTGCTCTTCAAAGGTCTTCAGTTTAAAATCCCAAATTCTGTCAGACAACAAAATAATTTGCTTCTCGTTTTCTAAGGTCAAAATTCTGATTATGCTGGTGGATAATCAGCCACCAGAATCAGATTAATTCATTCATATCCCATTGAAGTCATAAAATAAGCTCAAGTAGTAGTTCATGCCCACATTCTTCTGAATACTCCACATTCATAACCTTGACTACATCATAGCTCTCATCAACCAACTGGGTTTTAACATGTCGATCCTTCTGAGGACATGAACACGGGTTAAACAGAACCACCCGATTATCTGGTAGATTCATCATCTGCTCCATCTCCATGTCTGGTTCCTCTCTGCTCTAAATCAAACCAACCTGTTCCCCTCCTGGTCTGTGGGGGCGCTACACCAAGACCCACTGAAGGAAACAACACAAAAACCTCTGAGGAGAGAAACTGAGCACAACTTCCTTCTTCACCAAGTGGAAATAAAATGGAGGCATCAGATTTTAGTGGTTTTAGGACTGACCAGAGTTTGCTTCTTTGGTTTTTGTATTTTGTCATCAACAAACCTGACAGCGCCGTCAAAGCTCAGCTCCCATCAGGAACACTGACATGTTCCTAACTTTCCATCGTCCACAGCGCCTCCTCTTCTTGTTCTTCCTCCAGCTCTTGGTGGCTGAGCAGGCGCCGCCGTCCTGACTGATTCTTGGTTTTGATCCGTTTACCGGGTGTCTTCCTCTTCTTTGCCCGCCTCCCGCTACATGTCAGGACTTTCCTCCAAGAGACTGTTTCTTAATTTGGCCTCTTTGAGTTTGGGGGCTGCTGAACTACTGGTTCCCATGACAACTCAGGCAAGAAGTAAAAGCCACAAACAGTTTGAATGATGTGAAGAATTCGACTGCAGACGATGTTTGAAGGATCAGTTGATGGAGAATAAAATAAGGAGCTGGTCCTTCTGCAGAGTTGTCCACTGAGCTCCTTGTTCTGCTTGGAGTTTAGGAATCGGTTCTGCTGGATCTGGACTGGCTGCCCAGGGTCTAAACCCGCGATACAAATCGCTCCGATTGGCTCACCATTTCTGGACACCTGCAGTTTAATATTATACCATGAATGGCTTGTTAAGGCGAAGTCAAGCTGCTTTTCGCAGTACTTTACAGATAAGGAGCCGTTTTAATTTCCCTCCTGTTACTGATGAGTGTGTGGCAGAACCTGAGTGACCCAGATAGCAGCCAGTCATTTCTGGAGAAACGGGAAAAACAATGAGTCACATCCACTAGAGATTCACAAGCTGTGCAGCTAGCTGCATTTAAATTTAGCAAACAGACTGAGGTAACAAGTGTGTGTGTGTGTGTGTGTGTGTGTGTGTGTGTGTGTGTGTGTGTGTGTGTGTGTGAGTGTGTGTGTGAGGGGGGAGACGGTGTGTGGTTAGATGCCATTTCTATGAGACAGAGAAGTTCAAAGAAGGAATATTTATCATCAGGTGGACACTGGACATGAACATCTGAACCGTTTGGTCCAACTGTGGCTCCTCCTCTTGTTCTTCCAGGTTTCCTCCGTCAGGCTGGCAGGAACTTCTCCTCGTTTTCCGGCAAACTGCTGATTCCATTTAGTTTTAGTGCCCTGCTCATCTGAAAGTCTCTGCTCAATCGGTTTCATTCTAGGGCAACACGGTAAAGGGGTTCTAAATGCAAAGGCAACCAGCCATGTATAGAGGCTTGGGGTGTCCATAACCTGTTTAACTTAAGAGTTTCTATCATCTGCTTCTCTGGAGGCTTTTTCATCGTAATATTTACATCCTGAACAGAGCAGACATTCTGCCTGCTGTGCTTTTATTGCCTTTTTCACCTTTTTTCTTGTTTTTTTAACCATCTACTTGTATGCTGATGTATTTCTAAGACGCCTCATGATTCATTTGAACAGACTTGAACACTTTGGGTCTTGGATTTGATTCTGCAGTTTTCTGCAGATGTGTTCCAGGCTGGACGTTTTTAGAAAAAGAAATAACAGAATACAGAATAATTCCCCTCCATGTTAATATGAGGGAACCAGGAATAGCAGCCAATCGTCTGTTATGCATGAGGCTTTTATAAATGAGGCATTGTGCAGAGCTGTCACATCTGGAGCAACACTCCTCAGAGCGGAGCCAAATGCAGAGCTCGCTGGAAGCCAAGGTGCTCATTAAATATGTCATTGCAACACGCTCTAACAGAGCTTCATGTGATACTGAGCTGCACAGGAACAAAAAAAGCTTTCATGTTTCATTTTACTGCAGAATGTATGAAAGTGGAAACAGGTTAATAGCAACACGACAAATACGATTTTACCAAAGTTTGATCCTTTTTTATGACTTCTGTTTGCTCTGATGAAACCGGCGGCAGCTCCGGTATGAAGATTTGGATTTTTGTGTTTTCAGTTAACTGAGTCTCTGTGTCGTCCCGTCTACCCCTTGAATGTGCCCAGCTGTCCCTTGTTTTCCCTGATTACCTTCCCTGTGTATATTGTATGTATGCATATACATACATATATGTAGATACATGTATATATTGTCCAGCCAACAGTTCTATCTTCATAGATCCAGATTGAGTCCAAACTCCATGTGATCCATCCTGCTGCAGTGAATCCGTCTCTCTTATAGATTCTCCCTCTTCTTCCTCACATCGTGTCTTTATGAAACTTCTAAACAAAAACGGAAGATTCAGGATGAATCTTACTAGTGAAAGAATTACATAATAGTCTTTACCACCTGTGTAAACTGGTGAATGTTATAACACATAAGTTTTATAATATGTGTTACGTGGTTTCATTTCTAATATCGGCTCTTGTGTCAGATAATCTCAGTCAATGTTAGAGAATAATTAATGTTTTTAGATTTACAGAATCTCAGTTATCCTTCATATCGAGGCTGAACCCGTATTACACCATGTAGCTAATATTAGCTGGTATCTCGCCATAAATACAGTAATGTAATATTATAATCACAATATATACACATTAATATGTCCATCTTACTAGTGACATGTTGTCTGTGGAGCCTCACATCAATAATTCATAGATCCAAACAACAACATCCCTCAGTGCTGAGGCATCTGCTGCTGATTGGTTGAGAAAAGTAGGAGGGACTACCGCTCCAAGATGGCCGCTGTATTTCCTTCGCCGGAGCAGCCAATGGGAGGTCTACTCTGATATTATGCTTACCGTAGCTGCTAGACCAGTTGTGGCTCAATTTGATCCATATATATGGCGCACCGGATTATAAGGCGCATTGTCGGTTTATGAGGAAATGTAAGGTTTTTAGGTGCGCATTAAAGTGCGGAAAATATGGTAAATATGAAGGATTACATGTGAACAAATGTGTGAAACTAAGTTGCACTGAGAGGCAGAGAGAATCGAACCAGCAACCCTAACCCTGTTGCTGGTTGAAAAGCTGCTGAACTCCGCTGGGGGATGACATGTCAGTTTAAGTTTTGATGAAAATAAATTGACATTTATTCAAACAATTTTAAAGGCATTTTCTGTGAAAAAGCTCTGCAGCCTGGGGCTGATCTGAAAATGGAATACAGCTTTTTACTGTCCTAAAAGCTTCATTTTATAGGTTTATGACTGATGTTTTTGTCGAGATGGAGAAGCCAAATGCAGAGCTGACTGAGGCAGCAGGTAAGGTGATGAGAATTTATGAAAACGGCAAGTAAACAAAAATGAAAAACAGGGAGGCCTCAGGAAGTCTGCAGGAACCAACAGGATCCAGAGACGACTCTCACTCCCACTTGGCCTGGTCAGGTTCCCTCTGTGTTGCATGTTGATGCATTGGAACCCTGAATTGGCATTCAGGGTTTTTTTGTTGAATGCAATAGCGCTCCGTAACATAGGAACAATGAGACTTACAAAGCAATAAGGCATTCAACAAGAGAACCCTGAATGCCAATTGAGGGTTCCGAGATGCATCAGTACCGAGAAGAGGGTTCCGATGCATCAACATGCGACACAGAGGGAACCTGACCAAGCCTCCATATATGACGAGTAGGAGTGAGAAAGTGTTGGGTTATAACATAAACCCAGTGATGGAGAGAGGAGTTTAAACACAGGGAAACTAAATCCTGCAACAACAGACCAGACTGATTGGCTAACGGCTGCAGGTGTGAGGGGCGAGAGAGAAAGAGAGAGAGTGGGTGTGTGTCGCGAGACTAAAGTTAAATCAACCCAGGTCGGCGTGAGTTTACGTTTTTAAATACACTTTAACATGAATCCAACAGGTAAAAACTAATAGGAGTGACACAAAGGTGTGATCACATTGTTTTGTTATTCTGATAAATTAACATGGATTAACTTTTGACTGAACTAATAGGGATGAAAGTACTGAAGTATATTAAATTTAGATGCAATACCGAGGTCTACCATGAGGTGGCAGTGCTTCCCCTGAGATGAGATGAGGTGCCTCTTTTAGTAGCAGTATAAGTTATAAAGTGTTTTTCACATATTTGTTGAAACTGTTATGGCAGAATATCCACCTATAAAAGATTGAGCTGATCCTCTCTCCTCTTGCTGCATCTGCAGAAACAATCAGAATTAGTGTCTTAGTGCTGTCAATCATGCTCATGTACATGCTGCTCAGACCCTCCCCCTTTTTTCTGCTGCAGGAATCAAAGCCACTAGAGAGAAACACCTGGGTGAGTTTGTCTGGTCTGAGACTTTAGTCCTCTGGTCCTTAAAACTGTGGAACCGGCTTTCTGTGGCTCTGTAGGCTGAGGTCAGAGGTCAAGGGTCAGCCTGATCTCTACTGTACAGCTGGAAGAACTGAAGCTGTTGTGAATCTAGATCTAGAGCACTCAAAGATGTAGTGTCATGAGTTGTGGTTTGTTGCAGGTGAGGACAGACGCGGTGGACCCAGGTTCTGGTGAAAATGGGAGTTTTAATGGTGACAACAAAGAGTACAGAAAGTCTAGGCAGCACAGGTGAGCATTAAGGTCAGGAGCTCAAACACTGGTAGCAACTGGAACAGAATTAGCCAACAAGGACAGAGACACAACAAGGATCAGACATGGATCAGGGACACAGGTGGGATTAAATGCACAGGGAGAAAATCAGGGGAAATGAGGGAAACGTAAGAAATCAAGGGGTAGAAGGACACAGAGAAAACCAAATCCTGAGAGGATTTGGTTTTCTCTGTGTCCTTCTCATTCTTGGTTTTCTCATTCTGTTATAAACTATTGCAATGAGTTTATAGCAGAATGATCTTCTTGGCTGACTGTTGACTGCAGAAATAGAGGGGTTCAGGAAGTCCCCCCTGGAGGACCTGCCCAGGTCCAGAGCCACATCACCACGTCTGCCATGAGCCGTTTATTAACTCTGATTAATACACGGCTCTCTCTGTTCTTCTTTTGCTGCCACCAAACCTGTGATGTGAGATTCAGTCCTGTTTCTGTACCGCTGCCCACATTCAGGCTCTCCTGTCACTTAACTGACCAACAAGCTCTTCATTACGCCGCTGGGTGACTAGCAGCCAATGTTGGGAAAAGAAACAGCAAGCCAACAGTCCAGCCCAGCTCCGGTTCCCACCTGACAGCTGAACGCTACTGTACCTGCAGATCAGACGACCGGAGAGCGGGGCTGGAGGAGGCAGAAGTAAAAATAGTGAAACTTTTCCTGAAGGACGCCGTCAAAGACAAATTAGCCCCCAGAGGAAGGTCAGGGAACGCCTCTTCCCATTACTGCCTTAATTGATTCTTTGACTGTGCCCGACTTAACTAAGACACATTCGCCCGTCATGCATAGCCGAGTTGTCACTTAGCCAATCAGACTGCGAGTGGCGCTGTTCCAGTCTGCTTGGCTGTTTTAAATGATGCCGAGCCAAGAACGCTGTCAGATGTTTCAGGGAATAATCCTCCATGCATTCACTTTAAATAAACCTGTTTGAGGAATTTGTTGTCAGAGGTGGAGTTATTTTTAATGTCAGAAAGCAGCACTGACTGTTTTCTGAAATATAGCAAAGCAACCCTCATGTTGGCAAACTGAGAATATTTGATTTTTTTCTAATATTGGGTCAAGGTTAAAGCATCTGATGTCTGCTACCTCACAGATATTTGAAAATCTAAACAGGTTCTGTTAGTGGTTTGTTTATGAATTTGAACATGAATTGCAGCCCATGTGTGAGAAGAATAAAGAATAGAACAAAAGAACTGGTCTAGGAAAGCGAGTGTCAGAATATTTTATACATATTGAAGAACAGAGAGGATGTTGGGTTGCCATGACTACCTGAAGAAGCTGCAGCAGATGGGATAGAAATGTCCTTCATTGTCCCTCAGTGGGGAAATTCAGGTGAAACTGACTCAAAACATCAGTAGAGGAAGGATCTACTGTAATGCTCTTTAGTGCACAGATGATGCCGAAATCTGTTTCTGTAGATCTGATTCATGCACAGAAGAACAGACATTCAGCATTATGCCACTTTAGACAGAGTCTCTAACCCTAACAAATTAACATTTCTGCAAAAAAAAATCATTTTTGCAAAAATGTTTTTTGAAGTCTTATAGAACAAACATTCTCTCTGCTTTTCTAAAGGGCATGTTGATGTTCTAAATTTAGAACAAACTTTATTTAACTTAACAAACAAAAATTTTTCAGCAAATGGTAACACAAATGATTTTTTTATTGAGAACCTGGACATTTCCAAGTATGACTATTCAGATGTTATCCAGGGAAGTGATAACTACAACAACGCTGAATCGTCCCACGATTGTCCCTCCATCTGAAACAGAAGATGTTCTGAAGGAAAGCAAGAGAAAGCTGCAAACATTTCAGTAAAAATTATACAGGTGTAACGCAGACCAAAATAAAGATATTTTGCATTGAGTTAAGTTCAGTTTGTTTAAATATGTTAAAATTGTTATAAATAAGTGTTAACAAAAAGCTGTACTTACAAGTACTTGAAGTAATATGGTATAATAAATAGTTTTAAATTCTTGGGGGAACTGTGACAAAAAGTTTCTGTGCTGAATAATTTTTTTACGAAGTGCTAAAAGCTGGTCTCTCTTGAATTGCTACTAAATAAATCTGTATTTTCTCCCTCAGTCCACTGGCTGCATGTTGACACTTGAGATGCCATGAGACCTGAATCCTGAACATCATGGAGTCGTCCCAGTTCTCCATGTCTGGTTATAACCATTAAACTGGTTCTATTGGTCCTGTGTCCAGACAGAGGGACAACCAGCAGCCCAGCATCATGACCTGTTTGTCCTGAAGGTCCAGCAGCTTCATCTTCCTAACATGGCGGCTCTTCATCCTGACTCTCACACTGACAGGAGGAACCACAGAGTCTGTTAGGTTGAAGCTCATCTTCTGAAGTCCAGATGTTTTTCCTCCAACAGGTTCCAGAAGAATCACCTCAAACCAGATGTTGGACTGGACTTTAGTTCATTTGTGAATATCAGAGCCTCATTTTCAACAGTGGAGCTATAAAGGTTGAAAAGGTTATTATTTTGGAGAAAGTCTCATCAACATCAATATTTCCACTAAATAGGAAGCAAAAAAATAGTTTGATAAAGCCTCTCAGACTCTGAGCCTGACACCAAACTATATTTTATATTAGACAATTCAATTTAATTTCACATAATTATCACGGCTCCTCCTTGGGCTGCCACCTTATCGTGGTGGAGGGGTTTGTGTGTCCCAATGATCCTAGGAGCTCTGCTGTCTGGGGCTTTATGCCCCTGGTAGGGTCACCCAAGGCAGACAGGTCCTAGGTGAGGAACCAGACAAAGTGCAGCCTGAAGACCCTTATGATGGAGACGAACTTTGAACCTGCCGTTCCCTCGCCCGGACGCGGGTCACCGGGGTCCCACTCTGGAGCCAGGCCTGGAGGTGGGGCACGATGGCGAGCGCCTGGTGGCCGGGCTTTTAACCACGGAGCCGGCCGGGCTCAGCCCGAAGAGGAGACGTGGTTCCCCTTCCAATGGGCTCACCACCTGTCGGAGGGGCCAAAGGGGTCGGGTGCTGTGTGTTACGAGCGGCGGCCGAGGGAGGGACCCTGGCGGTCTGATCCTCGGCTGCAGAAGCTCTTGGGATGTGGAACGTCTCCTCTCTGGTGGGGAAGGAGCCGGAGCTGGTGTGTGAGGCTGAGAGGTTTCGGCTAGAAATAGTCGGCCTCACCTCGACACATGGCTCTGGTTCTGGAACCGTCTCCTTGAGACGGGCTGGACGTACTTCCACTCTGGAGTTGCCCACAGTGAGAGGCGCCGGGTCTCTCACCGTTTCCACCGTTTGGGTTTCTACCCAAACGGTAGAAGCCATTTGTTTGTTAGATACTTAATGAAACATATTTACCGTGTTTGATGTTTATTGTAAATGAATTATTCTCACAAAGAACGAGGTAATTAGTCCAAGTTTGTCGTTTATTGAACGTTCAGAAACTACAGCAGCTGTAAAGGTCAAAGTTAAAACAACCTGACCAGGTGATCAACTCTAAACCACTCCACCTTTTTACTCTCCGTCTCTCTCTGTCATTTAAGCACAGCCGTTGCCATGGCAACATTCAGTCCATTACAATATCCGGTCTTCAGGCTTGATATTTATTCATTGATTATTCATTGATTTTTTTACAGCTGCTCCTCTCTTGCAGGTACTGCGAACCCCCTGCTAAATCTTTTAGGGGTGCGTAGACCCGACCATAACCCCCTATTTTCACTCCTAATAATAAGTTAAAAGAATTTGAAAAATGTACTTAAAACCCATTTTATAGAAAAGTAATCTTCACCATGTTTGATTTCATGTTTGTTAGAGGAACCACAGAACTTTACTGGTCTGTGGTTGGCTGAGGGTCAGGAAGAGACAGGAAGTAACACAGGAAGTAGCGTATAGAAATGAGAAAGGAAAGGAATGAACCGCACTGATCAAACGAGGCGGAGTTATTAAGAAACAAGAGTTTTTACAGATATTTAGGCTTTCAACTGTTAAAAGATATTGACTTTACACTCTTGCTTACAGCTACTGTGATCATTTCAGACCAGAATTCACTGTACAGTAGGTCATATGTAAAGCTCGCTAACGCATTAGCATTCATTAGCACACTGAATGGACATTGAGTACTGTGAGCTAACTCTGCTAACAGAAGACTCACCTAATGTTTCCAGAGTCAAGCTTAGTGCAGAGAGATGATGTAAATGCCCATTCTATGTTTTATGTGCTGATTGTAGGTCGTTACCCATAGTACCCACTAGGGGCGCTGTAGTTTGGTTCATGTTGAGTCAGTGCCTTCATTTAAACTGTAAAATAAGAGGAAGTGTCGCTAGCCTCCTGTCAGTCAGCACTTTGGTCTGAAATATCCCACGGACAAGAGGAAGAGGAGGATATTCTTCATCTTAATGACTCTGGACTGTAGCGCACATTCTTCAGAACAAGCTAAAGGCTAAAGGCTAAAGGCTAAAGGTAGCACAGCGCAGATTTTAACGCCATAAACTTTGCAGCCCTTGGACAGCGGAGTGAGGTACATGTTTAGCGCTCTATTGTGAAGTTAGCGTTATTATTATTATGTATTTCATGTTTTGTGTCAAACAGCATTTAAGCAAAAAATTTTTTTCTTTTCTTTTAGTTTTCATGGTGTATTCAGTGCAACAACTTGGTTTCAAAAGAAGTAAATATGAATCTACTGCACCTGTCCTGGGTCTGAGGGACCGAAGGACTGGTGAAGGAGCTGAAGACATCTTGCCAACTGGGACTAAGGGTGAAAGGTGAAATTTCAAGAAGCTTCAAGATTTTCCTTGGAGTAAGGCATCACAATTCCACACTTCGTCGTCACATCAGGTCTGCAATGGGATTTTTTTGGGGACTATATTTTAGTTAATCACTGTCGGCTAAGCTGGACATTGAAGTGTGGGCCCACATTAACTAACATAGGTTTTATGAAACCAAAAGACTGAAACATTTAGCATTTTTGTGAATCTATTATTGTGTTTAATATATGTTCAAAAGTTCAAATCTCACACAGATGTGTCTGTGTTTCGTTTATATTAGAATAGTATTTGGAGTTTGTTATTCTACATTACTGGGGGAGAAGAATAGAAAATGCTGGTGTATTATTACTCTAAGGCAGAGGTTCTTAACCTTTTTTGAGGTACCAAACCAAACACTATTAGCTGTGTTACCACCCAAATGCCACTAGAGGCAGTAGCAACCACAAAAAGATGCGACTAAGGAGCAGATTTAGACTATAGAATTTGGTAAAAATGATGAGTTTTGCTGAAGTAAATAAAGACACCAGTTCAAATCCCTGCTGAGAGTGAAGCTCCTCCAATCAGGGCTCCTCCGCAGCTCTGATTGACTAAGCAATGTAACATGATCCTCTGATTGGCTAAGAAATGTAACATGATCCTCTGATTGGCTAAGCAATGTAACCTGATCCTCTGCAGTAGTGATAGCAAAGTGGGGCGTCATCATGACTTTACACAAGTGAGTCTTTACCTCCAGAGGCTCCGCCGAACCCATGGGGTTCTGTTGAACCCAGGTTAAGAACCTCTGGTCTAAGGTAAGTGAAACTCAACACCAGAGCATGTTGGAGTTATTATTTGTAAGTTAATGGGTTTAAATGAACTCAGGGAGGTATAACTGGGTTACACACGAATCCATGAAATGCTAAGATCATTGAATTTGAAATGTGCATTTTCATATTTTCACAACTGAAAATAAGTCTGAGACAAAGGTTCAGTGACAACAGAAGCATTTCTATGAAAGGTAAATGAAAGTTTTGTCAGCCAACCTGAGGCCCAAGTCATCTGCAGCATTACAGATCAATGAGTGAAATGGTCTGTGAGCTTTAGCGTTCTGTTGATTTGACAAGGTTAGAATGAAGAGAAAAGCTCTTCAGTAACAAACCATTTAACATGTCGCTCCAGCTGAACCTTTGATCCCGGCTCTTAGCAGCAATAATTCGCTTCGCCTTTTTGCCACCTTGTTGAAGGAAAAGCTTTTGGCTTCAGGTAAGGCTGCTGATGCAATGGCTTCCAGCTCAACAGATGGAAATAGATGTGTGTGTGTGTGTGTGTGTGTGTGTGTGTGTGTGTGTGTGTTGTGCGTGCGTGCGTGCGTGCGTGATAAAACAAATGTTAATTTTCTCACAGAGGAAGTTGAAGCTTTAATTGCATCTTTCATGGGGTTTATTGGTCCATATTTAAAGATGATATGACTTTACAGGTGACTTGTCTGTTCGTGTGGCTCGTCCATCCGCCGGTGGAAATTCAGCTTCTCATGAGGATCTTTGACCTTCTGTGGTGTGGGGGCCGCCGACCCCGATTGGTTTTTAGTGCTTAAAAGTTCCAGCTCTGCTTGGTCGTTGCTGACAGAGCTGTGTGCAGGTCAAACCTCCAGGCGGTCCGTCCGCAGTTCAGGCAGTCTGTTGGATTAGCAAAATGTGTTGGGAACCGGGGGTTTGGGGTCTTTGTAGAAAGTCTCTTTTGTCTGCTGCTTCCTCCATCATCCACTAGATGGTGCCAAGAAGCTGCTCCTACCTGTTGGGCGGGCCGGTGTTCTGTTGATCTGTCATACCTCGTCAATCCAGCATACCTTGTGGTAATGCGCACATTGATGTTATGTTTCTGATAAATCCGTCAGACTGGTTGAAGGGTATGACGGAAAATGAAACACACAAAGTTTTATGTTCTGTGTTTTATTTCTTCTGGCTAGCTCCATTTCAGACAATCAAGTTTATTTGTGAAGCACTTTTCAGCAACAATGCAGTTCAAAAAGATTTACATCATAAAACACAAAAATATAAATCACCCTTTACTCGCACGCAGAGCTCCGAGCGGGAGAAGATGTCTGTCTAATCGATAATAGCTACAGAAATCATAGATATGGCGACATGTAAAATCAGCAGCGCTTCGTTTCACAGACGGTGGAGCTTCGTCCAACTTTTAGCGTCACTTGGAAGGAAAGATTAAAGAAAGGTAAGATCTGTGGACGGGATGCTAGCTAAGCTAAGCTAGCTGTACAGAGACACATGTTGCATCTGCAATAAAAAAAATGTCAATCATGCGCTGAATTATTGTGTGTTGACTGAAGTGTCACATATATGGGACAACGCTGTGATATGACATTCAGGAACGATCCGATTCTTCTGGACGAATCTTTACTAAGGTTGATAGGACTGAAGCCTCACTGAGAGCCATTCTTTGTTCTTGTGATGCTCTGGTACACTGCAGTAGCTATTATTATTTTATTTAATTAAAATATATATAGATTTATTCAATTAGTGAATAAATAAAACAGGAACACAGAGCATGCTGATTGCTCTTTGTTTTCATCTCCTGTCATGGTGGCAGACATAGCAGGAGAGAGGATTTTCTTTAAAAATAAAACCCACTAGTTGCTAAAAAGTGAAGTTCATGCTATGTTATGACAGGAAACAAGATGTTTCCATCCCTGAAATTATGATGCATAGAATCAAATATCTAAGTCTAAACCATGTTACAGAGTAAACAACATGCTTTATCTGTGGCATTGATCAATAAAATGGCACATTACTGATGTATTAAAGTTTCATATGATAGGTTCACTTAATGACGTATTGGCGATTAGGTAATGCATTCAGCAAGTACTTTACTTTTAATACTTAAGTATTTTTAAAAGCCAGTACTTTTTACTTTTACTTTAGTAAAAATGTTAATGTGGTACTTTTACTTTTACTAGAGTACATTTTTTGAGTACTTTCTCCACCACTGGGCAGCACGGCACACATTGTGCTTTTATTTTGAAAATTGACACGCAAAATGAAGCAGTCACGTGTCCCAGACCATGCGAGGCGTCGTTTGCTGTCAGTCACACGTGGTGGTTTTCATCTGACATGGTACTCGCCCCGAAGCCTGGCTCCACATGTCCCGTCTCTATTTCCTCGTGGCGCCATGGATCTTACCCACTGGTTGCCCGAGTCCATCTCCGTCTCCACAGTTCCTCATTTCACAGCTGGCCATCGGTCCGCTCCTCACTTACCTGTCCGCCCTCCACTGCAAGCCTCATCCATCCACCTCCAAAGAACATGCCATCAATACCGAACTCTGGAACCTGGATCATCTCCAAAGCTCCTGCAGAGACCAAAACCCTGGTGACCACAGGACTTCTGCCTCTGGCGGAAACTCATCATTCCACCAAGTCCATCCATCCATTTTCTTCCGCTTATCCGGGATCGGGTCGCGGGGGCAGCAGCTTCAGAAGGGAGGCCCAGACTTCCCTCTCCCCAGCCACTTCTTCCAGCTCCTCCGGGGGAACCCCAAGGCGTTCCCAGGCCAGCCGAGAGACATAGTCCCTCCAGCGTGTCCTGGGTCTTCCTCGGGGCCTCCTCCCGGTGGGACGTGCCCGGAACACCTCACCAGGGAGGCGTCCAGGAGGCATCCTGACCAGATGCCCGAGCCACCTCAACTGGCTCCTCTCGACGTGGAGGAGCAGCGGCTCTACTTTGAGTCCCTCCCGGATGACCGAGCTTCCCACCCTATCTCTAAGGGAGAGCCCGGCCACCCTGCGGAGGAAACCCATTTCGGCCGCTTGTATCCGTGATCTCGTTCTTTCGGTCATGACCCAAAGCTCATGACCATAGATGAGGGTGGGAACGTAGATCGACCGGTAAATCGAGAGCTTCGCCTTTTGACTCAGCTCTCTCTTCACCACGACGGACCGGTACAGCGCCCGCTTCACGGCAGACGCCGCCCCAATCCGCCTGTCGATCTCCCGCTCCCTTCTTCCCTCATTCGTGAACAAGATCCCCAGATACTTAAACTCCTCCACTTGAGGCAGAACGACCCCCCTGACCCGGAGAAGGCACTCTACCCTTTTCCGGCTCAAGACCATGGCCTCGGATTTGGAGGCACTGAGCCTCATCCCGGCCGCTTCACACTCGGCCGCGAACCGTTTCAGCGAGAGCCGCAGATCACGATCTGATGAAGCCATCAGGACCACATCATCCGCAAAAAGCAGAGATGCGATCCTAAGGCCACCAAAACGGATCCCCTCAACACCTCGGCTGCGCCTAGAAATTCTGTCCATGAAAGTAATGAACAGAATCGGTGACAAAGGGCAGCCTTGGCGGAGTCCAACTCTCACCGGAAACGAGCCCGACTTACTGCCGGCAATGCGGACCAGACTCTGACACCGGTCATACAGGGACCTGACAGCCCGTATCAAAGGGCCGGTACCCCATACTCCCGGAGAACCCCCCACAAGGCCCCCCGAGGGACACGGTCGAACGCCTTCTCCAAGTCCACAAAACACATGTAGACTGGTTGGGCGAACTCCCATGCACCCTCCAGGACCCTGCTGAGGGTATAGAGCTGGTCCAGTGTTCCACGACCAGGACGAAAACCACACTGCTCTTCCTGAATCCGAGGTTCGACTATCCGACGGACCCTCCTCTCCAGGACCCCTGAATAGACCTTTCCAGGGAGGCTTAAGAGTGTGACCCCTCTGTAATTGGAGCACACCCTCCGGTCCCCCTTTTTAAACAGGGGGACCACCACCCCGGTCTGCCAATCCAGAGGAACTGCCCCCGATGTCCATGCGATATTGCAGAGTCGTGTGAGCCAACACAACCCTACAACATCCAGAGCCTTAAGGAACTCCGGGCGGATCTCATCCACCCCCGGGGCCCTGCCACCGAGTAGTTTTTTGACCACCTCGGCGACTTCGTCCCCAGAGATTGGAGAGCCCAACCCAGGGTCCACAGGCTCAGCTTCTTCAACAGAAGGCATGTTGGTGGGATTGAGGAGGTCTTCGAAGTATTCCGCCCACCGACCCACAACATCCCCAGTCGAGGTCAGCAGCACACCATCCCCACTGTAAACAGTGTTGGTGCTGCACTGCTTCCCCCTCCTGAGACGCCGGATGGTGGACCAGAATCGCCTCGAAGCCGTGCGGAAGTCTTTCTCCATGGCCCCGCCAAACTCCTCCCACGCCCGAGTTTTGGCCTCAGCGACCACCCGAGCCGCATGCCGCTTCGCCCGCCGGTACCATCAGCTGCTTCTGGAGTCCCACAGGCCAAAAAGACCCCATAGGACCTTCAGCTTGACAGCATCCCTCACCGAAGGTGTCCACCAACGGGTTCGGGGGTTGCCGCCACGACAGGCACCAACGACCTTGCAGCCACAGCTCCGATAAGCCGCCTCGGCGATGGAGGCACGGAACATGGTCCACTCAGACTCCATGTTCCCCACCTCCCCCGGAACGTGTTCGAAGTTCTGCCGGAGGTGGGAGTTGAAGCTCCGTCTCACAGGGGACTCCACCAGACGTTCCCAGCAGACCCTCACTACACGTTTGGGCCTGCCAGGTCTGACCGGCTTCCTCCCCCACCACCGGAGCCAACTCACCACCAGGTCGTGGTCAGTGGACAGCTCCGCCCCTCTCTTCACCCGAGTGTCCAAGACATACGGCCGCAGATCCGATGAAACGACGACAAAATCGATCATCGAACTGCGGCCTAGGGTGTCCTGGTGCCAAGTGCAGAATCCAACCTGTCCCGTTTACCGTCAACTTACCTGTTCTCTCCATCTCCCCTCAGTGTCGACCCCGGCTTCCCACACACATCTCACATTTTTGTTCAAAATAAACTTTTATTCATCTGATTTCCTAGTCTTCTGTTTGTGGGTCAAAAGCCTTGAAACCAACAAAATGATGTGAATATTTTAGCAGAAAACTACAGATAAATAATGAAGAAGTGTTAACAGAGTCCTCTAGCAGTAGATCATGATATCAGCTATCATGACCAATAAGGTAATAAATGGAGAAATTTCTCAACATTTTTAAACAATATTTTCTAATTGACTGAAATGGTAATTTGTCGCTTCTTAGTTTTTGGTTGGTTAAATTTGTTAAGTGGCTGCAGATGTTCTGGGGTCAGAACATCACTCCTCCGGCTGTGTTTGGGTCAGCGCCGTCTCTGTAGGTTCATGTTTCTGCACACAGGTTGTCCAAACAGGGAGGAGAATCCCAGAGCTGGACGTTCAGCAGAATGTGTGTCTTCCAGTCTGGATGGTTCTGCAGCTCGTTGTCACTCAAACAGCTGCAGCAAGCCAACCTCCGTTTAGCCTCTCCTGCCTCTCCTCCCTCCATCCTTCTCTTCTCCCTCTCCTCTCCTCCCTCCATCCTTCTCTTCTCCCTCTTTCTTTGCCTGTCAGATGAGCAGCAGTCTTCGCCCCCGCGCCGTCGCTTCACATTGCCTCATAAAGCAGAGCTGCAGACTGGGCCTGATTATAGTGAGGAGAGGAAGAGGAGCGTAAATACGGCCAACAGGCCATAATTACAGAGACGCGATATGACAGCAAACACAAACTACACCGCCGTCCCTGACGGCTGCATGGATCCATGCTCTCTCCTGGCGACAGATTAGATCGCTTTAGCTGCTTTTATCTTCCCTGATCCAGTGTCTGCCGAGCAGAACCTCACAAAGTCCCAGTCCACTGGTCCATCTTCAACTATTTTCATTTCTTTCTCATCATTTGACTGAATTCCAGTTTATAGCACATGAAGGTCTGGGTGTTCTGTATGAACTAGGACACGTGTCTTCGTCCTCAGTGGTTCAGAGACCTTCATCCTTGGCGGTTAACCATCTTTCTGGCTTCTAGAGGAGCAGCAGCTCTTTGTTGCTCTTTCCTGCTGTCTGGGCTGAAGGTGTGAAATAAGAGTTAGCTGCTGAAGCTTTGGACCGATTGTCTGCGTAGCAAACAAAGAGTGAAGGGAACGGTTCCCTGAGGAGCTCCAGCCTGACTTTCCTTTGTTTTTCCACTTCCTGCTCTCCTGAATCACAAAGCTGTTGTCCTGTTTATCTTTGATTCTTCCAAATAAATTCCTCTCACGTTGCTTTTGCTTTATTTTAACTGCTGCTGTTTCCTTTTGTCAAATTTATTCAATAAAGAGATTTCCCAGCAGACAAATGTTGAAGTTTGCTTTTTCTGATCGGAACAAAAAACAATATTCACCTGCAGATGATCAACATTCTGGTTTCACGCTTGTTAGTGCTGTGGTCCAAACACTGATCCAGAACCAGAACTACATGTTCCTTCTTTCTCGATTCAACTGCAGCAGGTTGTTCTCCTCCAAGCTGGATTTGTCCTTTGGGTGAAGTTGTTGCTAAATGTTGAGAACAGGACAGAGACCAGAGCAGAGTCCAGGCTGATTGTCCTGATTCCTGCTGCAGAACGTCTCCATCGATCAGCCTCAGTCAGAACTGCATCTCCAGTAAGACTCCAGCCAACCTGATGGGAGGAAACTGGACCTCTGGTTGAAGCTCCAGAGTTCATGGAAACTGAAGGGAAAAGCTCTGGGCATGCCTCCATATGCTGAAACTTGATCTAATTATAACCCAGATCTAGGGAAGGTTTTGGCTGATTAGCCGACAGGATGATGTTCTGTCAGCGCTGCCTGACGCCGGCGGCTCTCAGAGGAACCTTATTTTCCTGCAGATTGATTAGACATTGAAAGAAGCAGGTTTTTGGTCATTCAGGGACATTCACTCACTGCTTAATGAATAGTGACAGCATTTATTCAACCAATTACTCAGCTGCTTTTCTCTTTCAAACACTTGCAAATAACTGTTTTTTATGGAAAATGCATTTTGCCTGAACACTTTTAACTCTAAGTCACTTTCAGAGTTTTTCCTCCTTCAGGGCCTCTATTATTTTCACAGTTTTGCAGGCCTCTGACCTTGAGCACTACTGACAAAAACCATTTGACATTAAAAGTGGAAAGATCTCACATTTCCAGCTTCTCACCATGTGACTCTGCCTGGTGATGGCGCCCCCTGCTGCTGCACCGCCACTCAGATCTCATCTGCTGTGCCGTCAGTCAGCCGCCAGCTGCAGCAGCGCCTTGACTCATGGAAAGAACTGCAGGTTTGGGCAAAGACTCGTGACCTTCAGATAAAAAGCAGGATCGCTGCGGCTCAGTGCTTTTAGCTTGATTTGAGCTGATGGTACCAGAACCATTGGACACGGTCCAGAACCTTCCGTCTGAGACGTGTTGTTGCTCTGTTGCATTTTTCTGAGTGGAATAAAGACCTCAGCAACTTTAAGATCAACTTTAGCAACTTTCTGTCCTCTGGGCATCATTCAGTTCCTCATTCCTTACAACAATCCATGGATCAATTATTAGAACTTAAATCACAAAATCTGGCCCAAAATCCCTAACCCAACATATAGGGTTAGGGACATGACGCTAACCACAGCAGCATTAGCATGCTAGAACATGTGTCCGTGTGTGTGTGTGTGTGTGTGTGCGTGTGTGTGTGCGTGTGTGTGTGTGTGTGTGTGTGTGTGTGTGTGTGTGTGTGTGTGTGTGTGTGTGTGTGCGTGTGTGTGTGTGCACGTGATGCATTGTTTTAGATAACTGGATTCTATGAAGACATGAACATGGAAAGTGGATTTCGTTGTAAAATGTCTTGAAAGTTCCCAAGCAGCAGAATGTGATGCTGCTTATTTTAATTCTCTCATAATCAGAGCAGAACAGAGAGCTTCAGATTTATTTGGTCTGTAATTGAAGCTGTAATTAGTAATTCACCTTGGTAATTACAGTGTGTTTATTTGAATGCCTTCTGGATAACTGACAGATTGTGATCATGGAGCAGATTGCAGCGTTGCATGCTGGGATGCGACCTGCTTCTTTAAAACCTGCAGCTCTGAGCTGCTGATTCCTCCTGACTCCAGTCTGTCACTTTCTACTTGCTGGAACCAAATTTCAACACAGACTCTATGGATTTCCCTTTAAGATTCATACATTTATCATCAATAACAGAATTTAATTTTATTTATTGCACATTTCACAAGTACAAAGCAACCAAATGCAGTTTGCATCCATCCAGAAGTGTTTAGCAAGAAAAGGAGAAAAATATGTATAAACATATGTATTATAAATGTACATTTAAGTTTTTATCAACAGGAATAGATGATCTATACAGTAGTAAAAGTTTGTGCAGTGACCCTCGCTATAACGCAGTTCACTTTTTGCTGCTTTGCGGATTCATTTGTGTAGTTTATTCCACAGTGCATTGTGTTCTGCGTCCTGATTGGCCAAACAGTCTCCAAGCTCCATCTCTACCTGTGTGCCAATAACGTTACTGTATTCAGGCGCGGAGCTATCGGGGGGCTGGGGGGCCGCTGCCCCCCGAGCCGGGCCAGATGGGGCCCCGGGTCTGGAGGTGCCAGGGATGGTTTCAAGTCGCTTAAATGTCTGATTATAGGCGGAGAAAGTGGCCCCCGCCTGGTGAGAAAGGGGTAATGTGAAAGTTTCCTTCCCCAATGGAATCTATACTAGTTAGTCCCAATGACTGTTTCACTCACGGTTTAGCTGAAATGCTTCCTGGGTAATAAGACAAACGCGGCATTCCTCCCCCCAGTTTCAGTGTCTCGATGCTCATTGGGGGCCCGGTAATTGGCCCCACCCCCCAGCCCGACGCTGACTTGTTCCGCTAGTGGCCATATTTAAATATAAGTAACACAGATTAGCCATTCAGGAGATGGAAGCTGAAAACTTTGAATGCCTGCTGGAAAAAACTGTCCAGAGGCAGCAGAACCGGACCGGAGGCTCGATGAGGAAGCAGAACCGGACCGGAGGCTCCTGGACCAAATCCATGGTTCTGCCGTAGATCCAGCTGTTAATCTGGGGCAGGTTGGAGGAGAAGCTTTAATGACTCTGGATCACATTAAGGCCCGATTGATGCTCATCCGCTGACCTGAAAACAGGTTTTGTTCTTGGTTTCAACGTAGAGTATTTATTTATGCTGGGTAATAACTAGAAACTAAAGGTAATTACTTCACGGATTTCACTGAAGCCCGAATAAAAACAAGGGATCACTGTAAATCAGTCTGTGTGTTGTTAACAGATTACAGCCATCATAGGACATCAGCAGTGTGACAACTGTGGGCAGGAAACCATAGACATAATATCAGAGTAGACCTCCTATTGGCTGCTCTGGCAAAGGAAACACGGCGACAATGCGCCTTATAGTCCGGTGCACCGTATATATGGATCAAATTGAGCCACAACTGGTCTAGTAGCTACGGTAAGCATAATATCAGAGCAGACCTCCCATTGGCTGCTCCGGCGAAGGAAATACGGCGGCCATCTTGGAGCGGTAGTCCCTCCTACTTTTCTCAACCAATCAGCAGCAGATGCCTCAGCACTGAGGGATGTTGTTAGTCTGATCTATGGACTATTGATGTGAGGCTCCACAGACAACATGTCACTAGTAAGATGGAGATATTACTGTGTATATATTGTGATTGGAATATTACTTTACTGTATTTATCGTGAGATACCAGCTAATATTAGCTACATGGTGTAATACGGGTTCAGCCCCGATATGAAGGATAACTGAGATTCTGTAAATCTAAAAACATTAATTATTCTCTAACATTGACTGAGATTATCTGACACAAGAGCCGATATTAGAAATGAAACCATGTAACACATATTATAAAACTTATGTGTTATAACATTCACCAGTTTACACAGGTGGTAAAGGCTATTATTATTATGTAATTCTTTCACTAGTAAGATTCATCCTGAATCTTCCGTTTTTGTTTAGAAGTTTCCTAAAGACACGATGTGAGGAAGAAGAGAGAGAATCTATAAAGAGAGAGACGGATTCACTGCAGCAGGATGGATCACATGGAGTTTGGACTCAATCTGGATCTATGAAGATGGAACTGTTGGCTGGAAAACACACACATATATATATATATTTAAAATAAAAAAAAATTCCCTTCTCACCCTCTGCGGGTGGTTTCTCTCTCTCTCTTTCATCCTCTGAGCTCAGGTTCTCTACCAGAGGCCTGGGAGCTTGAGGTTCTCCTCCAGTATCTTGTCTGTGCCTAGTACTGCACATTTCTGGACTGAGATGTCTGATGTTGTTCCTGGGATCTGTTTTAGCCGCTGCTCCAGTTTGGGGGTTTCTGCCCCGAGGGCCCGATGACCACAGGCACCACTGTGGTCTTCACCTTCCAGGTCTTTTCCAGTTCCTCCCTGAGGCCCTGGTATTTCTCCAGTTTCTCATGCTCCTTTTTCCTGATGTTGTAGTCACTTGGTATAGCTACATCCACCACAACGGCTTTCCTCTGTTCTTTATCCACCACCACAATGTCCGGTTGGTTCTCCATCACCATCTTGTCTGTCTGGATCTGGATCCCACAGGATCTTAGCTCCGTCATTCTCCACCACCTTTGGGGTGTTTCCCACTTCGATCTCGGGGCTTCCAGTCCATATTCTGCACAGATGTTCCTGTACACTATGCCGCCACCTGGTTATGTCGTTCCATGTACGCTTTCCCTGCCAGCATCTTGCACCCTGCTGTTTAGTGCTGGACTGTCTCAGGGGCCTCATGGCACAATCTACACCTTGGGTCTAGTCTGGTGTGGTAGATCTGAGCCTCTACTGCTCTGGTGGTTAGGGCCTGTTCCTGTGCAGCCAGGATGAGCATCTGTGCTGTCCTTGAGTCCAGCTTTGTCCAGCCATTGGTAGGATTTCCTGATATCAGCCACTTCAGTTATTTGTCGGTGGTACATCCCATGTAGGGGCTTGTTCTCCCATGATGGAACCTCTAGCCCCTCATCCTGTGTTCCCCATTGCCTGAGACATTCCCTGAGCATATCGTCCGTTGAGGCTTTGTCCTTGATGTATTTATGGATCTTGGATGTTTCATCCTGGACAGTGGCTCTCACACTCACTAGTCCTCTGCCTCCTTCCTTACGGCTCGTGTTCAGTCTCAGGGTGCTGGATTTGGGGTGGAACCTCCATGCATGGTTAGTAACTTCCGAGTCTTAACATCCGTGGCCTTTATCTCTTCCATTCGCCAGCTAATTATTCCGGCAGGGTATCTGATTACTGGTAAGGCATAGCTGTTTATTGCACGGATCTTGTCTTGCCATTGAGCTGGCTTCTCAGGACTTGCCTTATTCGTTGGAGGTATTTGGCTGTGGCTCCTTTCCTTGTGACCTCATCGAGGTTGCCATTTGTTTGTGGTATTCCCAGGTACTTGTAACTGTGCTCTATGTCTGCTATTGTTCCTTCTGGGAGTGAGACCCCTTCTGTGCGGACGACCTTCCCTCTCTTTGTAACCATCCGACCACACTTTTCTAGTCCGAATGACATCCCATGTCAGTGCTGTATATCCTGGTGGTGTGGATCAGTGAGTCGATGTCTCGCTCACTCTTAGCGTACAGCTTGATGTCATCCATGTAGATTAGGTGACTGATTGTGGCCCCATTTTTCAGTCGGTATCCGTAGCCAGTCTTGTTGATGATTTGGCTGAGGGGGTTCAGGCCTATGCAGAACAGCAGTGGGGACAGAGCATCTCCTTGGTATATGCCACATTTGATGGACATTTGTGCAAGTGGTTTGCAGTTGGCTTCAAGGGTGGTTTTCCACAGCCCCATCGAGTTTGCAATGAAGGCTCTTAGAGTCCTATTGAGTTGTACATCTCTAAGCATTCAATGATCCAAGTATGTGGCATTGAGTCATAGGCTTTCTTGTAATCTATCCAAGCGGTGCACAGGTTGGTGTGTCAGGTTTTGCAGTCTCGGGCGACTGTGTGGTCTACAAGGAGTTGGTGTTTGGCTCCTCTGCTATTTAAGCCGATGACCTTCTGTGCCGTACTCATGTATTTATCCATGTGACCACTTATCTTAGCCGCTGTGATGCCTGATATGAGCTTCCATGTTGTAGAGAGACAGGTTATTGGCCGATAGTTGGATGGGATTGAACCCTTTGAGGGATCCTTCTGTATCAGGATTGTGCGACCTTCAGTTAACCATTCAGGGTGAGTCCCATTTTGTAGCAGCTGGTTCATTTGAGCTGCCAGTCGCTCATGGAGGGCAGTGAGTTTCTTTAGCCAGTAGGCATGGATCATGTCAGGTCCTGGTGCTGTCCAGTTTTTCATACCTGAGACTCTTTCTTGGACATCTGCCACAGTGATGGTTACCGGGGCTTGTTCAGGGAGGTTGCTGTGTTCCTCTCGTAGAGAGGTCAGCCACTTTGCACTGCTGTTGTGGGACGCCTCCCTTTCCCATATGCCTTTCCAGTATTGTTCAGTCTCCAGCCTTGGTGGGTCTGCTCTGTTGTTAGTGCCCTGCCATTGAGACACTTTAGCTGGTTGGGTGTGGAAAAGCCGGTTAATCCTCCTGGCTTCATTCTCTCTTGTGTATCTCTTTAGGCGGCTGGCCAAGGCTTGGAGCCTTTGTTTGGCAGTTTCGAGTGCTTCAGGTATGGGCATCTGGCTGTACTTCTTGTGTACTGATCTTTTCATTGCTCCCCTTTGGAGCTCTGACAGTTGGCTCACTTCCCTCCTTGTTATCTTGATCTTAGCCTCTAATCGTCTTTTCCATGGTGGGTATTGGGTCTTATGATTGCTCTTATAGCCAATCATCTCAAGGATCACTGATGCTGAGTTGTATATCAGCTCATTGGTTTCTGTTATGGTGTTGGTAGGGATCGTTCTCAATGCCGTATTCACATCTTCAATTAGGCTTTCTGGTGGTGCTTCACTCAGCCGTTGTAATTGGCGTCGGGGTTGTCTGGTGTTCATTACGGCCACGATTCTCTCTCTCAGGTCAGTTGCTGCCTCGTTCAGCTCTGATGGTTAGTTCATTACTGGGGCTACATACCCAGTCTCTGGGTGGGTAGTTAACTCCCCTCTGACCTGGCGTTCTGGCTCCTCCCCTTTGCCATAGCATTTGTGTTGAACCTCGTCAATCTCAAGTTGTGACAGCAGTTGCCGTTTGCGGATGTTGGAACACTGAGCCACTAGTTGCTTAGCAGTTAGTGTTGACTGGGGATGTCGAAGTAACCATTCCTCCCACAGTCTTTGCATGTAGCCCCTCTGACTAGGGTTACTTGAGTAGTAGCATTCCAACAGATCCAAGTTTTCACCTCTCGCCCATTTCCGTCTTGTTCCAGTAGCCCATTTTTCATCTAGGTGCTCTGGTTCCCCAGCATCTGACGCAGACCTTGTTTGGCTGGGCGACGTCTGAGCCGGCATGTCGTGCTCATATATATATATATAATATTATATATATATATATATATATATATATATATATATGAAGCTGCTCCACCACTGGCCCCTTGATGTGAATGGGTTAATGTGAATCAGCCACCATGAGCCCTTTGGTCCTCTGGGCAGCAGGTGGCACCACTCAGCCAGACCATCCGCCTCACTGGGGTCAGGACGTCCAGTAACCAGTTACACATGAGGACAATATGTCACTTCAGACTTATTCTGTATCATTTTGTCCCTTTTGTTTGTTTTCCAGGTCATTCCTCCTTCTTCTTGAGTTTGGGGTTGTGGAGCCCCCCTGTTGGAGGCTGCTGCTCCGTTCCTCCACCAGTAGGGAAGCAAAGGCCTGAAAGTCAGAATGTTTCTGCTTGATCTGAACTCAGAGCCTCTGCAGGCTTCAGGCTGACTGACGTCACAGGAGATATGCAGCCTCTTCATGCAGAGTCTGACTCCTGCAGCCCTCAGGAGAAAACCTGAAGAGCCTCTCTGCCTGTGGATCCTGTTCTTCATCAGTGGAGTTGTTAGCGTCCAGCTCCTTTTTGCTCTCTGCTCATAAAGAGCAGAGGAAGCTGAACCTGCAGAGCGTTCATCCACAGCAGCAGCAAGTTGTGACCTTTATCTCCTCTCAGAGTTCAGGTCCTGGCTCTTTAAACCGACTAATGATCCATGGAGGAGCTCTGGGGCTCAGCCTCTGTAATTATGCTCTCCCTCTATCATTCTTCCTCAGCCTTTATTTCTGTCACACACACACCTTTGGTCTCTCCTTGAGCTCCCCTCCGATCCGCCACCAACCTGAATTCCTCTGTTTCTACAGTTTTTCTCTCCTCCTCATCCCTCGTTCTCCTGCAGATTAATGTCTCTCTGCTCTCTGGAATCGCTGCTGGACCCTCAGCCTGGGCGGCCGCCTCAAAGTGCAACACGACACAGAGATCTGGGCCGTCAGACGTCTGATGCAGCTGATTATTAACGGCTTTGCATGTGAGAATCTGAGATTATAACCTGGATTAGTCCATGAAGGGAAGATAAAGCAGCAGAAATTGGATCTCTCTCATTTCCACCAGAACTCGGCTGAAGGTCTTTAACTGGGTAGTGAAGAGATGCAGCAGTCGAGCCTGGAGGAACAAAAGCCTGGATCAGTTTTCCAGGATGTTTCTAATTGGGCAATATTCCAGAGATGATACTTGAAACTTGTTTAATATAGGATTTAAATGACATATCCTGGTCAAAACAACACATGGATGTTAACTTTGTTATTGGAGGATAATTGAATCCCTTCCAGATCAGGTGATGACTCAGCAGGTTGGTTTGTGGACCAGAACCTCTGAAAACCAACCAACTTCTGTTTAGTCAGAATTTAAAGAGTCCTCCAGGTTTTAATGTCCTCATGCCTGTAATCTGGGTTTTAGATCTGCTGCCTTCTTACCAAGCTGGACAGTGTCTGAATAATCCCGTCCTTGATAGTTTTTCTTGATTTTATTTTGCAACTCTTTCTAATAAATGATATTTTCTTTGTGAAACTGTAACAAACACAAAACATCAACCACAGATAAAATACAGAAAGCAATTGGAAGTATTTCGCTGGGTGCTGTGGCGGCGCAGGGGCAGAGCACCACCCACCCATCGAGGCCTTAGTCCTCGTGCCAGTGGTCACAGGCTTGATTCCCAGCCTGGTGGCATTAGGGTTAGCCTACCCTACCCGCATGTCTTCCCTCTGTTTCCTGTCAAACTACTTTCAAATAAAGGCCACTAGAGCCAACAAGACCTTTAAAAAAATAAGTAATTGGCTAACAATGTATCTTTGAATTTTAGTTGAAAATCATAGAAAGAAGCTTTCTTGGTTAAGTCTTTCCCAATCCTGAAACATCCATCCATTTTCTAACTCCCTTAGCAGGTCAGGAGCTGCTGGTGCCTCTCCAGCTGACGTTCTGGGCGAGAGGCAGGGTCACCTGGACAGGAGAGGTGGGGTCACCTGGACAGGTCACCTGGACAGGTGGCCAGTTTGTCGCAGCAATGCTAAAACAATAATGAATAAAATGAACACATAGACGAAGAATGTCCAACGGACAAACGCGTCCCATTCAGACGTAGAGCCAGGCTGGTACTGCTCCACTGACCAAATTAAATATGGTGAACAGCGCCCCCTAGGTGTCATTGTGGCTCTGTTACACCTCTTATTATGTAGTACAAATAAAAGTAAACATCCTGCTGGAGTGTCATTAGTCTAACAGTTTCTCCCAGTTGGAAGCAGGAATATCGTGAAGACAAGTGGTCCAAGCAGGGATCCTGTCAGGAAGCAGAGATCTGGACTTTCCCATCTCTTTCACCAGAGGGCGCTGCAGAGCGTGAACCAGCTGAGCCATCAGATGCACCAGCAGCCCATCGTCCACCAGCCAGAGGTTTGAGAGCCAGTTTCAGGTCCTGCAGTGGCTCCGAGTGCCAGGCGTGTTTCCTACAGGTTCTGATGCTTCATGTTGTCCTTAAAGTTCCTCGCTGTTCAGCTTCCACGACTGGTGTTAGACTGATTTCCAGCTCCTTTGGGTTTCCTCCTTCACCCTTTGTTGTTCTCCTGTAGCTCTTCCCTTGTGCCTCCTGACTCCTACTGACACCTGCAGTCGGTTTCCTGATCATATGTTATAATTAGTGGCAGTTTTAGTGGTGAAATTAAAGATTTTATGAAAATACAAACTTACAAAAACCACAAGGAGCCAGAGCAGAACAGAAAGTAATCAACAAGGAGACCAGCGGTAAAACAGGGAGGAACTGGCAAGGAGTGACTGAGAGAGAGCTGAGATAAATACTGGACCAATGGAGCTGAGCTGACCCACATTCCTGACCCACGTAGGGTTTACTGGTCTGCCATGGATCTCCTGCCTTTTCAAAATAAAAGCTGCTGATTTCCTTCCACAATTCACTCTGCATTTTAAGACCATCTGATGTTCTGGTGAAGTGGGTTCTGTGTGTCTGTCTGCTTTCGTTCTGAACTTTTAATACGCTCCTGAATGTGATGAATGTTTAGTTGATCTTTTCCCTCCATTTTGTTGAAAAGCTGCATTAATTATGATCAACATGTCATGTTGGAGAAATGTCACTATCTGCTTTTCAGAGACATTGTCTGCAGATAAAATAAACGTTTTATCGCAGTGCCTCAGAAAGAGTAGATCAGGTTTGGTTGTTTCCCAGAATGTTTTCTGGACCGGTTGTCGTTTGGATCAGAAACCAAACACTCAGCTGGATGATTCGATAAGTGGCTCTGATTGCTTGTTCAGCTCTGAGTGGATTCTCTTCATGGCTGGAGCTGCACCACCTTCTCTGCTGATTAGATAATCATATTTTTCTGTTCTTATTGGATTTATGTGTAAACCGATCCGTCATTCTGAAGGAGTCGATTATTAAACCAAAACAACTTGTGTTGGAATTTCCTGCAGCCGCCTGGGCCTCGTTTCTCCAGAATGCAGATAAAATCAGCCCCATTCATCCCAGGAGCTCTGCTGACCGAACCTCAGGGACCCCGGCTCCCCTCCAGCTGCTGAGACCCACTCACTGACCCGGGCTCTCTGACCTTTGACCTCTCAGCATGTGCTGCTGAACCTGAAGGCTTTTACGTCTAAAGATCTCGACATGCGATCACTTTCTTCAGCTCAGATATTAACAGAGCAAGTTAAGCTGCATGACCTTTTCATCTAAAGCTATTAGGGATTATAATCTGTTGATGTAATTAATCTGCCGTTAGTGACTGATGACGGCTCTCTGTCTCTCCTGTGTCTTTGTTTTCAGCCATCTGTTGTATCTCTTCTCCATCAGCCATTTTTCTTATCCTCCCTTTTCTGTTAGATGTTCTAATTATCCCCATTTGTTGTTTCTGTCAGAATAAATGAAGCATCATTGTCCTTCATTTTAAATCAATAGATTGTTGGCCTCTTTTGAAACTGTATAAAAATACCTTGGAGTATATATGGATCATCACTTTATCAAACGGTTTGAGCATTTTATTATTTATTCTGTCTGAATCGACTCTTTCTGTCCTTTAGTCCAACATTTGAGCAGCCAGATGATCAGAGACTGAGTGTCATCTCAGTGTCAGAAATAAACAAAACCCAGAGATGACACTCAGTCATCATGACTGAGTGTCATCTCTGGGTTTTGTTCATGACTCAGTCATGATGACACTCAGTCATCATGACTGAGTGTCATCTCTGGGTTTTGTTTATTTCTGTTATTTTGGTTTCATCTGTCTTGTTCCTGTTTCCTTTTTCTTCAGTTATTCGCAGGGTTTCTAGTTTTATTTCTCATTCGTTGTCACTCTAGTTTCATTACGTTTCTTTGGTCCAGTTGTTCTTCACCTTTAGATTTATTTCCGGTCCCCCTGTGGACTCTCCCTCGCCCCCTGTGCCACCTTCTCTCTCTCCTCAAACCTGCGACCCATTACCTGATCATCCAGATCTCCGGTTCAGGATTCACCCTCTCACTATGGAAGCCTCTCATTTTCAGTCACTCCTTGCTGGATCCTTCTGTCTGCTCCAATCCCGTCCTCATTTTCTTTGGGTTCATTTTGTAGTTTTTGTCATATTTTCATTAAAATTCTTCAACACCTACAAAACAACAATCACCTGAGCCTGAGACCCAGAGCTGCTGGTTGTGTCCTCTGGGTGGATGTGAAGCCCTGACCATGTGAAGCCCTGACCATGTGAACCCTGACCATGTGAACCCTGACCATCTGAAGTCCCAGACCGATCAGCCGCTGAGCTTCATCTCTCTCTCCTCAGGTTATTAATAAGCACCTGGCACCAATTGGCATTCATAGCCAATGCAAACCTATTAATGTGAAATAAATGGAGATTTTGTATCAAAAACATTTTTCTAAGGGATTGAAGAAACGAGCAGATTTAAAACGACCTGTGGCTCAATAGAGATGATTAAAATGATTAAAGCATTTTGTGCTTTAATTCACTGATGTTGTCAGAAAATGGGCTGAGTCCTTATTAGGACACGTTGATGTCTCCGTTTGTTACCCACTTATAAAACCTGAACATAAAACAATAGAAAGATCAAACCAGATGCTGACCTACAAGAGATCTGATTCATTTTTAAGAGCTTCCCACTTTGAGGACACGACTTCCAGATGCATCAGAGTAATTAGATGTTTTCAAACTGAAGTTTTATAAATGATTCACAGATGATTTGGATCCAAAGACAAACTGGAGGAGACAGAAGAGTTAAGCTGAAGGTTAATGTGAGGAGGATGATTTATGCAGGAGTTTTGTTTTATCCATAAAGACGCCTGATTGGTTTTGGAACCAGTCTAACATAATGAATCTGTCCTGACCTGGTTACTGTGTCTACATGTGGTCTGAGAGAACCGGAGTGATGGCAGCTGATCTGCCTCATTCTCATTCTCAGCTGCTTCCCCTTGCTCACATCCTCCTCCTCCTTTTCCCCCTGTCTTCATCTTTTCCTCCTTCTCCTCCTTTTCCTCCTGTCTTCCTTCCCGTCTCTCTCTTCCTCCCTGGTGTCTCCTCTCTCTCCTCTCTCCATCCATCCAGCACCTGTTCGCTCAGCCTGTTTTCCACTCCGTCCCTCGGGGAAAATATGTTGTTTTTTTACCATCTCTGTTCTCAGGCAGTTGTTTACATTTGATTCTTTTTTCTCCATCTTCCCTCAGTCCTTCTCTGTCTTGTCCTCAGGAATCCTTGTCAGCTTCCTGCAGTCTGCTGCTGAACATGTTCACACATAGAAATGTTGAATCTGTGTTCAGCTCACTAACGGCCCTGTTAAAGCCTGACCTTTAAGCAGCCCCATGATCCCCACCTTCAGCTGCTGCTGTTCGCTCTCATCACCAGCCAAACCCAAAGCGGAGGTCTGTGCTGCGTTCACTGGGACTCGGACATCCTGCGATTGACTTGTTTAAACTCTAGTGTCGGTGTTTTTGCTTGTGGTTGTGTTTTCTACAAACTAAATTATGTTTTAATCATAATGAACGAGAAGCTGCAGACCTTCGAGGCTTTAAGTCGGTTCTGCTGCTTCTGGTTCTCCATGAAATCATCAGAATTTCTGTTTTTGTCCTGTTAAAATTAAACAGAGGGTTAAAAACTTGTGTTTGTTGTTTTCCTCTCATCAGCCCGGAACCCATGAATGTCATGTGTATCAACAGAACCACAACACAAAATACGACAATCACTGTTCGGCGTGAAATCATTCAGAATTTATTCAATAAAATACATAAAATCACAATAAAACATAGAAAAACCACAAAACCAGACATAATTACCGGAGATGACGACAAAGTTATGGGGACGCATTTCAGGGGTGCACTCGCCCCTGGAGAACATGAGGGAGACCCCAAGCGATCTGACCGGATATGTAGCTTACCTTTCTAATTTATGCAAATGGGGGGAATGTCTGTCTAAAAGAGGGAGAGTGTAGAGTTTCCTAATAATCTACAACCCTGTAAAATCATGTTTTAAATCAAAGAAGGATTATTTTCCTTTAGAGTTTTATGACCTGAAAGCTAATCTAAACACAGGAGAGACATTTTCTGGTCCTCTGTGTCTGAAACGCTGACTAGGGCTGAAAACTACAATTAAAGCTGTTTTAATCAAATCGTGGTGGTCTTGTTTTATGAAAAATATTCTAGTGATGAGATTATATTGATTAAATCATGAATGTAGTTTTTACCTAAATTTGAACTTATTTAAAACTGTTAATTTTGTCCACAAATTAAACGTGATTTAAAGTTAAAGCTAACATTAAAACTCACATAGTTAAGCTAATAATTCCAACAGTCCATTTAATTAAAAAGCAGAAAAAGAACGTTTTAGTTCTATTGATGTTTTCTGCAGAACCTGGAGCCACAGATGAATCCTGACGGTACGTTGATGGAAGTCATTAGCATCATTATTAACCAGCCTGCAGCGGCTCCTCGCATCTGTTTTCCTCCATCGTCTCTCTGGATGCTCGGCGGCGCCGTCCTGCTCCCTCCCAGCATCCAGCCCGGATCGTGTCTTTGCTTCTGGTTGGTGCTGGTTGGCTGGATGAGAGAGATGTTGAGGGAAAAGCAGATGTCTCTGCTCCATTAAGAGGGTAATGAGCAGAACCGGATCACCACACAGCAGGGATCCGGTTCTACCGACCCAGCAGACAAACACCTGGTTACGGTTCTGTCCTACATCACCAGCGCTGCTTCGTCTCCGGCTCATCTGATCTTTCCAGCTCCTCTGGTTGAAGGTCTGATGAGTGACCCGGTGAATCGCTGGTCTTGGCTCAGGATTCAGCCTGACTGGGACCCATTGATGAGCTGTTTCATATCTTTAGAGCCTGAGGGTCCGGCCCGGTCCGGTCCGACGCTGCAGTCGACCCGACTGCAGTTAAAACCTCTGCTTTAGGCCTCATGGCCCGGACCCAACAGCTGTGGTTCTGTTGGCCCGAATTGATCTTGGCTGGTGACTGGTTCTGTGGGCCCAGTGCGTTACCATCCTGTCTTCTTTTCTTCATCTCTGGCGCCGCTCGGCTGGATGGTCCAGTACAGACGTTGGTACTTTTCCACTGTGTTTCCCTTGTTAATGATGATGAGGAGGAGGATGATGATGGATGATGATGATGAGGATGATGAAGATGATGACGATGATGATGACGATCAGGATGATGATAATGATGAGGATGATGAAGATGATGATGATGAGGATGATGATGAAGATGGACTCAACGTTGCTGCAAAGTTTCCTAAATAACTCAGATTCATGTTCCTCATATGAAGATCCTCACACTCAATGCAAAGACAAGTGCAACTGGACCAGACTGGGTCGGGTCGGACTGGACTGAGTCAGACCAGACCGAACCAGACTGGACTGAGTCGGACCGGGTCGACTGCAGGTCTCTGAGGACCTAACTGTAGTTTCACATGTTCCTCAGCAGTGAGTCTCGACGTGTTTCTCCAACCTTTTGTCCAGTAGTAACTTATTAATAACTGATTAATAAGTTACTAATTTATTATTTCATTGTAAACTTTAAAACAACAACACAATTTTAAGAAATTGTTACGTTTTATCTGAAAATATGATTTTGCCTTGGTTGACATGGTTAGTGACCCACTTTCCAGAAAACTCCAGAAATGGGGCTTTGAGGAAGTGAAGAGTTTGGAGGGGGACACATGTGCGCCCCCTGCTGGGTGAGTGTCGGTCCGGTGGGGTTGCATGGTGGAGCCTTGGAGGGGGGTCAGGCCTGGAGGTTACCGGCCTTTGTTCACAAAGAGGCTTGAATAAGCCCAGTTAGAAACAGAAGAAGGTTAGCATCAGCTGACCAGAAGAACCAGAATACGTGGTGTGTGACAGATTGGACTGACTGGTTCCTGTTTGCCTCATGCTGGTTCGGACCAAACCTGAGGAGCTCAGCTATGTCCACTGGTGGACAATAAGCACAACACGTGACTCCTCAAGTTCAATCAAGGCTGAACGTTTCAAGTCATTTATTGTGGATAATAAAACTGAAAAAATGCTGTCAGAAGTAAGACAGGAAACAACCTAAAGTAGGTCATTAAAATGGATGATTTTAATAAATAAAAGATAGAAATTAAACAAAACTACTCATTAGCTGCATGAACTCCAGACGAGTAAAGATGACAGTGTCTTCAGGTAGATCGCCCCATGTGGCTCTTAGTGTGCCAGTTAAATGCTTCCCAGGGGCAACGATATGGCATGTGGAACAAATGTTAAGTTCCCCCTTCGAATACACCCTGAACCAAACAAATTCACTGAAAGCTGCCATACATTTACAACTTAATGTTTCATATCAAACTACATGTATCTACTGCCACCTTGAACCAAACTACAAAAACAATGAAATACATTTACTGGAGTTGCCTTAACAGCAGCTACGCCCAGAGAGCAAAGACACTTTAATAAATCATTTTTAACTTATAGTTTATATCGTTCACCATCCAACATTAGCCCATTATTTCCTCTCAGCTGGTTTTATTAGACTGTATTTATTTTATTGATTGACAGTGAAGGTAACATTGTTCTCACTTATTGTCCTGATTTTGTCTCTGACCCCACTTTGCCATCACTACTGCACAGGATCACATTACATTGCTTAGCCAATCCGAGGATCATGTTACATTGCTTAGCCAATCAGAGGATCACGTTACATTGCTTAGCCAATCAGAGGATCACGTTACATTGCTTAGCCAATCAAAGCAGGAGGAGGCGCTCTGATTGGAGGAGCTCCACTCTCAGCAGGGATTTGAACTTGTGTCTTTATTCAGCAAATCTCACAGTTTTACCAAATGGAGTATATGCCATGGACTTCTGTTCTAGCATTTCTGCATTTGTTAGCCACATAGATGGTTCCAGTGCAACAGTATGTTAACAGTGGCTCCTCAGTTGTTGCAGGACTATTAATGATGGATATACTGTATAATTATTCAGACATCCTGAAAAAACGACAACAAAGGATTTAAGCTGGATGTGTCAAAACTTCACAATAACTTAGAAGGTAAGTTAATAAATCGTTTGTATTCACCATAATGCCTCATATGTCTGACGTAGCTAAGAGGGACAAGTTTACAAAGGTGCTATGTAAACGTTAAGCGTTTTGATTAGTGTGTGCAATCTACATATCTATGCTGTATAAATAGACATACATCTATATAAACATATAGATCTGTCTATATTGTGCCCAAGCTATCAGTCGCAGCTGAAGTTAGCATCCGAATGTAGCATCTAATTCGGAAAACTGCTAAAGGGTGATTACTCTTTATTTTCACTATCTTGAGCTTTTTTAATGTGTTGTACTTTAAAAACTACATCTAGACATTTCAACCCTAACTAGATTATTCTGTACTAACAGCAGAATAAATAAAACATTTGTGAAACGAGACTTCCCACCTTATGAACAAGCAAAGGAAGTTTTAAACCATCTCTGTGGCAAAGCTAAAAGTATTGTCAAAGTGGGCCTGAAGAGTAGCTCAACCAGCAACACCCCAGTAGCACCAGAGGCGCTACTTCAGTGATACTCCTGGCTCGTGTCTACCTTTGGCCGATTTCTACGCCACCCAGCCGAAAGCTAAATAAACGGCTGTTGACTATTGGATCAGATTAAACACTGCTGCAGAAGTGGCAGACAGGCATCTAAAGTGCCAGGGGGGTAAAATGGACAACATGGACTCAGAAATAGCCATTATGTTTGTCAGAAATTGTCCAGACCCCAATCTTGCTAGTGTTTTTAAATGTAAGCCTACAAGCAAATGGTCCCTGGCTGATGTGCAAGAAGCTATTGACTGGCATCAGAGGGAATACCAAGCTAAAAAAAACAACCACAGCTCTGCCCAATGCACATGCTCTTCCTGCTGAACAGCCAATGAACCCCTAGAAAATAATGCAGAGTACACCAGTGTAAACACAGCCAAGCTATCTGACCCTGCTAAACCAACTGCACGTTAAATGTATTTTATATAATTGTCACATAAAAAAGCTAAGGAGTTTCCTAAAAATAATTTCATACTCCGTATAACACAAACCCATACATCAACACACATATTGACTTACCTTGTGCCGAATCCAGTGTCGCAACTACACATTATTCAGGTGAATGGGAAAACATAAATCGGCGCCCCCCCCAGGGAAGGAACGTTGGGATGAAGGAGCCCCACTCACTCGCTCCCCCCCCTGAGGCGTCGATACATGAAGGGTAAAACTCGCTACATTTACCTCATTATGTGTGCGAGGTGACAGAGCGAAAGGCGCTGAAGTGTCTAGGAAAGCATCATCGGCGCGTCGCCCCCTCCAAACGGGGTTTTGGCGCCCCCTCTGGTGCTGCGCCCCTATGCGCTGCATACGCTGCATACCCACTTTTTGCGCCACTGGCCGAATCGCTGCCTCTGTTTTCAGCCTGTTCCCGTTGCAGTGGATTTCCTCCGGCATTATTTTCCTCCAACAAGTTATTCCACTAAACGAAGATCGTACAGCTTCCTTTTAACCTCCGTTTAACATTTCTGACGCTGGATCTTCAATATCCTCAAGCTTTGAATTAGCAGCAGCTACAAACCGGGTGTTAGCCGTAGTGGCTAAGTTTTTTGATATCAGCAGGAAAATGAAAAAACTAAGCACTGGATGGTACCGACTAATTACTGGACACAACGGCTCACCACAAAACTCATTGTTGAACCAGTAGCTCACAGATATTTTAAGTTTTGTGTCTTTTTCATGGTAGAGATTTTGCAGCTTTGGGTAAAAACAATAGGAGCAAGTAGGACCCGGAACCAACCTATGTGGCATAAATTCAAACGGAAATACGTCACCACCTCTCGTGGCATATACCCCATTCTATAGTCTAAGTCTAAATCTGCTCCCTAGTCGCATCTTTTCGGAGTTGGTACTGCCTCTAGAGGCGTGGGGTGGTAACACAACTAATATTACGTTACTAAATCAGAATACTGCAAAGTATTTTGTGTGTCAGGGTGGAATAAGAAGGGTTCGGTGAATGAGCATATGCAACCAGGGGGTTTGGTACCTCAAAAAAGGTTAAGAACCACTGGTCTAGAGATGTGTGTGTGTGTGTGTGTGTGTGTGTGTGTGTGTGTGTGTGTGTGTGTGTGTGTGTGTGTGTGTGTGTGTGTGTGTGTAACATAGTTAAGACTATAGAATTCCACTTGTCATTACTTCCAAGTTTGGGTTCATGTGTAAAGGGTGGAACAGCGCCCCCTCCTGGTGGTTGGCATGTTAAAATAGTGGAAGATCTCGTTGCCAGTTCATGAGAGATGGGCGCCAGGCAGGTTCACTGAGTTTAACGCTCCGGTAAAATGTTCTGTTAGCTTGTTGCTAACATGAAACGCTGTTCTTCGTAAGATGCTGAACCTGATTCCTGATCAGTCCACATTCTGTTTCGCACAGATAAACTACGTTTCATCTCATCCTGTCTCCTGGCCCTTATTCACACAACGCAGAACTGATGTTTACTGATTGATCATGATTACCGAGGTTACATGTGTGTGTGTGCGTTGGGGGGTTCTAGTGTGAAACATGACTCAGTCCCAGCTGATCTTCCCTGTCTAGTTTGTGTTTTTGGTTCGGCCTCCATCCCGTCCAGCCAAATAATCCTGTTACCGCGGCGTATCAGACAGAACAATCCACTGCAGGGGGCTTTGAAATCCTTCTCAAATGGAGCTGCAGAGTAGATCCTGCTTTGCCAAGAGACACTGAGCAGAAAAATGAACTTGCACATTTCGAGCACACACACAGACACTGAGGCCTTTGAATGCAGCATCTACTCGTTGGCTCCCGTCAGTATGCCCACACACTCCACACACTCCTCCATTCCAGCACAGCGCCTTCACGGCCGATACCTCGTCAGGAAAGCGTCTCCTGCATTAGTCAAAGTGTCACTAAAAGTTGGCTGATTTCAAAGTGAAGGTGTGTAAATATGGAGCTTCGTTTGGCCCAAAATACATTCATGGTGTTTAGCTGAGAATAAAAGCTCCAACTCCTACTGGCATTCAGCTTCTAAAGCTTTGAAGAGCTCAAGTTATCAGGGCAGAAAGGACAGAACGTGACTCTGTCACTCTGCTGCAGGGGGCGCTCTGCTTCTTCTTCATCCATGCTTTCTGAGTGCATTCAGCAGACATCAACACAACTCAAGAATGGGCAGCCGTTAGCATTAAGCTAACAATAAGTTACTTCAAATGAAGATCACAAGTACAGGATTGATTGGTGTTCTTCTTCCAAAATAAGCATCAGGCAATGAAGGGAGTACAGAGTCGATGCGAGGATGCTAAGGGACAGGGGCCACAGCGTAGCTCCTCCAGGGGCCACACTGACAGACATCCAGGGGCCACTCAGTGAAAGCTGATCAACATGCCCTAAATAAGAAAATTAACTTAACAGTTTGAACTTGTCTTTAAAAATTTTAAATATACGTTTTTACAGTGATTGCATTTTTTCCCACAATGCTTCACTGTTGGCATATTATTTGATGACTGTAATATATTTCATTGCTGAACATTCAGACAGAATGTCAAAAAGCATTCATTGCCCAGCATGGTACCAGAAACTCATAATGATTTTCACTAAATTATTTTTGAAATTTCACATTAAATAGTGATTTACAGCATTTTTAATCTGCCACCAAACATCTTCGCTAGAAGATGTAGAAGTCTTAGTGCTGAAGTCTTATAAAATAGGAAGCTTATTATAAAATCAGTAGGTTATCATGTGAAACACAAAACATTCTGATACCCAGGATTACAAACAGACGGTTCAAGTGCATATTTTGTAAACATTTTTGAAATATTTCATGTACTGTTTATTTACCCTCGTTTTATTTCGGGCTCATTCTCTCTGCTGACACGCCTCTCATCGTGGGTCTGCTCAAGTCATCTCATTGCTGCATGCATGTGATTACAGTCAAATATTTTAACATTCCCTTTGATTAAGTGCAGCATAGAGAGCAGCTTCTTCATCACTGCAGCACATTCAGATCCGTCTTAATTATGAGAGAGGACATCGCCTCAGCTCCAATCAGTTTCTCTCACATTTATCTTCAAAGTAAAAGTTTTCAGAAATAAAAAATCTGCCCAAACTTTGAATTTATTTTTTAAAAGTCACACCTGGAGATAATTTAACATAAGTTGAAATGAGCATGTTTGCTGTTTGGAGTCACAGTTTCACCCAACTCTTCATGTCTGGTCTCTTAGTGGAGGTTCGGTAAACCTGGGGCTCGTCATCATCAGCTCCAGGCTGCGCAGATCAACCGTGAGGCATCATGGGATTCATGTTCAAGCTGAGCCTGAAGGTACCGGTACCAAAGACTAAAGACCCAAAGAACCTCAGCAGTTATCAGCTGGGGGCCCGACATCTGATGAAGACCCTGAAGAGGCTGGACCTCAACCAGCTGCGCCCCCTGGTGGCATCTTCATTGGATCTGTTGCAGTTTGCCTTCCATCCTGGCATCGGGGTGAATGACGCCGTCTTCTCTGACTCTGACCCCATGGACGATCATGGACGCTCTGGAAATCATGTTGACTTCTCCTGAGGACCAGCACATGTCCCAGTGGACACTGGGCTTCCTGGTGGCTGGTCTCAGTGTGAGGACACCAGCTGTGTGAGACACGGCGTCCCACAGGGAACTGAGCTAGTACAAACATTCTGCTGCCTCCCATCAGGACAGATGTGATCCTAATCTGTTACTTTTATTATTTTGAACCTCTGTAGTTTAAGTTTGTCTTGTCTTTAACATTTCTGACTAGAACCAAAGCGGTTCTGGACCCGTTCTAAACATTTTAAAGCTCAGCTTAACAACACCAAGCTTGACCAAAGCTGAGTTTGTTTCCAGACCAGACGGGTTTGGACTTGGAGGAGGATCCACTAAGCACCAGGAAGTTCTGTCCATTATTCCAGAGAACATCTGTCCTTAATTGAAGAAGTTGTTTGTTTTCATTGACATAAAGTGAGTGTCATGCAGCAGAGGATGAATCTGGATCCCACATGGAGAGTCTTCAGAACCAGTAGTGGGTTCTGATCCAGTCTGTCTGGCAGCAGCTCTGTGTTCACACTGTCTCCAACACTGTAACCCAGAAAACAGCATGAATTAAACACAGCAAGGATGACTAAATCATCACTGCTGTTCTATATTTACACAATCTGGAGCTGTAAGTTGGTTTTCTGCCACAGCTGATGGAGCCATAAGCAGCCGAGTCGCTTCCAGCTGGACTTGGCTGGAAGCGAGTCCAGCGTCCAGCCTGGACTCGCTGAGGTTTGGACTCAGAGCCCCAAACCTCCCATTGCCTCCCAGCAAAAGGACAGTCAGGATGGGAAGCAAATGGATGATGTGGAACATCAGGGGTGATGCTAGAATAAATCCAGATGGACAGAGGACGGCTGAAGCAGGTCAGGGGTCAGGAGAACACAGGAGTTTGACTCTGAATGCAGAGTGGCTGGACTCACCTGAAGAGGGGAGGAGCTTATCTTCCAGGTAAGCCTCTGCTCCTCCGCATGGTTCAGGTGCCTAAAGGTGGAGACCAGGAGCGGCTCCATAATGTCCTGGAGGGACAACATGTCCCTTCTGTCCAGGGTATGGCCCCCCAGGGATCGCCCTCCCCCCCCCAAGGTTCGCCCCCCTGGGATTAGAAGGCAGGTTCCCTTGCTGACCTGTCCCCAGATGGACGGACAGATGGACGGTGGATCGTAACCATCGTCTCTATCTGTCCTGAGAGCCTTTCCTGCTTTAACTCTGTGGATCTCCTGGACTGTGATGGAAACACGCCACCGGCGGACGTGATCAGTATTCAGAACGCAGCTTGGCTCCTGTTCCACCACCCAGTGGAGACACAATGTGTGTTTATGTGGGAGTTAGCAGACACTGTTTCCATCCACCAAGTTTAGTATTCAGCTGCCATCTTCCCTTCCACTGGCTGCAGCCTGAGATCCTTTTTCTTCTGTTGCACATTTCCTGTTAAATGCTGCATATCTTCGTCTTTATCAAACATAAACTGCCACCTTCTTACTTCCTACTCAGATGCTGAACTGGTTTCTCTCTTGACTCACTTTCCCTTCTGTATGTTCTTATTTATCAGTTATCAAAGACTCTCCCCATAATCAACCAGCTAATTACAGAAATATTTCCACCTTAACTGAAAGGGCTGCCTGAACAGATCCAATCATATAATATTCATCTATAGATATAGAAAAGTAAAGTTTATCAATCCAAGAGGGACCATTAGATAATAAGATATTTGCTATTAAAACAGCAGAAATCTCGCTGATCGTTGTTGTCTTGACAGATTTACAAGCTAACGGATGTTTTCAGCAACACTGAGGAGAACAGCTGCTGCTTGGACCTGCCAGGACTGTCTGGGTTCACTGTGTCCCTCTGTTGGGCTGCTTCTGTACTCTGGGTCTGAAGTTCAGCAGAGAATGGGTGTGAAGCTGTTGAAAACGGTCCTTTAATCATTGCTGAAGATTCCTCCTCAAAGTAACAAACATAGCATATTATTCTCATCCTTAACATTTTCATAGACAGCACTGACTTCCACTGATGATATTCACAAACCTCTAAATGCAAAAGCAATTTAGGGATTGTTAACTTGTGGAAAACAAAGTTTAAAACATGATTAAAATCTTCAATGTCCATGTTGTCCTGAAGCAGCTGGTGAAGCCAAAACCTCTGGTTGTGAGACACTTTTACCTTCACCTGGTGTCCAACCGTGGAAGGACAGGAGCCGACATGTCTCACAGCGTTTCTGCTCCACATCTGCTGGCAATGACTGACTGATCTCCTGGACGTGTCCTAAAGACCTTTTGTTCTGGTCATCAGCACCATAATGAAGTGCAGCTAACGCTGCATGGAGACTGGCGGTGAGAGCAGGAATCATGCAGGCTGGAATCATGCAGTCGGTTCCTCCACTGCGTTGAATGGTCACAACTTCAGCTACAGAGTGAAAAACTGCAGCAGCTCATGGCCTGATGAATAATAATCCCTTCACATCTTACGTCTTGCTCGTGCCACATGTATGTTGAACTGCACAGTCCTGATTCACGCAGTAAATCCCAGGAGTTGGTGACAGAGATGATGTATGTGGTGAGTTTCCTGGTGGATGTACATGTGTAGCTGTCAGCAGTAATAACTGCCTCAGTGCTGCAGGGTTATTAATGAGCAGCAGCTGATGGAGACAGTCAGGTAGCTGGGAACAGAGGACAGGTGCCAGCCCTCGTTCCTCTGCTCAGTCCTCATCGTTTCCTCCTGGGAGTCCCAGCCAGCAGTCGTCTGGCCTCTCCTCCCCCATGGTCACTCATCTCTCTCTCTCTGCTGCAGATCCTTCCTGCTCTCGCCGCCAGTCTCCATGCAGACGATCCGTCTTCATTTCTGCTTGCTGATGGACTCTTATGGAGACCTATTAGTGCGCTTCGGGCCACACGCACATACAGGCATGCACAAAGCGGCCGCATCTTCAGCCAATCAGAGCAGGCGTGTGCCTGAGGGCCAGTGACTCAGTCGCTGTGTATTGGAGTGAACCAACAACAATTTGCTGCTGATGAGTTTGTGCCTGATGTGCATTTATGGGGCGAGTGTGAGAGGCAGCTAATTGCTGATGTGGTCAGACATTGGGAACGTGAAACTGGATCAAACCCAGGAAGTTTCTGCTGGTAGCAAAGTCAAACTCTGAAGGGACGTTTTGAATCAAAGTGCCTCAGCAGAACTTGCATCATATTCACAACCTGCTGCATGATGGGTGGAGCAGATTGATGGTGACCCCTTCCTCAACTCAGCCTGAACATTCAGGTCCAAACTGCTCCTTCAATCTTTATGATTTCAGGATTTTTCTGCTTCGTTCCCACATTTAAATGAGGACAAATGTAAGTGGCTGTTTTTAAAGGGACAGCGCTATGTATTTTCCAGACACATGGCGCCATTTTAAAGCTCAAAGGGTTAATAACTATGTTACCTTCAGTTATACAAATGCTTTACATATCAAACATTGCTAACAGGAAATCAATCTTGAAATTGAGCGTCTGTCTCTTTAAAAATCTCCCGCTGTTTGTGACGCTCCTCCTTCAGCACAGCATCACAGCAACATGGCTCCTCTTCAGGTGTCTGACAACATTTCTACCAGCGTTGCATTGAGCTGGTAGTGCAACGCTGATAATTGCTGCTGCCGCTGGTCTGATGCTTGACTTGGAAAAAGGTGGCGCACAGTGAAAACGGGTATTTAGGTGCATCAAATGGTTGACATGGTGATTAAAGGTGTCAGGATCTCAGGTTGTTTTGGAGTTTGATTTGATTTGTTTCATTATTATCCAGTGTTTGTTTCTTTTAATTAGGTTCTTTGGGTCAGTCCTTTATTAGTGATTGTTTATTATTCATGTGTCTGGTTTTGTTTTTCTCCAATAGTTTTATTATGTCTAGTTTGCTTTATTGCTGGGTTCATTTCCTAGTCCTCTGTTTCCTCACCCCCTGTGCTACTTTCACTCTTTCTCCTCTCACACCTGCAGTCACTTAGCCAATCAGCTCGGCTCCATTGATCCAGTATTTAATCTCACCTCTTTCTCAGTCACTCCTTGATGGTTTTCTCTGATACTTCCCTGGTTTCCCACATTTTCCTAATTTTTCCTGGATTATTTTTGTTTGGCTCTTACTTCCCTTGTTTATGTAAGTTTTTATGTTATTTTTTTAAATCATTATAATTAAATCTTCACATTCACTTGCTGACTCTGTTTCTCTGCGATTGGGTCCAAAATCAACCATCACCGCAACATAACAAGAGGATTTCTAAAATCTGCATGAAAGAATGAAACTCCAGGTACGTTTATGACCAGGGGTGAAAGTAGTTTTAAATTCTTGGAGGTACTATTACAAAAGTGTATAATATATAATATATATATATATATATATATATATATATATATATATATATATATATATATATTGTTTTCGTTGTGTGCTTTGGAGTTTCCATTCTGAATAATTTTTTGCTAAGTGCTAAAAGCTGGTCTCTCTTGAAATGCTACTAAATAAATCTGTATTTTCTCCCTCAGTCCACTGGCTGCATGTTGACACTTGAGATGCCATGAGACCTGAATCCTGAACATCATGGAGTCGTCCCAGTTCTCCATGTCTGGTTATTCATTTTAAACTGGTTCTATTGGTCCTGTGTCCAGACAGAGGGACAACCAGCAGCCCAGCATCATGACCTGTTGGTCCTGAAGGTCCAGCAGCTTCATCTTCCTAACATGGCGCCTCTTCATCCTGACTCTCACACTGACAGGAGGAACCACAGAGTCTGTTAGGTTGAAGCTCATCTTCTGAGGTCCAAATGTTTTTCCTCCAACAGGTTCCAGAGGAATCACCTCAAACCAGATGCTGGACTGGATTTTAGTTCATTTGTAAAAATTAGAGCCTCATTTTCAACAGTGGAGCTATAAAGGTTGAAAAACCTTATTATTTTGGAGAAAGTCTCATCAACATCAATATTTCCACTAAATAAGAGGCAAAAAGATAGTTTGATAGGAAAAGCCTCTCAGACCCTGAGCCTGACACCAAACTATATTTTATATTAGACAATTCAATTAATTTCACATAATTATCACGGTAAAGCCATTGGTTTGTTAAATACTTACTTAATTTAAGCCAATCAGAGGACGTGCTGGTCTCAGCGTCAGTTTGTCATCTAATGCTGAGATCGACTCAAAACCCTCCATGATCCACATGTTGCACCGCTGCTCTAGTAAAGCACAGAGTTCAGAAACAATATGAAATTGAAAAAAAAAACTATTTAACTGATTAAGTCGTGTTTTAGATTGTTCTTGAAAAACTAATCAGTTTCGGCTGCACAGTGAATCCGCTTATTCTTTCCAGCAGACAGACGCTCCCCTATTGCAGGTACTGAACCCCCGCTAAATCCTAAGGGGGACGCAGCAGGACCCTGCAGTATCCCCTACTTCCACCCTGTTTATGAGGGAATAACATAACAAGCTGTAAAGCTAAAACAAAATTGATTTTACATAACACTGACCGTTTAAACCAGCTATGATTTCCACTAAGTTTCTGGCTGTTGCAGCTTATTAAACAAGGTTTGTTCGTTTCCTCCAACGATCAGAAATATTAATGAACGTTTCAGTTATGAGGATGAACTATTTCACTTGTAATATCTCATGTAGAAAACTGGAATAAACTCTGATGTCTGTATGTATTACTGTGTGAACTGTTATTATGTGATATATTTTATCCTAAAATGTGACTGACTCACATTTTAGTCAGTCACAGTGAACACCTTCAGCCAATCAGTGAACAGCAGCAAAGCTGCCCCACCAAACCAGGGCTTCCCCGAAAAATATCTGGTGGAAAAGCTCCAAAAACTGGCGAGCCGGTGGAAAAGGGGCATAAGTTTACCTATACCTTGGGCCGGCTCTAGTGTGGATCTAGTGTGGTGCATAATTAGCCTCCACTGTAAAGGAACATGGTTATTAAATCCATTTATCTTCTAGTAATTGTTGGAGCCGAAACACTATCTAAGGAGTTGTTTTTGCAAAGGATCTTGGCGCCTCTTTGGTCGGACTGACCTGGCAGAAAAGAGCCGGGTCAGTCTCCTTCCTTCCATGTGCGTGCAAAGGGCAAATGAAACCAAAACATGACTTGGGAAGAATGCTGCTTAAACAAGATAAAATCAACAGTTTGAGTCAAATTGGTCCATTTGGCAGTTCTGAGAAGGAGCAGATGTTGGGGTCTTGCAGACTCAAGTATCTCAAAGGTTATCCAAGGTTATGTGCCAGAATCTTTCTGCAAAACAATGGCAGCAAGCCATTGGTAGAAACTTTCCAACACACACCAATGAAGATGAGAAAGTATAAAAAGGGTGATGTTAAAACTTTCGGGAGATTCTTCGTGTCAAGACTGTGGAAGATTTTTGAGTATTGAACTGATGAAACTGTGATGAGGAATCCATGGTATTGTAATAAATCTCCGGTTCGTCTATGGCCTAGCAGCAAGAACCACGTCTCTGTGCGTTATTTCTTTTACTTATATATTTAAGAGTAAAGCCACCTTTCAATTCTTCAATATTATCAAGGCTGATCACATGACGGCTGATTAGTAACAAGCATAAATCTGTAGAGGCGTTGAGTCCATAAATTAGAGAAGCTGCTTAGGAAGCAGCATCTGCTGAATAACTGCAGCTGAACAACATTTCTCATGTTTCAAGGAAATGTTGGTCTCTTTAAGGAGAAATGAGGAGAAAAGAAAGACTTTCCTTGTTCAGATTCAGGTTTGACAGAAAAACACTGAAGAGTGAAAATATTAGTGCAAATCTGCTGTTTTGTCATGAAAGGAAGAAGAAATGAGATGGATGACAAAGAGACTCTGAGGAGGAATTAGAGGAAACCTCCAGAGGAGCCAGGAGTCAGAGCAGGGAGGAGGCCGGCATTAGTCCCATGGTGGGGGATCAGCGCTGTGATGCTTTGATGTCACACACACACACACACACACACACACACTCAACCTGTTGAAAGATGCGACCTGTGGATTCTAAAGCAGCAGGTTGAGAGACACAAACAGGAAGTGAGCGTCAGCAGCACCTGTCACCAGGTTTCTTACCTGCAGCAAGCTGATCTCTGATCCTGGCTGAAGATCAGGACAGAAATCCTGCAGTTTTCCAACAGTTAGTGATAAAACATGCTGCAGCTTGTTCCTTTAGGTAATGATTGTCTGTATTCAGCTAATGAAGAATTCAAACATCTCAGGTGTCAGAAGATGCCTGGAAAAACCTCTAGGCAAACTGAACAAGATCTGGATTTAAATGAGTCTATTAAAGTCAAAGTCTGGTGAAACCAGTTCAGTGGACTCTGGCAGGGTTTTTTGTGGAACATGATCTCAAGTTATTCACAGAATATCAGCCGATGTCATGTATCATGTAATATATTATCATGTAATATCATGGATTTTTATTGTAGCACATATTTAAAATGAGAGGCACATCGCTAGTTGCCACTATTGGCTGGTGTCCTGATTTATAGGCACTGAGAAAGGATGAATACTGCGCTGATGGCGGAGGTCACGACCCCCCAGAGTCGGGTGTGGCAGACGGCGGCAAAAGAAACGGACTCCTCCAGAGCAGCCGGATGATCCGGTGGGCCGGCTGATGACTCAGGGACATTTGTTGCAGGTTCAGTTTCAGGGAAACTGACCGGAGGTTCAGGCTCGGAATACTCACTGGGGAACTCGGAATACAGTCGTGGATCTGGATCCGGCCGCAGTGAAGCTCGGGGAAGCCGTGGAGCTGGGAGTTCATACTATACGATGAGTCAGAAGCTTTGAAATACAATAATTTAGTTTCAGGTTGGGTCATATTTAGGATCTAAAGCAGCTTTAGATGGCTGTCAACTTGTTTCTGGTGGGTCAGTTGTGCTATTTCAAGTAATTAGTCTATGATAATGATGCTATCGCTAACAACAAACTACCCATGTTATTTTATTATCTCCTGGTAAATAATTTATTTAGCGTCTGTAAACCCAAATTCATGCTGAAGCTGTACGTTAATGTTGAGTCGTTGCTGCATTCAGGTCCGATGCAGGTCAATGATTTGCAGCGATCTACAGAAACTCTCCAATAAAACATCTGAAAATACAATTTAAACGATGCGATCGTTACCTGTTGGTGCTATAAACTCTGACATTGTTAGTTTCTGCACCTCCTGTTTTTAGCTGTAGATCCACTTTTCTCCTCGTTTTTTGGTAAGTTTTTTAAAATTAACTCCCCTGTGACCAACTACCTTCAAAACACAAAAATAATGTTCGTCTTTCTCTCTATTAGAACGGTTGGAGAAACCGTACAGGACTCAGACTTTAGACATTTTGATGCTGGAAACAAAATGCAGAAACAAATGAACTGCATTTACTTCCTGCCCTCCATCTGCACTGGGTGAATTCGATGCTACGTCATCTGAGCACATGTAACAGTGTTTAGGGTGTAGAATCCCACTTGCTTTATGTATCAGTGCAATGGGGAAATAGCGCCCCCTCTCTGTGTGGCTGGTTATATACTGCTGGCTTCCGTGTTCGGTGTCAGTCTGTGAAGCTGTACGAGGTTCTTCAGCACAGCGAGTATGAAAATGTTAGCAACAGATAAAACATAATTTTTATTGACTTAGATAAATAGTGTGTAATTGATATTGACTTGATACATGTTTGGCACCACTTTTTGTACTTTTAGTTCAATGATAAAACACTTTATGTGCTAAGTTAAGAAGCTAACATAACGCTCGCTCTGTTATAGTGGCTGAGCGAAGCTGAGCCGTTGCACTGATTCGATCCCCGATATGTTGTCATTCAGGAAATAAACTGCAGATCAACCCAGAAACTCCTTGTCTTCATTAAAAAAAATACACAACGCAGAGTCGAGGAGTTACTTGGACCGGCCTGGTACAGTGGAGAGGAGCAGAACCCGGTTACACACAGCTATACAAAATACCTAATCTCCACAGCTGGTGTTTGTCAAGCAGCCAATCCAAGAGCTGCATTTATTTTTCCTTAATGCTGATTGGCTTAACCCCCAGGAATGGATATAAGTTAGACTGTATTAGCTTCTGTAATAATGCAGATCCATTGTTAATATTAATGCCTATGAATACTTATTAAGGTATATTAAGGTTTATTTGGACTGAAGAAACTTAGTAAAAATAGAGTGACATGAGGCAGATTTAACTGCAGACAGCAGATAATGTCCTTAAATATTGAATCTTAACTCCATTTCATTCCAGTTTATAGACATATTTCATTCAGACCGATGAAGCCAGACCTTTAAATTCAGATTTTACTCTTCATGTTATTTCTGTCAACACTTCTTACTTTTAGGAACCTTTCCTGGAGCTTTTCTTCTTCAGGCTTCATCTCTCTTTTCCTTCATGTCGTTATTGGAAAAAAGTCACCTTGGTGTGTGTGTGTGTGTGTGTGTGTGTGTGTGTGTGTGTGTGTGTGTGTGTGTGTGTGTCAGACAGTGCTTCTTCACCTAAAACATTGTTATTGGACTTGTGACAGCTCTAATTCTCTCTATCAGTCGGACACACATGCAGCCCTCCTGACAGTTAGCTGAGGACAATCCATCGCTGTCTGTTCCTATCAGGCCTCCATCTGTGATTGGCCGGCTGAGCTCTGAGCTCATGTTGCAACGTGCTGCGTTTTCCTCAGAGATTTAAAATGTGGTCTCTAAAAGCTGATTGGAATATAAAGTAGCAGAGTCAGCAAATCACTACCTGCATTAACATATACAGCATGATGGATGGATGGATGGATGGTCGGATGGATGGAGGTTTCCTGTCTGTCAGCACAACATTTGGGTGTGAAGCCTGAAATCAGCTTGTTGTGGTTATTGAAGGTTTTTGGTCTAGTTGTTTATTTCACAGCAGATCGACAAAAGCTGAGCTATGAGTCACATTCGAGGAACCCCAAGGTTGAGCCCTAGGATCCCTCTGATTTAATATCTATATAAAGGGAAACGAGATTAGCTGCCATGACTACCAGATGGTACGTAGCGCTACATTATGACGTGTGACACACATGTTCCAAGTGTCAGGATGTGTGTAGGAGGACGGACCAAAACACAGACAGGAGCTGGGAGTGTGGATCATTTAGATAATAAAAACATGAGAAAACAAAATTTCCAAAGGTTGATGGAGCTAAAACAAGAAACTGGGTGGACGAAGTAGGAAGTGACAGGAGGAATGACTGAAAATGAGAGGCTTCCATAGTGAGAGGGTGAATCCTGAACCGGAGATCTGGCTGATCAGGTAACGGGTCGCAGGTGTGAGGAGAGAGAGAAGGTGGCACAGGGGGTGAGGGAGAGTCCACAGGGGGACCGGAAATAAATCTAAAGGTGAAGAACAACTGGACCAAAGAAACGTAATGAATCTAGAGTGACAAAGAATGAGAAATAAACACAATAGAATCACTAAGGAAGAACTGAGGTGGAAACAAAGAAACACCAAAAATGTCAAAATGTAAAAATAAACAAACACAGCGACCAGCCCGAAACCTGGGAGTAGTGATGACCTCTGACCTCTGACCTAAACATTCAGAGCCACATAAAGCCGTTTCCTCAGAGGTTCTTCCAGCAGCTGCAGAACATTTCAGGCCCAGAAAGTCTGAGACCAGAGAAACCCGTCCAGAATTTAGTGGCTTTGATTCCTGCAGCAGGAAGAGAGACGAAGCAGAAGCTGCAGCTCGAGACCTGAGTAGAACCAGGAAGGTGGAGACACCAGGAGGGTGGAGACAACACCTGGTTCTACATCATCTGGTTCTACACCACCTGGTTCTACGCCACCTGGTTCTACACCACCTGGTTCTACACCACCCGGTTCTACACCACCCGGTTCTACACCACCTGGTTCTACACCACCCGGTTCTACAACACCCAGTTCTACGCCACCTGGTTCTACACCACCCGGTTCTACAACACCCAGTTCTACAACACCTGGTTCTACGCCACCTGGTTCTACAACACCTGGTTCTATGCCACCTGGTTCTACACCACCCGGTTCTACACCACCTGGTTCTACGCCACCTGGTTCTACAACACCTGGTTCTATGCCACCTGGTTCTACAACACCCAGTTCTACACCACCCGGTTCTACACAACCTGGTTTTACACCACCTGGTTCTATGCCACCTGGTTCTACACCACCCAGTTCTACACCACCTGGTTCTAAAACACCTGCTTCTACACCACCTGGTTCTACACCACCTGCTTCTACACCACCCGGTTCTACACCACTTGGTTCTACATTCCTTCACTGAGACTTTAATCTAGTTTATAAATCACTGAATGGATTAAAGTTCTGCTGCTGGATCAACCTGCTGGTTCTGGTTCTGGTTCTGACTTGGAGGAGCAGCTTTCAGCTTCTATGCGCCACAGATCTGGAACAAACTTCCAGAAAACTGAAGAACAGCAGAAACACCGAGTTGGTTTAATCCAGACTGAAACCAGCTGGTTCGAGCAGATCTGATTTTCAGTAACTGGAACACTGATCAATATATTTGGTGAATATTGAAGATTCTGACTGTGGTTCTTCACTAAATGTAATTTCTGTTCATGTTTTTCACATCTGTTAATTATATGATGAGTTTATGATGTTTTTGTATAGTAAAGCACTTTGATTGATGATTGATTGATTGATTGATTGATTGATTGATTGATTGATTGATTGATTGATTGATTGATTGATTGATTGATTGACAGACATGCGGCTGCTTCTCTGTGGCTGAGTGAAGAAACTTCCTGCTGGTTTCCAGAAGTCCCATAGCTGTTGTCTGATGATCTGGAGGTTTTTTGATTCTCTGATATCTGCTGTTGTGTCTTTGTGTGGAGACGACAGTAATCAGCGACAGATGAGATATTGATGAATTATAAATGACTCCAGTAAAAGGAATATTTATGTCTTCAGACTAAAGCTGCTCTTTTATCTCAGGAAGGAATAGGAGTAAAACCATGCAGCTGTCGCTCTGCTGACAGGTTTCTCCAGCTGCTTCATCCTCACATAAACACACTGATCCATTGTTCCTCTGCAGTTTGTCCACCTCTCTTCTCTGCCACTTCTTACTGGTTTTACTGGGAAGTCTGGAAAGCCGCTCTCTGCTCCAACAACGAGCCGAAACACTGACAAAGTTCCAGTTGGTTTCTCCACTGTTAGCACAATGACTAGGTGTGAACAGAAAAGGTTCTGGGCTCAAATCTCCACAGAACCAAGCAGAGCCGGGTCAGAACCAGAGAGGAGAACCATACGGTTCAGATTGCTTTAAAGTTTCCTCTGCAGAACTCCCTGTGGTCCGATCATTCAGCGATGGTGACCCTTGACCTGGGAAGCTCCTGGCATCAGAAGTCTGGACCTGCAGTGGGCTCAGCTGCAAAGGATGTTGGGTAAGAAACCTTCGTCGGGTCAGCAAGAGGAGGCGACTACAGCTACAGGTTGGCTGAGAGAAGATGACCTTTTTAAGGGTTGAGACATCAGAACCTGTTGGGTTGTTTCTCATTTCAGAAATTTTAATGTCATTAATTGAAAAACGACGATCCCAGAAGAGGCAGAAACCCGAAAATCCAAAAAAGACAGAAGACCTAAAATCCTAGAAAACCTAAAAACCTCAGCTGATGGGTTGGAGCCGAACTCGTCCTCATGATGTTCTTTTAGTTTTCATTCCCATTAAACTGCGTCGGCTTCATCAGCGTTAACCGCTGACCCGCCGGACTGCAAATGAAACGATCCTCATTACTCTGTAATGTGAACAATTGAATTAATGTGGAAGTGCTTCGGCCTCCATCTGACCTTTTCTGTCTCACACAACAACAGAAACATTAGCTGCAGCTTCTAGAATATTCTGTTTCCACTGATACTCTCCTGTATAATTTACTAACATCATTATGCAAATGCTGCAGAGCTCCGTTTATTTCAACATTCTTAAGTAACATTTCCAATAAGTAATTACTCTGAGATTTTCAGCTGATTTATAAATGACTTAAATGTTTATGGTCTGTGCAAAACAACTCTCCTATTTGCATATTTCTCCTTCTCATCCTCTGCATGCAAACTGATGTAGAAACACTAATTATGTTTTGGCACTAATCCCCTGGAGCTGCAGCTACTATCCACATGTGCAGCCACCAATTACGCTGAAGTTGCTGCTGCAGAGCGAAGCCACAGGCTGACTGAGGCGCTTTGGATTGGCGCATCGTGAAGCTCGCTATATCTACAGCTGTAGATCTATGGACTATAGATCAGCCTCACAGACGGGAGAAAACGAGGTGTCTGCTGAGTTTGGCTGGACTCCTGTTGGCCATGAGTTCAGATATTATATCATGACTTCATTACTTGGTGATGCCATTTTTCATCACAATCTGCTCCTTTTTTAAGTAAATATGTAATATTTCATATGAATCACATGTTGCTTTAAAGAATACTGAAAAGCTGAAGAGTCCAAATCAAACACTTGAACACATGTAAATATTCTTTGCAGTGAAAAAACCATAGACTGTGATTCTAATAACTGCATTTAATAACACTGACATGATTCATCTGCGGTGGCCTGAACGTCCAGTTCAAACTGATGCCTCTCATTTCTACCAAATGTATTCAGAAGTTACTGCTGGGACTCCAACATGGCTGTCCACATCAGTCTCATGTGTTTGGTTTAATCTTCTCCACATAATTTGTCCAAAGTGTCTGAATGACTGAAAAGCTTCAACCTGAATGAGTTTATCTGCTCACCAACCAGGCAGGACGAAGCTTTGGGACATTCAGGCTCTCTTATCTCTGGCTCCTCTTGTCTCAGTCTGCCGCTCCACTTCTGCAATAAAACTGGAACAATCCGGGTTTCCTGCAGGATCCTGAGCAGGATCTGTTGACTTACTGTCTGGAATCAGGCTGAAGTTGGCTTTGGCAACTCAGGATCCCGATCAGATCCCGATCAGATCCTCAGCAAGATATCAATACTCTTCAGAAATTATGCAGTAAGTCAGATTTATTTGTTACCGGATAAATCCCAGCAGCATTAGTTTGGATTCCAGCGGATGTGGAAGTAGAGGGGAATAAGGGACTTCTAATGCTTGATGTGAAATTATTAATAATTTATGATTGAAGCATTTGAAAGGAACATTGGAAAATAACAGATACTGACAACATTTGTGCAGAAAGATTAGCAGGACATGAAGGACGAGTCTCAGTTAATTAGTCAGGTTTGAACCCAGATAGCACACGACATTAAATCAACATTGAATTATAGTTAGAATTGTTGATATTTGGTTGACGTTGACAACTGACGGTGGATCAACCATCAAACAACCATCCACCTCTAGCCAAGTAACCAACATTGAAACTGTGTCAATGAATCAATGACTGAAATGCCAATGTCTGATCAACGTCTGATCAACGTCTGATCAATGTTGAATCAATGTTGAATCAATGTTGAATCAATGTTGAATCAATGTCAGCTGTTTTGCTGCACACTTCCCCTCCTCCTCATCCGAGCTCTGGGACAGAGCATTTTATTGCTGATTGGAGTTATCACGTTTTAAATTAACCACTGTAAAGGATACTGGGTGATGATTGCTTTCTGTATATTTTCTTACTTGTTCATAAAAAATCTTACTGACTGTGATATATTGACACAAAAATATCTACAACTACAAGGAGTGGAGCGGTTCACTCCTACATTTACATGAGTTGAGATGTCCCAACCACACAGCTGCTTCGCTGTTGGCTTGTTGGCAAAAGATGTTAATTTAATGTTGAATTATCATCGCAAAGGTTGAATTTATGGTTGAGGTCGACAACAGAAGCTGGATCAACCATCAAACAACCATCCAGCTCTAGCCAAGTCACTAACGTTGAAAATGCGTCATTGAATCAATGTTGATTTATTGTCAGTATCTATTGATTGAAATGCCAAAATCGAATCCAGTGTGTTTCAGCTCTGGTCCTCCAAGGCCTACAAGTTTTAGGCATTTCCCTAATTTAGCACATAATTGACGTCTGATTAACTAGGTTTTACTGAACTGAAAACATGTAGTTCAGTTTTGATTGAGGACAAGGTTTGGGGAAGATCTCGTGATCTAAATGTTCAGTCAATGTAAGCTGTTATTCACACCCCTCTTCCTCCCACCACCCACCTCTCACCTGGCCCCATCTACCCCTCAATCTCCTCCCCCCCCCCCTCCTTGGGCTCCAGGTGAAACAATTTTAATTTTAGGTGAGGGTTTTACATTTTCACATTTTATTTTGTTAAAGATTTTTTTGGCTCTAGTGACCTTTATTTGATAGTAATAAAATGCTCTGACCAAAAGCTCTGTTTAGGAGAAGAGGGGAAGGTGTGCAGCAAAACACCTGACATTGATTCAACATTGATTAGACGTTGATCAGACATCGGCATTTCATTCATTAGATTTCAACCACAAAACAACATTGATTCAATGACACAGTTTCAACATTGGTTACTTGGTTAGAGGTGAATGGTTGTTTGATGATTGATCCACCATCAGTTGTCGACCTCAATAAAAACCAAACATTCTGACTATAATTCAACGTTGATTTATCATTGTGTGCAATCTGGGCAGTTTGTTGCATCACCTTCTCATCTCCCCCTAATCCAATGGTGCCCAAAGTCGGTCCTCGAGGGTCCGGCATCCTGCACATTTTAGTTCTCTCCCTGGTGGAAGTAACAACCTTTTCAGCTTGTCAATGTTCCTCTTAGGGCTTCTAATGAGCTTTGACGACGCGAAGCGGCAGCTAGCAGCTAGCATCTTCCTGGTGTAAATTAATGGACCCTATCTCTATGAGTGGCCTCTGTTCCCAGTTATCTCACTGGTGTGTTAAACCAGGGAGAGTACTAAAATATGCAGGATGCCGGCCCTCGAGGACCAACTTTAGGCACCCCTGGCCTACTCCCTCCCAAACCTTCCCCCACCCACCTACTCCTCCCAGCCTCCCCCTCTTTACCCCCTCTCATCCCTTCTTCCCTCTCCCATCCTTGAGCTCTGGGTCAGAACATTTTATTACTAAGTGGGGGTTAATCATGTTTCAAAGTAAGCACTACATGTTGGGAACAGTGGGTTGTGATTCCTTTATGTACATTTATATCATATTATATTATGGCGTGTGTCTGTAAATATTATTACTGACTGCATAATGTGTTGACACAAAACATCTACAAGTCTCTACTAGGAGTTGTACAGTTTGACTCCCCCTTTTTACACTAGTGGTTTGTCCCAACCAAACAGCAACTTTGCTGCTGGCTTGTTTGCAACCGGCTTCTGAATTGAATTCTCCTCTGAGCAGTTTTATGGTAAGTTTTTCAATATTATTTTGATCTTAAATGTGTTTATTGAAAAATAAGGGCAATGCTTTGTGCCCATTGTAATCCTGGTTATTTTGGGGCAAAACAGATATTTTTAATAATTGAGGTCATGTCTCCTTTTGTATTATTTTCATCCTACCCACCACTCCAGGCCTAAGTATGAAATCCAGTGAGATTTGGGTTTTTAAAATAGGGTGGGGCCTATTGTTTGGTTTGGGAGAGCATGTGGTGGACAAGGAAGAGTAAGGCTGGCTGCTCCAGGTGGGCTTTAAATTGTTGTGATAGTAATCACTTGTTTTTAACTTATTATGACGTGCTTAGGGACGTGCTTAGATGTGCTTCTGTTCCAGAACAGCTGAGTTAGATGATTGCATGACCGTCTGCAGCCATCAAGAAGTGCAGACGGTTGTTAATCATCCACAGATTAAATCCAGCTAATGACTGATTCAGTCTGTTGATTCTTGGGTTGGTAACTGGTTAAACTTAACTGGACTATTATTACTTGTGTGGGATCTTTATCAGCATATGGACATTTTTTAATGAATTTAATCAACTTATTTGGAAATATTTGTAGTTGATTGAAGATTAAACCAGCTATTTGATGGAATTTTATTCTGTATAAACTATAAATAATTTCCCCAACTACAGTAAGCCATCTGGATGGAAAAACAAAACAAAACACATCGTTCAACCAGACAGCTATTTGTAATCGATAGGGGGGCCCAGAAAATGTTTGGAAACCCCTGGGTGGCACCCCAGGGTGCAGGACAAAAAGTTTGGGGACCACTGGCCTAGTCCATACAGTACAAAGCTGAACCTCATGGACTCTATTCTTCTGTGGACAACAGACTGTTCTGACAGTCAGAAAGGAGTCAAATATGTTTAAAGATCTGTCCCTCTTTTCTTAAATAAAATGTTATATCAAACCTATGTTATTTTTAACCTTTTGTACACAGTTTACCCATGATCTGCCAATAATATAGTGTTTAAAACCAGTGAAGAAACTTTTAGTGGTATGTTATGATGCAGACCTTTCATTCAATATGAAATCAACCCAAATCTGCATGTAGATCCACGTTCAGATGATGGTTGAATCAACATTGATATAATGTCAGTTATGGTTGAAACCCTAACGTTGATTCAATGTTGTTTCAATCATTCTGTGCTATCTGGGAAACCAAGCGCCTAAAGTTCTTAAAAAGCATTCAGCTCTGTGATCTCTGCAACCTGCACAGACGTTTCCATGGAGTGCATCACATCTGAAGCAGAAAACATGTGAAAGACAGGCTGCACTGTCAAAACACTAACATGTTCTCCAGCTTCCTCATCACTGTTATATAATGAATACACAATTTAAAACCTTTTGGAGTTAATACATTTAAAATAAAAGCTAAATTTATTTGATGTTTGAAGAACACAAATCTATTAGAAAGAATCTGGTTGTTTGTCTTTACTGAGTTGATTCAGCTTCTTTCTCTCCATGATATTCAACAGAAGTTTCTTCCAGAAATATAAATAGGACATTTTGTCCAGCTGGACAGTTTTCCTGGTTTAAAAGATGTTGGTGATGCAAAAAGCATCTGAATTTGCCTGTTTGTTTGTGTCTTTGATTAAAAGTATAAATTAGCAATAAGACTGGACACTAACCACCAGGCCTGATGTGATCCACAACTCTCCCCTTTTAGAAATGTGCTGAGCCTCTCAGGGCCAAGTGTTAATAGAAATATTAACCTTCTGATGCGGTGCATGAACAAAGTTTCAAAGGCAATAAGGAACAAGGGCGAAGCCTTCAACTAGACGGAGAGGAAAATCAATGTTTGAGAAGCAGGAAGGAAACAATGTGCAGCACAGCAGACAGTTAGCTTTAAACACAACCTGCTTCTGCTGCAAACACTGAAAATGGAACCAAATCAATTTATGATCACCAGTCACAACAAAGATGATGGAGTTTCAGGCCTTAAAACAACATCAGCACAAACCAAAGGATGACAAGCAATTAGAGCCGTCTTTGTTCGCCCAATCAGGTCTTAATTAGCATGAAATATGATTACTGGATAAAGGCTGGAGATGGGTCCAGATGAGAAATGCTTCAGTGGAGAAAATGTTCCACTTTCTGAGATGTTGAGCAGCGATCAGAGCAGCTGATATCCTGCTTCTGTTTGGGTTTCATCTGTGTTTTTATGTTGATTATTTCTCATTTTCTTCAGCGTTTTCTCCCAGCTGTTCCCTTCATTAGTCTGTGTGCCTGAATCTGATCTCAATGTTCTCTGCTGGATTATTGCTGGTATTAATGTGTGTCTGCCTTCATCCTGCTGCTCTTTGGGTCCACTTCAATGCCACCAAAACTGACTTATTGAGTTTGCACCTTTTCAGGCTGTTCTGTGACAGAAGACAGATAAAAACACCAAACAGACACAAAAGCAGGCGCCTGACTGGCTCTTGATGACATGTAAGTTATATTTTAGTGGGAGGGGTCGCTCAGCGATCCCCCATTTCCCATCATGAATAATTTTGCTCATAATCACTGTGGTAATGGGAATAATATTTAGATTTTGGGTGTACATGGTGCGAGTCATTGATTTGGTCTGTGGAAGATTCTGGAAAAGGATTCTGACTTAATGAGGGTGAATCTCTGAACTCCTTTGCTTCATTTGCAGCGTTCGGCTCTCTGCAGCTGAGACCGGCCTCTGTTGAAGCTTCAATCTGATTTTACCCAGATGTAAGCGGCTTTCTCTGTATTTCTGTCTGTCCCTCTGACCTGTCCTCCTCTCATTGTTCATGGAGAAGGAAAGGTTGGCTCACGATGAGCGGAGACATTCCAACATCTTCTGACCCAGACAATGCGGCAGCCATGTTGTCTCCAGATGCTGCCTTAGAGGGGTGAAAACAAGTAATGAAAACACTAAGCATAATAACATGCACCATACATTATTTTTGTTTTTCTATCCTTATTGTCTTGTAATAAGTTTTTTTTGTGTTACTTCAGTTATTCGGTGCAATTACACATACAACCGCAAGGAGGGCGCCTGTTTCACTGATGGCATAGAGACGTTTGGGCACACAGGTGAAGAAGAAACTTTCCTGTTTGATGCTGATGGAAGCTCATTGTGTGTCTCATCTTTTCCGTATCACAGCAAAACATGTTGAGAGAGCAAAACTACCACCGGCCCTTATTGCTCCCAGCCCAGCAAAGGTTTCTGGGTAACACGGCCACCATCTTGTATCTGCGTTCGGGGTGACACTGAGCGCTTTTATGGGACTTTCGTTTTTTGTAGTTTCAGAAAGACCCTCACTGTCACCCTGGCCCACGGCTCTTCGCCGCCGTTTGGCCGTGACATCTGCTGCGCTCCTCCTGAGCGCTGCGCTGCGAACCGAACCTGGTGTATATAATGGGTTTGAACCAGCCTTTTTAACCAGCTTCCTTTGCTCTCTCAGCCACGCTGCTCCACGCTGCTTCACGCTGCTTCACGCTGTTTCACGCTGATCTGTTTTGATGCCGGCGCTAACGTCATCAGCAAGCTTTACTGCGGTTAGCCGGTAGACTGCAGATCACTATTGTAGGCCAAATTTCTATTGCTAATATTCTATTACTGATGTATCTATAGGACATATCAGTTATATATCAGTTACTGATATATCCATCCATCCATCCATCCATCGTTAATAGTTGCTCTTCCAAAGACCTTTACTCTGTCGAGTTGGAGGATTAATTTTTGTAGCATGATTTTGTCTAAAAGCTAAATGTTGAACTTCTGTTTGCAGTCCAGTGAACTGGTAGCTGCTCCTCACTATGGAGGACGTGGAATCTGTCCAGATGTCCTGCTGGGTGTCTTTGGTGTGGCAGGACAAGGCGACAGTCGTCCTGTTGCTGCCCCCTGCAGTTTCTGGACAGAACTGTTATTTACTGACTGTGACGTGCCTCATGTTTATTTGCATGACCTGCTATATTTTTGATTTTTCATCATATTAACCCGTTTTAACAGTGTTCTCTGGATTCTGAACTGTATGGAGATGAGTGGAGAGTGTGGACCGACCCAAAAGGTCCCACCAACTCCAAACTTAGTACCACTGGACAGATTTAGGAGCCCCATGTGAAATCCAGAAATGTGGAACCTTGTGGAGGCAAAGCCAGAAGGCAGACCCGACCTGAACCTCCCAGAGAGTTTGGATTTCACGCAGAGAGCGCTAATAGGATCTGCCTCAACGCCAATCCCAGAGAAAAGCCTTCAGCCAGAGGAAAACGTCCATCAAAGCTCTCATCCAGCAGACTGGGAGGCTGCAGGAGCAGATCTGGGTCAGGGTTGGTGTGTCAGAATATCTCCTCCTGTCTGACTTTCACAAATTTAGATCTGAAAATTCTTCACATTTTTAGTTATTTTAAATTTAGTCTTTCCTTTGATGTCCTGTGAAGACGTCCTTCTGATCAAATGGTGCTTTTTTAAAGATTTTATTGGCTGTAGTGGTCTTTATTTGATAGTTACTTGACAGGAAAGTGGGTAATGAGAGAAGGGGAAGACATGCAGCAAAGGTCGCCAGGCCTTGAATCCACACATATGGACTGAGGCCTCCATATGTGTGCTGTGCTTAACCCCTGCACCACCACAGCACACCCAAATGGTGCTTTTTAAATCCACCCAGAGGATCATCCACTGGAGGATCAAACGGTAACTGATTGGCAGCGGGTTCTGGTTCTGCAGCCCCGGGAAGAACTGGACAACATTTGGGTTAGTATGCATCGTTCATGCTGGACGGATTGTAACCGCGGTGACATCAGCAGCACCTGATGTCCGCCATCGGCTCCATCTCTGCTTAATCTGCCGTCGTCCTCTGAGTTCATCGCTCTGCTGGAAACCGGGCCGATAATTGACAGTAGCATCTCGTTAAAAACCTCTGGTTTCATTTTAACACTTTGATCCTTTGCTGGTCTTCAGTCGAAGGAATGCCTCCCTCCTCTCAGTCTCTTCTGAACCTGCTGATTGTCTGGGCTGATTTCTGGAACCATTTAAATCCCTTAAGTGTTTCAGACCAGTGCTGCTGCCTCCACGGACACAGAGGCTCGTTTCTCTTAACGAGCCGTCAAACCGGGCGTAGCATCTGCTGCTCAGGTGAGCCGAGTTAGGATGTTACCAGAGGAAAACAACTTCTAGTCTAAACTGTCCAGATCTACAATCAGAGTAATACAGCAGTGGTCTGGATACCACCATGTTGGATTTAAAATAGAAATCTGGTGGTCATGATGGGAGAACTGTGGGTTTTCAGCCAGAGCAGCGATCCAGAGCATTTGGTCAGCGGGCTCCGAGATGCTTCAGCAGACGTTCCTGGGTCCAGACTTCATTCTGGTCTGCAGAGACGAGATCCTTTCAGAGGATCCAGGAACATCCAGGGAAACCTGCTGTTCCCAGCCATCACTTCTTCATCAGAGAGGATTTTCCTGCTGGATGAATACATAAAAGTGAACCTTTCTTTGTTTTCCAGAACAGGACCAGCTGCTCCAATGAAACAATCATTTCTTCTCAAGTATTGAAACATGTTTGGAAGGATGGAAAACATGAGAGCAGATTATCACGCTCTGCCCTGCTGCTCTTTATTATTTCACACCTTCATAGACAGAATATCGTGTTTAGCTGTCATAACTCCGCGGCTGCTTATTGCTTTGTGATTTTCTATCACTTTATTATTTTCCAACTGAATTCTGTCGATTCTCCCACATCCAGACCAACACCACGCTGGAGGTTCTGGTTCTGTTGGGGGTCAGAGTTCAAAGTTTTTTCCTCCTGAGCCTGCTTGTCGTCTCCATCAGAGTTCATCTCCATCCTGCTCTGCCTCATATGGGCGAAACGGCCACAGTATTGAAAGGAGCAGACTTAATTTCTCATGGTGGTGACATTGTCCAACTCTACTTTATGGCTCTATTTTTTCCTCCTTGGCCTCATGCAGTGTGCTGTAGCTGCTCTACAGTATTGGCAGCAACGTTTTCTCTGTGTGCACGTTGCAGGCATTGATTTTCCGTCTGTGCCGTCCTCCACATCTCTTTGCAGAGGATGTAGTGCTGCCCTGGGCTGCGTGGTCGTTGATGGATCACCTTGAAGGACTACCTGGCTTCGTTTCCCTAAATATCTCTCTGGCAGCTAGATGGTGTTATCTGCTGCTGCAAGTACAGCGCTTTGTTCTGGAGGAACAATAAACGTCTGCAGAACAGTCGACAGGCAAACATCGATTAGCGAGGTCAGAGGCTGGAGAGGCTAAAATCTGTTCTTCCCTCCAACAACTCCTCTTCATTTCAGACGTTCTCAGCTTTACCAGAGATTAGAGGCAACAGGATCTGCTGGTTCTGTTAGGGTTGCCCATCCATCAAAAGGTCTGATCAGGATGGAAGCTCTGAGCTCAGTGCCAGAACAAACCGATAAGCAGCCGTCCAAAACAGGATTTTATCTTCTGGAAAACGGGCTGAAGGGTTAGATTCCTTTTTGTCTTCATGGTCTGAGACGCCGGTTTGTTCCCGAGATTCATCTTCTTCATGAAGTTCCTGTAAAACCTGGATATCAATCAGGAAAAATCATTTCCACTGTAAAGATGATCTGCAGCCGTTCCTCTGCTTTTATTAGGTCTTCCATCAGTTAAATCATTATTGAAAGATTTTGTTTAAACGGGCTGAACTGAGCTGCAGCTCAGTGAGTCATGGAGAAAGATGCGTGGAGAAAAAGAGCTAAATGAGAGAAGAGAAGAAGCCACGACGGATGAAGAGGCAGAGAGATCCTCCTGGTCTCCCAGGGGATCGACAGGAAGGAGGAGGAAGAGGAAGAGGAGTTCAGCTTGTCTTCAAACGTTTAAAATGTCTGATCAGAAACTCCGAACCCGAAACCTGGTTGTTGCTGGACAGACATGGACCAACATTGGATCACCTGGTGAATGGGCTGGGTCGGATCCCGTGGGTCGGATCCCACAGGTTGGATCGATGTCTGTTGGGCATCATCAAATGAAAACAATAAAGGACGGCCCTCAGTCAGGGGCTTCACTACTTGTGCTGTGACACAGACCTCTACAGGAGATTTTCCCTGTCAACAAGACAGCGCAGCACAGCTGGTAGAATCACAGCGACCAACAAAACGCTGCATTAGGACAGATTTTAGTTGACGATGGTCTGTTGGTTGTGCTTTGGCAGATTGCTGCTCAGTGAAGAAGCTTTTTACTCAGAAACTGAAAGATTTTTTCTTTTCTGACGTCTGAAGTTCATGGAGAGGACAAGAAATGCTGCACCATAATGGCAGTGAAAGGAAGAATATTCTTCTATATTGTAAAAGAAGATTTGAATGATGGTGAAAGCACCGGCAGGATGCAGAACGGCTGGCAAATTACCTTGGTGGTGATGCAGATGTGCTGAGATGGGAATATGTGAGCGTCAGTCTGAGGGACGACGGCGAACAGCGCATCGATGATCCGACTGCAAACATTGATATTACAGATCCGTGGTGGCCTGATGCTTTGTAAAGCTCCTTCAGGTCAGCTTTCAAACAGCTTTTTACTTATTTTTCTTCAGTGAGGAAACGCTCAGAGCTCTTCTAGTAAAACGTGTCTGAATGCAGCTGATGAGTTTTTCCTCCAGCGAAGCTCTGAGTCACTTCCAGAAACCAGCAGGGAGCAAACCAAAGCATGTTGGTCTAAAAATACTGCAGCCACTCAGACGTTCACACCGAGGCCGTGTGGCTCATCCATCTGTGTGGAGAACAAAAAGCAAACAAAGAGTTGTGCTTTTCATTGTGTACGTTTGAAAGCATCCAGAAGCAGAACCTCTGAACAGCTGTGATGTAAAGAGCAGGCCGTGGATGAAAGACGTGTGGAAGCTTTCAGAACCAGAGGCCTGACCCGTCGACTCCTCTCTGCCATGGAAACACAACATGTTTCTCACCTTCCTGCTGCTCTGCCTCCCTTATCAACTTTTACAGATTATTTTCCGTCTGACCCCACATTTACATCTCAACACTTTATTCTCCTGCTCAAGCTTTGAAATGAAAATATTGGTGCATCAGTGCAGGTTTTATAATCTGACAGCTGCAGGTCAAAAACCGTTAGACACAGAATCTGAGTTCAGTTCTGGACTTCCTGTGATTATGAAACAACTTGTTCTTCACATCATGACAAGAAAAACAAACGTCTGATCCTGCAGAGAACAGTTTGTCTCAGACGTCTGATAGAAATTACTACAGGCATCCATCCATTCAAGTTCATTAAAGCTTCAACAATAAGTCTAATGGTTCACATAAGAGAATCATTTATTATTTTAAATGTCAATAAATAAATAGTTCCCTGTCCAGGTAAGCTCCTCTTCAGTTTTACACTGACCCCAACCCTCCGTTACTCCTGACCACCTCCATGTGGTCTGAAGGGTAACAAGGCGCGATCTGTACCAGACGGCACCAAGAAACTGCAATATGTGAGGCGATTGTTCCACACTAAAACATGCAGGAAATATTCTCAACCCAGATCATGATCAGACACCAACGATGCTGGAGCTTCGACTGAACCACTTGAACTCAAACACAGCCTGCAAGAAATTTATCAAATTCTTTGCAGAGAAAAAAAAATGCATCGTTAATCTGAACATCCACAGTAAATCCAGAATCTGCGCTGCACCCAAACGTACCAAACGATGAAGCCATGCAGCTCCTGTTCCTGCTGTCTGGACATCAACCCAGACCTTTCCTTCAGACAGCCCAGCCTGTTTCAGGTGTTTCAGCTACACCTGATGGTGTTTCAGCTCCACCTGATGATGTTGCAGCTCCACCTGATGATGTTTCAGCTCCACCTGATGATGTTTCAGCTCCACCTGATGTTTCAGCTCCACCTGATGATGTTTCAGCTCCACCTGGTGTTTCAGCTCCACCTGATGATGTTTCAGCTCCCCCTGACGTGTTTCAGCTCCACCTGATGATGTTTCAGCTCCCTTTTACCCTGATGTTTCAGCTCCACCTGATGATGTTTCAGCTCCACCTGATGATGTTTCAGCTCCACCTGATGATGTTTCAGCTCCACCTGATGAGTTTCAGCTCCACCTGATGATGTTTCAGCTCCACCTGTAGCTCATGGTGTTTCAGCTCCACCGGGATGATGTTTCAGCTCCACCTGATGTTTCAGCTCCACCTGATGATGATGTGTTTCAGCTCCACCTGATGATGTTTCAGCTCCACCTGATGTGTTTCAGCTCCACCTGATGTAGTATGTTTCAGCTCCACCTGATGATGTTTTCAGCTCCACCTGATGTTGTTTCAGCTCCACCTGATGATGTTATCTCAGCTCCACCTGATGATGTTTCAGCTCCACCTGATGATGTTTCAGCTCCACCTGATGATGTTTCAGCTCCACCTGATGTTGTTTCAGCTCCACCTGATGTGTTTCAGCTCCACCTGATGATGTTTCAGCTCCACCTGATGATGTTTCAGCTCCACCTGATGATGTTTCAGCTCCACCTGATGTGTTTCAGCTCCACCTGATGATGTTTTCAGTCACCACCGATAGCACGTGAGTTTCAGCTCCACCTGATGATGTTTCAGCTCCCACCTGATGTTTTCAGCTCCACCTGATGATGTTTCAGCTCCACCTGATGTGTTTCAGCTCCACCTGATGTGTTTCAGCTCCACCTGATGATGTTTCAGCTCCACCTGATGATGTTTCAGCTCCTTCAGCCACCTGATGATTGATGTTCAGCTCCACCTGATGATGTTTCAGCTCCACCTGATGATGTTTCAGCTCCACCTGATGATGTTCAGACTCCCACCTGATGATGTGTTCAGCTCCACCTGAGTGTTAGTAGTTTCAGCTCCACCTGATGATGTTTCAGCTCCACCTGAATGTTTCAGCTCCACCTGATGTGTTTCAGCTCCACCTGATGTGTTTCAGCTCCACCTGATGATGTTCAGCTCCACCTGATGATGTTTCAGCTCCACCTGATGTTTCAGCTCCACCTGATGAGTTTCAGCTCCACCTTTGATGTTTCAGCTCCACCTGATGTTTTCAGCTCCACCTGATGTGTTCAGCTCCACCTGATGATGTTTTCAGCTCCACCGATGATGTGCTTCAGCTCCACCTGAGTGTTTCAGCTCACCTGATGATGTTTCAGCTCCACCTGATGTTTCAGCTCCACCTGATGTGTTTCAGCTCCACCTGATGATGTTTCAGCTCCACCTGAGTGTTATGCAGCTCCACCTTGATGTTTCAGCTCCACCTGATGTTTCAGCTCCACCTGATGATGTTTCAGCTCCACCTGATGTTTCAGCTCCACCTGATGTTGTTCGTCAGTTCCTCCACCTGATGTGTTTAGCTCCACTGATGGTTTCAGCTCCACCTGAGTGTTTCAGCTCCACCTGATGATGTTTCAGCTCCACCTGATGTTTCAGCTCCACCTGATGATGTTTCAGCTCCACCTGATGATGTTTCAGCTCCACCTGTGTGTTTCAGCTCCACCTGATGATGTTTCAGCTCCACCTGAGTGTTTCAGCTCCACCTGATGTTGTTTCAGCTCTCCTACTGATGTTTCAGCTCCACCTGATGATGTTTCAGCTCCACCTGATGTTTCAGCTCCACCTGATGTGTTTCAGCTCCACCTGATGTTTCAGCTCCACCTGATGTGTTTCAGCTCCACCTGATGAAGTTTCAGCTCCACCTGAGTTTTCAGCTCCACCTATGTTTCAGCTCCACCTGATGTTTCAGCTCCACCTGATGATGTTTCAGCTCCACCTGTGTGTTTCAGCTCCACCTGATGTTCAGCTCACCTGTGTTTCAGCTCCACCTGATGATGTTTCAGCTCCACCTGATGATGTTCAGCTCCACGTGTCACTCCACCTGATGATGTTTCAGCTCCACCTGATGTGTTTCAGCTCCACCTGATGTTTTCAGCTCCACCTGATGATGTTTCAGCTCCACCTGATGATGTTTCAGCTCCACCTGATGTGTTTCAGCTCCACCTGATGTTGTTTCATCACAGTCTCCACCTGATAGGAATGTTTTCAGCTCCACCTGATGGTTTCAGCTCCACCTGATGTGTTTCAGCTCCACCTGATGATGTTTCAGCTCCACCTGATGTTTCAGCTCCACCTGATGTTTCAGCTCCACCTGATGTGTTTCAGCTCCACCTGATGATGTTTCAGCTCCACCTGGTGAGCCCCTGATGTTTCAGCTCCACCTGAGTGTTTCAGCTCCACCTGATGATGTTTCAGCTCCACCTGATGGATGTTTCAGCTCCACCTGATGATGTTTCAGCTCCACCTGATGTTTCAGCTCCACCTGATGATGTTTCAGCTCCACCTGATGATGTTTCAGCTCCACCTGATGTGTTTCAGCTCCACCTGATGATGTTTCAGCTCCACCTGATGGTGTTTCAGCTCCACCTGATGATGTTTCAGCTCCATCCTGATGATGTTTCAGCTCCACCTGATGATGTTTCAGCTCCACCTGATGATGTTTCAGCTCCACCTGATGTTTCAGCTCCACCTGATGTGTTCAGTCACTGATGAGTTTCAGCTCCACCTGATGATGTTTCAGCTCCACCTGATGTTGTTCAGCTCCACCTGATGTTCAGCTCCACCTGATGTGTTTCAGCTCCACCTGATGATGTTTCAGCTCCACCTGTGATGTTTAGTCACTGTGTTTCAGCTCCACCTGATGATGTTTCAGCTCCACCTGATGATGTTTCAGCTCCACCTGATGATTTCAGCTCCACCTGATGTGTTTCAGCTCCACCTGATGATGTTTCAGCTCCACCTGATGTTTTCAGCTCCACCTGATGATGTTTCAGCTCACCTGATGATGTTTCAGCTCCACCTGATGTGTTTCAGCTCCACCTGATGATGTTTCAGCTCCACCTGATGTTTCAGCTCCACCTGATGATGTTTCAGCTCCACTAGTTTTCAGCTCCACTGTGTTTCAGCTCACCTGTTGTTTCAGCTCCACCTGATGGTTTCAGCTCCACCTGATGATTGTTTCAGCCTACCTGATGTGTTCAGCTCCACCTGATGATGTTCAGCTCCACTCATGTATCATGTGTTTCAGCCACCTGACGTGTTTAGCTCCACTGATGATTTTGCTCCACCTGATGTTTCAGCTCCACCTGATGATGTTTCAGCTCCACCTAGATGTTTAGCTCCACCTGATTGTTTCAGCTCACCTGATGTGTTCAGCTCCACCTGATGATGTTTCAGCTCACCTGATGAGTTTCAGCTCACTGTTTCAGCTCCACCTGATGTTGTTTCAGCTCCACCTGATGATTTCAGCTCCACCTGATGAGTTTCAGCTCGCACCTGGTGTTTCAGCTCCACCTGATGAAGTTTCAGCTCCACCTGCGGTGTTTCAGCTCCACTGATGATGTTTGCTCCACCTGATTTTCAGCCTCCACACATGATGAGTTTCAGCTCCACCTATGTTTCAGCTCCACCTATGTTGTTTCAGCTCACCTGATGTGTTTCAGCTCCACCTGAGTGTTTCAGCTCCACCTGATGATGTTTCAGCTCCCCTGATGTTGTTTCAGCTCCACCTGATGATGTTTCAGCTCCACCTGATGTTTCAGCTCCCTGATGTTAGTCACTAGTTTCACCCTGATTGTGTTTCAGCTCCACCTGATGTTTCAGCTCCACCTGATGTGTTTCAGCTCACCTGATGAGTTTCAGCTCCACCTTGATGTTTCAGCTCCACCTGATGTGTTTCAGCCATATGATGTTCAGCTCCCCTGATGTTTCAGCTCACCTGTGTTTCAGCTCCACCTGATATGTTTCAGTCCACGATGTTTTCAGCCCACCTGATGTGTTTCAGCTCCACCTATGATTTCAGCTCCACCTGATTTGTTTCAGCTCCACCTGATGATGTTTCAGCTCCACCTGATGTTTTCAGCTCCCTGTCGGTGATTTCAGCTCCACCTGATGATGTTTCAGCTCCACCTGATGTTTCAGCTCCACCTGATGATGTTTCAGCTCCACCTGATGATGTTTCAGCTCCACCTGATGTTTCAGCTCCACCTGATGTGTTTCAGCTCCACCTGATGAGTTTCAGCTCCACCTGATGGTGTTTCAGCTCCACCTGATGATGTTTCAGCTCCTCCTGATGTTTCAGCTCCCTCCTGATGTGTTCAGCTCCACCTGATGATGTTTCAGCTCCACCTGATGATGTTTCAGCTCCACCTGATGTTTTCAGCTCCCACCTGATGTTTCAGCTCCACCTGATGTGATTTCAGCTCCACACTGAGATGTTTCAGCTCCACCTGATGGTGTTTCAGCTCCACCTGAATGTTTCAGCTCCACCTGATGATGTTTCAGCTCCACCTGAATGTTTTCAGCTCCACCTGACGTGTTTTTTCAGCCCACCTGATATGTTTCAGCTCCCCTGATGATGTTTCAGCTCCACCTGAATGATGTTCGAGTTTCCACCTGAGATGTTTCAGCTCCACCTGATGTTGTTTCAGCTCCACCTGAGATGTTTCAGCTCCACCTGATGATGTTTCAGCTCCACCTGATGAAGTTTCAGCTCCACCTGATGTTGTTTCAGCTCCACCTGATGTTGTTTCAGCTCCACCTGATGATGTTTCAGCTCCACCTGATGTTTCAGCTCCACCTGATGATGTTTCAGCTCCACCTGATGATGTTTCAGCTCCACCTGATGATGTTTCAGCTCCACCTGATGATGTTTCAGCTCCACCTGATGTTGTTTCAGCTCCACCTGATGATGTTTCAGCTCCTCCTGATGTTTCGCTCCAGCCCTCAGAGGTAAACCCATCGCTGACTGTAGAACATGAGCACGAGGTTCTCCACCGATCCCGATTTCTCTTCAGGAACTTGTTGTTTACACTGAATCCATTTCATGCAGCTCTCTTCATGACCTCTGACCTGTTTGTTTTGGTTGAACTTCTTGACCTTTCCTCGTATCAGTCGAGGCCGATGAGCCTCAGGTTTCTTCCTTCCCTGCTGGTGAAGCGTTGAGTTTTTCATTTCTCCTGTCAAGAGTGATTTTGAAAAAACAAGAGTATTAAACCGTTTTAATAGCTGCATAATGTTACTGTTACCACATCAATAAAGATTGGTTGGTTGATTGATTGATCATGTTATATATGTCATCAGCCAAAGCCTGAGGTTTTTAGCAACATGTCTGCAGCCCAGAGGCAGAAAAGCATCAGACCAGGTGACACTTCATTGATTTATTTTTCACAGAAGCAGAAATTGAGCCGGGTTAAAGGATTCCTGCACAGAGAGATGGAGCTGAGGAGATAAAGAGAGATTGTTTTTCATTTGCCTTATTGATGAACTAATCTTGCTGCTTGGCCTAATCTGAGCATCATCTCAGAAGCTGCTTGTTCTTGGGAATCAATCTCTCTGATTGGCTGCTTCTCTCACTGCTTTATCAAATGATAACCTAAGCAGAGTTTAACGGGAAAATACTGCGAGGAAGCAGCAAGGACTGGAAGCAGGACACGAGATTCAACACTAGGAGCGTGAACTCTGGATCAGAACCGGATTAGAACCAACAGGCTGCAGGAGGAAACGGATAAATGATCAGAACTAAGAACCCTTAAAAACCCAAAGACCCTGATACATTTCCAGACCGTTTCTTCTGCCGATAGCAACCAGCTGATCTGTTTCCCAGAGGAAAGTGTGTCGGGATAATAAGTCGTTTTTATCCACAATGAGAACCTACTGCAGGAAGCCCTTCCTTAAAGCGCTCTGAAGGCCTTGTGTCCCGGTTCGTCCACATCCTTGGACAGTAAAGTGATCTGGGTCACGGGCCCAGATGGTTCTGGAGAAAAAAACCACGTCTAGTCGAAGCGATGCATGGTCTAAAACGTCTTGAACAGATCAGAGTAAAGCTCTGGCAGAAGGCTGACGGTTTGAGTTCCATAGGAACAAAAAGAGGAAAAACCTGGAACCCTCCTCAATGTTCGAGTCCAGAACCACTGAAGAGTATTTCTCCAGAGAACCTGGCTCAGTGTGCTGGTTCAGACTGGCCCGATTGAAGATGCTAAGAGTTATTAACCTGAAATAAAATCCCACCCGTCTTTAACTAAAGACCAATCTAACTGTTAGCGTTTAGCCTCCGAGCCTCTGGGATCATTTCCTGTTACATCACCTGTTTCCTGTCTGCCTCCATCTGTGTTTCCTACAACAGATCCAGTCTATTTTAGTCTGATTTCATGGAAGAACTCACCTGTTGCCTCGTCACCTGCCGGGCTGCTCTGGATCTCATCCAGAACCTCATAAAGCTCCTGGAACCAGCAGCTGGTTCTCTTCTAACTGGACCTCTGCTCTCTCACACGACCCGCAAAACTCTGGATTTCTGATTAATGGGCTGTTTTCTGACCAACAGCTTATGTTTTCCTCTGTGTCCTGTCCTGGTCTTCTCTGCATGCGAGCGATGAATCTGAACGCCGTTCCAAAGCAGCATTGTGGCCAAACAGCCTCTCTACAGCAGAGACTGGAGCAGTTTACTGAAATAAGCCAAGATTTAAGCAACCAGGTTTCCTGCCATATTTCACAGCTGCCACAACAAACATTGAGCCTCAAGTTCCTCCCTTTTCTCTACGATTCAAAGGTTCAGGGCTGAGAGACGACTGCTTGAGAAATTAGCAAACAAGCATCAGATAGGGAAAGCAAATAAAACCCGACTGAAGGAAAAAACATGTTTTGCCAGTAAATTTGTAAGAAAAATTCACTGATAAAAGCAACAAAACAAAAAGTGAGATGATGGAAGGCGAGAAATAAAACACATCTTCAGATAGCACCTTCTAATGTTGGCATGAAACCGTTTCCAGAAATAGAGCTAGCACCAAGCCATGACCGAAGCTTCAATCCTGGAAAGTGATTCTTTGAGTAAATTTAGTCTGAATTAAAACGTGACTTGGATTCCAGTAAGTCAGTCTGTATTAAATGGAGATCTGGAGCTCCAGTTTTTACCAGCAGGGGTTCGTTGGTCCAACCCAGACACTTTCCTCTCATTTCCATACTTTGATAAATGACCAAACAAGTCTGGGTGATGACTTTCATTTGTTAAAATGTGCCTTACCTGAGCAGGTTTTACCCAGACCAGCTCATTATTAATGGCTGCAGCATTAATCACACTTACTGCTCCTTGGCTTTAACGAGGCTTTCTTTATTAAATCAAATAATTCAATAAACACTCAAAGGAAAAGGACAGCAGAAAGGATGGAGATGAGCTGCCTTTTAACACCATTCATCATTACAAGAGCGCCGACTAAGAAGTGAGCAGCATCCATCAGCTTATTGTCTAATGAGCATCAGGACACTTCATCAGCTTCAGCACAATCTGCCCTCTCATTCATCTCAGCGCTGAAGGCCTGTCTGTTAAAGTCCAACCAAATCCACAAGATGACAGCAGGGTTGTGTTAGTTACCCACATAACTTAGCAGAAAGTCACCAAGCAGATTAAACACAGTGTGTGATAAATATACACCCTAATTAGAAGTGAAGCTTGTTAAAATATCCTCTAGAAAAAAACTGTTTACTCATCTGAAGTCGTTTCATTTAATGGTTGGTGTGCGTTCAACACTCTTCTGTTAATCACTTCATGGCTCTGTTTGACCACTGGGTGTCACTCTGGAGCAGATGAATGTCAATGAACAACAAATCAGGAAAGAAGAGAAACACATGAAGCCACTGGCTGGACTTTCTATCAGAGCAAAGCTGGTTTCTCTCTCCAAGAGTTTCTTAGAAGACTTCAGGAGAAAAATGTGACTAATTGGAAGCAAGAAATGTAAACATTAGACTGCAGATGCTGCTGGGTTGGTTGGAAATATGAAGAGAGTTTCCCAACAATAAACCTCCAGCGGTGAAGCTTGGAAACACCCAGAGGACTGATCTGCTTTCAGCACATTAATACTTTGAATGGTGGCTTCGGCACTGACCAGGTGCTTTGCTCAGGGTGTGTGTCCTCCAGGTAACCTCTGGAGGAGGACGACAGAGAGGAAGAGATGGAGAGGAAGAGGACGGAGAGGAAGACGATGGAGAGGAAGAGTATGGAGAGGAAGACGACGGAGAGGAAGACGATGGAGAGGAAGACGATGAAGCGGAAGATGACGGAGAGGAAGAGGATGGAGAGGAAGACGATGGAGAGGAAGAGGATGGAGAGGAAGAGGATGGAGAGGAAGACGATGGAGAGGAAGAGTATGGAGAGGAAGACGACGGAGAGGAAGACGATGGAGAGGAAGATGACGGAGAGGAAGAGGATGGAGAGGAAGACAACGGAGAGGAAGACGATGGAGAGGAAGACGATGAAGCGAAGACGATGGAGAGGAAGAGGATGGAGAGGAAGAGGATGGAGAGGAAGACGATGGAGAGGAAGAGTATGGAGAGGAAGACGATGGAGAGGAAGACGATGGAGAGGAAGACGATGGAGAGGAAGACGATGGAGAGGAAGAGGATGGAGAGGAAGAGGATGGAGAGGAAGAGGATGGAGAGGAAGACGATGGAGAGGAAGAGTACGGAGAGGAAGACGATGGAGAGGAAGAGTACGGAGAGGAAGACTCGGACTTCTTGTCTTCCTGTTCACAGAAGAAGCTCAACATCTGCATCCCTGACCCTAGATCTTGGGTTTGTTCCTGAACTTTTGACCTCAGACAGCTAGAAACCATGTTAGCACATCAAGCACCTCAAAAAATGTATTGTCATCAAGTCAGGAAAAGTCATTGATTTGTATTTATTTCCTCAGAGAACCGAGGCTTGACGTCTTCGAGCTCGAACCGGTTGGGACGGACAGCCTGGCCATGGTTCTGCTCGGTTCTGTTCAACATTTCGGCCCAATAGCTCCGCGTCTCGTTTGTTCAGATTTACTTCAAGAGCGTCAGACGAAGGAGTCGGTGCAGAGTTACCATGTAACTACAGGTGGTTAGCCTAACCCAACCCATCCTGTGATTTATTCGTCTTTGCTCTCCCAGACGTCCATTATCCCCTCTAAGAGTCTCTGATGCTGCAGATGAAGAAGCTCCTTGGTGCCAAGTTGCCTCCTAACTTGGCACCATGGCTGCCCGTTACACATGTGACCTCCTAACAAGATTATCTATGGTGACTTTGGGACTTTCAGTTTTCTGCTGCAGACGTTCATCATGCTGCTGCAGCTGAAGGTAAAACTGTTTTATAACTGGGCTCAACGTAAGAAGTCGGTTTTGTAACACCACCAAAACCTAACTGGGTTTAAACGTTGTGTGTTGAGAAGAAGTCCGTATAAAAGGTGTAATTGGAATCTTGCTGCCATAAAGGTTCATGAGGGCCAACGATCAGCTAACAGTGAAAACATCATCTCAGATTTTTCTTCGTGGCCTGGAAGCTTAGCTACTTTTATTCAGCGCATCGTTCTAGAAAACTGGAGTTTATTTTTTCCAGTTTGAGTTTTCTCTGTTCCTTGGTCGTTGTTTGATTGGTCAGATTCTGACTGTTTCATTTCCCTTCATCCTCTGAGAAATAAACTCTGCAGCAATGAAACTGGTGCAAGAATAAAAAGGCCAAAGGTCAACCAGCTGCTACCTTCTTTTTAATTTGAGCTCTCAAGAATCAGGGTTGGGTTAGGTCAAAGGTCAGGCTTGGGGTTCAGGGTGTGTTGCAGTAGGAGCTGTCATGGCTCCTAAACGCATCATATGACCTGAAGATGTTAAGTAGGATCTTGGCATCAGCTTCAGCCACATCTTCACTTCGACTCCCAACAACCAAAACGTCCAGGAAGTTCCAGAACGTTTTCTGGAAAAGGAGCCTCTCCGTTCCAACGTCACAATCGGTGGGCGCTGCCCCGTTACCTAGCAACTGCAGCTGGAGCAGGATTGGTCAGCTGCTTGAATGAGCTGTCCAATGGCTGCTGGAGAAATCCAGATCAGGCTCTGGGTCGGAGGTCACTGCTGTGCTTCTGTTTGAGGCAGAAAGTGCAGAGGTTGGGTTGGGGGCGTGGCCAGAAGGTTGGGGGCGTGACCAGAAGGTTGGGGGCGTGGCCAGAAGCAACTTATTTGCATAAAAGTGAGAGAGAACTGAAGCGACTCAGAGAGGAAGTGATGAATATGGATTCAAACCAGGAAAAGGCTTTAACTTTTCTGATGATTTACAAACCATGTTTGGACCAATCAGAAGCCTGAGCAGCCGATTCTGATTGAAGCTAAAACATTAAACAAAGTGCTGAAGTTTCCTGAGAAATGAAGGGATTAGCAGCTAATCTGAACGGATTACAGCGTTAATCTCCAAACTTTCATCAGAAATTACATCACAGAATATTGTCACGTTTATAGCACAAAGAAATGGGCTTTTAATTTTTGATTCATTTTGATCGTTTACCAAAGATCAGCTGAACTAACAGACTGAGTTTTGGTCCCAAAGCAAATTTACGTCTGAAATATTCCATCATTTTGTTCTGTGACCTGCTGAGCAGCAAGTTGCTGCTGCGACTGAAGTTCTCCTGATTTCCTGTGAGGGGAGGCAACCAGCAGCTGTGACTCGCTGCAGCGCAGAGAACCAGCATCTGACCTCCACCTGACCTCCGCGCCTGACCTCACCTGACTCTGACCTCCACCTGACCCTCGCCTGACCTCCACCTGACCTCCACCTGACCTCCGCGCCTGACCTCCACCTGACCTCCACCTGACCTCCGCTGACCTCCACCTGACCTCACCTGACCTCCCTGACCTCCACCTGACCTCCACCTGACCTCCACTGACCTCCCCCTGACCTCCACCTGACCTCCACCTGACCTCCACCTGACCTCACCTGACCTCCCTGACCTCCGCCTGACCTCCCTGACTCCACCTGACCTCCGCCTGACTCCGCCTGACTCCACCGACCTCGCCTGACCTCCGTCCTACTCCGCCTGACCTCCACCTGACCTCCGCCTGACCTCCACCTGACCTCCACCTGACCTCCACCTGACCTCCACCTGACCTCCGCCTGACCTCCACCTACCTCCACCTGACTCCGCCTGACCTCCGCCTGACCTCCCCTGACCTCCCCGACCTCCCTGACTCCCTGACTCCGCCTGACCTCCGCCTGACCTCCCCTGACCTGACCCTGACCCCGCCTGACCTCCGCCTGACCTCCTGCCTGACCTCCCCTGACCTCCAGTTGACCTCCACCTGACCTCCAGTTGACCTCCACCCTTCCTGCTGGTTTTCCTCTGTGAAACCAGCAGGAAGGGGGCAGAAACGGACGGGGGGGGCAGGAAGTCATCCTTGAGTTTCCTCAGGATCAAATATTTCCTCTTGAACTTCAATCAGCTTCACTTCCTGCTCTCAGTGAATCCGCTTCCCCTCTGACCTTTGACCTCTGCTGAGGTCCCTGGATCCTCTCCTGACCTCTGACCTGTAGATCTTGGATCTGCTCAGCTGCTCTCTCACCCAGAGGGATCCAGTTTGCTCTGATCAGAACCAGTGCTGGGCCCGTTTGGGCGTTCAGGGTCAGAGTTCCTGGCTACGTTTCTAGGATTTAGTCCTAATCTGGGATATTGCATGAATGATCCTGTCCAGCAGTGATAATCTATCATCTAATCCATGAATCGATTCCTTCAGGCTGAACTCAGCCTCTTCAGTAACGTTCTGATCAGATTCCTCCCTGATAATCCAGATTATAATCCCAGATGTAAATCAGTGACCATCCTCCCCTGAAGCGAACCTCTCTGATGAGCCAGCTGGACTTGTTTTCCTTTCAAACTGAACCAATCAGCGTTGCCATGGTGACAGGAGGAGGCGTGACGAGACGAACCGAATTAGGATTATTTCCTGTTCCGTTTGGTGGATTCATCTGTTACGGTTTCATCAGGAAAACATGAGCGGATCACTTTCTCACTAAAGTTTCTACTTCACTTAAAATCTGAAGATTTTAAGTGAAGTAGAAACTTTTTTGAAGAAATAAAAGCTTTTATTTCTTCAAAAAAGTACAAAACTAAAGGAAATATAGAAAATTTTTCAAATACAGTAAAGAATTTTTCTTTTGTCAAGTTTCTTATCTCAGATTTTTTCTTCTGGCTTCGATGTAAATGATGAAAAATGTTTTAAAAGTTTTTTTTTCATTCTGATCTACGAAAGAGAAATAAGTTTAGAAAACTAAAAAGTTCTTTATCTTTCTGTGTCAAAGATCTACGATGCTAAAAGATGCTCAACACTCATGTCTGTCCTTCAGGTTGACATGAAGGACATGTCCAACCTGGGACAGACATGCAGGTGGCGTCTCAGCTCAGTGCTGCCATCAGCATGTTGGAGGTAAAAGCAGCATGCAGGGCGGAGACGGAGACGGAAATGGAGACAGAGACGAAGACGGAGACAGAGACAGAAATGGAGACAGAGACAGAAATGGAGACAGAGACGGGAGATGGATGAGTCTGAAGAATCAGGTCAAAGTCTGGACCATAAAAACTGATTCAGCAGAACCAGAGCAGAACCAGAGCTTTAATATCTGCTCAGGATAAACATCGAATATCTTCCCTCTGATTGCTGACCAATAGTTTCATCTCTGACCTGATTGGCTGCAGAAAAAAAATTTTTCTTTTATCAACAGGAATTAATAATCTGGAACCAAAATCAGATCAAACAGGAGACAGGAAGTGTCTCCGTCTTCTGTTGTGTCCAAAATCAGAGACATCATCACTGAGACATGATGCTGATCAGAGGGACGAGGACAAGACAGCAAAGACAGAACCTGATCCAGAAACCTGGAGCGAAACCTGCGGTGCAGCTTAGGGTGGAGCTTCAGGTGGAGCTTAGGGTGGAGCTTCAGGTGGAGCTTAGGGTGGAGCTACATTTGGAGCTACAGGTGGACCATAGGGTGGAGCTTCAGGTGGAGCTACAGGTGGAGCTTAGGGTGGAGCTTCAGGTGGAGCTTCAGGTGGAGCTACAGGAGGAGCTTAGGGTGGAGCTTCAGGTGGAGCTACAGGTGGAGCTTAGGGTGGAGCTTCAGGTGGAGCTTCAGGTGGAGCTACAGGAGGAGCTTAGGGTGGAGCTTCAGGTGGAGCTTAGGGTGGAGCTTCAGGTGGAGCTTAGGGTGGAGCTACATTTGGAGCTACAGGTGGACCATAGGGTGGAGCTTCAGGTGGAGCTACAGGTGGAGCTTAGGGTGGAGCTTCAGGTGGAGCTTCAGGTGGAGCTACAGGAGGAGCTTAGGGTGGAGCTTCAGGTGGAGCTTAGGGTGGAGCTTCAGGTGGAGCTTAGGGTGGAGCTACATTTGGAGCTACAGGTGGACCATAGGTGGAGCTTCAGGTGGAGCTACAGGTGGAGCTTAGGGTGGAGCTTAGGGTGGAGCTACATTTGGAGCTACAGGTGGACCATAGGGTGGAGCTTCAGGTGGAGCTACAGGTGGAGCTTAGGGTGGAGCTTCAGTGGAGCTTAGGGTGGAGCTTCAGGTGGAGCTCAGGGTGGAGCTACAGGTGGAGCTTAGGGTGGAGCTTCAGGTGGAGCTTAGGGTGGAGCTACAGGTGGAGCTTAGGGTGGAGCTTCAGGTGGAGCTCAGGGTGGAGCTACAGGTGGAGCTTAGGGTGGAGCTACAGGTGGAGCTTCAGGTGGAGCTTAGGGTGGAGCTTCAGGTGGAGCTCAGGGTGGAGCTACAGGTGGAGCTTAGGGTGGAGCTACAGGTGGAGCTCAGGGTGGAGCTACAGGTGGAGCTTAGGGTGGAGCTACATTTGGAGCTACAGGTGGAGCTACAGGTGGAGCTTCAGGTGGAGCTACAGGAGGAGCTTAGGGTGGAGCTTAGGGTGGAGCTACAGGTGGAGCTACAGGTGGAGCTTAGGGTGGAGCTACATTTGGAGCTACAGGTGGAGCTTCAGGTGGAGCTACAGGAGGAGCTTCAGGTGGAGCTTAGGGTGGAGCTACAGGTGGAGCTTCAGGTGGAGCTTAGGATGGAGCTACAGGTGGAGCTCAGGGTGGAGCTACAGGTGGAGCTTAGGGTGGAGCTACAGGTGGAGCTTAAGGTGGAGCTACAGGTGGAGCTTAGGATGGAGCTTCAGGTGGAGCTTCAGATGGAGCTTAGGGTGGAGCTACAGGTGGAGCTTAGGGTGGAGCTTCAGGTGGAGCTTAGGGTGGAGCTACAGATGGAGCTTAGGGTGGAGCTACAGGTGGAGCTACAGGTGGAGCTTCAGGTGGAGCTTCAGGTGGAGCTATAGGTGGAGCTTAGGGTGGAGCTACAGGTGGAGCTTCAGGTGGAGCTTAGGTTGGAGCTACAGGTGGAGCTTAGGGTGGAGCTACAGGTGGAGCTACAGGAGGAGCTTAGGGTGGAACTTCAGGTGGAGCTTAGGGTGGAGCTACAGGTGGAGCTTAGGGTGGAGCTACAGGTGGAGCTTAGGGTGGAGCTACAGGAGGAGCTTAGGGTGGAGCTACAGGTGGAGCTACAGGTGGAGCTTAGGGTGGAGTACCATTTGGAGCTACAGGTGGAGCTTAGGGTGGAGCTACATTTGGAGCTACGGGTGGAGCTACAGGTGGAGCTTAGTGTAGAGCTACAGGTGGAGCTTAGGGTGGAGCTACAGGTGGAGCTTCAGGTGGAGCTTAGGGTGGAGCTACAGATGGAGCTTAGGGTGGAGCTACAGGTGGGGCTACAGGTGGAGCTTCAGGTGGAGCTATAGGTGGAGCTTCAGGTGGAGCTTAGGGTGGAGCTTAGGGTGGAGCTTCAGGTGGAGCTTCAGGTGGAGCTTAGGGTGGAGCTACAGGTGGAGCTTAGGGTGGAGCTACAGGTGGAGCTTCAGGTGGAACTATAGGTGGAGCTTCAGGTGGAGCTTCAGGTGGAGCTTAGGGTGGAGCTACAGGTGGGGCTACAGGTGGAGCTTCAGGTGGAGCTATAGGTGGAGCTTCAGGTGGAGCTACAGGTGGAGCTTCAGGTGGAACTATAGGTGGAGCTTCAGGTGGAGCTTCAGGTGGAGCTTAGGGTGGAGCTACAGGTGGGGCTACAGGTGGAGCTTCAGGTGGAGCTATAGGTGGAGCTTCAGGTGGAGCTTAGGGTGGAGCTACAGGTGGAGCTTCAGGTGGAACTATAGGTGGAGCTTCAGGTGGATTTTCAGGTGGAGCTTAGGGTGGAGCTACAGGTGGAGCTTCAGGTGGAACTATAGGTGGAGCTTCAGGTGGATTTTCAGGTGGAGCTTAGGGTGGAGCTACATGTGGAGCTACAGGTGGAGCCTCAGGTGGAGCTTCAGGTGGAGCTTTGGGCCTGCAGCTGTTTCCAGCTTCAGCAGTCACTGTGCATTAAGGTGTTAGTAGTAGCCACTAATTATAAACTGTTAGCGTTTAGCATTAGCTTGTAACTCTTTCCCATTAGCTGCTAGCATTTAGCCATTAGCTGTTAGCCGCTAGCTGTCTTTCTGAAATATGAAGAACAGCTCCAGCGTTTCTGGTCCAATCATCTTCTGTCCATTCCTGCTAACATCACTTTGTTGCTTTCTCACCAGTTGCTCCAGTGTGAGCAGCACTTCACCAGTCAGAGGACTTTGATTAGACCATCAGGAGGAACAGTTTAGCTCCTTCTCCTGGTTTCCAGACTAACTGTTCATGTTCAGACAAATGGACGTTTCTCAGATGTTCCAGGTCACATGACCCAAGTTCCTGTCCAGGTTCTGGACATCAGACGGAGCGCCAGGTTCCCCAGCAGGACCCAACAGGTCAAAGGTCAGAGAGAACCAATGGATGAACAGCAGAGAGACAGATGTGTAGTCAAGTGTGTGTAGAGTGTGTGTAGAGTGTGTGTAGAGTGTGTGTAGAGTGTGTGTAGAGTGTGTGTAGAGTGTGTGCTGGCGGCTGCTGCGTGTGTTTCAGTCGAGTCTCATGATGATCAAGGCAGAGGAAGAAAAACCAATCACAGCTGGTGAGGAGAGAGAAACCGCTCTGCCCTGAAGAAACATCAATTCACTCTGCAACACACACACACACACACACACACACACACACACACACACACACACACACACACAGAGAGACACACACGATGCTCATCCTCAGCTCTGACTCCAGACGAGTTTAACGGGGCAAAATGAATCGACGTAGTTGAACATAGACATCGTTAGCCTGCAGGCTGCTAGTTAACAAGCTTAAGGTGCTGTATTGACATTAGCTAGTCATCTTTTAGCTAAAATTAGCTAGTTATCCTTTAGCTAACATTAGCTAGTCATCCTTTAGCTAAAATTAGCTAGTTATCCTTTAGCTAACATTAGCTAGTCATCCTTTAGCTAAAATTAGCTAGTTATCCTTTAGCTAACATTAGCTAGTCATCTTTTAGCTACTTTACCTGCATCCAGCAGTTTCACTAAACTCAGTCTGTTAGTTTGGGGGAAAAACTGTGAAAAGTTCTTTGCATTTTGCTGCCATGATTCTAACACACCTGAGCAGCTCCACCTTTAGCTCCACCTGTAGCTCCACCTGTAGCTCCACCTGAGCAGCTCCACCTGAGCAGCTCCGCCTGTAGCTCCACCCAGGGTCGTAGCGCTCATGTTGCGTTTAAAGGCGGGTCGGCCCCCCCCTCTGTGCCCCCATGCCGCCGGGCCGCTCATCCTGAAGGAACCTTCACATGGCGGTCGGTCTCTTCCTCTCGGTTCGGGTCGCCGGCTGCCGGCTGCCGGTGACTCTGATTGGCTGCAGCCCCGGCGGGTTTGATGCGCTGTGTCATTATCGGCTCTGATGTCATAGAACTGTTTCCTTCAGGGAAGCAGGAAGAGACCAGCAGAGGGACAGAGTCCAGGTTCCGCTTCTCTCTGGTGAAAGTAGAAGATTCAAAATGTTTCCAATAACTTCTGGATGGACCCAGAGAAGCTGGAAACCTTGTAGCTAGAGATCAAAGCCTCAGCATCTCCGGATGAACCCAGGATTTCACAGAAACTGAGTTCAGATGGAACATGGGTCAGAACAGAACCACAGTTCTGCTCTCCCCGGACCGAACTGTCCACTCAGCAACAGAACCTGGTCTGAACTACGGTGTTCCACAAGGCCCCACATTAAGCCCTTCTCTTCTTAGACCTCATATTCTGCTGAGCCACAGCTGGACAGAACCAGAACCAGCAGAACCAGGTCTGGGTTACATTTGGACCAGTCATCAGGTTTACCTGCAGCTGAAATCTGGACCCTCTTTTCATTTTGTACGGTTGGAATGAAGCAGAGAAGCCGAACCGGCGGCTCCACCGAACCTCATGCTCTGCTGCTTTGTCCCAGGATCAGGAGACACAGTGGGAGGTGGAGCATCAGGCCCCCCAACATGGCGGCCATGATGGACGGGGGGGCAAGAGGGGAGGAGCCAAGAGGGGAACTAACAGGTTTAACTGGACACACATTCAGGAGCAGTTCCTCTCAGCAGGGAGCCACTGAGCCGTTAGCCATTAGCGGTTAGCCGTTAGCGGTTAGCGGTTAGCCGTTAGCGGTTTGTTTCTGTTGGGGGATTATTGTAAACTGGAGACGACTCAGCTTTTATTCCCCAGCATTAAAGCATCTGCGCAGCTAGGTGTGTGGTGTGTGTGTGTGTGTGTGTGTGTGTGCAGAAACGTCCCACAGAGAGCCACTTACAGATAAATGACCCCTGACCCTCCACAGCTCCTCACAGCAGATGTAACGTGACCTCACTTCCTGTCAGGCTTCTGTAGTTTATTGGGATTTTAAATCTGAGCATCGCGGCTCGGTTCTGTGGTTCTGTGGTTCTGTGGTTCTGTGGTTCTTCTTACGTTAAGTGGTTTGGGTTGAAGTGAATCCAGCAGGTTCTGCTCCAAAGGTCCAGGTTGATCCTTGATCCTTAATTTAGTTCAGCGTCTCTCTGTTGACAATGAAAAACCTCGGATTCAGTTGAAAATATGGACCAACTGCAGCTTCTGCTTCAGGTCCCACCATGGAGAGCAGAATTTGACCCATGCAGGCAGAGAAAAGGTTTTCCTGAAGGCCTGAGACCGAGGACAATTCATCACCTTGAGCAGATAAAGGCTTCAGCCGACGGCCGGACATCAAAACGGGCTTCTGAGACTACGGTCGCCCAGCATAAACGGAGAATCCTGCGCCCATAAACACAACAAACAAACGGGAGGTGATCAACAAACAGCGGATGGTGATCGGAAAATCCGAAGAAAAACAGGAAAAACTCATAAACGGATCCCGACAGCTGGGCTCCTTCAGACTGGACAATATGTTTGATATGTGTAGCTGCAGACGGTTGGTTTGGTTGTCTCAGCACCCTGAGGTGTCGGCCATGTTGAAGGTGTCGAGTTTGGACCGGATCCCTTCATCCCAGCTGCCAGAACCGGCCTCTGGTTCCGGAACTGGCCTCTGGTTCCGGAACTGGCCTCTGGTTCCAGAACCGCCTCTGGTTCCGGAACTGGCCTCTGGTTACGGAACTGGCCTCTGGTTCCAGAACCGGCCTCTGGTTCCGGAACCGGCCTCTGGTTCCGGAACTGGCCTCTGGTTACGGAACTGGCCTCTGGTTCCAGAACTGGCCTCTGGTTCCAGAACCGGCCTCTGGTTCTGCACAGCGTGATGCTGCAATACGTTCGTCTCTTTGCATTCAGAGCGAGTGATGAAATCCTGACTCAACGCGGCTCCAGCAGCTTTGCTAACTGCAGCTATGAAGAGAAAACAAAGTTTGCTGACTCTGCTGGGCAGAACCGCTTTCCTCTGGAGCTCAGATCGGACTTTTCCTCCGTTGGAAAACAAACAAAGGCTCCGATGTCTGCATCACACATTTAATCCCTTTATTGTTTTTTGTTAATTAAGAAACCAGAAATATCAATTATTGGCCTTTTTACAAACCGTCAACAGGAAACAGTTGAGAAGAACCAGCCGCAGCAGGTGTTCTGTCTGTGCTGGGCGTGTGTGTCGTGTGTGCGTGTCGTGTGCGTGTGTGCTGTGGTGTGTGTGCTGTGTGCTGTGTGTGTGGTCGTGTGTGTGTGTGTGTGCGTGTGTGTGTCGTGCTGCGCGTGTGCGTGTGTATGTGGTGTCTTGTGTTGTCGTGTGTGGTGTGTGCGTGTGGTTGTGTGTTCGTGTGTGTGGTGGTGTGCGTGTGTGTTGTGCTGGTGTGGTGGTGTGTGTGTGTCGTGGGGGTCGTGTTGTGTGTGTGTGTGTGTCGTGTGTGTGTTGTTGTTGTGTGTGTGTTGCGTGTGTGTGCTGTGTGTGTGGTGGCGTGTGTGTTGTGTCGTGTGTGGTGTGTGGTGTGCGTGTGTGTGGTGTGCGTGTGCTGTGTGTGTGTGTGTGTGCGTGTGTGCGTGTGTGTGTGGTGTTGTGTGTGCTGTGTGTGTGGTGTGTTTTGCGTGTGTGTGCTGTGTGTGCGTGTGTGTGTGTGTGGTGTGCGTGTGGGTGTGTGTCGTGTGTGTGTGTGTGTGTGTGTGTGTTGTGTTTGTGCGTGGTGTGTGTGTGTGTGCGTGTGGTGCGTGTGTGTGTGCGTGTGTGTGTGTGTGGTGTGTGCGTGTGTGTGAGCGTGTGCGTGTGCGTGTGTGTGTGTGTGTGTGTGAGTGTGTGCAGCTGAGATTTGTCAGACAATAAAAACCCTCCTTCACAGCAGGAAACTCCAAGGTTCCTCTGTGGCTTTATTGTTGCTCCTGTTGTTCCATGAATTGCTGAGGTCAGCATGTTGTCATCAGCTGAGTTGCTTCCAGAAACGTTCATGAATCTGAAACAGGTTGAGTTTTTCTCTCGTCAGGATGAAGATGTCCTCTCCTCTCGCTGCTGTTTCATGAGTCCCACTAAAGAACCAAATATGATTTTGCTGCATTGAGACGTTTAAGGCCCAAAGTGTCTGATTGGTCATTGACGGACATGAAGACGACTTTATTTAGCCAGAAACTCGGTTCTGAAATCAATCGGGTCCCTCAGTGATGAAGACGAGTCTTCAGCTCGTAGAGGAACCACATATTTCACGGTACCAGGGAGCCGGTACCAGTCAGCTGTAGTGGGCCGGAACCAGGTTGGAACCTCCTGACATCCACCAGCTGATGTTTCTGCCCTCGTCTTTATTGCTGCTTCATCTCATAAAGTGAAACATCTGATCAGTTCTGTGTTTTCTGTGTTTTCTGTATTTTCTGTATTTTGTGTTTTCTGTGTTTTCTGTGTTTTCTATGTTTTATGTGTTTTCTGTATTTTCTGTGATTTCTGTATCTTCTGTATTTTGTATTTTCTGTGTTTTCTGTATTTTGTGTTTTCTGTATGTAGCAGCATAAATGGTACGCTGCCACTTTAAGAGCAATTTCAGCTGCTGCATATAAGCCAACCTTCACCTGACATGAGTCTGTGTGCGTTGTGACGTCAATTGAAGTTGCTTTCTCTGTTTGCACCGTTCTGGGACAGTGTGGCTGTTTTATCATTTGTCGGCTTTAGTAATGTTATTAATGTTAACTGGTTTGTCTGCTTAGCCTCCTTCGCTGCACCTCCAGTATCTGGGTCGATCTGTCCATTCATTCTTTGCTGATAGGAAGGTAAGAGCTTAGCGCGGCTAAGTAACATCTGTTTTATTTAAACAAAACCTTCAGAGTGTTTTTTTTTACAGTTGCACTGTATCTAAGTGGTATTGAAGATCTGATTATTTTGGCATTTATCAGGTCACAGGTAAGCAGCTGCTGCACGTTATATATATATTTTTGTAGCAGTTGTATTAATTTGCTATATTCTTAGCCTCCTGATGGCTCATCGGCATTGAACCTGGAGTGACACTCGCTGCTGTTTTGCCTAATTACAACTTGTTTTAAAAGACCAACTTGAACTTTCCCAGCTTCCGGGAGCATCGATGGCGCTACTGAAGGAATGAATTGCAACATTGTAGCGCCATTGTATCACTGTTTTACTTGTATTGTTTCATTTTTTTGTCTTTCTTTTAGGGACTGAGGCTTCTGTGGTGGCGTGTCTTGTCTTGTCTTGTCTTGCGTGTTTTGTTGGAGCACCTTTTCTTTCTGTTTGCTGTGTTTTTGTAGTGTCTAGGTTGGTCCCTTTTTCTGCACTGGATGTTGTCCCCTTCCCTCACTACTTCCCCACCGGTAAGCCTCAGTTTCCTTTGCAATTTAGACATTTTATAATAAAGCTTGTCGACTGCATTCACTGTTTTAACCATTCAATTTCAGATTATTATTTCAAAAAGAGATCATAAAGTTTAATAAATTTTGTAGAACTTCCTGAATCTTGTCTCCTCATTTTCCAGCAGAACGTACCTGTGTCCTTTAACTACATTTTCCTGGAGTTATTCCAGGTGGCGTTGTTGGTTTATATTTGGGTTCATAATTAGAAAGAAAAGAGAATCTAACCCCCCAGGTTGCCACATGTGTTTTCTGTTTCTGTGTTTTCTTTGTTTTCTGTCCCTCGTCACAGAAAGTGGAGCTTTGTGTCTAGGCCTGTCATGATAACAAATTTTGCTGGACAATTAATTGTCTAAAAAATTATTACAATAAACAATGATATTGTTTCAAGTCCTTTTGACACTGATTTAATGGAAATGACTGTTAATGCATGTGATTTCCTGCCATAGATAGACAATTTATTTTCAAAAAAACATGTAACACTGGAACTGATAAAACTAAACAAAAAGAAAAATAAAATGGATTCTCAGTCTCCATTAACAAAAAACTTACTTGAATACAAACTAAACAACATCCATGATGGGGGGAGTAATTGACAAGTCACATTATTGGTTGGATTTTAATTGGTGTGTATTGCATCCACTGAAAACAACGATGTTAACAAATAAACTGGACAGTTTGCTGCATGTTTAGTGATATTTCCACAGTTGCATCTCGACTGGTCTTGAAATAAAATGCTGAGTCCTCAGCGCCTGAGACTGAGACAAGACCATCAAGAAATGGTCTGAAGACCAAGACTGATCTTGAGTAACTGCCACACGGCACGACGAAGCGATCGAGCCGTTACACCTGGGATTTCTGTCGGCTCAGGTGTCTCTCAGGTTTAGGAAATGGGCCAACAACTCGTGAGCGCTGGACATTAGACTGAGGATGTAGGAGGGGAGGGTCAGTGCAGAGAACTGGAGCTGAGCCTTTGTTCATTCATTCTTTTCTCTCTCAGTTTAATGAAATCTCTTCCCGTCTGCTGTTTCCACGCCAAGGCAGAGACCCGGAGGACGTTTGTGTCGCTGTGATCATTCGTGGGACAGAGAACCATAAAGGAACGTTCTGATTGGATGGGTCTCACCTGAACGCAGCTGAGATAACTAGTAACTAGTTAACTAATCATTACTGCATCTTAACTAGTCCCACCTGGAAACAACTGAGATGACTAGTTACCTAGTTCTCTGGTTAAATAGACAATTAGTCCCATCATCATCATCATCATTGCAGCTGTATCAGAGTTTGTTCCCGTTTTTATGAGTGTGACCTTTGACCTCAGCTGCAGCATGGCGGACAGCAGTTTGGCCGGGTTTCCCGGCGCCTGGATGGGAATATTTTAGAACCTTTAATTGTCCTGCTGAGTCTGATCCAGCTAGAAATGACAACATGAGCCGATTGGTTCTGGATCAGATCAGGAAAACAGCCATGAAGGTTTCTGCAGAAGCTACAGGCCAGATCCACTGAGGGTCCTGGGTAGCCCCGCCCCCTTTCGGTAGCCCCGCCCCTTTTGGTAGCTCCGCCCCCTTTTTGTTTCTTCTACAATGTCTCTAGAGATGGGAGGAGCTTTCCTGGCAGAGAGGCGACGTCTAACAGAACCTCAGATTTCCATTTTTAGACTTTCTCAGACTGAATCGCTGAAGGCGAGAAGCGATGCTCAGGTGTGAGCCGCTCTGCTGATGCCAGGACAGGTGGGGGCGCCGTCCTCAGACGGGACGCGGTGGGTCCACAGTGGGACAGAGGGGCAGTTAAACTGCAGCAGAGCAGTAACTCCAGTCAGTCCAGTTCTGGCCTTTCAGCCAGAAGCTTTTATCCTGCTGCCTGGCTGACACACACTGGGATGCTGCAGGTCCGAAAGGCTCTGCTGCAGGTCCGAAAGGTTCTGCTGCAGGTCCGAAAGGTTCTGCTGATCAACCCCAGCAGCAGACGTCCTTCATGACTTCACTGCTCCTATCAGAGTCTGGGGTAAATCAGCAGCTCTTGACCTTTGACCTCCAGCTGTAGGAGGTCCAGATTTCCCCTGAACAGAAGTTGATGCTTAAAGACCAAGGACTGTTTCAGAACCTGGTACCGAGCCGCTGCAGTCCAGACCCAAACCTTCTGGTTCACGGCTGCTGGCTCTAGTCCAGAACCATCAGAACCACCTCAGAGGGAACTTTAGGTTCTGCTTTGTTGAAACAACAGAAGGAAGTTGAAGAGACCAGGGATCCTTCAGGTTCTGACCCGGTTCTGGCTGGACTGGAAACCTGAGAGCGTTTTGATCATCTCTCCACTCTGTGCTCTGCATACACATTCCTCCTTCTTTTCCATAATTCATGAGTTGCTTAAATTACATCCAGCTCTTGAATGCAGCAGCTCTGAAGCTTTGAAGCTCCGAGCCAATCGGGTCCTGCTGGTTCTGTTGGTCCGGTCCAGTCCGGCCACTGTGTTCATCTTGCTGCTTTCTGCAGAGCGTTTATTGTATCAGCTACCATTAATCATGATGGATTTATGATCTTAATAATCATTTTCATTTCTTGTTGTAACTGAAAATAAATGTTTAAAATTCCCCAAACTGTTGGATATGTTAGTTTTACTTTTTACTGTGCAATGAGTGAATCAATGAAAATGGTGAATAAGTGATGAATGACGTCACTGTGAGCAGCTAGTGATGCTAACTTCCTGTGACTGTCGTAGTAAAGAAGCAGCTCAGAGTGATTCTGAGGAATCATGTTTGACTGGGAGGAACCGGGGCAGTGGGGGGCAGTGAGGGTGTGAGGGGTAGTGGGAGGCTGTGGGGGCAGTGAGGGCAGTGAGGGCAAGGGCAGTGAGGGGTAGTGAGGGCGTGAGGGCATGAGGGGTAGTGGGAGGCTGTGGGGGGCAGTGAGGGGCAGTGAGGGGCAGTAAGGGGCAGTGAGGGGTAGTGAGGGGCAGTGAGGGGCAGTGAGGGGTAGTGGGAGGCTGTGGGGGGCAGTGAGGGGCAGTGGGGGCAGTGGGAGCTGTGGGGGGTAGTGAGGGGTAGTGGGGGGCAGTGAGGGGCAGTGAGGGGTAGTGGGGGGTAGTGGGGGGCAGTGGGAGGCTGTGGGGGGCAGTGAGGGGCAGTGAGGGGCAGTAAGGGGCAGTGAGGGGTAGTGAGGGGCAGTGAGGGGTAGTGAGGGGCAGTGGGGGGCAGTGAGGGGCAGTGAGGGGCAGTGAGGGGCAGTGAGGGGTAGTGGGGGGTAGTGTGGGGGCAGTGGGAGGCAGTGAGGGGCAGTGGGGGGCAGTGAGGGGCAGTGGGAGGCTGTGGGGGGCAGGCGTGAGGGGGGCAGTGGGGGGTAGTGAGGGGCAGTGGGGGGTAGTGAGGGGCAGTGGGGGGTAGTGAGGGGTAGTGAGGGGCAGTGGAGGGGCAGTGAGGGGTAGTGAGGGGTAGTGAGGGGATGAGGTGGGGGCAGTGGGGGGCAGTGAGGGGCAGTGAGGGGTAGGGGAGATGGGGGGCAGTGTGTGGGGGCAGTGGGGGTCTGTTCCCAGCTCCCCTCCCAGTTTAACACCTTGTAGAATCGGCTGTGTAAACAGGAAGTGACATTAAGCCCCGCCTCCATCAGAACCAGAACCCGGTGGTTCTGCTGCGACCCAGTCTGGCCCGGCAGTGGGCGGTTCTGGTCGGGCTCTGAAGCTGCTCTTTGTTTTTCTCACATTGTCCTTTGCGGCTCGTTATTCTATGTCTCTTGCTTTAACTAGGTCAGCGCCGCTGCTCCGGTTTGGGTTTCATTGTTGCTGTTTTCTCTACTATTTGGGTCGTGCATCACTGCTGGATGTGTTCTGGTTCCTCCTGGTTCTGATCAGCCATCAGTAATCCAGAATCCACTGGTTCTGCCCTTTGTTGGGTCTTCCTGTGATCAGGCAGGAAGGAAACCTTCATGGTTTTTAATTTGCCTTTTTATCAAAAATCCCCGTCCTGACACCATTTGTTCTGACTGCGCTTTGACCCGGTTCTGACCCAACCTGCTGCTGCCAGGAGTTCTGGGGGAGATTTTGAGCTTTACTGTGAAAAGATCTTTAGCTCAATAAATCAAGATAATTGTGGAAGAAAAGCTGTCAAACACCTGAGGCCCCTTGCAGAATGGTTAGAATGGCCTAGTCAAAGTCCTGATGTTATGTTCATGGAGCTTTTAGAGAAGGATGTGAAAACGTTCATTCTGCAGATGCTGCCACACTTTTCAGAAGCTCCTGGTGCTGCGCTGTGTCTGACTGCGGGTCTGTCCTCGTCTCCCTCCTCCCGGACAGATGGAGCTGGATGGGTGTGTCCTTCCCTCCTTCCCTCCTTCCCTCCTTCCCTCCTTCCCTCCTTCATCCTCCATCCGGCGGGAACAGCGCAGGATTCCGGGCTCAGATTCTAACTTTGGATGTCCGTGGAAAAGCCCGCGTGGGAGGAAGGCTGGATGTTCCTGCGTGGATGTTGGAGTGATGGCAGAGTGACGCCGCGGAGCTCGGAACCGGATCATCCCGGGCTGCATCTCTGGCTGCGGGGAAAGTTGCTGCAGCTGCTGCATCATTTGCTGCAGCGCGGATCGGATTAACCGGACCGGACCCGAAAGGCTGCGGAGCAGAAAGCGGAGCGGGGAGCCGGACCCCGCCCGAACCGCCCGAACCGGAGGCACCGGAGGAACCGGAGAACGGAGAACCGGAGGAACAGCAGGAGCCGCTTCCCGTCCCTGTGGAGCGGCGCGCACGAACCAGGACCGGAATCCTGCGGAGCTCCTGGTCCTGGTCCTGGTTCTGGTCCTGGTTCTGGTCCTGGTTCTGGGTTTGTCTTCACTGCGGGCCGGTGGGTCTGCAGGAGAACCGGCCAGCGGAGAGCAGCTCGGCTCAAGGACACTCCGGGATCCACCGCCGTGGTTCTGTCCGTGGTTCTGGTTCCGTCCCCAGAGACTCTCGCTGAGGCGCCGTTTCCACGCGTGGAGCTCCGGGGGGGAGCGGGGGGGCCAAGTGGGAAGAGCTGTTGGAATTTTCCATGGATTCTTTTGTCCGGATCAGCGGGAATCTCTGACCTGAACACCTGATCTCCTTTCTCATCAGTGCACGTCACACGCACGCGCTTCTGCCTTTTATTCCCAGAAATCGGCCGAGGAATCTGTCCTCCGTGGACGTGGGGGTGGGGGGGGGGGGGGGTTGGAAAAGCTGCTGATCTGCGGGGGCGCCGGCTTGTCATTCAGCTCCTATCAGTTCATCCAGGAGGAAGAGGAGGAGGAAGAGGAGCTGGACATCCATGACGGTGAGGCTGGTATTACTGCAGTGTGTGTGTGTGTGTGTGTGTGTGTGTGTGTGTGTGTGTGTGTGTGTGTGTGTGTTGTGTGTGTGTGGTGTGTGTGTGTGTGTGTGTGTGTGTGTGTGTGTGTGTGTGAGTGTGTGGTGTGTTTGTGTGTGTGTGGTGTGTGTGTGTGTGGTGTGTGTGTGTGTGTGTGGTGTCTTTTTGGTTCCCAGGAAATGAATCATTGAAATCTGATGAGGCTGAGGACAATTCACCGCTCAGGACCGGGCTGCTCGCTCTGCGCATGCGCAGCTTCTCTGGGTCCAAATGGTTCTGGTCAGATCCGCAGCGGTTCGGCTGACTGACATCTCCTCTCTGGTTCTGTGCTCTGATTGGTTGTAGCGGAGGTGTAGTAGTCATGGGGGAGCGTGTCCGCAGTGCGTGTGCGCGCGCACGCAGCCGGAGGAAGAGGAGGAGCTGATGAAGAGTTAAAGATCAAAACCAAACAGATAAAAATGATTCATGTTGAATTTAAACAGGCACCGGATGTTACGTCACTGCGGGCCGCTGCCCGCCAGCTCCGCTCCGACCATCTGACCCGGTTCAGGTTCAGACTGGAAGAAGAAGCTCCGGTTGGTCGTCAACAGATTCAGAACCATCTGAAATCTCATGTTTGCTTCATTTTCTGCAGCTTCTACAAAATAATTTCTAAATAAATCCAGAAGCGAAGAAATAAATTCTCCTTTCAAAGGGATCAGATTCTAGATCAGATTCTAGATCAGGACTTTCAGTTGTTAACATGACAGACTGTGCATTTCACACACACTCACACACACACACACACACACTCACACACACACAAACACACACACACACACACACACACACACACACACACTCTCTCTCTCTCTGCCTCAGCAGCTCTAATCTCAGAAACCATCTGGGAGGATCTTCCTCCTCCTGTAATAAAGGTTCTGCTGGTTCTGTTCGGCACCACAAGCTTCACTATCTGGGTGAAATGCGGACCTGCAGAACCACGTGAAGAACCGAAGTCACGGATTAAAAACATCTTCATGGATGTTTCTCCTGGTCTACAGATCTGGTGTTTGTAGCTCTATGATTGTCCATGTTGAACTCAGGTGGTGTGTGTGTGTGTGTGTGTGTGTGTGTGTGTGTGTGTGTGTGTGTGTGTGTGTGTGTGTGTGTGTGTGAGTGTGTGAGGACAGCTGGGTGGGTTCTGACTGCAGGTTGCTGGGTCTGGTTCTGGTCGTATAGAACCTCAGCTTCCTCTCTAAGCAGAATTAATCTGATGTTTAATCCCCACATGGAGTTTAGCTCCGCCCCTCCGGTCCATCTGGCCATCCAGGCTCCGCCCCCTGACCCCGCTGACCTCACTAAGTAAGGCTGCTCTCTCCTCTGAGCCGGTTCTTTGCTGCATTTTCCTTAGGCACTGAGTCCAACTGGGACCAGAACCAGAACCAATCGGAACCAAAGTCCAGATTCATGTTGATGTTACAGCAAGAAAAAAGACAAAAGAGCAAAGCAACGTATTGAAAGTGTTGTTGTCTCCAGAACCTGCTGGTTCCGGTTGGACCTGATGGTCCAGAACCTGCTGGTTCTGGTTAGACCTGATCCAGAACCTGCTGGTTCCAGTTGGACCTGATCCAGAACCCGCTGGTTCCGGTTGGACCTGATCCAGAACCTACTGGTTCTGGTTGGACCTGATGATCCAGAACCTGCTGGTTCCGGTTGGACCTGATGGTCCAGAACCTGCTGGTTATGGTTAGACCTGATCCAGAACCTGCTGGTTCCAGTTGGACCTGATCCAGAACCCGCTGGTTCCGGTTGGACCTGATCCAGAACCTACTGGTTCTGGTTGGACCTGATGATCCAGAACCTGCTGGTTCCGGTTGGACCTGATGATCCAGAACCTGCTGGTTCCAGTTGGACCTGATCCAGAACCCGCTGGTTCCGGTTGGACCTGATCCAGAACCTGCTGGTTCTGGTTGGACCTGATCCAGAACCCGCTGGTTCCGGTTGGACCTGATGGTCCAGAACCTGCTGGTTCTGGTTAGACCTGATCCAGAACCTGCTGGTTCCAGTTGGACCTGATCCAGAACCTGCTGGTTCGGTTGGACCTGATCCAGAACCTACTGGTTCGGTTGGACCTGATGGTCCAGAACCTGCTGGTTCTGGTTGGACCTGTGATCCAGAACCTGCTGGTTCCAGTTGGACCTGATCCAGAACCCGCTGGTTCCGGTTGGACCTGATCCAGAACCTGCTGGTTCTGGTTGGACCTATGATCCAGAACCTGCTGGTTCCGTTGGACCTGATGATCCAGAACCTGCTGGTTCAGGTTGGACCTGATCCAGAACCGCTGGTTCCGGTTGGACCTGATCCAGAACCTGCTGGTTCGGACTGATAGACTTGGTTCCTTGGACCTGATGATCCAGAACCTGGCTGGTTGCCGATCGACTGTGGTTGGTTGACCTGATCCAGAACCTGCTGGTTCGGTTGGACCTGATATCCAGAACCTGCTGGTTCCGGTTGACTGATCCAGATGCTGGTTTGTTGGCTGATCGGACCTGCCGGTTGTGGGTTGTCTGTGGCTGAGGACAGCAGAGGACAGGAGTTGGACTCCCTGATTCTACTGAAGCCACTGATCCCGTCGTTCTGCTCTCAGCTGGTTCTGCCCCAGCAGGGGCAACAAGGGACAATCAGGGGGAACAAGGGCAACATGGGGCAACAAGGGGCAACAAGGGACAATAAGGGGCAATAAGAGGCAACAAGGGAAAAAAGGGGCAATAAGGGGAAACAAGTGGCAACAAGGGGCAATAAGAGGCAACAAGGGCAATAAGAGGCAACAAGGGCAATTAGGGGCAACAAGAGGCAACAAGGGGCAATAAGAGGCAACAAGAGGCAATAAGAGGCAACAAGGCTCAATAAGAGGCAACAAAGGCAATAAGGAGCAATAAGGGGCAATAAGAGGCAACAGGGGTCAATAAGGGGCAACAAGCGGGAACAAGAGGCAACAAGGGGCAACAAGAAGCAACAAGGGGCAATAAGGGGCAACAAGAGGCAACAAGGGGCAACAAAGGGCATCAAGGGGCAATAAGTGGCAACAAGGGGCAACAATAGGCAACAAGGGGCAACAAGAGGCAACAAGGGGCAATAAGGGGCAACAAGAGGCAACAAGGGGCAATAAGAGGCAACAAGAGGCAATAAGAGGCAACACGGGCAATAAGAGGCAACAAGGGCAATTAGGGGCAATAAGAGGCAACAACAGGCAATAAGGAGCAATAAGGGGCAATAAGAGGCAACAGGGGTCAATAAGGGGCAACAAGAAGCAACAAGGGGCAATAAGGGGCAACAATAGGCAACAAGAGGCAACAAGGGGCAACAAAGGGCATCAAGGGGCAATAATAAGCAACAAGGGGAGATAAAAGGCAACAAGGGGCAATAAGAGGCAACAAGGGGCAACAATAGGCAACAAGGGGCAACAAGAGGCAACAAGGGGCAATAAGGGCAACAAGAGGCAACAAGGGGCAATAAGAGGCAACAAGAGGCAATAAGAGGCAACACGGGCAATAAGAGGCAACAAGGGCAATTAGGGGCAATAAGAGGCAACAAGAGGCAATAAGAGGCAACAAGAGGCAACAAGGGGCAATAAGAGGCAACAGGGGTGAATAAGGGGCAACAAGTGGGAACAAGAGGCAACAAGGGGCAACAAGAAGCAACAAGGGGCAATAAGGGGCAACAATAGGCAACAAGAGGCAACAAGGGGCAACAAAGGGCATCAAGGGGCAATAAGAAGCAACAAGGGGCAATAAAAGGCAACAAGGGGCAATAAGAGGCAACAAGGGGCAACAATAGGCAACAAGGGGCAACAAGAGGCAACAAGGGGCAATAAGGGGCAACAAGAGGCAACAAGGGGCAATAAGGGGCAACAAGAGGCAACAAGGGGCAATAAGAGGCAACAAGAGGCAATAAGAGGCAACATGGGCAATAAGAGGCAACAAGGGCAATTAGGGGCAATAAGAGGCAACAAGAGGCAAACCTGGGATTCCTGCTGCAGCATCATTCGGACTGCAGCATCATTCAGATTACAGCATCATTCAGACTGCAGCATCATTCAGAGTGCAGCATCAATCAGACTGCAGCATCATTCGGACTGCAGCATAATTCAGATACAGCATCATTCAGACTGCAGCATCATTCAGACTACAGCATCATTCGACTGCAGCATCATTCGGACTGAAGCATCATTTGGACTGCAGCATCATTCGGACTGCAGCATCATTCAGACTGCAGCATCATTCAGACTACAGCATCATTCGGACTGCAGCATCATTTGAACTGCAGCATCATTCAGACTGCAGCGTCATTCGGACTGCAGCATAATTCGGATTGCAGCATCATTCGGACTGCAGCATCATTCAGAGTGCAGCATCAATCAGACTGCAGCATCATTCGGACTGCAGCATAATTCAGACTGCAGCATCATCCAGACTACAGCATCATTCGGACTGCAGCATCATTCGGACTGAAGCATCATTTGGACTGCAGCATCATTCGGACTGCAGCATCATTCAGACTGCAGCATCATTCAGACTACAGCATCATTCGGACTGCAGCATCATTTGAACTGCAGCATCATTCAGACTGCAGCGTCATTCGGACTGCAGCATCATTCGGATTGCAGCATCATTCGGACTGCAGCATCATTCAGAGTGCAGCATCATTCAGAGTGCAGCATTATTCGTGCTGCATCATTCAGACTGCAGCATCATTCGGAGTGCATCATCATTCAGACTGCAGCATCATTCGGACTACAGCATCATTCGGACTGCAGCATCATTCGGACTGCAGCGTCATTCAGACTGAAGCATCATTTGGACTGCAGCATCATTCGGACTGCAGCATCATTCAGACTGCAGCATAATTCAGACTACCGCATAATTCGGACTGCAGCATCATTCGAACTGCAGCATCATTCAGACTGCAGCATAATTCGGAGTGCAGCGTCATTCGGACTGCAGCATGATTCGGAATGCAGCATCATTCGGACTGCAGCATCATTCAGACTGCAGCATAATTCGGAGTGCAGCATCATTCAGAATGCAGCATAATTCGGACTGCAGCATCATTCAGAATGCAGCATCATTCGGACTGCAGCATCATTCTCACTGCAGCATCATTCGGACTGCTGCTTCATTCGGACTGCAGCATCATTCAGACTGCAGCATGATTCGGACTGCAGCATCATTCAGACTGCAGCATGATTCAGAGTGCAGCATCATTCGGACTGCAGCATAATTCTGACTGCAGCATCATTCGGACTGCAGCTTCATTCGGACTGCAGCACCAAGCTGTCCCTGAAGGTCTCAGTGAGGACAGTCGGCGCCATCTGCAGCATCGGACCGGGTTTCCGTGAGGATCCAGTTTCTCAGACACAGCGAGCCGAACAGGAAACTCTGCCTGAACGTCGGAACCGCCATCACTGCACCCAAACAACATGTAGTGGAACCAGAAACACCTCCAGAACATTGACCGGAACCAGAGACCCTGATGGCGCCGGTTCTGACAGAGCCGGACCCAGACATGATGGGGGGACAGGAGACATGAGGAGGACATGGAGGACAGCAGAAAATCAGTTTGGGATAAAAGTCAGGAGCAGAGAACAGACAGAACTAGCCGATCTGGATGAGAGGCAGGACCGATCTTGGCCTGGTTCTGCTAACAGAAGCTGCAGAATCAGGTTCTGGACCCAGAATCACCTTCAGACGTCCTTCATCAAGAGCCTTGGACCCTGTTGAGACACCGAGAGACACCTGAATGGACCGGACAGTTAAACATCGACAGACAGGCCTAGATAGTGGGCGTGGCCTTGGCAGTGGGCGTGGCCTTGACAGAGGGCGTGGCCTTGGTACTGGTCAGTTTATTCACAGTCCAGTGAGGGTGTGAATACTTTCATCATGACTATCAACCTGTTGATAAAAACATTCTTTATTTTTACTGCAGTTATTTTGGGATAAATGTCTGAACTATTTCAGTTACAAGGGACGATTTAACGGTGCTAAACTCTGGACTCTCTGGTCTGGACTCTGTTCTGGACTCTCTGGTCTGGACTCTGGTCTGGACTCTGGTCTGGACTCTCTGTTCTGGACTCTCTGTTCTGGACTCTGGTCTGGACTCTGGTCTGGACTCTCTGTCTGGACTCTCTGTTCTGGACTCTGGTCTGGACTCTGGTCTGGACTCTCTGTTCTGGACTCTGTCTGGACTCTCTGTTCTGGACTCTGGTCTGGACTCTGGTCTGGACTCTGGTCTGGACTCTGGTCTGGACTCTCTGTTCTGGACTCTGTCTGGACTCTGGTCTGGACACTCTGTTCTGGACTCTCTGTTCTGGACTCTGTCTGGACTCTGTCTGGACTCTGGTCTGGACTCTGGTCTGGACTCTCTGTTCTGGACCTCTGGTCTGGACTCTCTGTTCTGGACTCTCTGGTCTGGACTTCTGGTCTGACTCTCTGGTCTGGACTCTGGTCTGGACTCGTCTGGTGTCTGGACTCTCTGTCTGGATCTCTGGTCTTGGACTCTGGTCTGGACTCTGGTCTGGACTCTCTGTTCTGGATCTCTGTTCTGGACTCTGGTCTGGACTCTGGTCTGGACTCTGTTCTGGACTCTCTGTTCTGGACTCTGGTCTGGACTCTGGTCTGGACTCTCTGTTCTGGACTCTGGTCTGGACCTGTCTGGACTTCTGGTCTGGACTCTCTGTTCTGGACTCTTGTTCTGGACTCTGGTCTGGACTCTGGTCTGGACTCTCTGTCTGGGACTCTTTTCTGGACTCTGGTCTGGACTTGGTTGACTCTGTCTGGACTCTGGTCTGGACTCTCTGTTCTGGACTCTCTGTTCTGGACTCTGTCTGGACTCTGGTCTGGACTCTGGTCTGGACTCTCTGTTCTGGACTCTCTGTTCTGGACTCTGGTCTGGATTCTCTGGTCTGGACTCTGTCTGACTCTCTGGTCTGGACTCTCTGTTCTGGACTCTGTCTGGACTCTCTGGTCTGGACTCTGGTCTGGACTCTCTGTTCTGGACTCTCTGTTCTGGACTCTGGTCTGGACTCTGGTCTGGACTTCTCTGTCTGGACTCTCTGTTCTGGACTCTGTCTGGATCTGTCTGGACTCTGGTCTGGACTCTGGTCTGGACCTCTGTCTGGACTCTCTGTCTGGACTCTGTCTGATTCTGGTCTGACTCTCTGTTCTGGTCTGGACTCTGGTCTGGACTCTGGTCTGGACTCTGGTCTGGACTCTCTGTTCTGGACTCTCTGTTCTGGACTCTGGTCTGGACTCTGGTCTGACTCTGTCTGACGTTGACTCTGTCTGGACTCTGGTCTGGACTCTGGCTCTGGTCTAGACTCTGTTCTGGACTCTGGTCTGGACTCTGGTCTGGACTCTGGTCTGGACTCTCGTTCTGGACTTCTGGTTCTGGACTCTGTTCTGGACTCTGTTCTGGACTTCTGTTCTGGACTCTCTGTTCTGGACTCTGTCTGGACTCTGTCTGACTCTGTTCTGGACTCTCTGCTGTTCTGGACTCTCTGTTCTGGACTCTCTGTTCTGGACTTCTGGTCTGGACTCTCTGTTCTGGACTCTGTTCTGGACTCTCTGGTCTGGACTCTCTGGTCTGGACTCTGGTCTGGACTCTCTGTTCTGGACTCTGATCTGGACTCTGGCTGGACTCTCTGTTCTGGACTCTGTTCTGGACTCTCTGTTCTGGACTCTCTGTTCTGGACTCTCTGGTCTGGATCTCTTCGGGTTTCTGGACTCTCTGGTCTGGACTCTGATCTGGACTCTGATCTGGACTCTGGTCTGGACTCTCTGTTCTGGACTCTGTTCTGGACTCTCTGTTCTGGACTCTGTTCTGGACTCTGTTCTGGACTCTGTTCTGGACTCTGTTCTGGACTCTCTGTTCTGGACTCTGTTCTGGACTCTCTGTTCTGGACTCTCTGTTCTGGACTCTCTGTTCTGGACTCTCTGTTCTGGGACTCTCTGGTCTGGACTCTCTGTTCTGGACTCTGTTCTGGACTCTCTGGTCTGGACTCTCTGGTCTGGACTCTGGTCTGGACTCTCTGTTCTGGACTCTGATCTGGACTCTGGGCTGGACTCTCTGTTCTGGACTCTGTTCTGGACTCTCTGTTCTGGACTCTCTGTTCTGGACTCTCTGGTCTGGACTCTCTGGTCTGGACTCTGATCTGGACTCTGATCTGGACTCTGGTCTGGACTCTCTGTTCTGGACTCTGTTCTGGACTCTCTGGTCTGGACTCTCTGGTCTGGACTCTGGTCTGGACTCTCTGTTCTGGACTCTGTTCTGGACTCTGATCTGGACTCTGGTCTGGACTCTGGTCTGGACTCTGTGTTCTGTGTTGGGCACCAAGTGGACCTCACTCTGAGGCCGTCAGCTGCCTCCAGCGCCTTCGGACCAGTTTTCTGCCGTCCTTCTAGATTGGAGCTCATGAAAACTTTCTTCAGGCTGCATGATTCTCTGCTGAGTTTCCTTCTGCTCGTCCTCCGTCACGGAACCAACGATTTCCTCCAAATCGAACCAGATGATCGATTCCTCAGCTGGTGAATCCTGGCTGGAAGGACTAACGGGCAGAACCAAGGTTCGCTTCTGGTTCTGGTTGCTTCTGGAGGGTTCTTCCAGGCCGAACCTGACTCGATGTTTACCCAACCTGATTGGGCCATCAGTGATCCAGCTCATCCATCCAGCGGTTCTGGATCGGTCTTGATGGAGGATCCACCTTCATGTAAAGTTAATAAAAACGGAGAAGCAGAAAGATTTGAGCAGAAATCTGACAAAGGAAATAAGACCAGAGACACAGAACATGGTACATTCACTGATGAAGATGATGATGATGATGATGATGGTGATGATGATGATGATGATGATGATGATGGATATGATGGGGATGATGATGATGATGATGGTGATGATGATGATGATGGTGATGATGATGATGGATATGATGTGATGATGATGATGATGATGGTGATGATGATGATGATGATGATGATGGTGGTGATGATGATGATGGATATGATGGTGATGATGATGATGATGATGGTGATGATGATGATGATGATGGTGGTGATGATGGTGATGATGATGATGATGGTGGTTATGATGGTGATGATGATGATGATGGTGGTGATGATGATGATGGATATGATGGTGATGATGATGATGATGATGTGATGATGATGATGATGGTGGTGATGATGGTGATGATGGTTATGATGGTGATGATGATGATGATGGTGGTGATGATGATGATGATGGATATGATGGTGATGATGATGATGATGATATGATGGTGATGATGATGATGGTGGTTATGATGTGATGATGATGATGATGATGATGATGGTGGTGATGATGATGATGGATATGATGTGATGATGATGATGATATGATGGTGATGATGATGATGGTGGTATGATGGTGATGATGTGATGATGATGATGATGATGATGATGATGATGATGATGATGATGATGATGATGATGGATATGATGATGATGATGGTGACAGTGATCTTGTGTGAAGAGGAAGAGCTGGAGGCCTTGAGCTGCATGAGAGGAAGATCAGAGAAGCTCCATTAGTCCAGCAGGTGAGGAACGTGACTCTGTATTCGGCTGTACTTGTGAGTTCCGGTTCCACTGTGTCTCAGTTTGATGAAGAAAATGTTCCGTGACGGTTGAAACATCAGAACCGTCACAGCGGCTCAGGATCTTCGCTCCGCCCGACGCTCCGTCTTCCTGCTGCGGAACACGGAGACGTTTCATGCTGACTGAATATCGGCTTTAGTTCAGTTCTTTTTCTCCAACCTCCAGTTTTAAACCAACCGATTCTTCTCTCTTGAATCTGATTGGAGGAACTTTAGTCAAAGCGTCACATCCGATTGGCCGACTATTGCTGCAGCCAATCAAAAGGCTCAAAATGTAAATATGAACAGTTCAGTTTGTTCCTGAAGGCATCTAGCTTTGTGTCTGTGACGTCACAACGTTTCCTGTGAAGAGCTTTTAAATCTGCTGCTGGTTCCCTTTAATCCCGGCGACATGTTGGAGTCGGGAGAAGCTGGAGCCTGAGGACAGCGGAGAGGTTTCAGCTGCAGCCACAGGTTGTCGGTGCTGGGAAGGTGTGAGATCGATGGCGGCCATCATTCCTCTCAGACCATCAGCCATCAGTCAGCGAGGAAACATCAGCTGACGGCTAACGCCGCCGCCGGCAGCCTCAGGAGGGCGGGGCTAAACACGCTGTCATCAGCCTCAGGAGGGCGGGGCTAAACACGCTGTCATCAGCCTCAGGAGGGCGGGCTAACGCCGCGCCGCAGCCTCAGGAGGGCGGGGCTAAACACGCTGTCATCAGCCTCAGGAGGGCGGGGCTAAACACGCTGTCATCAGCCTCAGAGGGCGGGGCTAAACACGCTGTCATCAGCTCAGGAGGGCGGGGCTAAACACGCTGTCATCAGCCTCAGGAGGGCGGGCTAAACACGCTGTCATCAGCCTCAGGAGGGGGGGCTAACGCCGCCGCCGGCAGCCTCAGGAGGGCGGGGCTAAAGACGCAACACATTATTGGTTGCAGCCTCTCACTTCCGCCTGTGACCAATGCCAGGTCAAGTTCAGGTCATTGACAGATGATGATGTTTGGAGGTTTTGTTATGGCTCCTTGAAATGTTGGGACCACAGCCTGTTCCTCCACCCGCTGCTCCTCCACCAGCTGTTCCTCCACCCGCTGCTCCTCCACCCGCTGCTCTCCACCCGCTGCTCCTCCACCCGCTGTTCCTCCACCCGCTGCTCCCCACCCGCTGCTCCTCCACCCGCTGTTCCTCCACCCGCTGCTCCTCCACCAGCTGTTCCTCCACCCGCTGCTCCTCCACCCGCTGCTCCTCCACCCGCTGCCTCACCAGCTGTTCCTCCACCCGCTGCTCCTCCACCCGCTGCCTGCGGCGGCTCAGGTGGATTTGTACAGCTGGGGCTAATAGGCGGAGCACAGCGGGTGGATGTAGCTGATGCGTCGCTTTACAGAGAAAACGTAAGACAAAGGTCCGTCCATCCGGTGAGGACATGGAGGAGGAATCAGATCCTGATGCCAACATGAAAAACAAGAACTGAATATCTGGGCAAAGTCAGAGTTGATCTACAAACTGACTGAAGATGAACAACAAGCTAAAGACGGGAGACATTTCCTTACAAGTGTCTTTGTGAGTCTCGGCTTCATTGAGTTCAATATCATTTCAGGTCTTTATTACTTTTGTCCAGGTTAATTTAAAAAGCGAACTATTATTGTTACGTTGATTTCCTAAACTACAGAATGATGTTGATATTGTTAAGGACCATGGTGGACCATCGAGGTGGGAACACAAACCGCTGCATGCAGAGATCCGTAAATCACAGCAACGCGCTTCAACTCGGCCTGGGAAACGGTGAACACAAGTACCACCATAGTAACTCAGCAGCATTTACCCATTTCTTATTTATTCAGTCGATACATTAATCATTCACAGCAGCTCTGCTCTTATCAACTAGACTAAATAAATGACATGAAACATTTTGTGGTGAAAATTTCTCAAAGATATTGTTGATCCACTGTGTGTGTAAAACTCAATGATGAGAAGCAGCAGCTGCTGCATGAGGAACTAACCTGCATTAATCCCATGTAATCCGGCCGGTCGGGAATCTGAGTCAGGCTCAAACACAATGGAGCAGCAAGAACCACAATAATGATTCAATTTTCAGCAGCAGAGATTAGAGCCATTACATTACAGCAACACCAAGCCAGCAGCTCTGCTCCCTCTCGACCTTTGCTCCTTGACCTTTGCTCCTTGACCTTTGCTCTGCTGCAGGAGCTCGGCGCTCCCCCAGCAGAGCCAGGGGGGCCTGTGGTTAGTCCTGGCAGACGGAGCCCGATGGGCGACAGATCGATGGTTCTGAGCAGAGCAGCTCCATGTTGAGGATGTTTCTGGAGCCAGCGCCTCCATCAGGACGGAACAGGAAGTGAGCATCCAGGATGAGTCTCAGCTTTGTTTCTGGTTTTCTCCCACCAATCAGGTCCCACTTTAAATTTAAGTTAATTATGTGGATTTTAATGTGATAACTTTTGTTTTTGCCTGTTTCTGATACGTCTGTAAATCTGACGCACAGCTACATCCGCTAACTTTAGCAACTAGCGGCTTCTCGGTTTGATGCTGGAAAAGACTGTTGTGCTAAAAGCAGTTAGCCTGTCAGTGAAGCTATGCTAGCATAAAATAGCATCTCGATGCTAATCATGTAGCAGCTAACGCTAACATCAGCACCATGGATGATGGGAGGTTTTCTGCCTCCAGATGTTTCCAGTCCTTCAGCATCATCATCATCCATGAGAAAATGTTTCACAGAAATGTTGAAATCTGATTTTTTCTTTTTACATAAAAGCACAAAGAAAACGTGATTTTTATTCTGGATGAAGCTTTAAATGCGGATCGGGTGAACATTTTCTGTTAGCTTGTGCCAGGATACATGACGACTATTTTACTGAACATTTGTCTCTAGATCTATATTTAATAGAGCTGCAAAATATTTAGCAGCAACATGTTTCATTCATGAAGAACGGAGCAGAAACGTACGACTGTCTTCAGCTTCATTAGGTCACTGATGGGAATCTGCATGAAATTTGATCCTGGATCATGTGGACCCAGAGGGACGAGGGGACACTGGGGACATGCTGTCCTTCTCTGCAGCTGCAGACTGTCTCTTAGAGGACGTTTGTCCATCTGGTTGAAAACCTGCAGCTGCTGGAAAACAGAAAAGTTTCCACAGCAATTGAGACTGTTGGACATTGGAGTTAGTGAACCCAGTGTGTGTGTGTGTGTGTGTGTGTGTGTGTGTGTGTGTGTGTGTGTGTGTGTACCAGGTTTCATATCCTTATGGGAACCTATTTCTGCCTACAAAGTGGGGTTATGGGGACCGTGGCTCCTTGTGGGGACATTTTCTTGGTCCTCATGAGGAGTTAGTTAGTTAGTTGTTCTTGGGTTTGGCTGTAGAAATTAATTGAAGTCAATGTGAAGTCCCCACAAGTGATGAAAACACAACTCTGTGTGTGTTTAGCTGCATTATTTAGGACAGTTTGATTCGTGTTCACAGGGTTTCCCCCAGTAAACCCGGTGATCGGGGCGCCAAGGCATCCATCAGGGTTTTGTCTTAAAAGATGTTGACAGGAAACATAAAAAATTACTGGGTAATTATTGGCAGAATCTGACTGAGGGGCCCCATCAGCAGCTCTAACAGCTTCTGAGTTACATTAATCTGGGAGACGAGGAGGAGCTGAACTGGCCAAGCTAAAAACAACCAGTTAGAATCCAGTTTATTCATTTGGATTTGTGAACAAACGGCTCAAACTCAGGCTGTTGCTATGGTAACAAAACAATTCACTATGACTATTGTTCCTTGAACTTTTACAAAGTAAAACTACCAGCTCCTTAAAATCTGACATTTAAATGTTTAACAGTTTATAATCTTTAAATTTATGCTGAAACCATTAAATCACATTCAGCAGCATTTCTGGCCCCTGAAGCCCTGGGGGCCCCATGGAACCGCTGAGTTAATTTGGATTAAACAGAAGTGCAAATAATTGATATTTATTTTAATTTGATGTTTTTGAGACTAGCTGTGGGTTTAGATGATGTTTTCCTGTAACATATAATTAACAACATTTTACATTTGCTGTCAACATCTTTAAATGTAAAAACACGGCGACCCGCCAGGTTTACTGGGGGAACCTGGTGGATTAAAATTAGCCCTGATGAGTTTTACAAAGAAACATGGATCCTCACAGGGTTTGATGCCAATATGAGTGACCTCTGCCCAGGTCAACCTCAGACATCAAGCCACGACGGCGCCAAGCGCCAACGCTCAGGCGACAGCGGCACATCAAGCCTGGCGGGCTGCCAGGCCTTTAATCCCTGTGTTTACCAACCTTCTGAAGACTGGCGGGCCTTATGGGGCCAACGCCCGGCCCTGGTATGGTGGACCCTCTTGTGTGGGGTCAGAGGTCAGACTTAGACTTGGATGAAGGTTTGGGTTAGTAAATAGATCTAAAGTCAATTCAAAGTCCTAATGTGCAGAACATTAGAGTCTGTTAGCTCCCCTCATGTCTCCCTCATGTCTCCCTCATGTCTCCCCTCATGTCTCCCCTCATGTCTCCCCTGATGTCTCCCCTCATGTCTCCCCTCATGTCTCCCCTATGTCTCCCCTCATGTCTCCCCTATGTCTCCCCTCATGTCTCCCCCTCATGTCTCCCCTCATGTCTCCCCTCATGTCTCCCCTCATGTCTCCCCTCATGTCTCTCCATGTCTCCCCTCATGTCTCCCCCTGCATGTCTCCTCATGTCTCCCCTCATGTCTCCCCTCATGTTCCCCTATGTCTCCCCTCGATGTCTCCCCTCATGTCTCCCCTCATGTCTCCCCTCATGTCTCCCCTGATGTCTCCCCTCATGTCTCCCCTCATGTCTCCCTATGTCTCCCCTGATGTTCCCTCATGCTCTCTCATGTCTCCCCTATGTCTCCCCTGAGTCTCTCTCATGTCTCCCCTCATGTCCCATGTCTCCCCTCATGTCTCCCTATGTCCCCTTGTCCCCTCATGTCTCCCCTGATGTCTCCCCTATGTCTCCCCTCATGTCTCCCTCATGTCTCCCCTCATGTCTCTCTCATGTCTCTCTCATGTCTCCCCTCATGTCTCCCCATGTCTCCCCAGTCTCCCCTCATGTCTCCCCTGATGTCTCCCCCATGTCTCCCCTCATGTCTCCCCTGATGTCTCCTGCTCATGTCTCCCCTCATGTCTCCCTCTGCTCCCTCATGTCTCCCCTCATGTCTCCCTGATGTCTCCCTCATGTCTCCTCATGTCTCCCCTCATGTCTCCCCTGATGTCTCCCTCATGTCTCCCCTCATGTCTCCCTCATGTCCTCTCATGTCTCCCCTCATGTCTCCCCTCATGTCTCCCCTGATGTCTCCCTCATGTCCCCCTATGTCTCCCTCATCTCTCATTCTCCCTCATGTCTCCCCTATGTCTCCCTCATGTCTCCCCATGTCTGTCTCCCTCATGTCTCCCCTCATGTCTCCCCTCATGTCTCCCCTGCATGTCTCCCATGTCTCCCCTATGTCTCCCTCATGTCTCCTCATGTCTCCCTCATGTCTCCCTCATGTCTCCCCTGATGTCTCCCCATGTCTCCCCTCATGTCTCCCTCATGTCTCTGCTCATGTCTCCCCTATGTCTCCCCTCATGTCTCCCTCATGTCTCCCATCTCCATGTCTCCCCTCATGTCTCCCCTCATGTCTCCCTCATGTCTCCCCTCATGTCTCCCCTGATGTCTCCCCTCATGTCTCCCCTCATGTCCCCCTAGTCTCTGCTCATGTCTCCCTCATGTCTCCCTATTCTCCCCATGTCTCCCTGTCTCCCTCATGTCTCTGCTTGTCTCCCTCATGTCTCCCTATGTCTCCCCTCATGTCTCCCCTCATGTCTCCCCTATGTCTCTCACCCCTCATGTCTCCCTCATGTCTCCCTCATGTCTCCCCTCATGTCTCCCCTATGTCTCCCTATGTCTCCTCATGTCTCCCCTATGTCTCCCCCATGTCTCCCCTGATGTCTCCTCTGTCTCCCTATGTCTCCCCTTGTCCCATGTCTCCCCTAATGTCTCCCTCATGTCTCCCCTCATGTCTCCCCTCATGTCTCCCTCTCACATGTCTCCCTCATGTCTCCCTCATGTCTCCCCTAATGTCTCCTCATGTCTCCCCTCATGTCTCCTATGTCTCCCTCATGTCTCTGCTCATGTCTCCCCTCATGTCTCCCCTCATGTCTCCCCTATGTCTCCCCTCATGTCTCCCTCATGTCTCCCCTCATGTCTCCCCTCATGTCTCCCCTCATGTCTCCCCTCATGTCTCTCAGTCCCCCTCATGTCTCCCCTCATGTCTCCCCTCATGTCTCCCCTCATGTCCCTCTGCTCATGTCTCCCCTCATGTCTCCCCTCATGTCTCCCCTCATGTCTCTGCCTATGTCTCCCCTCATGTCTCCCCTCATGTCTCCCCTCATGTCTCCCCTCATGTCTCCCCTGTCATGTCTCCCCTCATGTCTCCCCTATGTCCCTGATGTCTCCCCTGATGTCTCCCCTCATGTCTCCCCTCATGTCTCTGCTCATGTCTCCCCTCATGTCTCCCCATGTCTCTGCTCATGTCTCCCTCATGTCTCCCCTCATGTCTCCCCTGATGTCTCCCCTCATGTCTCCTCATTCTCCGCTCATGTCTCCCCTCATGTCTCCCCTCATGTCCTCATGTCTCCCCTCATGTCTCCCCTCATGTCTCCCCTGATGTCTCCCCTCATGTCTCCCCTCTGTTCCCTGATGTCTCCCAGTCTCCCTCATGTCTCCCCTCATGTCTCCCCTCATGTCTCCCCTGATGTCTCCCTGATGTCTCTGCTCTGGAGGACGCTGAGCAGAGACAGAGACGCAGCAGAGACACGTAGAGCAGCTGTGGGGGGCAGCAGCTCTGCAGCAGATCTATTTTTGCTCATCATTTGCATGGCTCGTTCTCCAGCCGCTCCTCTGTCTCCTCCAGTCAGACTCCATCTCTCAGCCGCCTCCTCTGCGTGTTTATTACTCATCTATCAGAAAACGGCGCGTCGGTGCAGGAAACTCATCTGTGTCGTTTGTTCACTCGCGTCCATTTGTGGGACTCCTCTGCTTCCTGCGTCTCCTGGAGGGAGGAGCCTGGCGAGAGGCTGCAGGTGGAGGGATGAGGACGACACCCAGAGACCAACCAGACCCAGCTGGACCCACTTCAGGGTTCTGGTGGGTCCAGCTGGTCTGAGCTTTCCTCAGGTCCAGATTGTCTCCATGTGGCGGTTCAGACGAGATTGGGGCAAATGAAAGCAGTTTCTGTGAGAATGAAACCAGGATCAGGTTCTGCTCTCCAGAGGAAACGTCTTTCGTCTCTAAACATCCCAAATGTTCTGCCGCCATCAGAGTTGATGAGTGGAGCGAACCCCTGTGCATGATGGGAGGTTTGATGGTCAGACTGCAGCAGGACCTGCAGCTCCTCTCTGGTCCAGTTTCCTCCTCTGTGGCCACAGACTCGGCAGCTCGATGATTCCAGGTCCTCTGGGTCTGACTGCAGCCGCCTCCGCCTCTCCGTTCGGTTCTCTGATTGGGCGACTCGTTTGACCGGGATGGAGTGAAGAACTGTGAGCCGCGTTCATGGCGCCTCCGTCTCATCAGTGACATCAGGAGGGCCACAGTCCAGCCGTCCCGGGTCCTGAGGATGATGATGTCATAAAATGGTTCCTGACTCCAACACTCATCCGTCTGATTGGCCACTCAGTCCGGCGCCGACGCCATCAGTCACCAACTCAGAGCTTCACCAGGAACAAAGGACAACAATGCAGCTGCTGAGGCCTTCAGGGTCCGACTCTGCTGGCCGTCTGCCCGGTTCTCCCCTGACCCGGTTCTCCCCTGACCCGGTTCTCCCCTGACCCGGTTCTCCCCTGACCCGGTTCTCCCTGACCCGGTTCTCCCCTGACCCGGTTCTCCCCTGACCCGGTTCTCCCCTGACCCGGTTCTCCCCTGACCCGGTTCTCCCCTGACCGTTTCACCCTGTTCTCCCCTGACCCGGTTCTCACCCGGTTCTCCCCTGACCCGGTTCTCACCCAGTTCTCCCCTGACCCGGTCTCCCCTGACCCGGTTCTCCCCTGACCCGGGTCTCCCCTGACCCGGTTCTCCCCTGACCCGGTTCTCCCCTGACCCGGTTCTCCCCTGACCCGGTTCTCCCCTGACCCGGTTCTCACCCTGTTCTCCCCTGACCCGGTTCTCACCCGGTTCTCCCCTGACCCGGTTCTCACCCAGTTCTCCCCTGACCCGGTTCTCCCCTGACCCGGTTCTCTCCTGACCCGGTTCTCCCCTGACCCGGTTCTCACCCGGTTCTCCCCTGACCCGGTTCTCCCCTGACCCGGTTCTCCCCTGACCCAGTTCTCACCCGGTTCTCCCCTGACCCGGTTCTCTCCTGACCCGGTTCTCTCCTGACCCGGTTCTCCCTGACCCGGTTCTCCCCTGACCCGGTTCTCCCCTGACCCGGTTCTCACCCGGTTCTCCCCTGACCCGGTTCTCCCCTGACCCCTCCTGACCCGGTTCTCCCCTGACCCGGTTCTCCCCTGACCCGGTTCTCACCCGGTTCTCCCCTGACCCGGTTCTCCCCTGACCCCTCCTGACCCGGTTCTCCCCTGACCCGGGTCTCCCCTGACCCGGTTCTCTCCTGACCCGGTTCTCCCCTGACCCGGTTCTCACCCGGTTCTCCCCTGACCCGGTTCTCTCCTGACCCGGTTCTCCCCTGACCCGGTTCTCACCCGGTTCTCCCCTGACCCGGTTCTCCCCTGACCCGGTTCTCCCCTGACCCGGTTCATCAACAGTCGGTAAACGGCCGACCTGCCGCTGGCTCGACCCGAACCGCCGTCAGAACCGACCCGACCGTCTGAGTCAGGCCGGCTAGAGCGGGTCAGAACTATTTGGACGGACAACCAGAACCTCCCGTCGCTGGATGGTGGCGGTTCCCGTCCTCAGCTCTGATTGGCTCAGCTGGCCAGTTAACGACTGACTGTGTCGTCTTGTGATCGGAAGGTTGCAGGTTCGATTCCAGCTTCCTCCTGTCGATGTGCCCCTGGGCAAGGCACCCAACCCCAAATTGCCTACGGAGCCGCGTATCGGTGTGTGAATGTGTGAGTGTGAATGGCTGAATGTGGCTCCAGTGAAAAGCGCTTTGAGTGGTTAGAAATGATGAGATAAAGCGCCAGATAAGTTCAGCCCATTTAGCATTGAGCTTAGCATTGAGCTTAGCATTGAGCTAACAGCCTGCAGAGCATCAGTTACAATCTGAACATCATTTCATCAGATGGTTCTGACCCTGCAGCCCATGTGGACCCGGTTCCTCCTCGACTGGAACTGGTTCAGAATCAGTTCAGCAGATAGAAATGGAGACATGAACCGTTTATCTGAATTCAACATTGACGATATCCATGAAGGTCATTTTGTAGATGAACTGGCAAACGTCCTGTTGCCCAGCAACATGTTTGATTCACAGACATCAGCTGCGTTTCCAGAACTGCTGCTGTCTGCCTAGTATTTTCTAAAGGTTGTAGAAAACCAGTTCAGTGCATGAAATGATTCCAAACATCTGGAAACGGTCTAGTTAAAGGCCAGCAGTGAAAGACATCCAGATCCACAGATGAGTTCTGGGCTGTGAAAGGATAAAGTTCATCTGTTGAACAGCAGGAAGAAGCATGACCTTCCTCCAAGACGCCATGTTGTGAGTGGCATTAGCATTTGCTAGGCTAAGCTAGCAGCAGGTTAGCATGTTCCTCCTGGTGGCCCCACATGGTTCTGATGGACCCTATAGTTACCCTGCTGGTTCTGTTCCTCCGTCTTGGACCTGCAGACTCCGCTGCTCCTTCCAGCTGCTAACATTCTCTAAATGTCACATTTAATTGTTCCTCTGATATTTTCCCAACTTGCTCTCCGACTGTTTGTTGCCATTAGTCCTGATGAATCATTTCATCTTCAGCGCCGGGATTCCTGCTCTCTGATTGGCTGTCGCCAGGACGACCGGCTGCTGGGGAATGAATTCAAATGAATGGACCCGGACCGGGTAGATGGACCCGGACCGGGTAGATGGACCTGGACCGGGTAGATGGACCTGGACCGGTTAGATGGACCTGGACCGGGTAGATGGACCCGAACCGGGTAGATGGACCTGGACCGGTTAGATGGACCCGGACCGGTTAGATGGACCTGGACCGGGTAGATGGACCCGGACCGGGTAGATGGACCCGAACCGGGTAGATGGACCTGGACCGGGTAGATGGACCTGGACCGGTTAGATGGACCCGGACCGGGTAGATGGACCCGGACCGGGTAGATGGACCCGGACCGGGTAGATGGACCTGGACCGGACTGGTTAGATGGGCCTGGACCGGGTAGATGGACCTGGACCGGGTAGATGGACCCGAACCGGGTAGATGGACCTGGACCAGGTAGATGGACCCGGATGTCCCGCCCTCTGCGGTCCAAAGGGTTCTAGACGTAAAATCAACCGGACAGAACCACATCAGCCACACGTTGGGGGGGGGGGGGGGGGGTTATGTTTCACATCCACCTGTAAAATGTGTAGTCGCGACACTACACACACCCAGTGTGTGTGTGTGTGTTCTTGGAGAAACCTGAGGACTCTGTATTAATCTGAATTTGTTGTCGACATACAAAGGAGCTTTTTCTCTGTGGTGCCGTTCCAAGAGACCCTGACCTCTGACCTCTGAGCCCTCGTTGCCTCGTGTCCTGATGATGGATTGGACCCGGCTGTGCAGATGAGTGGGGCTCCGTTCATGTAATGGGTTTTATTGGCTGCCGTTAGTGGCGCTAATACACAAACTACTGCCTGGTTTCATATTTAACGAGGCGCTGAGTGAAAGCTGGAGGAGCTGAGAGCTGCAGGTCCTCTGGGATCTGGGATCTGCTCTGGGTTCTGGGATCTGCTCTGGGATCTGGGATCTGCTCTGGGATCTGCTCTGGGTCTGGGATCTGCTCTGGGATCTGCTCTGGGATCTGCTCTGGGATCTGCTCTGGGATCTGCTCTGGGATCTGCTCTGGGATCTGGGATCTGCTCTGGGATCTGCTCTGCTGCAGCTGTAGCAGGAAATGTCAGCTTGCTGCAGGTTTCGCGGAGCTCAGCACCTCACAGAAAGCAGAGAAAACGTTTCTTTCTCCTCAGTCATGGATCTTAACGCTGAAGCTTCTGGACCGTTTCAGTTCAGACCTCAGGACTTTGCTGCGTCTCCGTTTCCCAGAGCAGAAGTTTGACTTCAGCAGAGTTTCTGCTGCACCTCCAGCACCCAAACATCACCTGGGGAAGCAGTTTGATCAGTCCTGACGTTCTCGTACTCCACCTACTGGTGGGTCTAGAAATACCCAACTAGATCCTAGCTGGGGATTTCCTGACGCTTATGAGCATCAGGCAGCAAACATCTGGTCAGATTCATCCCTAAATATATTGATCAATGTTCCAGTTACCAATAATCAGATCAGCTCCAAACTGCTGGGTTTTAGTTTTAGGAGCTCAGTGTTTCAGCAGCTTTGCAGTTTTCTGTAACTTTGTTCCAGATTTATTGTGGATAGAAGCTGAATGCTGCTTCTCCGTGTCTGGTTCTGGTTCTGGATGCAGAGCAGAACCAGAACCAGAGAGAGGCGGCTTGCTTTCTGCAGGACTTTAACTTCTCCACTAAAATAGCAGGAGTTTTACAATCAGTTCGTTTCTTCTGTTATGTGAAGCCTTCATTTATTTCTGTTATTGTTAAGCCTTCATGTTTTCAGTTAGCAGATATGGTTAGCCTTCATGTTTTCAGTTAGCATGGTTAGTCTTCATGTTTTCAGTTAGCATGGTTAGCCTTCATGTTTTCAGTTAGCATGGTTAGCCTTCATGTTTTCAGTTAGCATGGTTAGCCTTCATGTTTTCAGTTAGCATGGTTAGCCTTCATGTTTTCAGTTAGCATGGTTAGCCTTCATGTTTTCAGTTAGCATGGTTAGCCTTCATGTTTTTCAGTTAGGCATGGTTAGCCTTCATGTTTTCAGTTAGCATGGTTAGCCTTCATGTTTTCAGTTAGCATGGTTAGCCTTCATGTTTCAGTTAGCATGGCTAAAGGTTTAGTTTTGAACTTGCGGCTCCTGGTTGTGCCTGTGAGGGGATCAGACTGTGACAGGATTAATTTAAATAATCTCCTCCGTTTTCATTAGCCTGACGCTCTGAGCTGTGAACCTGTGGAGACGGTCAGTGGATTACATGATTAGTCAGCAGATTAACACAGATCACTGCATGTCTGCATCGGATCCGTCACCGATCTGCTCTAAGCCTCCTAATATGCACCACTTCCCTTTTCCAGCTGATCCAGCTGAATATGCGTCTCCAGACCAGGACCGTCTCCATGGAGACCTGGACGCTGAGACAGTCTACATGGACTGTCTCAGCGTCAGACGAACTCAGAGCTGTTTGCTTTTGAGCCTCTGCTCTGCACTGTTTCTGATCCAGATTTTATTGTGAAAGAGCCTGAGGCAGTACAGTTTCCTGCCTGCAGCATCTGAGCCTGTCGGATCAGAACCTCAGAACTGGGTTGGTTCGCCAACAGCTGAGGTTCCTGCTGTCCAATATTTTCAGTTTCTTCATGATTTATTGAAGCTGCAGGCTGTTTCCTCGTCTCTGTTTGGTCTATTTCAAACCTGCTGGATGTGCTGAACGGATAAAACCACGTTTACATCTACAGGAGGACGGAAGACGGACCAAATCCTCCTGAAGGCCCAGACACCATGCTGACACAGCGCCTCTGTTGGACCGTGTCCAATAAAAACACTGAAGGAAGAATAAAATGCAGAATCCCTGCTGGAGCGTCTTGGAGCTGTAGATCTGTAGAACCAGATCAGGAACTGAGTCCAGTGACTGATTAGAACAGAGCAGGGCTGGTTCTGCTCCTGCGGCTCTGGGCTGAAAAGGTTCATAGAGATTCTAGAAGCCGACCAGAACCAGCCCTACATCAGGAGGCGGAGCTAACAGGAGGCGGAGCTAACAGGAAGCGGAGCTAACAGGAGGCGGAAGCTAACAGGAGGCGGAGCTAACAGGAGGCGGAGCTAACAGGAGGTGGAGCTAGCACGGGGCGGAGCTAACAGGAGGCGGAGCTAGCAGGGGGCGGAGCTCACAGGAGGCGGAGCTAACAGGAGGCGGAGCTAACAGGAGGCGGAGCTAACAGGAGGCGGAGCTAACGGAGGCGGAGCTAACAGGAGGCGGAGCTAGCAGGGGGCGGAGCTAACAGGAGGCGGAGCTAACAGGGGGCGGAGCTAACAGGAGGCGGGGAGCTAGCAGGGGCGGAGCTAACAGGAGGCGGAGCTAGCAGGGGGCGGAGCTCACAGGAGGCGGAGCTAACAGGAGGCGGAGCTAACAGGAGGCGGAGCTAACAGGAGGCGGAGCTAGCCGGGAGCGGAGCTACAGGAGGCGGAGCTGCAGGGGCGGAGCTCACAGGAGGCGGAGCTAGCAGGGGGCGGAGCTAACAGGAGGCGGAGCTAGCAGGGGGCGGAGCTAACAGGAGGCGGAGCTAACAGGAGGCGGAGCTAACAGGAGGCGGAGCTAACAGGAGGCGGAGCTAGCAGGGGTGCGAGCTAACAGGAGGCGGAGCTAACAGGAGGGCGGAGCTGGCTCATCGTGTCGGCGATGCTTAACAGTTGAGGCGGAGTCAACTCGGGGGCGGATGCTCAACAGCAGGCGAGCTCGCATGGGCCGGAGCTCAGTCAGGAGGCGGATGCTATTCGATGGGCGTCGGAGTCTTACTGGAGGCGGGATTCCTGCATGTCGGGCGCGGGTTCATACAGGAGTGCGGGAGACAACAGGAGGCGTGAAGCTAAAGGTAGGCGGCAGCTAACAGGGCGAGCTAGCAGGAGGTGTGAGTTTCAGGGGCGGTGCTAGGCAGTTTCGATGCGCCGTTGTGTTGGTGCTATTGCTGTCTTGTTTGTTTGCTGATTGTTCGTCTGTTTTGACCTGAGTCATTCCGGACTGAGTCTGTTGGTTATTGATTCAACGGCCTATTGACTCCAACCTTTTGGTCCATGGACTGTCTTTGGTCCGGCATGATGTTTTGGATGCTGCTGTTCCACGTTCCTTCTGTCGGGTGAATTCCCTGCATTGTCGGATCCTTGCGTCTGTTTTTGCGTGAGTCGGGTACGTGAGGCGGCTGGTGAGTGCTCAAGTTTATCTGTTCTGGCTTCCCGAGTCATGCTTGGATCCCGTTGTCGTCTGGTTTCGGTGCCTTGACGTCTGTTTGGTGCCTGTTGACGTCTGTTTGGTGCCTGTTGACGTCTGTTTGGTGCCGTTGATCTGTTTGGTGCCTGTTGACGTCTGTTTGGTGCCTGTTGACGTCTGTTTGGTGCCTGTTGACGTCTGTTTGGTGCCTGTTGACGTCTGTTTGGTGCCTGTTGACGTCTGTTTGGTGCCTGTTGACGTCTGTTTGGTGCCTGTTGACGTCTGTTTGGTGCCCGTTGACGTCTGTTTGGTGCCTGTTGACGTCTGTTTGGTGCCTGTTGACGTCTGTTTGGTGCCTGTTGACGTCTGTTTGGTGCCCGTTGACGTCTGTTTGGTGCCCGTTGACGTCTGTTTGGTGCCGTTGACGTCTGTTTGGTGCCTGTTGACGTCTGTTTGGTGCCTGTTGACGTCTGTTTGGTGCCTGTTGACGTCTGTTTGGTGCCTTACGTTTGCGTGACGTCTGTTTGGTGCCCGTTGATATCTGTTTGGTGCCTGTTGACGTCTGTTTGGTGCCTGTTGACGTCTGTTTGGTGCCTGTTGACGTCTGTTTGGTGCCTGTTGACGTCTGTTTGGTGCCTGTTGACGTCTGTTTGGTGCCTGTTGACGTCTGTTTGGTGCCCGTTGATATCTGTTTGGTGCCTATTGACGTCTGTTTGGTGCCTATTGACGTCTGTTTGGTGCCCGTTGACGTCTGTTTGGTGCCCGTTGACGTCTGTTTGGTGCCCGTTGACGTCTGTTTGGTGCCTTTTGACGTCTGTTTGGTGCCTGTTGACGTCTGTTTGGTGCCCGTTGATGTCTGTTTGGTGCCTGTTGACGTCTGTTTGGTGCCTATTGACGTCTGTTTGGTGCCCAGTTGACGTCTGTTTGGTGCCCGTTGACGTCTGTTTGGTGCCCGTTGACGTCTGTTTGGTGCCCGTTGACGTCTGTTTGGTGCCCGTTGACGTCTGTTTGGTGCCTATTGACGTCTGTTTGGTGCCCGTTTGACGTCTGTTTGGTGCCTATTGACGTCTGTTTGGTGCCCGTTGACGTCTGTTTGGTGCCCGTTGACGTCTGTTTGGTGCCCGTTGACGTCTGTTTGGTGCCGTTGACGTCTGTTTGGTGCCTGTTGATGTCTGCTTGGTGCCAGTGGTCGGGTTCCAGCCCCTCTACTCCGCCGTCCTTCCCGGATCAACATATTCCGACAGTGTCTCCTAAACCTGAGACGCTTTGCCGGGTTTCCTGACCTGTCGAAGTCCAGGATCCAGCTCCTGTCAAGATTGGCCTGATAAACACCAGGTCGCTTGTGAATAAAACTTTTATTCTTCGGGACTTTTTCAGTCATCAAAACCTGATTTTCTGTGTGTGACTGAGACGTGGCTGAGTGTTGGTGAGTCCAGTTCTCTGTCTGAGCTTTTACCAGCGGATTGATCTTATTTTAATTCACCAGGGGCTTCGGGGAGACAAGGAGGCACAGCTACTGATTACAAACAGGACTACAGATGTAAGCAGTGTTTTCTACAGACGTCTTTCTCCAGCTTTGAGTTTATTTGAGATGAGACACGTAAACCCAGTTTTCTGTGCTGTCGTCTACCGGCCCCCAAATATAATTAGGATTTTATAAGCGACTTCTCTGACTTTTTATCTGGGATTTTAACTCACTATGAACATGTTCTTATTGTTGGAGACTTCAATATACGTGTGCTGTCCTGATAAGCTTCTGGTAAAGAACTTTTTAAGCCTTTTGGACTCTTTTAACCTGATACTGGCCGTGTCCGGTCCTACACATGAACACAGACACTGGACCTGGTTATTTCCTGCGGTCAGCCTGTGACTAATCTGGGAATCTGTGACTCTGTTCTCGGATCACCTGCCTGTTTTATTCACTGTTAGTTTGACTGCAGTTAAAACTCTTGGTGCTGTTCGGCGCTGTGGATTATTAACCCTTCCACTTCCACTCAGTTCTCCACTGCTTTTCTTCAGCTCTGTGGATCATCTGACTTACAGAAGAGCTCTGGTCCTGGTTCTGGTCCTGGTTCTGTTCTTCCTGTCAAACCATCCTGGACTCGGTTGCTCCATTAAAAACCATTAAAAACCAGGCAGCCAAGGATTAAACCTCAGGTTTAATCCTTGGCTGCCTGGTCACATTAAACCTGAGGTTTAATCCATGGTTTAATGGATCAGAAAAAACTGGGTTATATAAAATAACCTGAGCTCACTAGGATTGTAATGACAGAACTCAGATTAAACCTGAACCTTGGTCTAATGACAGAACTCAGATTAAACCTGAACCTTGGTCTAATGACAGAACTCAGATTAAACCTGAACAACTCGTTGTGTCTAATGACAGAACTCAGATTAAACCTGAACCTTGGTCTAATGACAGAACTCGTGCTGTAAGGAAGGAATGTCGTCGTGTTGAACGCAGGTGGAAAAAGGATAAACTGCAGGTTATCCTTCAGATTTTAAGACTGTTGGCGTCTCTACCAGAGACGGTTAAAGAGGCTAAAAGGGAATATTTGGCAAATATAATTTCCTCAAACAGCCATAACCCACATGTTTCATTTGACACCATTGACTCAGTGCTTAATATTCCACTGAATGCCTGTTTGGAAGCTTCTGCTGACATGTGCTGAGTTTCTGCATTTCTTTATTGTGACTGTCTCACGTTTAGAGGACGTGGTTGGACACATTAAGCCATCAGGTTCCCCACGTGATCCTGTCCCTCCACGATTCTTTAAAGATAGTTTATCTAGCGTAGGGCAGCCTGTTCTTATAAATAGCTGTCTGTCCTCAGGTGGTCCCTGCTGGTTTTAAACATGCAGTAGTGCAGCCACTGCTTAAAAAACCTGGCCTTGATCCGGCTGTTCTGGCTAATTATCGGTTCTGGCTAATTATCGGTTCTGGCTAATTATCGGTTTACGTGGCTAATTATCGGTTCTGGCTAATTATCGGCCGATTTCGAAGCTGCCTTTTCTTTCTAAGCTTTTAGAAAACGTGTGTACCATCAGCTGAAACAGTTTTTAGATGACAATGGCATTCTGGAGGTTTTTCTGTGAGGTTTTAAAACTCTTCATAGTACAGAATCTGCTTTAATAAGAGTTTTTAATGACGTCCTTCTTGCATGTGATTCTGGTAACCATGTTGTTCTGATTTTACTTGACTTAGATACAGTCGACAACATTTTAATATTACTCCACGTTGTAGGTATTGATGGCTCTGTTCTTAAATGGTTCAGGTCCAACCTAGAGGACATTTTCAGTGAAAATTAGTGACTCTGAATCATCTGCTGCTTCAATGTCTTATGGTGTCCCACAGGGCTCAGTTCTGGGCCCACTGCTTTTCTCTCTTTACTTGCTGCCTCTGGGTTCTGTACTTAGGAAACATGGGATTTATTTTCATTGTTATGCTGATGACTGTCAGATTTATTTGCCCATGAAGGACGTCCATCCATCAACCATCTCCTGCATGTCTAGGCGATATTACAGCTTGATTGGCCTTGAACTTTTTAAATTGTAATGAAAACAGAGGTGATGGTGTTTGGACCCAGTGGCTCCTGTGGGTCCTCCTCTGTTGACCTGTGACCCTTGGAGGTTTATTTTAAACCTGTTATTACAGATCTTGGTTTTAAGGTGGACAGTGGTTTTAAGGTGGACAGCCTAATCAGAGCCGGGGTTAAGTCCAGCTTTTATCATTCAAGGCGATTGGCGTCAGTGAAATCTTGACTTCAGATCAGTGATCCAGGCTTTTATTTCGACTCGATTGGATTTTACTGTAACTCCCTTTGTCTGGAGTCAGTCAGTCGCTGCTCTCACGTCTGCAGCTGTTTTAAAGTAAAGTTGGTATGGTACATTGACACGTCTCTCTGTCCTCCAGGTGTCGTCTTCCGCTCGTCTTCCGCTCGTCTTCCTCCAGCAGGAATGTGACGGGAATCTCCAACCACTTTAGACAGACTTCCTGCTGACTTCCTGCTGACTTCCTGCTTCCTGCCAAGGTAGGTCGGGTCCAATCAAACTTCAGTTTCTAAAACAGACTCTGATGATGATGTGAATAGCAACCAGAACCCAGAGGTTCTGTTGGGTCAGGTCGGGTACCAGAACCCAGGTTGGCCTCCTGCTTGGTTAAAGTCGGTTTTATCAGAGTAATAATCTGTTTCCATCAGCTGGTCCAGGCCTTCCTGTCACTTCCTGCTTCACCTGATCGGTCCCTTTAAAATCTGATTAGTGTGGCAGGCCTGTGCTGTGGTGCACAGTCCCCTGCAGGGGAGGCCAACCAGGGGAGGGGGGCAGAGTTTGGATCAACAACTAATGAGGAGCTGACTGCGAGCCGCTTCAGGCGAATTTCCATCCGAATCATTTCCCACCAAACGCCTTTAATAAAACACAACAGAGCTAGCAGGACCTGCTACTTCCTGCTTCTTGCTGCTACTTCCTGCTTCCTGCTGCTACTTCCTGCTTCCTGCTGCTACTTCCTGCTGCTACTTCCTGTTTCCTGCTGCTACTTCCTACTTCCTGCTCAACTCAAAAAACTGATAAGTCATTGAATTTATTTATTTTATTTCATGGAAATGGTTGTTCACATTAACCTATGTTCATCTTCAATATATAGAAATATTTATTTGAATATTTAGTGTTTAAATCTATCTGTAGTGGTCAGGATGCAGACCATCAGCAGGACCAACTCTGATTGGTCGGCAGCTTAACCAATCATGTCAGGAGTTTCTGTAATGAGACTAAAGTTTTTTACTGTTTCACAGGAAGCAAAAAATAACTGAAAAAAATAAATTTGATTCCTTTTTTGAATTATTTTATTGAATAATAAATTTGGACCATATATCTGTTGACTGCAGTACAGAAAGCCACCACTAGATGTCACTAGACAAAACGCGTCTGACCTTTAATGACTCCTGATTCTTCTTGCTAACAACACTTTAGTTAAACTTGACAGATTTCTTAAACCATATTTCTACCATTTTCATTCTAAGCGTCTTGTGTTGAGCAACAAAACTCCAGAGGCCTTTCTGCACATTAACGTGTGTAATCATCAGCTGTGAACCGGACCGGACCGGACCGGGTCTCAGAGCTGCCAAAGTGAGAGCTGTCATGAATATTTAATGAGCCCTGAGTTGTTAGTCCAAGCAGCTGCTGAGGAAATCAATAGCATCATGGAGGAGTGCTGAAGGTTGGCCTGAGCGATGCATTTTTAATGAGCTTCTGATGCAAAGTTCTACGGAAACAACCAGAACCGACTCTGAGAGGCGCTAAACAGGAAGTGATGAAACTAACAAGCTACGGGCTACAGCTAACATGCTATGGGCTACAGCTAATGCGCTACAGGCTACAGCTAACATGCTATGGGCTACAGCTAATGCGCGACAGGCTACAGCTAACATGCTACGGGCTACAGCTAGTGCACGACAGGCCACAGCTAACACGCTATGGGCTACAGCTAACACGCTATGGGCTACAGCTAACATGCTACGGGCTACAGCTAATGCGCTACGGGCTACAGCTAGTGCGCGACAGGCTACAGCTAACACGCTACGGGCAACAACTAACACGCTATGGGCTACAGCTAATGCTCTATGGGCTACAGCTAACATGCTACAGACTACAGCTAACACGATACGGGCTACAGCTAGTGCGCTACGGGCTACAGCTAACATGCTACAGGCTACAGCTAACACGCTATGGGCTACAGCTAACTCGCTATGGGCTACAGCTAGTGCGCTACGGGATACAGCTAATGCACTACAGGCTACAGCTAACACGCTATGGGCTGCAGCTAGTGCGCTACGGGCTACAGCTAATGCGTTACAGGCTACAGCTAACATGCTATGGGCTACAGCTAGTGCGCTATGGGCTACAGCTAACATGCTATGGGCTACAGCTAACACGCTATGGGCTACAGCTAGTGCGCTACAGGCTACAACTAACATGCTATGAGCTACAGCTAACACGCTATGGGCTACAGCTAGTGCGCTACGGGCTACAGCTAGTGCGCTACGGGATACAGCTAATGCACTACAGGCTACAGCTAACACGCTATGGGCTGCAGCTAGTGCGCTACGGGCTACAGCTAACATGCTATGGGCTACAGCTAGTGCGCTATGGGCTACAGCTAACATGCTATGGGCTACAGCTAACACGCTATGGGCTACAGCTAGTGCGCTACAGGCTACAACTAACATGCTATGAGCTACAGCTAACACGCTATGGGCTACAGCTAGTGCGCTACGGGCTACAGCTAGTGCGCTACGGGATACAGCTAATGCACTACAGGCTACAGCTAACACGCTATGGGCTGCAGCTAGTGCGCTACGGGCTACAGCTAATGCGTTACAGGCTACAGCTAACATGCTATGGGCTACAGCTAGTGCGCTATGGGCTACAGCTAACATGCTATGGGCTACAGCTAACACGCTATGGGCTACAGCTAGTGCGCTACAGGCTACAGCTAACATGCTATGAGCTACAGCTAACACGCTATGGGCTACAGCTAGTGCGCTACGGGCTACAGCTAGTGCGCTACAGACTACAACTAACATGCTATGGGCTACAGCTAATGCGCTACGGGCTACAGCTAATGCTCTACGGGCTACAGCTAACACGCTACGGGCTACAGCTAACACGCTACGGGCTACAGCTAACACGCTACGGTCTACAGCTAGTGCACTACAGGCTACAGCTAACACGCTATGGGCTACAGCTAGTGCGCTACAGGCTATAGCTAACATGCTATGGGCTACAGCTAGTGCACTATGGGCTACAGCTAACATGCTACAGGCTACAGCTAACACGCTATGGGCTACAGCTAACTCGCTATGGGCTACAGCTAGTGCTCTACAGGCTACAGCTAACAAGCTACGGGCTGCAGCTGCTGCGTCAGTAGTCAACCTCCCCAGAAGTCCAGGCTGCAGATAGCTTCAGGTTTCTGCTTCACTATCTTATCTTTTGACTCGTGAAGAAAGAAACTCCTGCCTGCTGTCATGGAATGATTCCAGGTTGCTGATGCTGATTTCGGTTTGTCTGTGACGTTGAGCATCTTCAGAGTTTCAGAAACGAGCTGCGTCCCTCCATAATTAATCTTCAGAAGTGTGATGCTGAAAAAATTATATTTCTACATGTTGCACCATTTCTGACCTTCACATTCCCTTAAGTAATGACTGTAGTGCTGTTTCTGAAGAGCTCGCCACACACACACACACACACACACACACACACACGCACACACACACACACCACACGCACACGCACAACGCACACACACACACACCACACACACACACACCTGGTCCACAGCGCTTCAGCCGCTAACAGAGAACATTCATTTTTCCTTGGACTGTAAGGAAATGAGTCCATGTCACATTACCCAGCTGTCACCCGAATCACAGGACTTTATTCATCATGTTGGAGGCAGAAATGAAAGAAGCGCATTTAGAGGTGAATGACCTTGTTTAGCACGTTGTTGAGCACAAAGTGTCTCTGAACTGGAGATGGATGAACTGATCTGTGGCCAATGAGGAAACATGAACCTGCAGACTGACGCCCTCAGCTGCTGATGTCCTGTTTCCAACGAGACCCAGAGAACCAGCAGATCCCAGTGGCATGAATACCAGCACCAGTACAGCAGCACAGTCTATTAGCCTGCATACTCCCATCCAACAGGTGGCGCCAATCACTCAACGGCTGCGGAAAAGGAAGGTCAGCCCAAGATCTGCTGCTTCCAGGAACCAAATTTGCAGAGGTCTTCTTCTCCTCTCGAGCAAAAACCAGCACTTTACTGCCCCCTGGTGGCTCCCAACAGCAGAGACCAGGTTAGCTTCTGCTGTAGCGCTGAGAAGGTTAGCGCTGATAACATGCCATGATATTAATGCATGAAATGGAATATTTGGTGTCTGAGAAATAAGATGGGCAGTTACACAAGTTCAGAGGAGAGATTATACTCGATGCAGGGCAGCTGTGGCGAACGCTGCAGTGATGATGGTAGGAGTTGGTGACCAGGACAAGTCCAGCCAGGTATCTAGAGGGCGCCAGGTGTGGAGGAGAAGCTCCTGCCTGGAGGAGAAGCTCCTGCCTGATGCCAGGTGTGGAGGAGAAGCTCCTCCCTGGAGGAGAAGCTTCTCCCTGATGACAGGTGTGGAGGAGAAGCTCCTGCCTGATGCCAGGTGAGGAGGAGAAGCTCCTGCCTGGAGGAGAAGCTCCTGCCTGATGCCAGGTGTGGAGGAGAAGCTCCTCCCTGGAGGAGAAGCTTCTCCCTGATGACAGGTGTGGAGGAGAAGCTCCTGCCTGATGCCAGGTGAGGAGGAGAAGCTCCTGCCTGATGCCAGGTGTGGAGGAGAAGCTCCTCCCTGGAGGAGAAGCTTCTCCCTGATGACAGGTGTGGAGGAGAAGCTCCTGCCTGATGCCAGGTGAGGAGGAGAAGCTCCTGCCTGAGGCCAGGTGCGGAGGAGAAGCTCCTGCCTGGAGGAGAAGCTCCTGCCTGATGCCAGGTGTGGAGGAGAAGCTCCTCCCTGGAGGAGAAGCTTCTCCCTGATGACAGGTGTGGAGGAGAAGCTCCTGCCTGATGCCAGGTGAGGAGGAGAAGCTCCTGCCTGATGCCAGGTGTGGAGGAGAAGCTCCTGCCTGGAGGAGAAGCTCCTGCCTGATGCCAGGTGTGGAGGAGAAGCTCCTGCCTGATGCCAGGTGAGGAGGAGAAGCTCCTGCCTGATGCCAGGTGTGGAGGAGAAGCTCCTGCCTGGAGGAGAAGCTCCTGCCTGATGCCAGGTGTGGAGGAGAAGCTCCTGCCTGATGCCAGGTGAGGAGGAGAAGCTCCTGCCTGGAGGAGAAGCTCCTGCCTGATGCCAGGTGTGGAGGAGAAGCTCCTCCCTGGAGGAGAAGCTTCTCCCTGATGACAGGTGTGGAGGAGAAGCTCCTGCCTGATGCCAGGTGAGGAGGAGAAGCTCCTGCCTGATGCCAGGTGTGGAGGAGAAGCTCCTCCCTGGAGGAGAAGCTTCTCCCTGATGACAGGTGTGGAGGAGAAGCTCCTGCCTGATGCCAGGTGAGGAGGAGAAGCTCCTGCCTGAGGCCAGGTGCGGAGGAGAAGCTCCTGCCTGGAGGAGAAGCTCCTGCCTGATGCCAGGTGTGGAGGAGAAGCTCCTCCCTGGAGGAGAAGCTTCTCCCTGATGACAGGTGTGGAGGAGAAGCTCCTGCCTGATGCCAGGTGAGGAGGAGAAGCTCCTGCCTGATGCCAGGTGTGGAGGAGAAGCTCCTGCCTGGAGGAGAAGCTCCTGCCTGATGCCAGGTGTGGAGGAGAAGCTCCTGCCTGATGCCAGGTGTGGAGGAGAAGCTCCTGCCTGATGCCAGGTGAGGAGGAGAAGCTCCTGCCTGATGCCAGGTGAGGAGAAGAAGCTCCTGCCTGGAGGAGAGAAGCTCCTGCCTGATGCCAGGTGTGGAGGAGAAGCTCCTGCCTGATGCCAGGTGAGGAGGAGAAGCTCCTGCCTGATGCCAGGTGTGGAGGAGAAGCTCCTGCCTGGAGGAGAAGCTCCTGCCTGATGCCAGGTGAGGAGGAGAAGCTCCTCCCTGTGCGGGAGGAGAGAGCTCCTGCCTGATGCCAGGTGTGGAGGAGAAGCTCCTGCCTGAAATGCCAGGTGTGGAGGAGAAGCTCCTGCCTGGAGGAGAAGCTCCTGCCTGATGCCAGGTGGGAGGAGAAGCTCCTGCCTGGAGGAGAAGCTCCTGCCTGATGCCAGGTGAGGAGGAGAAGCTCCTGCCTGATGCCAGGGAGGGGAGAAGCTCCTGCCTGATGCCAGGGTGGAGGAGAAGCTCCTGCCTAGAATGCCAGGTGTGGAGGAGAAGCTCCTGCCTGGAGGAGAAGCTCCTGCCTGATGCCAGGTGTGGAGGAGAAGCTCCTGCCTGGAGGAGAAGCTCCTGCCTGATGCCAGGTGAGGAGGAGAAGCTCCTGCCTGATGCCAGGTGTGGAGGAGAAGCTCCTGCCTGATGCCAGGTGAGAGAGAAGCTCCGCCTGATGCAGTTGGAGGAGCTCCTGCTGAGAGAGCTCCTGCCTGATGCCAGGTGAGGAGGAGCTCGACTCTCCTGTGAGACCTGGGTTTGTTCCAGCCCAGAGGACGACGAGCCTCTGACGTCCTGCTGGGTTTGTCATCTGATCTCAGATGTTTCTCTGTCTTCATGGATTCGTCTCTCTAAACTCCCTGGTGAGACGTGGACGGTGGTTACCATGGCGATGGCGGAGTTTATCTACCACTGAAACCGTCGTTTTCTGGCCGACCTGAGCTGCCTAATTAGTTCAGACAGGAAACATTTAAGTCCTCCATGACATCATCACTGTCCCCCTGTCTGTCCCCTTTAGTGTCCAGTCAGCAGGTCTTATGGAGACGGACCACTTCCCCCTGAAATCAAAGCCGGTTCTGGTCAGGTGTGACCTCTGACCTCTGTGCTTGTCAGCAGCTGCTGCTGCTCCTGCAGAAATCGAACCGTCGGATCCATGCGACGCTGAGAAACAAATGGAAGCAGCTGATGTTTAAAATCAACATCCTGCAGATCGGAAACTCGTTTCCACTGATGAGCAGCGGAACCAGAGCAGCTTCGATTTTACATGTCGAGTTGGAATAAACTGATTACAATTTAATATTTGGTGCCAAGTGGATGAAATTACCTTTGCAGATCACTGGAAAGAGGATTGTGGGTAAATTGAGACGCGGTCCAACATGGAGGGCGACTCCAGGACCCGTTTCCTAGGAGACCGAGCTGCGTGTTCCGGTACAGAGGCCCAGTAAAGGTTCTGGTTCTGGTTCTGTTCTGGTTCGATTCTCTCTTTCTACACAGATTACAGATCAAAACGTCGGTTATCACGTATGGATTCAGAAAATGTGACACTTATCATGATACGGGACGCTTGGTGCACAGATTGGGAAAGGAGAAATGCATGATGGGAGAGACGAAGCTGGTCACATGGTTTGTGATGTCACAGCTCCTGAACTCTACCATCTGAGCTCAAAGCTTCCTGACACTCACCATGGATTCAACCTTTTCACATCCATTAGTTTTGACATCAGATTTTGTCAAAATCGCCAGTTTTTGAAAACGAGGCTTGTTTTTACTTGGTCAGACAGAAGAAGCTGATTGGCTTGGATCAACCCAATGAGCTCAGGGCAAGACCTGCCCATGCGGACCGGATTGGTTCCTGGGTGAAACGCTGGTTCTGTTCGGGCCTGGCCCTTTAAGAGAGCGGCGCTCTGTAGGTGGCGCTGTGTCCTCTGGCTGCCAGGCAGACATTGATCTGCAGCAGGATGTGACTCGGCTGGAAAACGACTTCCTGTCTGGGTCCTGGACAGTCGCAGCACCATAAGGCTGCCAACAGCAACAGGTTGGGGCAGGACTGCTAACCTGAGCAGTGTGTGTGTCTGCAGGAGGTGCTGACTCCTCCTTTCCTCCTCCTGACAGCTGGAGGTTCAGACGGAGCGTCAGGAGGTTTTGGACGATTCTGGGAAAATATTAGTTTATATTATTTGTAGATGAAGCGTTTCACTGAGATCAGAGCAACACAGGAGGAGAAGGAGGTGCAGGAGGAGCAGGAGGTGAAGGAGGTGCTGGAGGTGAAGGAGGTGTAGGAATAGCAGGAGGAGCAGGAGGTGCTGGAGGTGAAGGAGGTGTAGGAATAGCAGGAGGAGCAGGAGGTGAAGGAGGTGCAGGAGGTGCAGGAGGTGCTGGAGGTGAAGGAGGTGAAGGAGTGAGGAGGAGCAGGAGGAGCAGGAGGAGCAGGAGGTGCTGGAGGTGAAGGAGGTGCAGGAGGTGAAGGAGGAGTAGGAGGTGAAGGAGGAGCAGGAGGAGCAGGAGGTGAAGGAGGAGCAGGAGGTGCTGGAGGTGAAGGAGGTGCAGGAGGTGCTGGAGGTGAAGGAGGTGAAGGAGGTGCAGGAGGTGCTGGAGGTGAAGGAGGTGAAGGAGGAGCAGGAGGAGCAGGAGGTGCTGGAGGTGAAGGAGGTGAAGGAGGAGCAGGAGGTGCTGGAGGTGAAGGAGTTGCAGGAGGTGCAGGAGGTGATGGAGGTGCTGGAGGTGGAGGAGCAGGAGGTGCTGAGGTGAAGAGGAGCAGGAGGTGAAGGGGTGAGAGGAGGAGGCAGGTGAGGAGGTGAAGGAGGTGAGGAGGTGAAGGAGGAGCAGGAGGTGCGAGGTGAAGGAGGAGCAGGAGGTGAAGGAGGTGAAGGAGGAGCAGGAGGTGCTGGAGGTGAAGGTGAAGGAGGTGCATAGGAGGTGCTGGAGGTGAAGGTGAAGGAGGTGCTGGAGGTGAAGGAGGTGCTGGAGGTGAAGGAGGTGAAGGGAGGAAGCAGGAGGTGAAGGAGGTGAAGGAGGAGCAGGAGGTGCTGGAGGTAGAAGGTGAAGGGAGGTGACTGGAGGTGAAGGAGGCTGAGAGGAGGTGCTGAGGTGAGAGTGAGGTAGGAAAGGAGGTGCATGGAGGTGAAGAGGGCTGGAGGTGAAGGAGGTGCTGGAGGTGAAGGAGGCTGGAGTGAAGGAGGAGCAGGAGGTGAAGGAGGTGAAGGAGGAGCAGGAGGTGCTGGAGGTTTGAAGGAGGTGCTGGAGGTGAAGGAGGTGCTAGGAGGTGAGGAGGTGAAGGAGGAGCAGGAGGTGAAGGAGGAGCTGGAGGTGAAGGAGGTGCTGGAGTGAGGAGGTGCTGAGGTGAAGGAGGTGCTGGAAGGTGAAGGAGGAGCAGGAGGTGAGAGGGAGCAGGAGGTGCTGGAGGTGAAGGAGTGGAGCAGGTGAAGGAGGGTGAAGTGAGGAGGTGACGGAGGTGAAGGAGGAGCAGGAGGTGCTGGAGGAGGTGGAAGGAGGTGCTGGAGGTGAAGGAGGTGCTGGAGGTGAAGGAGGTGGAGGAGCAGGAGGTGAAGGAGGAAGGAGGGCAGGAGGTGCGGAGGTGGAGGTGAAGGAGGTGCAGTGAAGGTAGAGTGCTGGAGGTGAAGGAGGTGCTGGAGGTGAAGGAGGGAGCAGGAGGTGAAGGAGGTGAGGAGGAAGGAGGGCTGGAGGTGAAGGAGGAGCAGGAGGTGCTGGAGGTGAAGGAGGTGCGGAGGTGAAGGAGTGAAGAGGAGGGTCTGGGAGGTGAAGGAGGTGCTGGAGGTGAAGGAGTGAGAGGAGGTGAAGGAGGTGAAGGAGGATGCAGGAGGTGAAGGAGGTGAAGGAGGAGCAGGAGGTGCTGGAGGTGAAGGACGGAGGTGAAGGAGGTGAAGGAGGAGCAGGAGGTGCTGGAGGTGAAGGTGAAGGAGGTGCTGGAGTGCTGAAGGTGAAGGTGAGGAGATCAGGAGGTGAGGAGTGAGGAAGGTGCTAGTGAAGGTAGAGAGGAGGTGCTGGAGGTGAAGGTGAAGGAGAGGTGTGGAGGGAAGGAGGTGCTGGAGGTGAAGGAGGCGGAGGTGAAGGAGGTGAAGGAGGTGCTTAGTGTGAGAGCGTCCGGTTCACGCTCTGGATTTGGAGAACGATTGGATAGGGCGAGTTTGCAAAGTTGGCGTTAAAAACATTTCAATTTCAGCAGTTATTAATTAATAAACGTCACAGTTTCAAGATGATTATTTCAGTCACAACAGAAGCATTTAGCTTTGGATTAAATATTTATGTTTTATTGCCATATAAGGTTCTGTTCCCATTAGGATCAGGTTCAGGTTTATTGAGGAATTTAAGGGTGGCTCTACTCTTAAATATATTATAAAAAGGAAATAATACTCTGAGACAAGTTTCTCTGCTAGGCCAAAGCGAGCCGGAGATTTATTACACCCCACGGAATCACAATATTCAAATTTCTTCCATAGTCTTCACAAAATCTTCTTCACAAAAATCTCTTCATCAAAATCTCCTCGAAGTCTAACAATAGCTTCCTAATATACCTCTCAGGTCTTCATTGATGCGTGCTGGAAAGTTTCAACCAATGGTGAAAAGGGATTGTTTTTGCCAGCAGACTTGGCGTGCTTTTGCATTTAGTGTGTATTGGGCGACCTTTAATATATTTTTGGAAATCCAAACAAAGACATAAAACTCCAAGATTTCAACAGAAAATGCTGCTATCGTGTCCGGACAGCATTTCCTCCTAGTCCCTTCGCGCGCTTCGTACGCAATTAGCAGGAAGGGAGTCAGGTCAGTTTGACCTTAGTTCAATGCCAAATCTTTTTGCAAAAACAACTCCTTAGATGGAATATCGCTCCGACAGGTTCTGCTCCCATCAGGATCAGGATCAGGATCAGGTTCTGTTCCCATAAGGATCAGGTTCTGCTCCAATAAGGATCAGGATCAGGTTCTGTTCCCATCAGGATCAGGATCAGGTTCTGCTCCCATCAGGATCAGTCTAGAGTTGGAGCTCCTGCTGATCAGTCGTATCTCTGTCTGCTCTACTGAAAACCCAGGTGAAACAAAGTATACTTTAGTATACTTCAAACATACTTACCTTTGTGAAAGTACACGTTAAGTATTTTATTTTATTTTATTTCCTTTATTTAACCAGGTAAACCCCATTGAGATCCAGATCTCATTTTCAAGGGGGACCTGGAAATGTACTTTAAATGTGCTTTAAGTGTACACACCACCTATAAGTAGTACACTTATAAGTATTACCTATAAGTATATCTGAAGTATACTAAAAGTATACTTAGACCAATTTTGAAATTATAACTTTAAACACACTTAAACATAATTGTATCAAAATATCCATCCATCCGTCCATCGGGTCTCGGGGGCAGCAGCCTCAGGAGGTCCAGACTTTCCCTCTCCAGCCTCTTCCAGCTCCTCCAGGAACCCCAAGGCGTCTATAAGAGAGACATCGTCCCTCCAGGCGTCCATCAGAGACATCGTCCCTCCAGGCGTCCTGGGTCTCCCCATTCGGATGTGGAGGCACTGAGCCTCATCCGGGCCATGAACTGTCCAGATCAAGATCTGATGAAGCCAACAGGATCACATCATCTGCAAAAAGCAGAGATGAATCCTAAGGCCACCAAAACGGATCAACACCTTGGCTGGTCTAGAGATTCTGTCCATGAAAGTAATGAACAGAATCGGTGACAAAGGGCAGCCTTGGCGGAGTCCAACTCTCACTGGAAACGAGCCCGACTTACTGCCGGCAATGCGGACCAGACTCTGACACCGGTCATACAGGGACCTGACAGCCCGTATCAAAGGGCCCGGTACCCCAAACTACCGGAGAACCACCACAAGGCCCCCTGGGGACACGGTCGAACGCCTTCTCCAAGTCCACAAAACACATGTAGACTGGTTGGGCGAACTCCCAGAACCCTCCAGGACCTGCTGAGGGTGTAGAGCTGGTCCAGTGTTCCAGAACCAGAACCACACTGCTCTTCCTGAATCCGAGGTTCAACTATCCGACGGACCCTGAATAGGCATTACCAGGGAGGCTTAAGACCCTCCGGTCCCCTTTTTAGACTCTGGTCTCGATTGCTCTGGTCTCGCTGCACCGATCCGAAGATTCTGATCCGGAACAAGGAGCATCAGAATCCCGTCTGGCACCAAACATGGTGAAATATCCTCTTTTCAGACGCAGCGTTTCCTGTTGAGTCCTTCATGCTGGTTGTTTATGTGTATGGAGCAAAGGTCACAAGGTCACTGAGTTATTCTGATCAAATGTCAGGTCCAGATGGAGCATCTGAGGCTCCAGAGGAGCTGGGGGGCCAGAACGGCGCGCGGACCGACCCGATTGGCCGGTTTGTATCAAACAGAGCTCCTGATTGGCCCGTTGTGTGGTCGCTAATGCATCTCCATTGGCTGACAGGAGCTCAGGATGTTTATGTTGTGATGTTCAGTCGGCCATGTTCTGTTTGTGACCCTGCTGTTAGCCCATATGCTAACAGCCTCACACAAATCGGATCGGAACCAGAGACTAAATAAAACCTATTAGACATTAAAACTACATTTATTATAGATTTCACTGACAGGAACTGAGAACATTAAACGATGATGTGAACAAATTGGTTCAGAAACGGATTTTAAAGGAAAACACTGATGATGAGACGCCCTCAGTGACCCTGGCACCAAACATGATGAGACATATTGTGTGTGTGTGTGTGTGTGTGTGTGTGTGTGTGTGTGTGTGTGTGTGTGTGTGAGAGGCGGCCATCTGTTCATGGCTGCGTGGAGAAGACCACAGTCTGTCCCCTGCTGTCTCTGATTGTTGTCCATTTTCTGGTCTGTCCTGCTGGATGATGGTGATGGTGATGATGGTGATGATGGTGATAATGGTGATGATGATGATGATGGTGATGATGATGGTGATGATGATGGTGATGGTGATGGTGATGATGATGATGGTGATGATGATGGTGATCAGCTGCTGGTACCAGGAGGTTCTGATCTGAGCCTCTGGACCTGCAGGCTTGATGAATGAACTGGGTGTGGTGACAGTTTTACCTTCCTGTAGCCAATGAATGGACAGGAGGACAAGAGGACAGGAGGACAGGAAGACAGGAGGACAGGAAGACAGGAGGACAAGAGGACAGGAGGACAAGAGGACAGGAAGACAAGAGGACAAGAGGACAGGAGGACAGGCCGAGTCAAAGCTCTGGTGACTTCCTGTTCAGGCCTCCATTTTGAGCAGGAAGTGCTGAATAAATGGAGGAGATGCTGAGCAGCTGCAGCTGAACAGAAAGCAGCTTCTGGCTCTTCCTTTCTCTGTCATCTCGTTTCTGAAATCAATGCCTCTTCCTCCTCCTCCTGCTCCTCTTTCTCCTCCTCTTCACATCCTCTTCCTCCTCTTCCCGTCCTCTTTGTCATACTGGAAGGCAACTTCTTGACCCACATGCAGAAACAAGCACCAAGGATCAATAAAAGATGTTTAATAGGGAAAAAACAAAACAGTTCAGCAGCGTGATTTGGGCTCGGCACGGGAACAGGGATGTCGGGCGGCAGGTAAGCGGGGGGTGGCCCCTGGGATCTCCTACGGGACCAGCCGGTGTAGGTGGGAGCCAACGGACGGCGTCGGAGGGCGGACAGCTGCGGACCTCAGCTTACCGGGGCAGAATCGAGGTGTTACGTCTCAAGGAGGTTGTCTGGAAACGGAAAAAACAGGTATCAATGGAAAATTCTCAAGGGAATCACTAAACTCTTAGTGGTGGCCTTCAGTACCGTTACTGGTTAACAATCTGGCATCGATGTGCTGGCCGACTCCAGTCTTAAGCCTCCGTGGAGATTAAACAATCTCCAACAGGTGTGAGGATCCAGCGTCCCTGGTCACGCCCACCAGCGATCATCCACCAGGCAGCCCCTGGTGGAGGGAGCAAGAAACAGCAGGAAACCACCCGGGCACCCAGGATCACCACAGTACCCCCCCCCTCAATGACCGCCACCCGGCGGTCCAACAGAAGACGAAGCTTGAAAATCAGTCAGCAAAGAGGGGTCTAGAATGAATGAACTAGGCACCCAAGAACGATCCTCCGGGCCGTAACCCTCCCAGTCCACGAGGTACTGCCAGCCTCTACCCCGGCGCCGGGAGGCCACGACCCGGCGAACCGCATAAGCCGGATGCCCATCAACATCCAGGGTGGGAGGAGGGGGATCGGCCGGAGGGCACAAAGGACTGGTCTGGACTGGTTTGATCTGTGACACATGGAAAGTAGGGTGTACACGGAGAGATGCAGGTAGCTTGAGGCGGACAGCAGAAGGACTTATGATGGAATCAATAACATAAGGGCCGATGAAACGGGGAGAAAGTTTCCTAGACATTGCTTTCAAGGGAATGTCCTTAGCCGAGAGCCAAATCTGTTGTCCGGGTGAGTATTCAGGAGCTGGGCGTCTCTTGCGGTCGGCCCAACGGCGGTTCTGGTCAGCCGTGCGGTGGAGTGCGGAGATCGTCTGTTTCCAAATGGCCTTGCAACGACGGATGTGATGATGAACCGACGTCACAGCGATCTCCGTCTCATCGGTTGGCAGCAGGGGGGGTTGGTAACCTAAAGAGACCTCAAAGGGGGACAGGCCTGTGGCAGCTGAAACCAGAGAATTATGGGCATATTCTACCCAAGGCAGAAACAAGGACCAGTCCGAGGGGTTGGAAGCAGTGAGGCATCGTAGAGTGGATTCAATTTCTTGATTTAACCGTTCAACCTGACCATTAGACTGTGGGTGGTAACCGGAGGTGAGTGTGACTTTAGCGTCGAGGGCTGTGCAAAAGTGTTTCCAGACCTGAGATGTAAACTAGGGTCCTCTGTCCGAGAGGATGTCCTGTGGGATGCCATGCAGGCGGAAAACATGCTTAACCAATAGCTGGGCTGTTTGGAAAGCGGATGGTAGTTTACGGAGTGGAATCAGGTGACAGGATTTAGAGAAATGGTCAATAACTGACAAGATGGTGGTCATTCCCTTGGAAAGGGGTAAACCAGTGACAAAGTCTATGGAAATGTGGGACCAGAGATGTCTGGGAATGGGTAATGGCTGCAAAAGACCAGAGGGGTGCTGATGGGAAGACTTATTACGGGCACAGGTAGGACAGGCCAAAACATAATCTCTAATATCTTTGTGCAAAGACGGCCACCAAAACTGGCGAGAGACCAAAGCTATGGTCCGACTAGCACCAGGGTGAGCAAAAAACTTGGATGCATGCGACCACTGAATCACGCGGGATCTGACTGAGGTGGGGACAAAAATCTTGTTGGGTGGCCCAGTTCCCGGGTCAGGTTCAGATTGCTGTGCTTGTTGGATAAGGTCTTGGACCTCCCAGGAAACTGTACCGACAGTACAGCTAGGCGGCAGGATGGTGGCGGGAACCCTCTCCGAGTTGTCAGGAGCATGAATTCTGGAAAGTGCATCTGGCTTGACATTTCGGGAACCTGGCCGGTAAGTGATGGAGAGATTGAAACGGGAGAAAAATAGGGACCAACAGGACTGACGGGGATTAAGTCGTCTGGCTGACTGTAAATAGGAAAGGTTCTTATGATCCGTCCAAACCAATATGGGATGTTCCGCGCCCTCCAGCCAGTGCCGCCACTCCTCCAGGGCAAGTTTTATGGCCAACAACTCACGGTCTCCCACATCGTAGTTACGCTCAGCGGGGTTTAGTCTGCGTGAAAAAAAGGCACACGGGTGAGTCTTCTGATCAGAGCCAGATACTTGAGACAACACGGCACCAACACCAACGTCTGATGCATCCACCTCCACAATGAACTGTCTTTTGGGGTCAGGCTGGACAAGGACGGGTGCACTAGAAAACAGAGACTTTAACCTAGTGAAGGCCGCATCTGCCTCCGACGTCCAGGTAAATGAATACTTGGTGGAAGTCAGAGCGGTTAGGGGTTGGGCGGTCTGGCTATAGTTTCGGATGAATCTTCTATAGAAGTTGGCAAAACCAAGAAATCGTTGCAATTGCTTTCGTGTCTCTGGGACGGGCCAATCCAAAACCGCCTTTATCTTTTCCTCAGATGGTCTCACCTTTCCGCTCTCAAGAATGAACCCCAGGAATGACACTGATGACTGATGAAACTCACACTTTTCAGCCTTTACATAAAGTTTGTTCTCCAGGAGTCGTTGTAGGACCAAGCGGACATGGTGTTTGTGTTCTGACAGATCCTTGGAAAAGATCAAAATGTCATCTAGATAGACAAAGACGAACACATTCAAAAAATCCCTCAAAACATCATTCACCAATGTCTGAAAAAACGCAGGAGCGTTACACAGCCCGAATGGCATCACTAGATATTCGTAGTGACCAATATGGGTCTTAAAGGCCGTTTTCCACTCATCTCCTTGTCTGACGCGCAAAAGGTGATAAGCGTTCCGGAGGTCGAGTTTAGTGAAAACTGTGGCTCCCACCACCGTTTCAAAGGCTGATGAGAGGAGTGGTAAGGGGTATTCATTTTTAACAGTGATTTGATTCAAACCTCTGTAATCGATGCAAGGCCTTAACGAACCGTCCTTGCCGACGAAAAAAAACCCGGCTCCCAGAGGTGACGAAGAGGGGCGTATGATACCTGCGGCTAATGACTCGTTGATGTACTTCTCCATCGACTCCCTTTCCGGACGTGAGATGTTAAACAGTCGACTGTCCGGTAAAGGGGCTCCTGGAAGTAAATCAATAGCGCAGTCATACGGGCGATGTGGCGGTAGAGAAAGAGCTTGGACTTACTGAACACTGGTGCGAGATCGTGATACTCAGCCGGAATAGATGACAAATCGGGTGGGTCCGCTTCCTGTGGATTAGCCGGCGGAGAACTCGGGGAAACAGCTGAACGGAGACAGTTAGAGTGACAATCATGTGACCAAGATTCGACGTGCATTTGAGACCAGTTGATGTGAGGTTATGTTGTTGAAGCCAGGAAAACCCCAAAACAATCGGCGTCCCAGCTGCCGGGAACACAAGGAAGGAAATAGTCTCTCTGTGGTTGCCGGGGATTATTAACTGAACAGGTTTGGTCTTGTGGGTGATCTGAGTCAGTGCTCTGCCGTTTAAAGCAGACACACGTAAGGGGGTGGCGAGCGGAACGGTTTCAATTCCCATTTGCTGGGTGAAATTAGAATCCAAGAGGTTCTGTTCACACCCCGAGTCGATCATGGCAGAAACAGAAATAGACTGATCTTTAAAAAACAGGGTCGCAGGTAGTAAAAGGTGAGGAGTGTCCCGATGTTGAGGTTGGTCCGTCAGTCTCCTCAAAACCTCTGACGGACCTGGGCTTTTAACCGCAACTCACAGTGGGAAATGAAATGACCCGATTCCCCACAATATAAACAGAGTTTGGACCTTAACCGTCTCTGTCTTTCCTCTGCAGTCAGACGCGGATGCCCCAGCTGCATGGGCTCCGGGTCGGGTACGGCTGGCGGTGGAGCCGGAGGGGATGATGTGCGAGTGGCGGTAAAGAGCCTTACATCTGGATCTGTCCTGCTTCTTTCCCTCCGTCTGGCACGAATGCGATTGTCCAGCCTGATGGTTAAATTAATAAACTCATCCAATGTAGCTGGCTCATCAAGTGTAGCTAGTTCATCCTTAATCTGTTCATTTAAGGCGTGGAAGTAAGCACTCTTTAGTGCAGCCTGATTCCAACCAGAAGCCACGCTTTTATTCTGAAATCGATGGCGAACTCCGAAACAGTTCGTTGTCCCTGTTTGAGTTACCATAATTCTCGGGAATCTGTCGCCTTGTCAGCGTCACGTGAAAAAAACATCTTAAATTCCTTTAGAAATTCGTCAAACGTGCAACCATAATCCAAGCAAGAAGGGAAACGGGACTCAGCCCAACACAGTGCCTGTCCAGATAATCGTGAAATGATAAATGAAATCTTATCATTGTCATGTGGGAAACTTTGGGGCGAGTGATTGAACAGAATTGCACACTGCAACAGGAAACCTCTGCAACTACCTGTTTCTCCAGCAAATCTCTCCGGGCTGAGTTTTGTATCCCGGAAAACATGGGCTGGGTGTTACTCACGGAACTGGAGGGAGTGAGAGGAGCCGGAGGCGGGATTGCAGCTGGTCCCGGGGCTGAAGCTGCAGCTGCCGCGGTGGCCTGTCGAGAAGATGCTTGTAAAAAAGTGATTAGTTCATCAAGCCGACTATTCGTCTCGGCTTGGCGGTTCGATAGCTCCTTAAGAGCCGAGTCATGCGTCTGGATAATGGTGTGCTGTTCCCGAATGGTTCTCCTTAGAGTTTCTGCTGGGTCAGTGTCTTGGCCAGATTGTTCTGTCATACTGGAAGGCAACTTCTTGACCCACATGCAGAAACAAGCACCAAGGATCAGTAAAAGATGTTTAATAGGGAAAAAACAAAACAGTTCCGCAGCGTGATTTGGGCTCGGCACGGGAACAGGGATGTTGGGCGGCAGGTAAGCGGGGGGTGGCCCCTGGGATCTCCTACGGGACCAGCCGGTGTAGGTGGGAGCCAACGGACGGCGTCGGAGGGCGGACAGCTGCGGACCTCAGCTTACCGGGGCAGAATCGATGTGTTGCGTCTCAAGGAGGTTGTCTGGAAATGGAAAAAACAGGTATCACTGGAAAATTCTCAAGGGAATCACTAAAGCTCTTAGTGGTGGCCTTCAGTACCGTTACTGGTTAACAATCTGGCATCGATGTGCTGGCTGACTCCAGTCTTAAGCCTCCGTGGAGATTAAACAATCTCCAACAGGTGTGAGGATCCAGCGTCCCTGGTCACGCCCACCAGCGATCATCCACCAGGCAGCCCCTGGTGGAGGGAGCAAGAAACAGCAGGAAACCACCCGGGCACCCAGGATCACCACACTCTTCCTGTCCTCTTCCTCCTCTTCCCATCCTCCTCCTGTCCTCTTCCTGTCCTCTTCTTGTCCCGTCACAGTTTGTTTTCCAGCCTCGTCTTTCCAAACACATTTTGCCCTGAGATTAATGGCTGCCTTTCCTCTGCCTGACCAGATTTATAGCCGGGTCCTTTTTCTTCTCTGAGGACAGGAGGACATCTTTATGGTGTCCTCGTCCCTGAGATGTCTTCCTTTTTTGATGTAGACTGACTGTTTAGCTTCTTTTTTCAGCTTTTCACAAACAGTTTGACCTGAAAGGTCTTGGAGGATCTGATGAGGATTCGTCTTCATCAGAACCTGCTCGTACCGGACCAGTACACAGCAAATTCAAAAGTGTTACATTTTTTGGTGTTAGTAGACTTTTGCATCCAAAAGCAGAGTTAACTTTACTCTTATAGAGTCACATTCTATTTATGTTAAAATAGAATCAATAACTCTTGACTTCTGAACTCTGAACTCCACCAGCGGCTCTAACACTGAAGGAGTTAATTCACTGACTCCACCCAGAATCACAGATTCCCACCGAAGAAGCGAAGCGACAGAAGCCGAGACATTTCAGGACTATTTACTTTCCACATGTCTGAGTTATTTACTGCACTTGGTAAGTCACTTTTCTGAGATGGTTTATAACTATTATTCTGAGTTGAGCTCAACCTGTATGATAGACGTCATGTTCGCCACACGGCTCGGTGTTAGCATGTTTTAGCTTAGCATGTTTAGCTTAGCATGTTTAGCTTAGCATCCTGAATGTTAGTGGAGTAAAAATTGAGCCGGTGATCATTTAATCAAATTATTGGCCAACTTGAACACTCCGTAATAATCTGGAGTTTGCTTCTTCATGATATTAAACGTTTATATACATATTGGTCAGATTTATCAACCTTTCTGATCAATTTTTATCCTTTGAAAAAATGTAAAAGCCTTTTTCACGTTGAGAGCATTATTACCGCTGTTGTCTCTTATATATGCTTTGCATCATGTTTTAATCCTTTTATTTCCTTTTTGTATATATTAGAACAAGTCTGGTTGAGGATGAATCTCCATGTCAGCCTAACTTCTCCCTCCTGATCCTCCATGGATTCTTCAAAGATTCAAACTCCAAACTGATTATGTAAGTGTTAATATCTCTGAAACTCTACATTTCTGTAATGGAGGCTTGTTATTAGAGTTGTAGTAAAATGTATTCCTTCGTTCCTCATTGTTATTCTTTTAGTTTATTATCCAGAGACCAACACTGGCTGTCCTACTCAGAGACTGAAGACTGTCTGATGCAGTAGAGGAGCATGTTGGTGTCTCCGACCAAACATCACGAACAGCCCAACAACCTGAAGACAATCTGTTAGTGAGAGGACATCACTAGTGAGTGGACATCTCTCTAGTGAGTGGACATCACTAGTGAGTGGACATCTCTCTGGTTAGTGGAGGGCAGAGAGGAACTGACTCTTATCAAAAGAAACAGAAACTGGATAAGAAATGATGGATCTGAATATCAGGTTGGTCTGTTATGAACTGTAATATCCAGTAATCTACCTGTTAAAAGAAAATTCTCTCTATCATATTACATGAACTGCTGCTTTACTTTCTCCACCTTTTGAACAATTTCATGCATATTGTATTGAAGAGAAATGTATTAATTTACTGCATTTTGTATTGCACAGCTGATATGTTAGACCTATTGATAACAATATCTGAATGAAAGTGACATGTGAAACATGCACATTATTCCACGTTGAAATATGTTTTGTAATTATGGTGCATATTTTGAAATAAATGCATTTGAGAAAATCATTGCCTCTTTATTGAATGTTTATTTTCCAAAGAATTTTTAAAAGTTCAAACAATAAAATACCTATTTAATATTAATTATAAATAACTCTTATGAAGCTAAAAAAATTACTCTGTGAGAGTTAATATTAAGATCTAACACTGAATTAGTGTTAGCAAGTGATAAATGATTAACTCCAGCAGATTTGATATCTGACACTTTATAAGAGTTAAGGTACCAACTCTCCAACAAGAGTTAAATTAACACTTTCTGGTGTCGACCCATATAGACACTTTAAAAGTGTTGAAATCAAATCTGACAGTGTTAATCTGGGCCTGCTGGATTTGCTGTGTACTGGTACCGAGTGTTTCGGCAGAGCCATCTGGTACCAGACTGAACCAGTTACTGGTTCCTGTCGTTGACTCGGAGGACAAGAAGCTTCTTCAACTGCTAATCTGCAACCAGGCAGATTCATCTGCATGCAGCTCATCAACCTTTCATTTCTGTTTTTGCATTCATTTTCTCCCTGTTTCAGATAAAGGTGATGACCTCTGACCCCAGGCTCTCCCTGCACCTTTGTGTGTTTGCTTGACCCCAGCTAATTGGATTTTGTTCTGGGAAACCAACCGGTGGGGCGGGGGCTCGATAGGAGCAGCAGCAGGAGTCTTAACGAGCTGATTGGGGAACGGTGCCGACCAGAACCAGGCTGGGAGCGAGTGGCGCCCCGATCCGAGTCCGAGGCAGGAAGCTCAGAACCTTTAGGCGACGTCGCTCTTCCCTTCCTGGTCTCCCTGAGGCCGATGCCAGATCCGCCCCCATTTCTTCCTCTGGCTCCGCCCCCAGTGTTTCGTTCCTCCTGGCTCCGCCCCCAGTGTTTCCTTGCTCCAGTCCTTTGGCTCCGCCCCCAGTGTTTCGTTCCTCCTGCTCGCCTAGTGTTCGTTCCTCCTGGCTCCGCCCCATGTTCGTTCCTCCTGTGTTTCGTCCTCTGCTCGCCCCATGTTCGCCCTCTGCTCCGCCCCCATTGTTTCGTTGCTCTTGGCTCCGCCCCCAGTGTTTCGTTCCTCCTGGCTCCGCCCTCAGTGTTTCGTTCCTCCTGGCTCCGCCCCCAGTGTTTCGTTCCTCCTGCTGTGTTTCGTTCCTCCTGGCTTCCTGCTCCGCCCCCAGTGTTTCGTTCCTCCTGGCTCCGCCCCCATTGTTTCGTTGCTCTTGGCTCCGCCCCCAGTGTTTCGTTCCTCCTGGCTCCGCCCTCAGTGTTTCGTTCCTCCTGGCTCCGCCCTCGGCCCCGTCTGGAGTTTCTCAGGTTTAGCTCCTTCTGACATTTAAAGGGCCGGCGTTTGGTCTCATCCCGTTTCTTTGTTTCTCCTCCTGGGTTACCAGGAAATGCTCCCAGAAACTTGCTGGACGTTTTTGTGCTCAAATGTTCATTCTGACAGATTCCTGCATTTTTCACAATGCTAATGGATGCTAACATGCTAGATGAGCTAGCCTAGCCTTGTTTAGCAGTTGCTCCAACTCTCAGCCTCATCAGCTCAGCGTTGCAGACCAAGTTCACTTCCTGCTCTCAGTGAAGGCGGACGTTTCCCCTCTGACCTCTGACCTCTGACCTCTGCTGTGTTTCCTGGATTTTCTGACCGGAGGGAATCCAGGCGTTTTGCTGCATCACAAACTGCTGCGTTTATGATTAGCTCCAGGCTAAATGCAGCTAAAGTGAGACCTGATGCTTTGATGAGAGAGAAATTATGGGATGGCATTAGAAACGGAACTAAGAAAATCATTTATCCACCAATCAACCTGATCAGAAAACATGAAAATGTCTTCAGTGTTGTTAATAGAAAAAAATTACTCGTTATATCCTCTCAATGCACGGGTTCAGAAAAAATGCTGTGCGCAAGGACTGAGACCACGCAGCGACAACGGCGTCACAATAATCAGCATTTATTCAAAGACAGATGCAAACTATCACCAGAAAAGCTCATCACAAAACATCAGAAAACCTCAGAGCACAAACAACACATATATTTACCTGAGAAGAGGAAAAGACAAAAGATGGAATGACAAACAGATAGCAAGAACGTTCTTGGAGAAGTTGCAAAGAGCAAAATCTGATTTGTTACTCTGTGTGTAAAGTTTTATCCTCTTTTCTTTAATTTATTCAAATAGGGTGGAACTTTGCTCATCCAACCAGGACCTGTCTCTGTCCCTTCCTCCAAATCCATTCTGTCCCTGTTGTCCAAGGAGAACTTCTCCTGATCTCCTGCTGGTTTATGGCTTTCACACATAAGTGTGAAAGCTGAACTTCCTAATGATTGTCTCCCAAACAGACAAAAGGAAAGGACTTAGATATTGGTCTTAAATCTTAGTCTGCCTTAACTACAGGTAACATAAAGGTCAAAAGGCCAAAATAAGTTATAATTTTAAAACTATAATTAGGCTATTTCCATCAAGTCATGTTACATTTTAAAACTAGCTTATTTTAAATATATTTTCTTAACAGTGTCTAGTTTTAGCTGCTATGGCTAAAACTAGACTCACTCTGATCGTAGCTACAGCGATTCCAACGCATTTCATCTTGTGGGTTTATGAATAGAAACGAGCTGAAAGGGGTTCAGCACAAACCACATATGGAGGCCTTAGTCCTTGACGCAGCTGTTGCAGGTTCGATTCCCGGCTTTCGTGACCTTTGCTGCATGTCTTCTGTCATTATCCACTTTCCTGTCAATGAACTATCGAATAAAAGCCACTAGAGCCGATAAATGTAAAAAAACGAGCTGAAAGCTTTGAAATCACCAAACAGCAAAGATGGGTCATGACTCATCGTGACCTCGTGACCCTGCTCAGGTTGAACTGAGCCGGGTGTTCGGACCAGCAGCCTGCTGTGGTGCAGCCATGTTGGATTAGCTCTATTTCCTGTTCTGACAGGAAACGGATCATCGTTTGATGTTCTGGTTCTGGTTGACCTGCTGACCCTCCGTCCTCAGCGTGTTTTGGAGGCGTTTGGAGCGATGTCGGCCATCTAAGCTTTATTATTGACCATCAAGCAGAATGAGACGCATCTACAGACGTAAAAACACAGAAACATTCTCCATGGCGACGCGTTTTGGAGGAAACGTTTCAGCTGCAGGTTTCTGCAGGTCACAGTCTCCAGTCTGACATAATTTGCTCTCCTCTGGTTCTGATGCATCAAAATGAGTTAATTAATTAAAGATGCTGCCTGTTTCCACATTAGCATGAAGTAAACAGGCTCTCTGCTGAGATCTGATTGGAGGTTCAAATGTCACATTCATTTAGTTTGTTGCTTCTGCTTAAAGAATTATGTAAAGTTATTCCAGACTGACTTCTGTGAAATGTTTGGCTCTGATTGAACATGACGATTATTAATATTCATTATCACACGTTAATAATAACCAGGCTGGCTGAACGATCACATTACTGGCCGCTAACACAGCAGAAGCTTTTCTGTCTGGGATTCATTCCCTGGAGGGACGGGAGTGAAGGTGTGATGAACACATGAGGAGCATGAACTCCCCATGAACGGGTTCTACACAGTGAGACATCTGTAATCAATACGCCCATCTCTGTTGGAGCTGAACGCTGCTGCAGCAGGGATCCCGGATCTCCATGACCTCTGACCTTATTCACATGTTCATGAACCCAAACAATGTTAATTATATTTATTTATGCTGTTTGTTACATATTTTATGTTTTCCAGCAGAAACCAGACCAAAGGTCAAAGTTCAGCCTGTTTTTATCCACAAGGGCTTCAGTGGTTTGTCCACCTGAGCAGCTGGCAGCTGCAGCTCTTCCTCCTTCACCTCAGTCTCCAGTTTCTGCTTTATTATAACTGCTTGTTAAAATGATCACCACTTTCTGATGTAACCACGGCAACAGCCCGGTGAGATGAAGGCTCGTCCTGGAAACCTAAAGTGGATCAGGTCGGAACCGGAAAGAAAAATCCTCCAACAGCAGCGCAGGGCATTCTGGGTAAATCCAACCAAAGCTAACCTGCTAGCGTAGCATTAGCAGCAGAAATGGCTCCTGGTCTTCAGCCTAAATTCTCCAGCCGCTAAAATCCTCCATTTTGTTTCCATGGTGAAGCAGGAAGGTTTCTGTGTCGTTTCCCTCAGTGGTTGTTGGTGCAGCGCCGCCACAGGCCAGGAGGGGAACAGCTGGTTTGACTCAGAGCAGCTGGAGGAGGAGCAGATGTTCTGGTTCCAGTAGAACCGGGTCGACCGGACTGAAGGAGGATGAATCAAAAATGTCTGACCTTTGACTTGGAAAGACCAGATTCTGAGTTTCTGCTCAACGTTTTATTGTGCAGAAATTAAAGCACCACAAAGTCGTTCTGTCACATTATCTATAAACCATGAACATGTAGAGAGATAATTATTTTATTGCTGCAGAATAAAAACATAAAACATGTTTGAAACCGAAAAGCTCCAGTTAACATGAGGAGAAACATCCAGACGTTCAGAGAAAGTCCAGTTGGTTCTGAGGGAACCGGACCGGCAGGAGGAGGAACGGAAACGAGAATCACTGGAGACGAGCCGCCTGGAGCTGAGCCATCTGAACCCTTTGCTCCTAATGTCATGGACCCAAACCGACCAGGACCAGAAATCATCAGAGCCGTTCTGTTAGAAAGGTTCATGTCAGAGTTTCTGCTTCCTGTTCTCCAGAATGTTCACGTCCTGCAGAGACGTCAGAAATCCTCCAGTCTGAACTGATCCCAGTCCGTTCCTTAGTCTGGACACACACTTCCTGTCTCCCACCATCCTGGATCCACACACACCTTCCTGGTTCCACATCCTGGATCCACACACACTTCCTGTTCCACATCCTGGATCCACACACACTTCCTGTTCCACATCCTGGATTCCACACACCACACTTCCTGTTCCACATTCACTGGATCCACCACACACTTCCTGTTCCGTATCCCAGCAGCCTTGTATCGTTTCACAGCTGTAAATAAAAATCTTCCTGCTGTTCTTTGCCATCGAACGTTTCCAGTTGCTGCTGAACAGCTTCTCAGAGTTACAGTGATTTTGTGTGTGTGTGTGTTTCCTTTCTCTCTGTATGAATTTATTCTGGTTCCTGCTGAGCTGCACTCAGAATCGACTGGGGGGAAATCAGTGGCAGCGTTTTTCTTTGCTGTGTTTGCAGGGAAAGTTCAGCATTTATAGGCCTGAAAAATCGGTGATTTTATGAATCGTGACGTCTGGCGCTCTCGCCTCGCAGCGCAGGGAGTTTAATTGGTCCGGTTTCCTGGCCAGAGTCAGCAAAGAGCAGCAGCTTCGGCTCGTCTGGAAAACGAGAATAATGAGGAGAAAGTTTCTGATGAAAAGGTGATCAGGCCTCCAGCTGAGCGTCAGCCACCACCGAGCTTCACCATGTTGATGTTTTGTGATGCTGGATGAAGAGTCCAGAACCAGAACGGGCTCAGGTCGAGTGGACTGAAGGTTCCTGTGGATCAGCTGCTGCCATCGCTCTGACCTCACGGCGTCGCTATGGCAACCCTGACCCAGCATTCATGGTGATTAGCAAGATGTTAGCAGTGCTAGCTGAGAGAGCAGTCTCTAAGATGCTAAGCTAGCAGAGTGCCATTCTGCTGCGGCCCGGTTCCGGTCCGGTTCCACCAGATTTCAATGCTGTATGCAGTCTGGTGAGCTGGACGTTTCCAGAACCTTGGGTCAGTTTGCTGCGTCTCCCTGGATGTGATGGTGAAGAAAACTCCGGGTCGGTTCTGATTTCTGTCCGTCTTTGTGTCCACAGGTAGACGGACAGCCATGGACGTCCTGTGGCTCGTCCTCCTGTCCTGCCTCCCGTCCTGCCTCCCCGACATGCTCTGTCCGAAGCGCTGCACCTGCCAGAACCTGCTGCCGTCCTACACGGTGCTGTGCGCCAAGACGGGTCTGCTCTTCGTCCCGCCCAACATCGACCGGCAGACGGCCGAGCTCCGGCTCATGGACAACTTCATCACCACGCTGAGACACCGAGACTTCGCCAACATGACCAGCCTGGTGAGTCCTGGTGGTTCTCTGCTGAACCATTACAGCTTCAGGGTGGCCTGCAGGGGGCGCTGTGGTTCTAACTGTTGGGATTTGAGTTTTCGTTGTGTTTGTTCTAGGTTCTGGTTCTTGTGAGTCTGTACCGTCCTGTCTTCCTGTGATTGTTCCCAGCTGTGTCTAGTTCCCCTGATTCCCCCTGGGTCTTTAAGTCCACCTGCTGTCCTTGTCTCTTGCCGTCCTAGTCCAGCTGTCCGGTCCTGAGTCGGTCACCTCGCGTTAATCCGGCTCTTCTGAACTGTTTTTGAGCTGAAATCTCCATTTATCGTCTCCATCCTGGGTCTGCCTGTGTCCTTCCTCACCACCACAGCTGCACTTTGTGACACTAACTTGAGATTAGCTTGTCCCATTAACAAAACGGAAATGGGCCCAGTTTCTGTACAAAAATATTTGGTGGATGTTTTCTCAGAATGTATGAGCAGAACCATCCTGAGCTCTGAGCCAATGAAATGTAGAGAAACAAAAAGTTATCGCAGCAGATTTTAGATTTTTTTTATTTATTTTAATTCCCAGTTACAAAATAATTGCTAATTAAACATCGCTACGTAGCTGCAAATTTCAATTGCTCATAATTTTGAACCGAAAACAATTTCATACAGGCTTCCTTCTACTTCCAACTACTATTGAATAATTAAAGGATGGCTTTACTCTTGCATATATAACTAATGGGAAATAACACACTGAGACGTAGTTCTCTCTGCTAGACCGTAGACGAGCCGGAGATTTGTTACACTCCACAGAATTACAGTTTTGTCACTTCAATATTCAAAAATCTTCCATAGTGTTGACAAAAAAACTCTTTTCGAAGACTTAACAACAGCTTCCTATATACTCTCATGTCTTCATTGGTGTGTTGTAAAGTTTCAACCAATGGCGTTGTTTTTCGAGTAGATCCTGGCACACTTTGTGTTTATTGTACAACCTTTAATATACTTGGAAATCCAAGACCAAGACGTGAGACTCCAAGATTTCAACAGACCTCAACATCTGCTCTTTCTCAGAACTACCAAATAGACCAATTTGTGTCCAGTCAGCGCTCCTTCCAAGTCCATTTGCGCGGTTTGTACGCAAATGGAAAAAAGGTCAGTTTGACTGGAGAAATGCCAAAATCTTTTTGCAAAAACAACTCCATACATGGTATATCGCTCCGACACTACAAACAGACGCTGGAAAATTTATATATTTGCTACGCAATTGCAAAAATTGTCAAACATAAAATTAAACACATTTCTTCAAATTTGTACGAAAACATAAAGGTAGCAGCTTTAAATGCCAACTGAGACAGTCTATCGGGGTAAGAAGTTGGTTTTGGTTCTATTCTTGTCCAACCTGGGCAGAAGACTCCCATCATGGCCCCATCATGTCCCCTTCATGTCCTCATCATGTCCTCATCATGTCCCCATTATGTCCCCTTCATGTCCCCATCATGTCCTCATCATGTCCTCATCATGTCTCCATCATGTCCTCATCATGTCCCCATCATGTCCTCATCATGTCCCCATCATGTCCTCATCATGTCCCCATCAAGTCCTCATCATGTCCCCATCATGTCCTCATCATGTCCCCATCATGTCCTCATCATGTCCCCATCATGTCCTCATCATGTCCCCATCATGTCCCCATCATGTCCTCATCATGTCCCCATCGTGTCCTCATCATGTCCCCATCGTGTCCTCATCATGTCCTCATCATGTCCCCATCATGGCCCCATCATGTCCCCTTCATGTCCTCATCATGTCCCCATCATGTCCTCATCATGTCCTCATCATGGCCCCATCATGTCCTCATCATGTCCCCATCATTTCCCCATCATGTCCCCATCATTTCCTCATCATGTCTCCGTCATGTCCTCATCATGTCCTCATCATGTCCCCTTCATGTCCTCATCATGTCCCCATCATGGCCCCATCATGTCCCCATCATGTCCTCATCATGTCCCCTTCATGTCCTCATCATGTCCCCTTCATGTCCTCATCATGTCCCCGTCTTATCCTCATCTTGTCCCCTTCATGTCCCCTTCATGTCCTCATCATGTCCCCATCAAGTCCTCATCATGTCCCCATCATGTCCTCATCATGTCCCCATCATGTCCTCATCATGTCCCTCTCATGTCCTCATCATGTCCCCTTCATGTCCTCATCATGTCCCTCATTCATGTCCCTCATCATTGTCCTCATCATGTCCCCTCATGTCCTCATCATGTCCTCATCATGTCCTCATCATGTCCTCATCATGTCCCCTCATGTCCCCATCATGTCCCCTCATGTCCTCATCATGTCCCTCATGTCCTCATCATGTCCCCATCATGTCCCATCATGTCCCCATCATGTCCTCATCATGTCTCTCATGTCCCCATCATGTCCCATCATGTCCCCATCATGTCCTCATCATGTCCCCATCATGTCCCCATCATGTCCCATCATGTCCCCATCATGTCCTCATCATGTCCCCATCATGTCCCCATCATGTCCCCTTCATGTCCTCATCATGTCCCCATCATGTCCTCATCATGTCCTCTCATGTCCCCTTTCATGTCCTCATCATGTCCCCATCATGTCCTCATCATGTCCCTCATGTCCCCATCATGTCCTCATCATGTCCCCATCATGTCCTCATCATGTCCCATCATGTCCCCATCATGTCCCCATCATGTCCTCATCATGTCCTCATCATGTCCCCTTCATGTCCTCATCATGTCCCCATTCATGTCCTCATCATGTCCCCTTCATGTCCTCATCATGTCCCCTTCATGTCCTCATCATGTCCTCATCATGTCCTCATCATGTCCCCTTCCATCATGTCCTCATCATGTCCCCTTCATGTCCTCATCATGTCCCCTTCATGTCCCCCAGCCTTTCATTTTAGCAGAACCGGCTCCAGTCCAGTCGGGTTCTTGTTTTCCTCGTTGTGTCTCAAGCGTCATCCTGTGTTTGTTGGTTCAGATCCACCTGACCCTGAGCCGGAACACCATCAGCCAGATCCGACCCTTCACCTTTGCCGACCTGCAGGACCTCCACGCCCTCCACCTGGACGCCAACCGGCTCACCGTCCTGGACGACTCGCACTTCCAGGGCCTGGTGAACCTGAGGCACCTGATGCTGGCCAACAACCAGCTGCACAGCATCTCAGAGGGGGCCTTCCAGGTAGGGGCCCCATAGGGGGGAGACCCATAGGGGGCCTTCATAGGGGGCCTTCCAGGTAGGGGCCCCATAGGGGGGAGACCCATAGGGGGCCTTCATAGGGGGCCTTCCAGGTAGGGGCCCCATAAGGGGGAGACCCATAGGGGGCCTTCATAGGGGGCCTTCCAGGTAGGGGCCCCATAGGGGGGGAGCCCCATAGGGGGCCTTCTAAGTAGGGGCCCCATAGGGGAGGAGCCCCATAGGGGGGAGACCCATAGGGGGCCTTCATAGGGGGCCTTCCAGGTAGGGGCCCCATAGGGGCCCGTCCTGCTCTGCTGGTGTTTGGTGAGGTGAACAGAAGAACCTGGTCTTGGTGGAAATCGCCGTATTGAGATGATAAACCATGTGAGGATGAAGCTGGTTGGTCATTGAAGGTCCTGAAAGCGGCTCAGAGTCGCTGCGGGTCCAGTGGCTCCCGGCTCCATCAGAACCGGAGCGGGACGAGCTTCAGCGCGTCCCCGTCCCGTCCTGTCCTGCAGGACTTCCTGGAGACGCTGGAGGACCTGGACCTGAGCTACAACAACCTGGTGGACATCCCGTGGGACACGGTGTCCCTGCTGGTGAGCGTCAACACGCTGAGCCTGGACCACAACCTGATCGAGAGCGTCCCCGAGGGAATCTTCTCCAACCTGCACAAGCTGGCCAGGTACGGCTCTGCGCTCAGGGCGCCAGCAGCGGCCGGGGCGGCTGCCGGCTCCCTCTGGTTGGGTCTGGTTCTGAAGGTGTCAGAAGTTCTGGTTCTGCTGAATCAAATCTATCTAAACTTCTGGGCCCAGAGGAGAGAAATTATGGTTTCCATTTCATGTTTGATTTTAATTGTTTTCCTCATTGGTGGAAACAAAGTCGCCGCGGCGACTGGCCCTGTCTGTCTCTGTGTCCACCAGGCTGGACATGACGTCCAACAAGCTGAAGAAGATCCCCCCCGACCCGCTGTTCCTGCGGATCCCGGTCTACGCCAGGATGAAAGGCTCTCCGCTCACGGCGCTGGTTCTGAGCTTCGGGGGAAACCCGCTGCACTGCAACTGTGAGCTGGTGTGGCTGCGGCGCCTGACCCGCGAGGACGACCTGGAGACCTGCGCGTCCCCCAGGGACCTGGCCGGGAAGTACTTCTGGACCATCAGAGAGGTCCGTCTGCTGGCCAGCAGGAAGCTAGCTAGGCTCTGACTGGTTCTGACTGGTTCTGATCTGGTTCTGACTGGTTCTGACCTGGTTCTGACTGGTTCTGACCTGGTTCTGACTGGTTCTGATCCAGTTCTGATCTGGTTCTGATCTGGTTCTGACTGGTTCTGACTGGTTCTGACCTGGTTCTGACTGGTTCTGATCCAGTTCTGATCTGGTTCTGACTGGTTCTGACCCGGTTGAGGTTAATGAGGCTGCAGGAGGAGCTCCTAACCTCTGACCCCTGGCGGCCATGTTGTGAGGCTCTCTCTCGCCTTGCTGACCTCTGACCCCTGGCGGCCATGTTGTGAGGCTCTCTCTCGCCGTGCTGCAGGAGGAGTTCGTCTGCGAGCCGCCCATGATCACGCGTCACACCTCCAAGATGTTTGTGATGGAAGGTCAGGAGGTCAGCCTGCGCTGCAAGTCCATCGGGGATCCGGAACCGTCCACGCACTGGGTCAGCCCGGACGGGAAGCTGATGGGCAACACGTCCAGAACCGTCTGCTACGACAACGGGTCGCTGGACATCCTGAAGGCGTCCGTCAAGGTGGGCAGGGTTTCGCTGCTCGGTTCTTCCTGGGTTTCTGCTCCGCTCTTCATGCTGTTTCCTATTGCTAAGGATTCTGGGAAGTTTACGTGCATCGCGTCCAACGCGGCGGGCGAAGCCACGGCTCCCGTCGAGCTGGTCGTCAACGCCTCTCCACACTTCGGGCCCAAACCGGAGCCGGACCCGGGCCCCTCAGACATCCCCACCTCCATCAAGTCCAACGCGAGCGGCGCCGCGGGCCGCGCCGAGCCGCCGCGGGTCGGCGTGTCGGACCTGACCTCCAGCTCCGCCCTCATCCGCTGGCCGCCACAGAACCACATCCCGGGGGTCCGCATGTACCAGATCCAGTACAACAGCTCCACCGACGACATCCTGGTCTACAGGTGAGCCGGTTCCGCCGCCGTCTGGACCCATCAGAATCAGAGTTCTGGAAGTTTGTACCTCCGTCAGCCAGAGTTAAACTAACCGGCAGATTAATAATCCATGATAATCTGACAGCTTCAGAACCAGGAGCGAGTTAGCATTAGCATGTTTAATGACAACACCAAGCTGACCTTATGTTGCTAATGGTCAGTGGGGGGCACCGCTAGCTACACAGTACGCTGTGCTAATGCTAATATGCTAATCATAAGCTAACACTTTGACTAGCATTAAACCAACATTCCTGTTAGCTGCTGAGGTTCTTCTAGAAGCTTCTTGCACTTCCTGCTCTTCGTCAGACCAACACGTTGAATTGTTTTCACTCAGTCACTTCTTCCACACTAAAGAGAGTTTCTGCTGCAAACCGTTGGTGTGGAGCAGAAGCAGCTGATGCAGCTGATGTCTCTACAAACCAGCTGTGACTCCAGACGACTGCGTTCATTAACCGGACTGAGAAAACCACCGGGCTGAAGGCCAGCTGCTGCAGCGGCTGCTGCAGATGCTACTGTAGGTGCTGCAGCTGCTGCTGCTGTAGATCCTGTAGATCCTGTAGATCCTGTAGCTGCTGTAGATCCTGTAGATCCTGTAGATGCTGCAGCTGCTGTAGATCCTGCAGCTGCTGTAGATCCTGTAGCTGCTGTAGATCCTGTAGATCCTGTAGCTGCTGTAGATCCTGTAGCTGCTGCTGCAGCTACAAAGGAAGAGCAGCTGTGTCCGTCTCCCTTACTGAGCGCAGAGAGAGAACAGTAAGATGGCTGTGAAGCAGCAAAGTGTTGTTGCTGCAGCAGTTGTTAAATCTAACGTTAAAGATTAATCCGAGTGGTTATCTTTCACAATGTTCCTATCTCTTAACTGGACTTGGACCCGTTTGGACTCTTCTGTCACCAGGTGCCCCTCCCAGCAGAGGCGCCCTGGGCAATCCGCCTCTCTGGTCCCGGTGTCTCCTGGGTAAACGCCATTCCTCATGTTGGGACGTTTTATCTCCTGATGCGACAGCAGACAGTGTTTATGACCCGGGTTCCTCCAGAACCCAACTTATACAGAACTGCATCCAGCTACAGGACAGGGCTGCCCCCTAGTGGCCAGATCAATAAATATCCACCACCAGAGATCCAGGTTTGGACTCAGTGACGTCTGAAGGTCCACATGCTGTCACATCATCGTCCACCCAGCTGAGGCTGTCCTGGAGCTGCCTGAACAGAAATCATGGTTCTAATCATGGTTCCAATGAGCTGCTTGGACAGAAGCTGCTCCATCTTCCATCTTCCACTCTTATTTATTTATCATCTTCTGCAGTAGGGGGCAGTGTCGCATCCTCTTCTGAAAGAGAAGAAAAAATACACAGAACAGGGGAAACAAGTCAAATGGAGGCGATTTATGGAAACTGCAATAATAATGAACCCAAATCCCAAAACAAGTCGTGTTGGAAGAACAACATGAAGAAACTCCTGAATGTTCCTGATAAAATGTCTGAAGCGTCTTGTTCCACTGAAGACCCGTTTCCTTCAGACATTTTCCTCTTTTCTCAAGTAAGAGTAAAAAATTAATCAATAAAAAACAAGGTTACAATATTTTAACACTTTTTGACGTTTCGCTCGCCTTTTCCTGAAGGTAAACAAAAAATTGTGATTATAAAAATATATTTCTTTAATTTGTGCAGCAGTTAATAGATAAAAAGAGAGAAAATTGGGGGGATCACGTGATGCGCGCTGCTGAATATACGTGGGTTTTTGGTCTCCTCTCTGGGTCGAAATAAAACCAACATTTAAGACAATTCCCCACCGTGTGAACTGGAGCAGAAGTCGTGGTGCTTTGACATGTCTCTGGAAAACCTTTTTGGGCCTGTTGCACCGAGCAAGAAGAAGAAAGGAGGACGGAAAGCTGGTGCTAACGTTAGCGCAGCCGCAGCTAGCCGAAACGACGAAGACGCTGCTGGGACTGACATGGAGGAGTAACACTCTAAAAGAAGACACCATAGTGCAACGGGTCTCCAAGAATATTGAAGAAATGTTGGACAGAAAAGTAGCTGCAATTCTTAAACCAGTATCTGAACTCTTGGCAGAGTGAAGCAGCGAATATCTGCGTCTGAACAGCTGAATCATTTCTGACCTGGAGGACGAGTCAACAAGAAGCAGGTCCAGACTGGACGGTATGGAGGACAAGATTAAAAGGGCCCTGGAAAGGCTGGACAGCTTCGAAAACCAGAGCAGGCGCCAGAATATCAACCACCCGAGAGCAGCTCTGGTGAGGCTGCACAACTACAGCGATAACAGAGGATCCTCAGCGCTGCAAGGAACAAGGGGACAATTCAAGTGGAAGATTGCAGAGTCTCTTTGTACCAGGATTTCTCTGCAGAGGTGGTTAGAAAGAGACAGGAGTCAAATACGGCTTCCTGTTCCCCGCCGTGATCAAGATCTTCAACCCAAACGGGACATCATCTCTCTCCAACATGAAAGAAGTTAACGAAGTCATGAAGACTCTTCCTAAATGACTCTACAGGAATCTCTCCACACGTCCAGTTTGCATAAATGACTGACCAATATGACAGTAAAACAACGGTGAATATTCAAAAAGAAAACAGGGACCTTAATAACAATATTCATTACTACAATTCAATTTGTTTATACTGTTTTATAAATAAGAGATAAAGTGTTGGGGTAAAACATTGTTATTACACCCAGCAAGTGTTTATCCACGGTGGCTTGATATTCAGACCCAGAGAGGGCAGAGAATTCAATACTTTAATTTCTCTTTTTTTTTCTGGTTGTGTTTTTGGGCCCCACCTGTTGTACCTTGGATTTAGGGTATGACAAGCTTGTTATTGTTATTGTTTTCGTGTTATGTAGCTTGTTGCAGTTACTGTTTCCTCCTTAGAGGAAGGTCCAAGCTTGGTTTTGGGTTTTTGCTTGGAACCTTTTCATTGGTTTATCAGCACAAAGCACAATCTGAGGCAGGGATGTTGCAGGTTAAACTTAAATTTGAATCTTACATGTATATTTTTAAAACACAGCGTCAAGTAACATTGATATACTCTGAACATGAGCATTAAGGTTTACACATGGAATGTACTGTAAAAGGTTCCAATAACGTAGTAAAAAGGAAGGCTATTCTAAATAGTTTAAAGAAGGATGGAACCCAAGTAGCATTTTAACAAGAAACTCATCTTACGGACGATGAACATAAAAAACATCTAAGAGAATGGGTAGGACAAGTTCACTTCTCATCATATTCAACAAACAAAGAGGGGTTATAATTTTAATACATAAAAATCTCCCTTTCACAGTTCTAGACACGTTTAGAGACACAGGGGGTAGAGTCATATTAATTAAGGGTCCTCTTTATGGAGAGAGCTTTTTGCTTGGTAGTGTTTACGGCCCAAATGTGTACGATGAGGATTTCTTTGCAGCGCTTCTTAACCAAATTGCTGAAATGGATTGTCCAAACATACTTATCGGAGGTGACTTTAATTGCTCTCTATGCCCTCTCATGGACAGGTGTCTTCCCCAAAACACTCAGTCTAAAAACTCTAGAGCAGTGAAAAATATTTTAGAGGAACTGGATTTAACTGACATATGGCGGCATCTCAACCCCTTAACAAAAGGTTTTACCTTTCACTCATTTCCACATTCAACAATGATGCGCATCGACTATTTGTTTATGTCGAATCATTTGGTCCATTCTGCAGAGAAATCAGAGACAGGAACAATTTCCCTCTCTGACCATGTTCCTGTGAGGCTGGCGATGCGACCGCCCAGAACTCTGGACCGCACAGCTTCATGGAGGCTAAATAGACTAAACGAAGACTTTACCAAATTACTAGAGGAGCAGACAGATTTTTATTTACAACTCAATGACAATGATTGGTATGGGATGCTTAAAAGGCATATATGCGAGGGATAATAATATCATATTCCAGTTGTAAGAGGAAAGAAAGATTAGCAGAACAAAAATAAAATTGAAAATCAAATTAAAAGACTTGAAAACGACTATCATTACGAAATCAGTTAAAATCCTGGGGGAAATTAAAGCAGCTCGGGCCTCATTATCTGATATTATAACAAAGAAAGCTGAAAAGGATATATTATTCACACAGCAAAGGTTCTTTGAACACGGCAATAAACCAAACAAATTCTTGACAAAACTTGTAAACAAGTCTCCTGGCACAAACTTTATATCCTCAATTCAGGACGAAGAGGGACATCGTCATATGGATAATAAACATATAAATGAATGTTTTAAACGGTTTTATGAAAAATTGTACTGCTCTGAAGTAAAAACAGACACATTAGAACATGTATGGCTGGATAACCTAAATATACCACAATTGTCACTAGAACAGGCAAACTTATTAGAAGGACCCGTAACAACTCTAGAAATGGAAAAGGCTGCATCTTCACTCCAAAATGCCCAGGTGCTGATGGATATCCCGTCGAATTTTTTAAAACTTTAAAAGGCAAAATTAGCACATTATTACAACGAGTCTTTAATAAATCTCTAGAAGAATCTAAACTACCTCATACCATGTATATAGCAAATATCATTGTAATTCCTAAAAAAGACAAAGACCCAGAACAATGTTCGTCATATCGACCCGTTAGCTTGCTTGGTGTGGATATGAAGATTTTATCTAAGATTTTGGCTACCAGATTGGAAAAGGTAGTTCCTAACATAGTCGATATAGACCAAACCGGCTTTATTAAGGAACGTCTTTCATCAAATAACACTAGACAGCTTATTAATATTATTCAACACCTTAATCAGACACAAACCCCAGGCATTATTGTCTCAATGGATGCGGAAAAAGCCTTCGACCACGTCGAGTGGCAATATATGTTTGAAGTGCTTAGAAGATTTGGACTTGGGCAAAATTTTATAAACTGGGTAAAACTTCTTTATAGGAATCCTTCAGCATCTGTCCTGACAAATGGGCTCCTGTCTGCACCATTTGGGCTGGGAAGGGGGACAGCACAGGGAAGTCCTCTCTCCACTACTGTTCTCCCTGGCTATAGAGCCGCTTGCAATTGCAATTAGACAAAGTAATGATATTAAAGGTATATTTATAGGAGCAAAGTGTACAAAATATTATTATACGCTGATAATATCATTTTAACATTTGCAGACCCTGTAAAATCTATCCCAGCTCTAATTGGCTGTGTCAACAAATTTAGTAAGATATCTGGGTATAAGGTAAATTATGAAAAATCAGAAATTATGCCTTTGGGTTTCTGTGACCAGGGAGAACCAGCATTCATCAAACCATTTCGATGGGCTCCTACAGGGTTAAAGTATCTGGGAATACGCATGACACCTAAAACTAATCAACTGTATCCCGAAAACATCAGTCCTACAATCTCTCATATTTAGGATAAATTGGCGAGATGGAAGAGGCTTCCCATATCCTTTCTGGGAAGAGTCAACCTTGTTAAGATGATGATTCTCCCTCAGTTAATTTATCCAGTGTCTATGCTCTTTTTGTATATTGACTCTAAAGACTTAGCTGGAATAAATAAAGCAATATCAGAATTTATTTGGGCGGGCAGGAAACCTAAAATTAAAACTGAAGTTCTACAACTTCCCAGAGCCTTGGGTGGATGGGCTCTGCCCAAGATTGAGGACTATGTATTGTCTTTACATGCAAGAATTATTTCAATGTGGGCTACCCAGAAGCATGCTAATGCATGGCTAAGGATTGAAGAAAGAAAACCCTACCACCCTATAAATCTGTTAAATAAACAACAACGAGATCTCCCAGCCACTGCTAAAGATAATTTTCTAATTACTAATACCATTAAGGCATGGAGTATTCTGAAGAAGATGTTTGGACAGAATAAAAACTTTTCATCTCTGACAACACTGGTAGACAACCCGGATTTGACAGTAGAGGGCGCTGGTCCTGATCGTTGCTAGGATACATGATCTATGGCATAGCGGAAAATTCAAGACATTTGAGGAACTAAGAACACAATATGGTATTGCTTCCAGGGACTTCTATAAATACCTTCAGCTAAGGCATTATGTTAAGGCAAATACTGACTCATTAGAGATGGATTGTTATTTACTTGAAAAAACTATTCTTGATTGTCATAAACGTGGGAGATTTGTGTCAAGATTCTATGCTGAGTTACAAACGCTAAGGACAGATAACTTGGAGAATTTACGATCAACCTGGAACAGGACTCTGAAAAGCACAATTGATTCAGAAGCATGGGAAGACATCTTGACTCTGCCTTCCAGAATTTCAGTATGTAATTGATATAAAGAAATGCAATATAATATTTTAAACAATGTATACATATCTCCATATATACATAGCAATATACATAGCAGGTACACACCAGGAAGCTCTCCAAACTGTCCTAAATGTAAAGTAGCTACAGGAACTAGAATTCACTGCCTATGGGAATGTAAAATTATAAAGGCATTCTGGGACGCAGTGTGTCGCGAAATCAGCTCCGCTATAGGACAAACGGTGCATCCTGGTCCAGCACTTTGTCTACTTGGACTCATACCTGCTCACCTGGATACTCACAGAGAGACGGTTCTTATTAATGTTGGCCAGAAAAATAATGATGGTTAAATGGGTAGGTTGTGATGCCCCATCGATCCAGCTATGGAAAAACCTATTTTCTGAAGTGATTGTATTGGAAAGATTGAGATACTGTCTGGATGGAAAATTTTATACCTTTAAAAGAAGATGGGAACATGTTCTTAAATATTTCAAGATTAACAAATTAGTAAAGTGAACCTAAATGACATGTCATTGAGCCTGTAGTTCAACTGGTGCCTGTCAAGTGAATACTGTGATTTATTTACATGCCTCCAAAATTTATTTTTTTGATTCTTGCAGTTGTGCTGTGCAAGTTTTTGTCTTTTTTTTTGATTGTTGTTAATTTGTTTGTATGTATAAATCTCAAAATGCCTAATAAAGATAATATGGAGAAAAAAAAGAGAGACAATTAATTATGTAATTTTTTGTTTGTTTTGTTTCATCTCATCCAGCAGAGAAGAAAAAATAAACAAATAAAAGATTTTTTTCTTTTCCTTAAGGAAAAATTGCAGGACTTACAAAAACGGTGCAGGAGATTTTTTTATTGTTTCATTTGCCCTTCAGAGCCGAAGCCACACAGACAGGCGACATTCAGATATTGTCCTTTTTACTCCTTAAGTTGTTTGCTGTAGAAATGAAACATTTATTTGTACAGTTGGAAATACTAAAAACACAATTCATGAATTTTGCACATTATAATTTTTTCAACCTCTTTTTTAGGAACAAATATTCCACAAGCAAGAAAAAAAGTTATGATATAATTGAATCTAGACTGGAAGTAAACAGGAAATAAACAGAAAGGTAACAGGAAGTAAACTGGAAACTAACGAAGTCAACAGGAAACAAAATGGAAGCTAACAGGAAGTAAACTGGAAGCTAACAGGAAATAAACTGGAAGCTAACAGGAAACAAAATGGGAGCTAACAGGAAGTAAACTGGAAGCTAACAGGAAACAAACTGGGTAACAGGAAGTAAACTGGAAGCTAACAGGAAACAAACTGGAAGCTAACAGGAAGTAAACTGGAAACTAACAGGAAACAAACTGGAAGCTAACAGGAAGTAAACTGGAAACTAACAGGAAGTAAACTGGAAACTAACAGGAAATAAACTGGAAGCTAACAGGAAGTAAACTGGAAGCTAACAGGAAACAAACTGGAGGCTAACAGGAAGTAAACTGGAAGCTAACAGGAAGTGTCAGACTGCAGAAGGCAGCTGAAACGTTATAATCATGTAAAAGTTGACCTTCTTCTTCTGTGGTTCTCATCCAATGAGGGTTTTAGTTTCTCCTGGTGGAGGCGCCGACGTCGCTCCGGCTGATTGGTCCAGTCAGACTCTGGAGGAAGAGAAGATGTTTCTCCTCCTCCTCCTCCGGACCAAGAAAAACCTGCCCAGCTTCCTTCACAGTGTCCCGACTCTCCGGCCAAACAGAGCTGACCTGTGAAAAGCTTCGCCTCCGTCAGCAGCAGGAAATGAAGAAATCGATTCTTCCTCCTTTAATATTCTGCGCTGCTCCTCTTCCTCCTCTGGCCCACAGAGCTGGATGCTTTCATGAAAGGCTTTCAGTTGGAGTGTGTGTGTGTGTGTGTGTGTGTGTAGACTAAAGCAGGACGGCGGCTGATGAAAGCTGTGAGGAAGAGGAGGAGATGACAGCTGATCATATTCTGCTGAGGTGATGAAGGCGTCAGCTTTCCTCTCCACTTAATGTCTCTTTCCTCCTCTTCATCCTTCCTGTCCATCTGTCCCAGCGGTCGCAAGACAAAGTGTCCAGGTTGTCCTCTCCATCCAGAGACCGTCTCTGTTGGACGAGTCTGTCCCACAGCAGCAGAAGAAGAGCGTAGAAGATGGCGTCACTGATCCAGCTCAGCTCATCGATGGTCTCTAGTCGCTCGGCTTCACCATCCGATTCTTCAATCACAAACAGCTTTTATCTGGGTTTCAACAAGAAGTGGAGATACTGATGTGCTAGAGGTTTATTAGCAACAAGCAGGGGATGGATGGTTGTTGGATGGATGGATGGATGGATGGATGGTTGGATGGATGGATGATGGATGGATGGATGGATGGATGGTGGATGGATGATGGATGATGGATGGATGATGGATGGAAAGGATGTATGGATGGTGGATGTGGATGGATGGATGGATGATGGATGGATGATGGATGATGGATGGATGATGGATGGATGGATGGATGATGGATGGATGGATGGATGATGGATGGATGGATGATGGATGATGATTTGGATGGATGGATGGATGGATGGATGGATGATGGATGGATGGATGGATGATGATGGATGGATGGATGGATGATGGATGGGTGGATGGTATGGATGATGGATGATGGATGTGGATGGATGGATGGATGATGGATGGATGGATGGATGGAGATGGATGGATGGATGGATGATGGATGGATTGGATGGATGATGGATGGGATGGATGATGGATGATGGATGGTTGATGGATGGATGGATGATGGATGGATGGATGGATGGTTGGATGGATGGATGGATGGATGGATGGATGGATGATGGATGGATGGATGGATGGTGATGGATGATGATGGATGGATGGATGGTTGGATGGATGATGGATGGATGGATGGATGGATGGATGGATGGATGGATGGATGGATGGATGGATGGATGGATGGATGGATGGATGGATGGATTGATGGATGGTTGGATGGATGGATGGATGGATGGATGATGGATGGATGGATGGATGGATGGATGGATGGATGATGGATGGATGATGGATGGATGATGGATTGGATGGATGGATGGATGGATGGATGGATGGATGGATGGTTGGATGGATGATGGATGGATGGATGGATGATGGATGGTGATGGATGGATGGATGGATGGATGGATGGATGGATGATGGATGGATGGTGATGGATGGATGGATGGATGGATGGATGGATGGTGGATGGATGATGGGTGATGGATGATGGATGGATGGATGGATGGATGGATGGATGGATGATGGATGGATGGATGATGGATGTTGGATGATGATGATGATTGGATGGATGATGGATGGATGGATGGATGGATGGATGGATGGATGGATGGATGGATGGATGGATGGATGGATGGATGGATGGATGGATGGATGGATGGATGATGGATGGATGGATGGATGGATGATGGATGTGATGGATTGATGGATGTGGATGGTATGGTGGATGTGGATGGATGAGGATGGATGTGATGGATGGATAGGATGGATTGGGATTGGATGATGGATGGATGGATGGATGGATGTGTGATGTGATGATGGATGTTATGGATGGATGGATGATGGATGATGGATGGATGGATGTGGATGGATGGATGGATGGGATGGATGGATGGATGATGGATGATGGATGGATGGATGGATGGTGGAGTGGATGTGATGGATGATGGATTGGATGGATGGATGGATGGTGGATGATGGATGATGATGGATGGATGGATGATGGATGGATGATGTGATGGATGGATGGATGGATGGATGGATGGATGGATTGGATGTGTGATGGATGGATGATGGATGATGGATGGATGGATGGATGGATGTTGATGGATGGATGATGGGATGGATGATGGATGGATGTATGGTGGATGGATGGATGGATGGATGGATGGATGGATGGATTGAGATGGATGATGATGGATGATGGATGGATGATGGATGGATGATGTGATGGATGGATGATGATGGATGGATGTTGATGATGTGATGGATGGATGGATGATGTGGATGGATGTGATGATGGATGGATGATGATGGATGGATGATGTGATGGTGATGGATGGATGATGGATGTGGATGGATGTGATGGATGATGATGATGTGATGATGATGGATGGAGGATGGATGATGGATGGATGATGGATGGATGGATGATGGATGGATGGATGGATGATGGATGGATGGATGGATGGATGGATGATTGGATGGATGATGGATGGATGGTATGGATGGATGATGATGGATGGATGGATGGATGATGGATGGATGTGATGGATGATGGATGATGGATGGTATGGATGTGATGGATGGATGGATGATGGATGGATGATGGATGGATGGATGGATGGATGGATGATGGAATGGATGTGATGGATGATGGATGGATGGATGATGATGGATGGATGGATGGATGGATGGATGGATGGATGGATGGATGGATTGGATGGATGGATGATGGATGGTGGATGGATGATGGATGGATGATGATGGATGGATGGATGGATGATAGGATTGGATGGATGGATGGATGGATGGTGGATGATGGATGGATGATGGATGGATGATGGATGGATGATGGATGGATGGATGGTTGGATGGATGATGGATGGATGATGGATGGATGGATGGATACAACTGCAGGGTTTTTGTTCCTGTCTTCTTTCGTACAGTTGCTATGGCGACCGTGTTTGGTTTGGGACGGTTGCTATGGCGACAGAGTGTGGTTTGGGACGGTTGCTATGGCGACAGTGTGTGGTTCGGGACGGTTGCTATGGCGACAGAGTGTGGTTCCGGACGGTTGCTATGGCGACAGAGTGTGGTTCCGGACGGTTGCTATGGCGACAGAGTGTGGTTCCGGACGGTTGCTATGGCGACAGAGTGTGGTTCCGGACGGTTGCTATGGCGACAGAGTGTAGTATCTGAACTACACCCCGACGTCTCTCCGCTCTCAGCGACTCACTGTGTTTTTTTCCGCTGTGTTTCTAATCTGAGCGGATTATCAGAACCGGTTCTGGTTCTGTTCTGACTGGATCAAGAATGAAGCATGTAAAAGAAAAACTCCCATGATGCCTCAGCTCCACATCATTTCTCGCATTATTCACCCAGAATATTCTGCGGCCCGGGTCTCTGGTTCGGTCCTGACCCGGTTTTAATGTTTTTGGTTCTGTTGCAGTTTGAATGGAAACCTGTTGAGTTGATGCCGTGGTTAGCATTAGCATTAGCCTTCCTCCGGACCCAGAGCCAATCGTCTGTCTGTCTGCAGGATGATCCCGGCCAATCACAAGCACTTCCTGCTGAGCGACCTGGCGGCGGCGCGCGACTACGAGCTCTGCGTCCTCGCGCTGTACGACGACGGCGTCACCACGCTGACCGGAACCAAGATGGTGGGCTGCGTGTCCTTCACCACCGACTCCGACTACGGCCGCTGCCACTCCATCCGGGACCAGGTCGGTGCTCCGCCTACCGGGCCCAGCAGACGGAACCGGAACCGGGAACACAGATCCCAGCTCACCGCTCTGGTCCCCAGGTCCAGATCCGTTAGTCCCCCTTCATTCTGGAAGCCCAGAGGGTCTGGTTCTGGTCCCAAAGTTCAGGTTCTGGTCCCAAAGTTCAGGTTCTGGTCCCAAAGTTCAGGTTCTGGTCCCAAAGTTCAGGTTCTGGTCCCAAAGTTCAGGTTCTGGTCCCAAAGTTCAGGTTCTGGACCTTGACAGACCAAAATGAACCCATGTATTCAGTGAAGCCTGGTGGTGACGGCATCATGCTGTGGGGCAGCAGGGGAGGTCAGACTGGGACCAACCAACCAATCAATCAATCAGTCAATCAATCTGTCAATCAATCAATCAATCAATCAATCATTACACACTGAACATAATCAGGTTGCATCATCATCAACTCAAGTTTATTTTCTGTCTTTGTTTCACTGAACCAATAAAATAAACAGGAGTTTAATACATGAGCCTGTTTCCTGTCCTCCTTCCTGTCCTCCTTCCTTGTCCTCCTTCCTGTCCCTCCTGTCCTCCTTCCTGTCCTCCTTTCCTGTCCTCCTTCCTGTCCTCCTTCCTGTCCCTTCCTGTCCTCCTTCCTGTCCCTCCTGCCCTCCTCCTCCTGTCCTCCTTCCTGTCCTTCCTGTCCTCCCTCCTGTCCTCCTTCCTGTCCTCCTGTCCTCCTTCCTGTCTCCTTCCTGTCCTCCTTCCTGTCCCTCCTGTCCTCCTTCCTGTCCTCCTTCCTGTCCCTTCCTGTCCTCCCTTCTTCTGTCCTCCTTCCTGTCCCTCCTTTCCTGTCCTCCTTCCTGTCCTCCTGTCCTCCTTCCTGTCCTCCTTCCTGTTCCTTCCTGTCCTCCTTCCTGTCCCTCCTGTCCTCCTTCCTGTCCCTCATTCCTGCCCTTCCTGTCCTCCTTCTGTCCTCCTGTCCTCCTTCCTGTCCCTCCTGTCCTCTGTCCCCTTCCTGTCCGTCCTGTCCTCCTTCCTGTCTCCTTCCTGTCCAGTCCCAGTCCTCCTCTGTCCTCCTGTCCGTTCCTGTCCCTCCTTCCTTCCTGGTCCTCCTGTTCCTGTCCCTTCATGTCCTTCCTGTTCGTTCCGGGTCCTCTTCTGTCCATTCGTTCCTGGTCCTCCATGTCCCGTCCTGTCCCTCACTTCCTGTCCCTCCTGTCCTCCTTCCTGTCCCTTCTGTCCTCCTTCCTGTACCATACCTGTTCTCCTTTCCTGTACCCTCTGCTGTGCCGGTCCGTCCTGTCCTCCATCCTGTCATCCTGTCATCTTCTGTCCTCCTTCCTGTCCTCTTCCTGTCCTCTCTCCTGTCCCTCTCCTCCTTCCTGTCCTCCTTCCTGTCTTCCTGTCCTCCTTCTGTCCTCTGTCCTCCTTCCTGTCCTCCTTCCTGTCCTTCCTGTCCTCCTTCCTGTCCCTCCTGTCCTCCTTCCTGTCCTCCTTCCTGTCCTTCCTGTCCTCCTTCCTGTCCTTCCTGTCCTCCTTCCTGTCCTCCTTCCTGTCCTCCTTCCTGTCCTCCTTCCTGTCCTCCTGTCCTCCTTCCTGTCCTCCTTCCTGTCCCTCCTGTCCTCCTTCCTGTCCTCCTTCCTGTCCTTCCTGTCCTCCTTCCTGTCCCTCCTGTCTTGGATGTGTCCTGGTCCATCTCAGTTGTTCCTGTTAGTGCATTTAATCGCTGTCCTCCTGCTTCTTGTCGTCATGGAAACCAGCAGCAGCTGTCCTCCACGCTGCGTCTAACTTCCTGTCTGTCCCTCCAGTTCCTGGGCGGCACCATGATCATCATCATCGGCGGGATCATCGTGGCGTCTGTCCTCGTCTTCATCTTCATCCTGCTGATGAAGTACAAGCTCCATAGCAACCAGTACAAGCACAAAGCCGCGGCGCGTCACGCCAACGTCTGTTCGCAGACCAACGGCGGCGGAGGGGGCGGAGCCAGCGCCGCCCTGCCTCCGTCCGCCGCGGGGGGCGCAGGTAAGACACCCGCCGAGCGGCCGGCCGAGTCCGGTTCCCACGGTCCACGGTCCCACGGCGTCCCATGTCTTCCAGGCGCCAATAAAAGCTGCGCGCCGGAGGCAGCAGCTTCTCCCAGAGGGACCACCGTGGTGGACTTGTCCCCCAGTCTGGACGAGGACGCCACGTCCCAATAACAGGAAGCCGGACGCGCCGCGCCGACTCCCCTTCCTGTTTGTCTCACTGCGTTTCTGTTTCTGCTCCGTCTTCCTGTGAGGAGCAGCGGCGCCCAGCGGTGAGTCCCACTCAGGACACGCCCACACCAAGCTGGACCTTTAATTTGAAGGGTTCTTTCAGTCCATTTACTCAGCCGACAGTGGTGAGGTCACTTCCTGTTTAACAGGAAGTGACCTCACCAGAACCTGGCTCAGTGTGGTGGGGGAGGACAAGGGACTTTCATGCTGCTAACAGTGATAGCAGCGCTAGCAGCTAATAGCATAGCTAGCGTGAAGCGTTGTTGCTAATTTTAATAAACATTTAGCGCTCTTAGCTTCTGCTAAAGGAGTTTTTCTGATAAATTGTGAAGCGCTAATGTTCTGGACAGTTTTTAAACTTTCAGTTGAATAAAGTTTGACGTCTGTGTTAAAGTTTTGAGAGAAAGGAGAGAAACTGATGGTAATTTATCTAGAAACATCCTGGAGGGGAAGCTACACGTTCTCAAAGTTTGTAAAGATGCTAACGCGTTAAACAGCTAGCTGTGCTAATAGCTCTTAGCCAGTTAGCGGTAGGTCACATGACCTGTCCTGTAAGACATGAATGTTTGTGTTTGACAACAGAACGTAGAGCTGCTGGTTCAGATTCTATGTGACAGATCTGAGTCGATCTGGTTTTCTGGCCTCCCGCCACTAGGGGGGGTTTTACTGGTCAGGAACGCGGCGACGCTTCAATCAGGTCCAAACGGGAAACTTTGACCTTCAAACTGCAGGAAACTTGAATCCAGATTGTTTCTGCAGCAGCTGGACAGACAGAGAGACGAGACGGAGGACAAGCTAGGAGACGTTTCAGAGCAAGAAGACAAAACGTTACGAGAATCTGAATCAGGCACAAAGAGACCGAGACCCCGTCCCTCTGCCGTGTCCCCCGTCCCTCTGCTGTTTAGACGTGGAGACGTCCGTCTGGAGGATCCTTTGAGCTTCAGCTCCGATTCTTTGTCAGTGGATAAATGATGGATCAGCCCCGGCCGATCAGGCAGACACACGCTTCACCTGTCGGCGGTGGCAGCATCATGCTGGGGCATCATGGGAGCAGAGGAAGTTTAACCTGACAGATCCACAGAGAAACACTTCATCACATGTCACTATGGGGGACAGGGGCGTCACCAGGGCCCCAACAAAGATCACATTGGGCCCATGTCAAAGATCACATTGGGCCCCAACAAAGATCACATGGGCCCCATGTCAAGGATCACATTGGGCCCCATGTCTAAGATCACATTGGGCCCCATGTCAAGGATCACATTGGGCCCCATGTCTAAGATCACATTGGGCCCCATGTCAAGGATCACATTGGGCCCCATGTCTAAGATCACATTGGGCCCCATGTCAAGGATCACATTGGGCCCCATGTCTAAGATCACATTGGGCCCCAACAAAGATCACATGGGCCCCATGTCAAGGATCACATTGGGCCCCATGTCTAAGATCACATTGGGCCCTATGTCAAGGATCACATTGGGCCCCATGTCAAGGATCACATTGGGCCCCCTGACCAGCTGCTGTTGCAATTTATTTGACCGATAAAAAGCGTCACAATGTTAAAGGTTCATCTGCCTTGATTTGTTTGGTCCAATGCTGATAATTAGCTCAATATTTACTAATTTAACCTCCAACATCCAGGATGTTTAATGTTTCTATTAGTTTTAGATACTGAAATGTCTCCACCAACAAACATAAACATAAACCAATCCAGACTTCTGAACATGTTATGTAGCTGCATTCAGCTGTAATGTCCCTCAGGAGACGACGGGTCAGGAGGGTCGAGGGTCAGAGCTGCTGCTGGCCGACTCACCTGTTAAGGGGTGAAAGGGACAAGTTCAATATCTGATATGTTGGTCATTTGTTTCCTTAACTCATTAAATGCTAGTGAAATGGAGGCAAACAGTAGTTTGTAGCTAAGCTAACTATGCTAACTGGTTGATGATCTCACAGTCGACTCTCCTCTGGAGAAAAACTGGGTTATAAATTAACACTCTGGCTTTTTCTCTCTATTTTGCTTTTTAAAACTTGACTCTATAACTTTCCTTAGCAGCATAATAACTGCTGCAGTCGCCGCTGTTCAGCTGCAGCTTCTACTGGCTGCAGCTGAACAGCGTCACCATGAAGCTCCAAGCAGGAATGAACCATTTCATGCAGACGGGGGATCAGGGCCAATATGGGGGATCAGGGCCAATATGGGGGATCAGGGCCAATATGGGGGATCAGGGCCAATATGGGGGTTCAGGGCCAATATGGGGGATCAGGGCCAATATGGATGTGTGTGTTTTGGTCTGGGAACATTAAAGTTTTACTGCTGAAAACAATCTTTGAAAACAGAATATGATTAATTTTGTATTTGACAGGACCCCGATTTTTTTATTTTTTGTCTATGAACAAAAAATAAATAATTAATGAACAAAATATAAATAATGAAATTGTAGAGGCCCCCTGCTGGTCAGGGCCCCCAGAGTCCTCATCACTTCTCAGCCCCCCCCCCCCCCCTTTAAACCTGCCTCTGCAGCTCATTGGTCAGTTTCATCTGATATCCATGATCCAGCCAGAATAACGCCAGACGCCTCCTGGTGGCTGGTTGGTGTCACAGCAGCTGAACTTGATTGAAACGATCAACTTTCAGTTTCAAAGCAAAAACATCAAAACTCCAGAGCTAACCAGACGATCTGCGTGTTGACCTCTGACCTCAGTGAGGTTTGTGGGTCGCTGTATCACCTGTCATGTTGTCACTTCAGCTTTTCCTTGTTAATCCAGTCAAATCATGAGCTGCTCCTCTTTTCGGCTCAGTCCATCGGCTTGTCGGAGCTTCAGATGTTGAGCAGCAAACTGGATGTTTGTGTCGGAATGAGGGAATTCATGCAGAGAGGTCACAGAGGTCACAGAGGTCACAGAGGTCAGAGCAGCCGGCGGTTCCTGCAGCCTGATGCATCATCAGGCCGACGCTGCAGAGGTCCAGTTTGGTCCCAGCCGGATTCCTCAGGCGGAGCCACAGTGACCCCTGGTGGCCGGTGGCTGCGCTGCGGACCTTATTTTTATCCCGATGTATCCGGGGAGAAGAAGCGCGAAGCTCTTGGTTGATGCGTTGCTGAGCTCAGGCTGTTCTCAGGTGAGGACAGAACTGATTTCTGAGCAGGACGAGGAACGTCTTCAGAAATCTAAATAAAACGATGAAACACTGAGACGTTTCCTCTGGAGCAGCGTCTGAAATCAGACCAGAGAAGCTTCATTTGTCCAGACGCAGCAGAATCCTCACTTCAGCTTAATGAGGAACGTCTCAGTTTTATTATTTATGGATCCGGTCAGAATGTCCCAGTCAGGGGACCAAAACACACACATCCATATTGGCCCTGATCCCCCATATTGGCCCTGAACCCCCATATTGGCCCTGATCCCCCATATTGGCCCTGAACCCCCATATTGGCCCTGATCCCCCATATCGGCCCTGAACCCCCATATTGGCCCTGAACCCCCATATTGGCCCTGATCCCCCGTCTGCATGAAATGGTTCATTCCTGCTTGGAGCTTCATGGTGATGCTGTTCAGCTGCAGCCAGTAGAAGCTGCAGCTGAACAGCGGCGACTGCAGCAGTTATTATGCTGCTAAGGAAAGTTATAGAGTCAAGTTTTAAAAGCAAAATAGAGAGAAAAAGCCAGAGTGTTAATTTATAACCCAGTTTTTCTCCAGAGGAGAGTCGACTGTGAGATCATCAACCAGTTAGCATAGTTAGCTTAGCTACAAACTACTGTTTGCCTCCATTTCACTAGCATTTAATGAGTTAAGGAAACAAATGACCAACATATCATATATTGAACTTGTCCCTTTCACCCCTTAACAGGTGAGTCGGCCTCTGGTGACCCCTGCTGGTGAGCGCCGGGAACTGCAGGCTTTTATTTTGAAGTCAGGAAGGACAGAAGAGTTTTTCCCCAAGAGCCTCAAGTCCAGTGATTCATGAAATAAATTAAATTCACTGAATTTATTCAGTTAAAGTCGGAATGTTGGAATTAAAAACATCACTTGATGGATCAATCCATCAATGGATCCATCAAGTCTTTGTGTGGAACTTTTATTCTTTCTTCTGTTTTTCAGATTTTTTCACACTCAGACAAGGAAGAGTTGAGAGGACACACACACCTGGACACACACACCTGGACACACACAAACACACCTGGACACACACACACACCTGGACACACACACGGGAACACACACACACCTGGACACAACACCAAAACACACACACCTGGACACACACACCTGAAAACACACACACACCTGGAACACACACACCCCTGAAAACACACACACACTGGACACACACACCTGGAAAACACACACACCTGACAACACACACACCTGGAACACACACACACACACCTGGACCACACACACACACCTGGCCCAACACACACACTACACACACACCTGGACACACACACACACACCTGGACACACACACACACACCTGACACACACACACACACACATGGACACACACACCTGAAAACAACACACCTACAACCACCTGGACACACACACACCTGGACACACACACACAACACCTGAAAACACACACACACCTGGACACACACACCTGAACACACACACACCTGGACACACAACACCTGGACACACACACCTGAAAACACACACACACCTGGACACACACACCTGGACACAACACACAACCTGGAAACACACACACACACACCTGGACACACACACACACCTGAAAACACACACACACTGGACACACACACCTGACACAACACACACACAACCTGAAAACACACACACACTGGACACACACACCTGAAAACACACACACACCTGGACACACACACCTGGACACACACACACACCTGAAAACACACACACCTGACACACACACCTGGACACACACACACACCTGAAACACACACCTGACACACACACACCTGAAAACACACACACTGGAACACACACCTGGACACACACACACACTGAAAACACACACACACCTGGACACACACACCTGAAAACACACACACACTGGACACACACACCTGGACACACACACCTGAAAACACACACACACAACTGGACACACACACACTGGACACACACACCTGGACACACACACCTGAAAACACACACACAGCTGGACACACACACTGAAAACACACACACACCTGGAACACACACCTGAAAACACATACACATCTAGACACACAAACCTGAAAACACACACTGGACACACCACCTGAAAACACACACACACCTAGACACACACACCTGGACACACACACCTGAAAACACACACACCTAGACACACACACCTGGACACACACACCTGAAAACACACACACATCTGGACACACACACCTGAAAACACACACACACCTGGACACACACACACACACCTGGACACACACACCTGAAAACACACACACAGCTGGACACACACACCTGGACACACACACCTGAAAACACACACACCACACCTGGACAGGTGCCTGGGGTCAAAGGTCACTGTCCGCAGGATCACCAGCCTGAACATGTAGCCAGATGTGGGATGTTTTAGATTCCGGGTTTGAACGGCCTAGTCAAAGTCCAGTCTGCAGACAGGTAGCCTGTGAGGTTCTGGACATTTAGGGGTGTCAATACTTTTTCCATCCTGTTGCTATGGAGACTAACCGCTCCCCCCTCCTCCAGGTGTTCTGGCTGTGATGCTGTGATGACTCGCCTGTGGTCCTGATCCGGTCCTGATCCGGTCCTGATCCGGTCCAGATCCGGTCCAGATCCGGTCCAGATCCACATCCGGTCCTGATCGCAGCCTATCGAGGTTCTGGCAGAACTCCGGGTCGGTCCAACCAGGACGTTCTGGTGCCGCTGCTTAGGGTGGAGCAGCGCCTCCTGCTGGCGCCTCGGCCTGAAGCGCTGGAAGGACGACCTCTGACCTCCAGACGTTTGTCCCTCCCTCTGCTTGGGGACAGACGGATCTGGACGCTGCTCCGTCTGGGACATGAGGACGAGCAGCTGGACGGACGGATGTCCACCAAACCGACGGCGAATGTGTGAAGTGGATTTAAAGATGGCCGCTGACGTTGCCCCTCCCCCCCCTGTTGCTGTCTGACAGTGTCTGTGTTTGTATGTGACTTCGGCGGTTTGATACCAGTTTACTTTAACCATAACGGAACAAACGAAACGGAGAAAAACCACGGCAACGCGAAATTTTATGCTTTCATAGACACAAATATGTGGATTTATAATGAAATTAAAAGTATTTTTCTTGGAAAATGTGATTTCTGGGTTTTTCTGGTTGATGTTCGCATGAAAAAAGCATCGACATATTTACAGTTCGTGTGCCAGGCGTCACCATGGCGACCACATCGCTGTGCATACGACAACGGCTGTAGCCGCTAACACGACACAGCAACGCTAGCCACTAGCCGCTAACACACCACAGCGCTAACACTAGCCACAGCTACCAGCCGCTAACACTAGCCACACTAGCCACAGCCGCTAAACTAGCCACAGCTAGTCACAGCCGCTAACACTAGCCACAGCTAGCCACAGCCGCTAACACTAGCCACAGCTAGTCCACTACACAGCCGCTAACACTAGCCACAGCTAGCCACAGCGCTAACACTAGCCACACTAGCACAGCTAACACTAGCCACAGCTAGCCACAGCGCTAACACTAGCCACAGCTAGCACAGCCGCTAACACTAGCCACAGCTGTACAGCCGCTAACACTAGCCACAGCTAGCCACAGCCGCTAACACTAGCCACAGCCGCTAACACTAGCCACAGCTAGCCACAGCCGCTAACACTAGCCACAGCTGCTAACACTAGCCACACTAGCCACAGCCGCTAACACTAGCCACAGCCACTAACATAGCCACAGCCGTAACACAGCCCAGCTAACACTAGCCACAGCTAGTCACAGCCGCTAACACTAGCCACAGCTAGTCACAGCCGCTAACACTAGCCACAGCAGCACAGCCGCAACATAGCCACAGCTAGCTAACACTAGCCACAGCTAGCACAGCGCTACACACAGCTAGCCACAGCCGCTAACACTAGCCACAGCTAGCCACAGCCGCTAACACTAGCCACAGCTAGCACAGCCGCTAACACTAGCCACAGCTAGTCACAGCCGCTAACACTAGCCACAGCTAGCCACAGCCGCTAACACTAGCCACAGCCGCTAACACTAGCCACAGCAAGTCACAGCCGCTAACACTAGCCACAGCTAGTCACAGCCGCTAACACATATAGCCACAGCCGCTAACACTAGCCACAGCCACTAACACTAGCCACAGCTAGCAACAGCCGCTAACACTAGCCACAGATACTGCAGCCGCCGTTACCAACAGGAATCTGAATCCTGCTACAGGAAGTCGGATTACAGCTGAGGAAACGATAATCTGTCACTTCTTTAAGTTGCTCATTTCATTCAGAATGTTTTAATCCATTCATAACTTCGCTCACCATCCTTAACGCCTCAAAACTGTTGGTTTATTGTCAGTAATGTCTCAAACTTATGTTAGCTGTCTAAAACAAATCAAAGGACACATTTTAGGACATTTTATTAACAGATAAATGTATGGATTCAAGAACAATACATGGTCTACATCAGTCGTTCCCAACCTTTTATGACCGGGGGGCTAAATCCTGAACATGCCCTATTTGGGTTGTCTTCACCTTTTATCCAGCCTGTGGGTTTTTCCCTGACGGGGAACCAGAAAACAACCTGCTGAATGTGACAGGTAGCCAATCAGAAAGCAGAACAGTTAATATTTTTAACTGAATAAACATAATAATGACCTTTAGATTTAATAATAAACATTTCCACATATCATCTCCGATATCCACCAGACTCTCAGATATGTCAGCTGTTTGGTTTCCCCTCTGTTCTGCCGTCACTGTCAGGTAATTATTATGTTTATTCAGTTAAAAATGCTAACAATAAAGAAACATATTCACCTCCAAATCATAGTGCAGCAAATGCAGTTGCTGCTCCTGTTGTCTTTCATCCACCGCCTTTTATTTTTGTTGTGTCTTTTATCTCTTAAAATGAATCCAGAAACTATCACTAATGTTTCTACATCGTCATTCATGTTTGGTTATTCTAAATTCCCACCATGTTGGAGGTTTAGTGGATTATCCTCTGGATTCAGGATGTTTGTGACTGGAATCGGTTCCTGTTGCTCCCCCTGCCTTGGAGACACGAACCGATCGAACCTGTTGGACTTTATCAGCTCAGAGGTTTGGAGAATCGGCCGACATCCTTAAATCTTACAGTCTAAACCAGACGCAAGACTCACAAGCTCTACTCATCTCCTCTGCCCAAACGCTCTGACTCTGGTCGCTATGGCAATGCTTACATATCCCTTCAAAATAAGATACAGATGCGCCACAAAAACGAACATTTTACTTTTGTGAAAACTTTAACTCACGATAACGACTAACGGAGCCTGAGCTCGTTTCTCTGCTGCCAGTCGGTTCCATCATAGTGATGAGAGTCAATGACACCTGAAGTGTTGCTAATATCTACAGCCTTTGGTCTCTACGTGGAGAAGCAGCTTGAAGCTTCATGGCCTCATTATCAGTCGGTCGCCGCATGTTAGCAGAGCAGCTTGTAATGTGGGACTCGGCTACCGGTCAGGATAAATCCATCCTGCTGTCTCTTCTCCGTTTCTCTCTGATCTGTTTCTGACTCATTTTACTGCTTGTGGCTCAATGTTGGCACACAAGTAACCGAGAGAATCCGGTTAAAGGATTTTCAAAATAAAAGATCCTCCAGATTCAAATAATACATAAAACGGAAATATTTAATTATTTCTTGTGCGGCCTGGTACCAATTGGTCCATGGACCGATACCGGTCCATGGACCGGGGGTTGGGGACCACTGGTCTAAAACAAACTATGAAAGCCCCCCTGTGGTGATAATCAGCCTTTGTGCTCAGAGTAAGACGCTCCTCCCTTCAACATGGACTCTTGTGTGTTTGTCCAGGTTTCCTTTCTGGATGAATCTTTGTCCACAAAAATCGCAGGAAAACGGTTTCTCTCCGGTGTGGAGCCTCATGTGGATTTTTAGGTTGGACTTGTAGCCAAACCTTTGTCCACACACTTCGCAGGCGAACGGCTTCATCCCTGTGTGTGTCCTCATGTGGATCTTCAGGGACTCCTTGTGGCTGAACCTTTGTCCACAAACGTCACAGCCAAACGGTTTCTCCCCTGAATGCAGCCTCATGTGGATTTTGTGCGACTCCTTGTGGCTGAACCGCTGTCCGCACAGATCACATCCGAAGGGTTTCTCCCCGGTGTGGCTCCTCCTGTGCTTGTTCAGGTTGGCCTGTTGGCTGTATCTCTGCCCGCAGACGTCACACTCAAAGGGTTTCTCCCGGAGTGGCTGACCGTGTGCCGGGTCAGATGAGCCTTCTGGCTGAATCTTTTCCCACAGACGTCGCAGCAGAAGGGTTTGTCTCCGGTGTGGATCCTGGTGTGCTGGTTCAGATGGGCCTGCTGGTTGAACCTCTGACCGCAGACGTCGCAGCAGAAGGGTTTCTCCCCGGTGTGGATCCTCATGTGGATCTTCAGATCGGTTCTCCTGGTGAAACTTTTCCCACAGTCACAGCTGAAGTATCTCAGCGCAGTTTGGTCTTTGCTTGGCGAATCGGCGCGTTTCTGCTTCCGCTTGTCGTTGCAGCTCAGGGAGCGAATGACGGAGTGACCCGTCATGTGTCTCTGCAGCGAGCGCTTGCTGGCGAACTGGTTGCGGCACTCGGAGCAGCTCAGGCTCTTGTTTCGCGGAGGAGCCCAGTCGTCTCCGGACTCGGAGCCCGATAGGGGCTTCAGGTCCGCCTGGCTGCGCTTGGACCCGTCGCTCTCTGAAGAGTCGACGGCGTCTCTGTGCTCAAGCCCTCGGCTGGACGCTGCTGCCTCACCGTCCTCTTCATCACTTTCTGCCTTCGTCTGGTCCGCCGAGCTGCTGGGAAGATCTTCATCTTCTGCTTGATGCGAGAGCAAAGATTTCTCTTCCTCCTCGTCTTCGTCATTCTCACCCTTCACAATGACGATGTTTAAAGGGAAAGCGTCTTCAGTGGGGGGGGGCTGCTCCTCCTCCAGGCTGCTCCACAGCTCCTCCTGTTCCTGCTTAATGCAGACGGCGTCCGGATCCGGCTGGTCCGCATCAGAACTCTGGTCTTCAGGAGGATCTTCCTCCACCAGCAGCATCAGCTGAACATCTGCAGAGAAGATGGCAGTTAGTTGGCATGAAGCCGTGGAGACGCAGTCAGACAGGCTGAAGGTCCAGCATCGACCCAGAGTCACCCTGAGACCAGAGTCGTGACCCTGAAGGCAAGGAAAATATTCACAGCAAGAAACGATTTGGACCCTTTACTGACCTCTGACCTCCAGCTGAGAAAGAAAACCTTAAATGATTAGCAGATGTTTTGACAGCCACATCCTGTGGTTCTGGTCTAAGTCCAAACCCCCTGCTGGAGAAACGCTGCTACTGCAGCTCCGTTCAGCCGCCTGGAGGGAATCGAACCGACGGCTGGTTCTGACCCACTTCCAGCTGCAGCAGTGAAGCAGCTCACTGCTGCATGAGACATTTTTCACTGCGATGATCATCTAACAAGAACGTCAGAAAAGATTCACCTGGAGATTTTAATCAGACTTCAGACCTGAAAAGATTTTAATGTGTAACGTCGATTCTCTCATATTTCATTTGTTTCATCTTGAGATGTTTCCAAGTCCAGATCCATCCCGTCTGCTTCAGATCAAAAACTTTGATCTTTATGGACAGATTTAAACACAAAGTTCCAGTAAAACTTCATGTTAAATTTGATTTGGCTGAAAAATTCTGTGTCCCAGTGACACCAGTTAGAGGCTGAGGTGAGTCGGCTGCAGCCGAGCTAATGGCTACAATTAGCTCTTTACTCACCAAGCTAGCTAATGGCTACAATTAGCTCTTTACTCACCTAGCTAGCTAACGGCTACAATTAGCTCTTTACTCACCGAGCTAGCTAACGGCTACATTTAGCTCTTTAAACACACTAGGGACCATGGAGCCGTCTCCAACCACAACTGGCTTAACAACTGGATGGTTGCCATGGAGATTAAAGGAGTCCTCAGACATGAAAGAATCCAGGTGAAACTCCATGTTTGTTTTTAATGAGGGAAAAACAGAACAGCTCAAAAAAAGTTAATTTTACTAAATGCCCCTTTAAAATACTGGAATGTTTTAATTACGTTAAAACTTTACTCTTAAATACAAACATCAATCATGGGGAATTTATGCAATTTTAATAAATCCTAAGATTCAAAACTAATCAACAAATCTAAATAAGACAGTAATATCAAATTTCTGTGTCAAAAGATTTTAATTTTTAGGCCAATATATTTTATTATTGTGTTTAAATAATGCGGCCAAAGGGCCCCGTTGGATGACCGTGAACAACGGCGCCCCCCAGTGGTCAGGCGGATGTGTTCACGGAAACAGAAACGCCACTCACAAGATGGCGGCGCCGTTGACCTGCGGCTCTAGCGGCTCTATCCTGCTGTCCGCAGCTAACAGCAGCAGCGACCTCCGAGCTCAGCAGACACCGGCCCAGTCCGCCCAGTCCGCCCAGTCCGCAGCCGATAATGGGAAGGAAAAACACCAACCGGGATGTTCGGGGCTGGAAGCTCCATCCAGGACTTGGTGTCTCTGCTCCTCTGCTGCGTCCAGTCGCTGTTTGACCTGCTGTCTCCACATCTCTAGCTTTTCTCTCTCCAAACTTTCCTTTAACAGTTCCTGAGCGGTTCCAGCTGAGCCTCGAACCGTTTCTCTTCTTCCCAGATTCACCAGCTGCTGCTGTTTCTGTCTTACAGCGTCATTAACTCTCCCGCTGCTGCTCCGGGGACAAAAACCCGAGGAAACACGAAGGACGGCGCTGCAACTGGCTCTGCTAACTCAGCAGCCACGCGTCTGCGCACTGGGGTTCATGTCAGCACCCGGAAATCCAACGTCAACATGTCCGCCATATTGGGAGGGGAATGAGTCCGACGTATAGTTAAAGATTAGGATCGACTGAGGCCGTTTTGAAAGTACAAAGAGTTTAACTTTAAATATCAGAAAAGAGACGGATAATAAAAACGTTTCTGTATTTCAGTAACAAACGTTTGTTCACTCAACCTGGTGAAGGTTTGGCTCCTTAAGCTTCTGACATACGGAGAATTTTCCAGCCACGAGGTTAAAGGTCATTTGCAGATGTGTCTTCCAGATGGACATGACCCTCAGCAGACCTCTAACGCTTTGCTGCGTTCAGAGACTCTGGGCTGACGAGATGATAACTTCCTGGAGGAGTGAGCTGCACTTCCTGTGTTGAGGTTTTAAACTTGACCCGACTGCCAGTGTTTGCATGTGACTTTAGTAAAGCGCCAGTTCGATGCCAAGACACTTACCAGATATTAGCAGCACTGCAAACTCCTCAGAAATGAGAGAAGAGCCAAACGAGGTGCCTGTCCATGTTGGGTCAGTGTTTGGAGTGGGACCAACACGGACTGAACGAAACATTTTCAGAAACAATGATTTATTCAAAAACCATAATACTAAGAAATAATAATATTCTTGTAGCTGCTCCACAGCATTAGAATGAATTGTGCGTCTCGATGGGTGAATTTTCCAGGTTTGTTTATTTTCTTTGACTGGATCATCATATTTCAGTCATAACAATCACCTCAGACATAATCACTGTGAAAACTAAACAGATACACAAATTAGAATATAAACATAAACTTACAATACAAACAAAATAAAATAAAACGTACCTCGCTGTCTTCACCGGGGAAACACCTGAGTGTTGGTAGTTTCAAGCACCTTTGACAGTTTGTTCATTTGCCCTCATCAGCTACGGCAGCCTGGGAGGTTCAAAACAAACTTTACAAAGTGCAAATACAAAAATACAAATCAACAGTGGTAATCAAACAAACATCGTCAAACAATCTGCAACATACTTAAATAATTTACAATAAATAATTACAAATTTGAATATTTTGGGAACTTAATTAAAATGATTCACTATCCATTACAATTCTGATAGATCAGTAACGAAAGATCCCTCAAAAATAATAAGATTGTGTTTAAATCACTTAGTTTGTGTCAGCTAAATAAATAAATGTCTACAAATTTCAGTCCGTTTCAATCAGAATAATGTCCCACAGCCTCAAAAAACAAAGTCTGCAATATTCCCCCGTTTCAACCCAAAACGACAAAATCCCCAAAATGATGAGAAAAAATTTGTGGTGCCACCAAAAACGTTTAGAAGAAAAACCAGCCCCAGATGTCAGCAGGAGCTCCGTGTCCTCAGGATCCAGTTTCCAGACGCACCTCGGACTCTGACTGCAGTTTGTCTTTTCTTTCTCTTGTTTCAAACGACCTTTGACCTCAGGTTCAGCTCTAGATCCTCTTTTTACCAGATCACAGATAAAAACGGACAGAGGCACCGCTGGAGATTACAAACAGTTTATTGAATTCAAATGTTTCATGAGCAAAAATAGTCACCAGTTTTTTAATTCTACCAAGTGACCTAAAGCAGGGAGTCGATGCTTAGAGCTGGAAAATAACAGTCAGATAAATCAGACGGTTTGGGGAGGAATGATGATAATAAAACACAAAGAAAGGCACCAACCAAAACTCAGCAACACACAAACCTCTGGTGAAAACAAAGAAGAGAAAAACTCCACTGGTCTCCATCTAAAACCAGTTCAGGTCCAGTTTAAAACCAACCAGGGAAACAGCAGAAACCAGAACCAGAAACGTTCCTGTGATCAACAAAGTAAATAAAACGAAAAGCAGACCAACCTTCTCTAAAGTTTGTCAGCATCTGGTCCGTTTTTAAATCTAAATGCTGATTATCTACCAAACCAGCTGCTGTCAGCGGCTTCCATATATGGGCAGGAGGAAGAAGATGATCTCAGCCCAGTAAGACGCCCAACAACCAGTTCAACCAGTGGAAACTTAGGATCAGTCAACAGTCGAGTAACGGAAACTGTTGTAAAACCCTCTGATATATTCACCTTATTTATTTAGTCTAAATAAATGGTCCTGGTTCAGACCCAGACTGATGTGGAGGAGCAGCTGGAGAACATCTGTCCTTCCTGGTGTGAAGGTTTTATTGGTGAAGTGTTTTTTACAGAAAGCAGTTTGAATTAATTGCTTTAATAACACATTTCATAAGTTCCTTCTTTCATTTTATTTATCCCAAATCATTCAGCTGCATAATGTTTCACATAAATCCTCTGACATTCAGGTATTTGGACCGAGAAGCACCAAACCTGATGATTTTCATGATTTATTGTTTAAACTTAAAAACTGAACCACATTTATCCTCAGACAATAAAGTAACAAAATAAAGAAAATAAAGATAAAAGTATGTGAAAACCTGGCTGGAATGTAAATAATCGTTTTCCTCAGTTTGTGTCTCATAAAGATGAATCTCATTGATCATGAAATGCATCTCTGGGGTCATTTCATTGTCACTGACAGAAGAAAACAGGTTGATCAGCAGATCAACTCCAACCGGGTTTGATTGTTTTTAAGGTGTGGAGACAATAAGCAGCTGCATAAAGGTGGACCACTGAAATGTGGAGCTTTGGCTCTGATGGAGAACAATGGAGGACCGATCACAGGTCAGATTGATCTTCTGTTGATGATGATGGTTTATTAGTGTTTAGATGAATCCAGGCTGATCATCCCTGAGCCGTACCGGTACCGGTACCAGTACCAGTACCGGTACCGGTACCAGTACCATAGTACCGACGGTCCATGGTCGTGCTGTCATCGAGCCGCCCGCTTTGTGAAGGCGCCTTATGGACAGAAAGCATCTTTGTTCTGTAAATGTTCAACTTATACACTTGATTCTACTATTTAGAAGAAACTTTCACTTTTGACTCTTCGCCTGTCTTTAAATCCTGGCTGATGCTTCGCTGCTGTTCATTATTTACACCATCAACTTAAACAGAAGAAAATCTCCATTCAGTTTGGACTTCTGAGCGTCTGGACCACAGACTGATGCATTTACTGTCCATAATGTAACCAGGGAGAGTTTCATGCAGCTGAGTCCAACACTAAGCCAGCAGGAAGTCAGAACCTGGACAACAGGAATGATGACGGCCGAGGAATTATAATGAAGACAATCTGAGATATTTTAGTAATAAGAATAATTGTGAATTTCAATAGAAAACGCAACAAGAAACGGAAAACTAGTAGAACAGTTAGAAAACAGTTATTGATGCCATAAAAATATTTGAAAAAAGAGACACGTCTTTAATAATCTGGGCAGTTGGAGCCAAAATGTGTAAATATTTAGTTTAGGAAACGACTGCAGAATGTTGGGCTGTGTAGTTAAAGTTTACTGTTAGTAATTACATCTCTTAAAGTGTCCTGCTTTACGATAAGTTAGTCTAAGTACCTGTGTGGTAAAATTATTGGCACTAAATCGGCTTCATAGAGTTAAGAATAAATCATATATTTTATATTTGCTTGTCTGTAATCAAAGGAAAAAACTGTTGGAGAAAATGTTTGACTTCCACCCAGCGGCGGTTTAGGGGACGTGATGACGATTCTAGGGGTTTGTCTCATAACAAACTGCTACATGGTGAAGCTTTAACAAACATGGAGGAAACAGATTTTATTAAAATTAAACTTGAATAAAATGCAGCTACATAACATGTTTAGAATTCTGGATTGGTTTATGTTTATGTTAGACTGTTGTTCGTTGGTGGAGACATTTCAGTATCTAAAACTAATAGAAACATTAAACATCCTGGATGTTGGGTGTTAAATTTATGAGCAGTAAATATTGTCCTGGTATCAGTATTGAACCAAAGAAAGTGAGGCAGTTACAGGCCTTATAGGTCAGATAGACTGAAGAGCAGCTGGTCAGGGGGCCCAGGATTCCTGGCGGCGCCCAGCAGTACTGACCTTTGACCTCAGACTGATCTAACAGTGGAGTGCTACAACACTTTCTGTCCACTTCATTACCTGCAGTCCTCTTCCTAATGAGGGATTCAAATTTCATTTTCTAATTAGCACCATGGGCGTAAATCTCCAGGGCAACAATATCAATATGAAAAGGTGAAAGAAACAAAGAACATAATGAATCTGCCATTCATAGAAGAAAACAATTAAAATGTATTTTTCGGTCCCTCACCCCCCATTATTAGAGCAATGGTTCAGTCCGATGTGTGGGCGGAGCAACAGCAGGAACCATACAGGCTCTGCTGAAGAGAGGAGCTAGCTGGTAGCTAGCTGTTAGCTAACTGTTAGCTAGCTGTTGTCTCAGCTCTTCATCTAGGACCCTTCATTACTGTGGCTGAATCATGATAAACTGCCTCAAAACTGCCTTGCTTTGATAGACCTAAGCTCGTTTGATGAATGTAGCAAACATCTCAATCATATTTAGCTCTAACTCTCGTTAATGAGAATAATTTGAAACAGGAGGAGGGGCTGAGCGCTGCGAGTGGCTGACAGCTCAGAGTGTTGGAGCCGAGAGCAGAGAGACACAGGAATGTCTGATTTTATTTCTTCTCATCTTCAATGTAAAGCCTTTAAAATCACAAAATAAAATCTGAATATGTTTCTGTACAAAACTGGTGCTTTGAGCTCTTTATTTCCAAGATATTCATTATTTCTACCTACTTACTGATTAAGCACATAAATAATTTGTATTTGTAAGTGGAGTCACTCCTTAAAACCTTTTATTTAGAGCTTTAAATTTTCATAAAGGTGTAACAGGTTATATCAGTGACTGAACCAAACTCATATCTAAACATTTACATTTTGCTTGAACTTTCATGGATCTCAATAGTTTACTGACTAAAACATGTTACAGCCTGAACACATTAAAACGTTTTAAACATATTTTATGTTACATTTCACTGTAACTTTGCCGACCCCCCGGCGCTCCAACCGACTCATGTTCTATAATATTTCAGGAATGTGTCTAAATTTAATGATGTGAGAGAAATAAAATGTTGAAATATACATCATGTTCCTTTTTTAATTCAGTATTTTATGAAAATATAGCCCTTCATGGAGGGAAGGACAGCCCAGCCTCTGTAAGCCTGAACTCAGGATTTAAGAAAATCACCACTCATCAATTAACTGATGGTCTATCAATGAGATCAATCAACTTTAGTGAAACTCAATCAATGATCTGCATCACAAAATACTTTGGTTTAAATAAAGGGTGAACATTCCTGCATTGTTCAAATGCTGTGATTTTTTTACAGCAGTCTTTTTCAAAATGATTCGTCCTGAACTGCCATGTGACCATTTAAAGCAAACCAGTCGATAAATCCTGTTGTCTACTGCGTGGCTTTGTCTGGTTAAACTGGACTTGAATCAAAATCTTTGTTCACAAATGTCACAACTATGTGGTTTGTCTCCTGTGTGGATTCTCATTAAATTGGACTTTTCGCTAAATCTTCTTCACAAACATTACAGCCAAATGTTTCATCCGGTGACACAGTACATTCCTTTATTGTAAGAACATATCTTAATGTGAATCAACATAACTTTTAACTATTAATAAATGTATATTCCTCTACATGTTCTGTCATGTGACGGTTTAAAGCCGACTGTTTGACAAATCTTTCACAACCAAAAGGTTTTTCTCCTGTGTGGCTTTTCACGTGTCTGTCCATTGGTGTCTATACAAAAACATAAAAGTGTTCGGACACAGAAAGGCAGCTTAGAGAGACCGATTCAGCTGGGTAGCCATGTTTTTAGACTGTGGGAGTACCCAGAGAGAGCCCATTCTTCAACGGCAGAACAAGCATTATTGTTCCCTAAGCTGTTTCTCCTCCAGTGTGGATCCTCATGTGATTTTTCAAGGCAGGTTTGGCAGTAAATCTTCGGCTACATACATCACAACCAAATGGTTTATCTCGTCTGTGGATTGTCATGTGACCGTTTAAAGCAGACTTCTGAAAGAATCTCCGTCCACAAACGTCACATCCAAAAGGTCTTTCTCCTGTGTGACTTTTCACGTGTCTGTTTAGATTTGACTTGAATCGAAATCTTTGCTCACAAACATCACAACTAAACGGTTTGTCCCTGTGTGGATCCTCATGTGGCAGTTTAAATGAGAATTTTCACTGAATCTTTTCCCACAGACATCACAACCAAACGGTTTATCCCCTGTGTGGATCACCATGTGACGGTTTAAAGCAGACTTTCCGATAAATCTTTGCCCACAAACATCACAAATAAACGGTTTGTCTCCTGTGTGGACTCTCATGTGACTTTTTAAAGTTGATTTTAACCTGAACTTCTGTTCACAAACATCACAAATAAATGCTTTTTCTCCAGCATGAATTCTGATGTGATTGTTTAAAGTTGACTTATTACGAAATGTCCGTCCACAAAAGTCACAGCTAAAAGGTTTGTCTCCTGTGTGAACTCTGATGTGTCTGTTTAAACTTGATTTAACTCTAAATGTTTGTTCACATACGTCACAACTAAATGGTTTTTCTCCAGTGTGAATTTTCATGTGTCGATTTAATTTAGACTTTACTCTAAATCTTTGCTCACAGACATCACACCCGTAGGGTTTCTCTCCTGTGTGGCATTTCATGTGTTTGTTGAGATAGTCCTTCCTGTTGAAACATTTACCGCAGTCAGGACAACCATACAGCTTCAGATGTGGCTGGACGTCACTGGCTGAGCTCGAAGTCGTTCCTGCTGAATGATGGGCCATGTGACTCAGAAGACGGCGCTTGTTGTCAAACTGCTGGCCACATGCAGAGCAGCTCAGGTCGACCCCTGACCCAGGAGTCCTGCTCTCCTTCCACTCATCATCATCACTGTCTTCAGTTTCAGACCCTGAGTCGGGCTCCACTTCATCTTCCTCTCCCTCAGGTTCTGCTTCCAGGTTCTGCTGAGCCGAGCTGCTGCTAGGCCGTTGTCCATCTTCTGTCTGATGAAGATGAGAGATCAGAGGCTCCTCTTCATCATCTTCACTCTTTATGACAACAGCCATGACTGGAGACCTGGAGGCATCAGGCTCCTCCTTCAGGCTGAGCGGCTCCCCCTGGTGGCGGCTCCAGGGTTCCTCCTCTTCCTCCTTCATGTAGACGAGCTCTGGGTGGTTCTGGTCCAGATCAGGACTCGGTTCTTCTTTAACCAGCAGAACCTGATGAACCTCTGCAGGGAAACAGAAACACTTTATGTACATGAGGAACAACTAAACTTAGATCATCATGAACATCAACAGCTTGCCATAGAGTCACATTGGATCCTCTCTGAGCTTTTAACTGTAAGGATCGGACACCTCTATGGCAAGCAGTGTTAACATTTAATAACAGGAACAAATTCTCAACCAAGGATGAGTAAATTAATTTTTCTATCTAAAGGCGATTCCACCCAGAAAAACGTTCTAGATAATCTGATATTTAACTTTGAATCACAAAAAACATTTTGTCCAAAATAAATAATATTAAAATGAGGTAAGAGTTTATTGTAGAGTAAACCGCCTCCTTCCTCCTCCTGATGATTAATTTATGTCCACAGACGTCACAACCAAACGGTTTCTCTCCCGTCTGGCCCTTTAAGTGACGTCACGACCTTTTACCGTAATGCACCTTGAAGAGACAAAGACACATTTTATCAACCAGCAGCTGAAGCTCCGCCGCTCGGCCTGCAGCTCCAGCCCCGCTGAAGAAGCTGAATGTCCAAACCTGATGTGTCCAGCCGATGTCCATCCAGGACTTGGTGTCTCTGCTCCTCTGCTGCGTCCAGTCGCTGTTTGACCTGCTGTCTCCACATCTCTAGCTTTTCTCTCTCCAAACTTTCCTTTAACAGTTCCTGAGCGGTTCCAGCTGAGCCTCGAACCGTTTCTCTTCTTCCCAGATTCACCAGCTGCTGCTGTTTCTGTCTTACAGCGTCATTAACTCTCCCGCTGCTGCTCCGGGGACAAAAACCCGAGGAAACACGAAGGACGGCGCTGCAACTGCCGCCATTGTACCGGAGAGAAGCGCGAGTCTGCGCACTGGGCTCGGAGGCTGGACCCGCCAATCACGGAGGACAGCACCCGGAAGTCCCGCCCACACAGGGCAGCAGCGACACGCCAACATGTCCGCCATATTTGGAGGGTAATGTAAACAGCTCTGGGATATTTGATTATTTAAAAGGCGTTTATAGTTTCTGTATAAGTATATATAAGTATATATATTTTTATTTATATTACTACCTTTATACAAGTTGTCTAATTGACGTGTCGCTGGCCCCGCCCCCTGCAGCAGTAGAGCCGTCCTCCAACAATCCAGCTGTTATCATGGCAGACTAACGGACCTCCATGTGTCACCAGAGACATTATTGAGTCATTTTTTACTTATAAATCTACACTGAGGCAAAATGGCAGCAATGAGATGGGCGAGATGCTGCTGGAGCTCAGGAGAGAACAATTAGCCTTAACCTATTGGGCAAATATTAAAGGACATAATGAAAGACACCCTCCATGTATGACGTTACAACCTTGTCAAGAAAAAGAAAAAAAACAAATTAATAGTTTTGGATGGGTAATTTTAAATAAAGTAAATGATATAGGGATTGATAAATATCTAATTAGTCCAGTGGTTGTTTCTCCTGTCATTCCAATATGGGGTTGTGATCAGACTGACGTTGATCTAAAACTGCTGGAAAAAGGAAGAGAATTAGGAAAGATTGAAGTGGAAAAATATATTAAAAAAGAATATTCAGATTATATTCAAATATACACAGATGCCTCAAAAATGGTAAATAATCAAGTTGGTATATCATGTATTGCTCCAGATTTAAACTTTATGAAGAATAAAAGAATAAATGATAAACTGACAGTGTATACAGGTGAACTCATGGTAATATTAATGGCTTTAGAATAGATTGAGGAAATAAAAAAAAGAGAGTGTTTAATTTGTTCAGACTCTAGTAGTGCATTAATTAGTATCCAAAAGGTAAATTCAGAATCAAGGCAGGATATTATATTGGATGTAATTAATTTAATTTCCAGGATTAAAATTCAGGGCTCTCAGGTTAAATTAGTTTGGATTCCTGCCCAGATTGGCTGGTAGGAAACGAGTTGGCAGATGGTTTTGCTAAGAGGCCCTCAGGAAAGGAGATTGTTGATTTGAATATTAAGATAAGTAAAAATGAGATAAAGAATATTATAAAGAAATATATTAAGGAAAAATGGCAGGAACAGTGGGACAGAGGAGAGAAAGGGAGGTTTTATTATAATATCAAAAAAAAAGTTGGGGAGTGTAGGAAAGTTAACAGAAATAAAAGTGAAGAAGATGTTATTTCTAGAATTAGATTTGGACACACAGGATTAAATAATACCCTTAAGTTAATTAATAAGCATAGCACAGGTTGTTTTTGTCATTGTGGTGAATTAGAAACAGTACAACATATTTTCTTAGAATGCAAGAAATATACAGGGGAAAGAGAGATTCTACTGAGAGAATTAAATAAAAATAAAACTAAGTTGATATCAGAGAGATGTTTCATTGGTCATCAGGGGATATAGTTTTTGGTAGTATTTTTAGTTTTCTTAGAAAAACGGGTCTTATGAGAAGGATATGAGCTTCTGATCCAGACTCCAACCTGGAAGGTGGCGGTGAAGCACCTTAAAGTTGTTTGCCAACCGCCATAAAACAAAAGAAGAAGAAGAAGCTGGCAGCAATAAAGTTCTGTAGCTAGTCCTAGGTCAGGTCTGTCAGGTTATTAGCAGGAAAATCAACGATAAAGCCAAGAGGAAAAATGATGAGGGACAAAGTCTGGTTGGATGTGAGTGAAGGCTGTGGGACACACTGCAGGTAGAAATGGGTGAGAAATGACTTAATTAAAATCTGCCTTCAGGAAATGCTTAGAAATTAACAGTAGTAATGAAACGAGTTTAAATGTGAGCTCAGCAGTTGCTGCAGTCTCAGTTTTCATTCTGCCACTGGCATAAAATCAGCATAACTACCTTCACTTATTGATCAGGACATGATTAGATGGTTGGCATCTGTTGAAAAGGATTAATTTCTCTAAATTAGAAAATACAATTCGGTTCTTTTCCTTTCCCGGTCCCGGATCCCAGCTGCCGTCTTGGAGCCCACGTGAGGAGACAGAGGCGTACGCAGCGTGTTGGCGTCACAGAAGTTCAGAATTTAATCCAATCAGAAACAAGGTATCAGACATAACAGAGCAGAACAGAAAAACATGCAGAGTTACATTTAGTTACCTGAGATACTAGAAGACAAAGATACAAGACGTCTTGGAGAAAATACAGCCAGAGCATAAGCATTAGAGATCGGCTATTTTTTCTGAATTATTCCTGGCTGTAGGCAGATTATATTCTTTGTGGGAGGTTCTTGCTTTAAGCAAGGCGTCCCTTGCCTCGACCAATTAGAAGCCGTCTCCGAGCTCCCTGAAAACGGCGCCTCCCCTCAACTCTGCTCGAGTGATCAAAGAAACGTATTTGGAATTCCCTGTTAATCACCCAAACAGATAAAGGCACATTTGTAAGCTTTTAAACAAATACTTTTTCGGGTAAACTGCAGGTCAATGCATCCGGATAGGCCATAAATCTTAAGATGTATTCAGGTTTATTTCACTAAATGATGTTATCTCCTGACTCCGGCAGAGTTTTCTCCAGGATCTGGCTCCTTCCTGAGCCATGAACATCAAAGCATTTCACAAGTCTCTGTGAAATCCTGGTCTTCTCCATTCTCCCAAAACAAACCCTAAATCCTATATTTAATTCAATAAGAGTTATTTCTAAACTTAATATGCTTTTGCTCTGTTATTCCTCCCAAAGTCTCCCTGATATTAAACTCATACAAAACTACAAAAAGTAATCAGATACAGTTCCTGTTTCTTAATACAAAACAAAACATTTTCAATTACATTCATCATTGACTGGTTTTAATTCTACTACTAATACAATATTAGAATAAAATATTCAGTTAAAGCATGCAATATTAAAATATTCTATATGATAACAGTCTGAAAGTTTAAAAGTTCACAGCTTCAAAGTTCAGAAGTCTATAGGTCAATAGTTTACCATGCCAGATGTTCACTGAAGGCTCCTTATTTCCTGAGACCTGAATGTCCCCCTGCTTTGAGATGTTTTCACACAGATAAAATTGTCTCCCTCCTGTGGTTTTATTATTTTACAACCTCAGTGACACAAAAACTCCTAACTTTAAGTAAAAGATAGAGCTAACTCAAACACTAAAAAATGATTATATTTTCTAAATGCTAGAAACGATTATATTTCCTCAACACATCGTTTTAATTTACCTGAGTTGTGTTCGCCTTCCTGCTGAATAACGGTAGTTTCCGTCCATTCGTCTGGACGTGGGCTGGGCTGCAGGCCACCAGACTCCTTTTTGGTTCTGGACATGTAATAAATGACTTTCTTCCCTCTACAGGTTCTGGGTTCGGCTGTCAGGGTTGCATGTTCCCCACTGGGACCGTGACTATTACTTTCCTCCTAATCTCTCTGACTGCAGGTTTTCCATGATAGATACTGTGAAGTGCTGATTGGTCAGTTGCTGACAAATGATTGGGGGAGGATCGCTTACGTCAGCAAGGGGGCGGAGCCAGTGACAGTCAGTTTAAATCCAAGTTTTTAATTTAAAACACATCAATAAAACAAGAAATCAGGAGATTTTACTCCATGAGATAATAAAAAGATTTATCCTTTTGTCTTAAAATAACTTTAGTTACCAGACATGAATCTGATGGAAAAGTTCCGATCCGGATTCCCAGTTTCATGGAGATGGAGGAGAGAAAGGAAAAGTTTTATCTCCAGTTCTGATGTTTCTAATGAAAGAGACCAAAACCTGAGAACATATTTAAACATATTTAATACAGAAATGTGGAGTTATGAAATGTCTCACATCTGATTAGAGGTTATTTTCAAATAGGATCCATAATATTAATGATAATTGATCTGATATTTTCCCTCGGAGTCATTTCAGGCCCAAGTCTCTTGAAGTGGCTCTTTAAATGGAGGTTGGATGGACTCCGTCCTCTTGATTGATATCTGGTGTTTGTTGTGGTGAATCTGCATCAATGCATCTGTTGGAGCTTTGCTGCCTTTAGCCTCTGAGTGTCTTTAACTGAATGTCTGATAATGAATAAAAACTTTAAATTGATTTAAAATGGAAAATTCTTCCACTGATCTGCTTCACAAACACAACCGGCTTCATTTCAACTCAAATCCACCAAATGAGAAAAGGGACAGACGTAGTTCTGCTACATGACCACAGGGTGGCAGCAGGCAGTCATGAAGCCTAACCCATCTGCAGCCCTGCTGGGGCCAAAGGTCACGGCACCAAGCAGAGCCGCTCTGAGGTGAGAGCAGCATCATAGTCCAGATGGATCTGGAGAGGAAACGTTCTGGTCCAGATGAGGTCAGAGCAGCTGCAGCAACTGGTCCGTTTCAGAGAAATGTTTGAGTTCAGCAGAAATAAAAGTTTGACATTTTCATTCATTCACAACCATCAAACAAGCAGAAGCTGAACTGGATCTTCAGGATTATAGTTAATACATCTGATGTCTTGGAGGACCGGGAGGTTCTGGGTCTCAGGAGCAGCTGTTTGATTTCAGCTGCTCCTCCCTCCATACGGAGCTCCTCTGCTGCCAAAAGTAAACATCTGAGGGTTTAAAAGAAAGAGTTGAAACTGGGCGGAAACCAGTCAGCAGGTCCCACCTGCTCAGCATCAGGTCAGACCTAACAAGTAGATTCACTTTAGACACAAAACAGTGAAATTCAAACTACATTCAGCTCCTAACCAGGTGATTCAGTTACTCCAGTTCTGAAGCTGGATGCAGAAAATCATTTTAATGAAACGAGCCTCTAGATATTTACAGATCAGATTCCTGTCATTGCCACTCGGTGGTGGCAGTATGATGATGTGGGGCTGCTCTACATCATACACTGCTGGAAACCAGGAAGATCAGTTCTGGAAAAACAACTGTTTTGGAGTGGCCTAGTCAAAGCCTGCAGCCTCATAATGAACCCGTAGTTTGAGCTCAGATAGATTCTAATGTTCATCAGCTGTTTGTGTTCAGAAAGCATCAGATTCTGCTGCTTCAGGGTTAATATCACTAACATTCACCACTGCATCAGGCTAGCATAGCCTCACCTGAGCTATGCTAACCTGAACAGCCTAGCATAGCCTCACCTGAGCTATGCTAGCCTGAACATAGCCTAGCATAGCCTCACCTGAGCTATGCTAGCCTGAACATAGCCTAGCATAAAATCTGTGTAGCAGGACAGCCACAGGGTGACTGTAAAGAAGCTAAAGCTAGTTTAGCATTAGCTGTGTTACCTGTCCAGGTTGCAGTTTAACTATAATCACATTTGGCTTCAACAACTTTTATTATTTTCTGCAATAAAACAAATTCTGTTAGTCGTTATGGAACATCAAAACTTTTATACACATTCAAACTTCATGACTTCATATAATAAGATATTTGAAAATGTAGGTACCAAACATAAACATTTTAATCAAACTTGGTAAAAAGAGGAAACAAATATAACTTTAAAGGAAGTGAAATAAAAACATTTCAGTTAAAGATTCAATTTATGGAACAACAAATCTGAAATCAGTGGTTATTTTTTTATTTATGTCTAATAATCTGAGCAGAATAACTAATTTTATATCAACAAAAGGTAAATATTAAAATGAACTTAATTTTGCTTCTTTTCATTCATAATTTATTTTATTTGTTGCATCAGATTCAGGTTAATGTTGAGATAATAAAAAATTAAATGAGAGATTGATTTGTTAGAGAGAGAGAGAGAGAGAGAGAGGCTGCGCGCGCAGCTCGGAGCGTCTCGGTTGTTTTTCGCATCATCAGCGTTTCGGATCTTCATCATCTTCATCTTCAGCATCTTCAGCTTCATCCAGCGGCTTGTTTCCAGGTGAGACTCCGACCTGCGCGGTTCCGGGCGCTCACAGCTCGGTTCGGTCCAGGACCGGGCCGGTTCCGCTCGGTTCCGCTCGGTTCCGCTCGGTTCGTGAGGATGGAGGTGATGATGAGGAGGAGGAGGGAGGATGAAGGCAGAGTCGCCCTGTTGTTCCGCTGCAGCCACAGAGCAGTTTGGACCGGGTCTCCGTCCGAACCGAACTTTCTGCCTCCGCTTTGGGCTCTGCGGCTTTTCAAGCGGCTGCGCAAAGTGCGCATGTTGTGGTTCCGCTGCGGGGCGTTTCTCTCTTTACTGCGCACATTGATGCAAAACCCGCAACCGAGGCTCCTGCGGTCCGGCTGCTGTGGTTCCGGTTCGGGTTCGTTCGGGCGGTTTGGCGCTCAGTCCGTCTGCGCCTGTTTTTGCGCAGTTTAGGTTGGAGGTAAAATGGAGGCTGGAGGAGGAGGGAGGCGCCATGGCCGCCGCCGCTCGGTCCAGACAGAATCACCCGTTAGGACCATGTTTCACTCTGCTGCTGGTTCCGAACCGGGCCGGGTTCTGTCCGGGTCCGGTTCGGTCCAAGGTCAGTCTGTGAAAACATGAATCTGCATGTGTTCAGCTGATTATGGGCCTTTGACCTTCGACCCTGTTTAAGACTGAACACAGAACTGGACCTAAACTGGTCCAATTCGAGACCCATGAAAGGTTCTGGTGAGAACAAAAACCCACAGGATGGCTCTGTGCCCAGGGCGGCAGGACAGTGGAACCAAAACATGCAGTCAGAGGGGGAGACGGCGCCCCTAGTGGTGGCTCATAATATTTAATAGAACATAATAATATAACACAATATTTCTATACAACATCCACAACATATGAAAACGTTCATTGGTTCTCAATAGTCTTTCAACAGCAGACATGATAATTACTGTGTTGGTGTAGCATCTTAGCATTAGCTTTAGCTAACACTTTAGCTAGCTTTTGAACTTTAGCAGTTACTATGAGTTTGTTCTGATCTGATTTGTTCAGGTTCTTCCAAACATGACTTTTAACCTTTGACCTGCTAGTGGAGGCCTGTAGACACAGAGGCTTCCTGTTCTGACCTCTGACCTCTGCTGGGATCAGATGGTTGGGAGATGACCTTTGACCCTTCCTGTACACTTTGTGCTTCAGGAAGTGACGGGCTTTGGTTAGGACATCAGGAGATGTTAAACTGTTTACTGTTCTACAGCAAAGCATTCTGGGTAAAGAATAACAGTTAGCTCCACTGCTAGCATGATGCTGGTTGGTTTCATTTGGGGTGTCAGAGTAAAGGGGCTCTGTGTTCGCCAGGCCCGGCTGCAGCGCCTTCATCATGACGAAAGAGGAGAACATGCAGGAGCAGGAGAGGCAGGACCACGAGGAGCAGGAGGAGGCCCAGGTCCAGAGGGAGGAGGACGAGGAGCTGACCGAGGAAGAGGAGGAATATGAGCTGGAGGAGGAGCGGGCCGAGAACCAGGAGGAGCAGGAGGAGCAGGAGGAGCAGGAGAACCAGGAGGACCAGGAGGACCAGGAGGAAGAGGAGGCTCCTCCAGCTGAACCTGAGCCGGTCCCGGAGAACCAGAGTCTGGTTCCGGAGCCGACCCGCCGGGCCGTGGTCCACCCGTCGGCCCAGGCGCCGCTGCCCAAAGACTACGGTACGTCCGACCTCCGGTTCTGATCCGCTGACGGTTCTGACTCTGATGTACCGACTGGGCCTCAAACTCATTTAAAATTACTACAAAATATCATTTGTGCTGCAAAAACAACTTTCCTGCATTTCTACAGGTTTTGCCACAGCTGCGGTTTCTTCTTCTGATTTCCTGAATGTGTTCAGGCCTGAGGACTGAACTTTAACTAGGCCTGGTTGGCATGGAAACGTTTAAGGCTCTTAACGTTGGCATTGGCAGTTTGGTCTGCCAATGAGAGTGATGGGTAAATACCGGTTCAGATGAACTAAACGTCCCATTGGACTGGAAGGTGTGACGGCCATGTTTCCCTCCATCCAGTTTAATGCCTGAGCTACAAACCAGGCTACCAGGCTACCAGGTTGTAGCTAATATCCATAGCGAGCGCCGTGAATGTGAAGTAGCCCAATGTGCCAAGACCCATCGGCCATTTTGACGATTCTTTCTGAAGTTCTTGCGTATCGTCCGTCACTAGGTCACCTGTAACTTCAGGAAAACCAAAATGGTTCCAAACAAAAGAGGAGCTGGAGCTGCTTCTGTTAGCAACATGCTAGCAGCTGGTGAGGCAGCTGTGAGGCAGCTGGTGAGGCAGCTGGTGAGGCAGCTGGTGAGGCAGCTGTGGCCACCAGGGAAACGGCGGCGCTTCACCTTCTGGATGCTCCTCTGGTCTTTAGCAGGAAGAGCCAAGCAGCAGCTGAACCGGCAGCTTCAGACCATCCTGAGGCTTCGGCGGTTCTGATCCGGTCTCCTCCCTCTGTCAACCCTGCAGCCTTCACCTTCTTTGACCCAAACGACCCGGCGTGTCAGGAGATCCTGGCCGACCCGCGGACCTCCGTCCCCGAGCTGTTCGCCATCGTCCGCCAGTGGGTCCCGCAGGTGCAGCACAAGATCGACGTCATCGGAAACGAGGTGAGGACAGACGGTCAGAACCGCAGCTGCAGCCGCTCAGTTTAGCAGGACGGGTATAAAACTGAGACAACATTCGGCTTTAATTCACTGTAATAAATCAAAATGACGTCTAGAAGTGAATCTGTGAGTGACCAGAACACAGTACAAAAAGATTCAGTAAACAAACAGGAAAATGGCCTGGAAATTTTCTGCCAGTACATTTTCTGTTTTTTTACGGAATTTAACAGCCTTTACATGTTAAATATTAAACATAGAAAATTGTTAAATTACAGGAAACTTCTGACGGAAATTCTGTTAAAAAACTGAAAATATCCAGGTAAAAAGTTACCAGGACATTTTGGGTTTTTTCTTCCAGAATTTCCATCAAAATATTTTCCATAATTTAACAGTTTATGTCAAATATATCATACCAAACAAAGTAGCTCATGCAAAGTGATATAAAAATAAAACCATTGGACAAACAATTTGGAGATTTTATTTAGCAATTTAAGACCATAAATTGACGTCATCTAGTCTTGATAACTAACCTTTGCTATTATATATTAAGAGTTAAACATATTCTTGACCTTGCTAATGTTTATCTTCTGTACATCACAACTAATTTATTACATTTTACTATACAAATTACAACGTATAAATTAAATGTAAAGCAATCTTGACTAGTCTTTGTCGTCAAACAGTTTTGTTAATTACTATAAGATGGAACATACAAAAATTGCTTTGGAACATGAAAATCATAGTTGTAAACAGGACCAACATACTTCAAAATAAATGCTGAAACATAAATGAAATACAGGTATAAATATTTAGTTAAAAACCAAATGCTACATAAACCCAACCTAATGCCAACGACAGTGGAAGAGACTGGATTCATGAGTGTTTGTCTCATTACCTCTAGTCGCTGTGAACATAAAACTAAACAGTCCATTTTGTGTTTATGTGCTGCAAAAAAAGGTTAATCTAACTCTTAGGTCCAGTGACCAAGAGCTTGAAATGTTCTGACCAGTTCTTGAGCTTCGCAAAGGTTCTTCATGCACCAGGTTTGATGAGATGATCGATCACGTCTAAACTTCAAAAGGCTCAAATTTTCCATGGATTCCCAGTCATTCAGTTCATTAAAGGACTTGAACCATCTTGGTGGAATCAAAGCTGATTCTTCACCTTCGTCTACATCATGTCAGTCGACCTTGTTCAGGATTTGAGCCCAGAAAATCTCTAAACAAAGAGGCTGGATACTCAAGTTAAACACAGAAACACTTCATGTTATAAAACACACTTTTTACAAAATGGTTCTAAATCACATTACAGCAGCAGATCACCAGGCTCATCAGCGTCTCACCAATTGCTAATAGCTCATTGACAAACAACAACATGGAGCAGTTTTGATAAATTCTGACAGATAAAAAATCTACACTAGGTTTCGGTCAATTGCCGATTTCTGGCCAATCTTTAAAAATCTGACTTGTTAATTCTGATTTTGGCCGATACTGATTGTCTTGTCTGAATATAAACGTCAGTGGTTGGCAACAGTGGGGTGACTATTGATAACTGCAAACATGGAGACATGACCTGGTGGGTCTGTCAGTCAAACGTCTAACAGGAAAGTGGTTGATTTTTAGATCTTTACTGAAGTAGATAAGATCAGTGAATTAAATCACTTTCACATGTATTGGTGCATCACCAATATTCAAAATTAAGAATTTGGGCAAGATTTATTGGTGCAACCTAATATACACAACACACAAATATTTTATTTTGAAAATAAAAACATACACAGATTTTTGCATATTTGTTAAAATAAAGTCACCATGTCATGATTTTATGTTATGAGACGTTTAATTAGTGAAAATAAAAACTCCTTCACTCCCCCTGAGCTACTATTTCCATCTGAAGGAATCCATCACTCCCAACCAAAACCAACCAATCAGAGACAGGAGGAGAGTCTTAGTGCTGTCAATCAACTTACCATTACAGGAAAACCGTTTATCCACTGTCATCGTGTCCATGCTAACTAGCCTTAGCATTCATGAGGTTCCTTAGCTGCAGCGTAGCCAAAGGCAAGAGATCAGGGAGAAGTGGGATGAGCAGCACCACAAGAGTTTGTGATTGACAGCTAAGACCTGCATCCTGGCTCTGACTGTTTGAATCCAGTTAGCACTGGCTAACAGAACAGCTACATTTTGTTCACAGATTATCTCATGCAATATCACGACACAGTGGCAGCTTCAACAAATATGTAAAATATATAAGTTACATAGTGATACATTGGACACATAACAAAACATTATGCCTGTTATTGTAGAAAACACCACACACTTAATTTAAACTGAAGGTTTAACAGGTTGAGTAAAAAAAAACAGATGTAAACACCTATTATAAAGATGCCCAGTTGGTTTCCAGGAAACGTTCAGAGTGTCTGGATGCAGCTGCTAAGGAGACAAAACAAAATAACCATAAGGAGAAGGAAATATAAACACCAACACATGCAAGTCTTCCAATAATTAAATCAGTTTGTTTTTTATAATAAAATGAAATAATTTGTTCTGACAACAAATTTAGAACAGGAATATTTATATAGTTTTTAAGCTAATCTACAATAACCGATAATGAGTTTGCAAGCAGGGATTTCAATAAAAAACTCCCAATTGGATTTTTTTTGGCCAACGTCACTTTTATTTACTCTCAGTGACGTTTGTTCCTATTTCAGAAATAGGAAAATTAACTATCTGTATGTAAAATCCACTGACTTACAGTTTATATGAGGCCAGAAGCTTCTAACCCACTAACACGACCCTAAGCCCCCAGTCTTACTGTCCCCCTGTCTACTGTCCCCAATCTTACTGTCCCCCAGTCTTACTGTCCCCAATCTTACTGTCCCCTAATCTTACTGTCCCCTGTCTTACTGTCCCCCTGTCTTACTGTCCCCTAGTCTTACTGTCCCCTGTCTTACTGTCCCCCTGTCTTACTGTCCCCTAGTCTTACTGTCCCCTAGTCTTACTGTCCCCTAGTCTTACTGTCCCCTAAGTCTATGTCAGTCTTAGTCCCCTAACTTAGCATTACTGTCCCCTAGTCTTACTGTCCCCCTGTCTTACTGTCCCCCTGTCTTACTGTCCCTAGTCTTACTGTCCCCCTGTCTTACTGTCCCCTAGTCTTACTGTCCCCTAATCTTACTGTCCCTAGTCTTACTGTCCCCTAATCTTACTGTCCCCTAGTCTTACTGTCCCCCTGTCTTACTGTCCCCCTGTCTTACTGTCCCCCTGTCTTACTGTCCCCTAGTCTTACTGTCCCCCTGTCTTACTGTCCCCTAGTCTTACTGTCCCCTAATCTTACTGTCCCCTAAGGGTCTAATGTCAGTCTTTTTAGTAAAAAAAAAAAAAAAAAGCAAAACAGTTAGCAATTATAGACTGTGCCAGGAGTCTCACGAAGTCAAACGAGGTCAACTACAAATATTTCAAAACATTATTAACAGAAAATAATGTGTTTTTATTTATTTTACTTTACCAGGGACGTGGCAGAAAGGAAACTCTTAATCCAACCGAAGTCCAAAAGATGTTCTGGGTCCGATTAGTGAGCTTGAAATGTCTCTCACCGGCTTTCGCGCTTCGCGAAGGTTCCCATGATGCAATACGTAAAATGGAAAATACGGTACTTTACGGTACCATTTATTTATATACCGTAAATAAATATATTTATAAATATATTTATATGTATTCATATACATTTATTTTTATACCGTTTAGACATTTATACGGTACCTGTAAAACTAAAAAACGAAAACCTTCCTTCAAATTTCTACAGTACGTTTTTTTACAGTTTTTTTTACAGTGTAGAAACCAGAACATCCCTAACCCTCACTAAACACGACTCGGCAGGACGAAACACGACTCGGCAGGAGGAAACACGACTCAGCAGGACGAAACACGACTCGGCAGGAGGAAACACGACTCAGCAGGAGGAAACACGACTCGGCAGGAGGAAACACGACTCAGCAGGAGGAAACATGACGAAACACGACTCAGCAGGACGAAACACGACTCAGCAGGAGGAAACATGACGAAACATGACTCGGCAGGACAAAACATGACTCGGCAGGAGGAAACACGACTCAGCAGGACGAAACACGACTCGGCAGGACGAAACACGACTCAACAGGACGAAACACGAGTCAGCAGGACGAAACATGACTCGGCAGGAGGAAACACGACTCAGCAGGAGGAAACATGACGAAACATGACTCGGCAGGACAAAACATGACTCGGCAGGAGGAAACATGACGAAACATGACTCGGCAGGACAAAACATGACTCGGCAGGAGGAAACATGACGAAACATGACTCGGCAGGACAAAACATGACTCGGCAGAACGAAACATGACTCGGCAGGAGGAAACACGACTGCAGCAGGACAAACACGACGTCGGCAGGACGAAACACGACTCACAGGACGAAACACACGCACGTCAACAGGACGAAACACGACTCAACGGACAACTCAGCAGGACGAAACATGACTCGGTATCCTCAGGTTCCTCAGGTTCCTCAGGTTCCTCCCAGTCACTAACAGTGTTTGTGTCTCCCAGATCCTGAATCGCGGTTGCCATGTGAACGACCGAGACGGTCTGACCGACATGACGCTGCTCCACTACAGCTGTAAGGCCGGAGCTCATGGAGTCGGTGAGTAATTCGTCATCGTTCTTCTTCTGTGGTCATGAAAGGAAAATGATGGCCGCTGGTCCTGGAGGCGTTTAGAGTTTCAGGTCTGACCTTCACCTCCAGTCACAGAGGATCAGAAACAGATCCGGGTCCTCAGAGTAGATCACAGCTGGTGTCCGTCCTCCACCAGAGCAGCTTTCAGTTTGGACCTCCCTGTGTCCAGGCGACCCGGCGGCGGCGCTGCGGCTCACCAGTCAGCTGATGTCGCTGGGCGCCGACGTCAGTCTGCGCAGCCGGTGGACCAACATGAACGCGCTGCACTACGCCGCCTACTTCGACGTGCCAGAGCTGATCCGAGTCCTGCTCAAAGCCGCCAAACCCAGAGGTGAGAGCGAGCCGGAGATTACAGCTCCCCCAGAGTCCAGGAGACGAGGCTCTTCTTCTTCTTCTTCAGTGCTGAACTCCACATGCAGTGACTTCCACTACGGCACGGCTCTCCACATCGCCGCCTCCAACCTCTGCCTGAACGCAGTGAAGTGTCTGCTGGAGCACGGAGCCAACCCGGCCGTCAGGGTAAGCTCCGCCTCCCGGAGGACGGCGGCGTCCCGCGGCGTCCCGCGGCGCCGCTCACAGCCTGGGTCTGTCTCTGCAGAACGACAAGGGCCAGGTCCCAGCCGAGGTGGTTCCGGACCCCATGGACATGAGTCTGGACAAAGCCGAGGCGGCCATGGTGGCCAAAGACCTGAAGCAGCTGCTGCTGGACGCCGTGCCGCTCAGCTGCAACCTGCCCAAGGCGACGCTGCCCAACTATGACAACATCCCCGGGAACCTGATGCTGGCGGCGCTGGGGCTGAAGCTGGGCGACCGGGTGGTTCTGGACGACCTGAAGGTAGCCTGGTTCCTCTGGTTCCTCCGGATCCTCTGGTTCCTCTGGTTCCTCTGGTTCCTCTGGTTCCTCTCTGGTTCCTCTGGTTCCTCTGGTTCCTCTGGTTCCTCTGGTTCCTCCGGATCCTCTGGTTCCTCTGGTTCCTCTGGTTCCTCTGGTTCCTCTGGTTCCTCTGGTTCCTCTCTGGTTCCTCTGGTTCCTCTGGTTCCTCTGGTTCCTCTCTGGTTCCTCTGGTTCCTCTGGTTCCTCTCTGGTTCCTCTGGTTCCTCTGGTTCCTCTGGTTCCTCTCTGGTTCCTCTGTTCCTCTGGTTCCTCTGGTTCCTCTCTGGTTCCTCTGGTTCCTCTGGTTCCTCTGGTTCCTCCGGATCCTCTGGTTCCTCTGGTTCCTCTCTGGTTCCTCTGGTTCCTCTCTGGTTCCTCTGGTTCCTCCTCCACACGCAGCTTCACTCAGTCCAGAACCCTTGTGTGTCCACCTCAGACCGGAACCCTGCGGTTCTGTGGGACCACGGAGTTTGCCAGCGGTCAGTGGGTCGGGGTGGAGCTGGACGAGCCGGAAGGGAAGAACGACGGCAGCGTGGGGGGAGTTCGCTACTTCATCTGTCCTCCGAAGCTCGGTAAGCAGTGAGCTTCCTGGACCCGGTTCTGGTTCTAATGGACCAGCACTCTTCATGTTTGAATCTGTTTGGACCTGCAGGGATTTTTGCTCCGGTTTCAAAGATTTCCAAAGCTGTGGATCCGACTCCGTCCTCGGTCACCTCCACGCCTAGAACCCCCCGCATGGACCTGGCCTCCCGCCTGGCCGGCAAGACCAAGAAGGAGAAGAAGGAGAAAGGTGAGGCACCATCAGGTCTGACTGGGTTCTGGTTCTGGTGGAGACCGGACTGAGCTTATCAGTTTGTTCTCAGCCCAAAGGAAGAAGACGTCCGTGGCTAGTCTGGACCCGGACGGGACAAATGTGGAGGTGGGGGACCAGGTTCTGGTGGCGGGTCAGAAACTCGGCATCGTTCGCTTCTACGGGAAGACGGACTTTGCTCCAGGTCAGTTCTGTAGTCTGAACCAACCAGCACATTGAAACAGAGGTCCAGATGAAGTTCTGGTCTGACCCGGTCTCTCTGGTGTCCCTCAGGGTTCTGGTTTGGTGTAGAGTTGGATCAGCCCACTGGGAAACACGATGGCTCGGTGTTCGGGGTCCGATACTTCAGCTGCCTGCCCAAATATGGAGTGTTTGCTCCGCCCTCCCGGGTCCAGAGGTAGGACTGCCTGACAGAACCCGATTGTAAAGCAGGCCTGGTTCTGGAGCGTGACAGTGACGGTTGTTGGTTGTTCAGGATCGGAGGACCTAAAGAAGGCTCCCAGAACGACGGCTCCATGGTGAAGAAGGTTCATCAAGTCTCCAGTAAGTTCTGCTCAGATTGCTAGGAACAGAAAAGTTCCGGTTGACTCAGGCGAACAGAACCTGACCCGTTTCTTTGCCTGCAGTGTCACAGCCGAAAAGGAACTTCCACACCATGCGATCTCCTAAAGACCTGACCTCCGAGAGCTCCATATCCAGGTGAGAAGCACTCTGACCAACAATCTGTCAAAGGTCATTTCTGGGTCTCAGAACCGTTACAGTTTGATGGGATCCAGCTGCATTTATGGAACCAGGTTCTGTCAGAACCACAGAACCGGATGGATGAACTGGACCTTCTGCTCTGTCCGCTGCAGGTTGCTGTTCTGCTGCTGGTTTCCTTGGATGCTCCGCGCCGAGATGCAGTCCTAACCGATCTCTACATTACGATCTCTATGTTAAGATCTCTACGTTACGATCGCTACGTTCCGATCTCTACGTTACGATCGCTACGTTCTGATCTCTACGTTCCGATCTCTACGTTACGATCGCTACGTTCCGATCTCTATGTTAAGATCTCTACGTTACGATCGCTACGTTCCGATCTCTACGTTACGATCGCTACGTTCTGATCTCTACGTTCTGATCTCTACGTTACGATCGCTACGGTACGATCGCTACGGTGCGATTGCTACGTTCGATAGCTACGTTACGATCTCTACTTTACGATCGCTACGATACGATCGCTACGTTACGATTGCTACGTTACGATCGCTACGGTACGATCGCTACGTTACGATCGCTACAGTACGATCGCTACGGTACGATCGCTACGTTACGATCGCTACGTTACGATCGCTACGTTACGATCGCTACGTTACGATCTCTACGTTCTCCATCGCTCCGCCCCTGAACGCCTGGTGGTGAAGCCCCGCCCCCCTCTTCTTCTTCTCCTGGTTTAGCCGTTCTATAGCAAAATCTATAGTGCCTTGTATCTGATTAACCGAGTCCAAGCTAACGCTCTGAAATCCGCCTGCCTCTCTGGCGCCACCTGGTGGTCTAGATGGGTCAGTGCATCTGTTTCCGCCTCATGGTTCTGTTTCGCTGAAATCAGCTGGGAGGATGGCTTTGATCCGACAGTTCAGAACCAGAGCTCGGCTCTGGACGGGTTTCCTTTACGCGGTGATGATGTCAGACCCAGCCGGCTGCTGATTGGTTGAGATCCAGAACGTTGTGTTGCTGTAATGTCCTCCGTGTTTCACCAGGAAACAGGGTTGATCATCTGCTCTGCTCCGTTTGACCTCAGTGTTTAGATTTCACTCATAAATTCAGCTAAATCCAACACACAGCAGCTGAACAGTAGGAAATCATTTCATAATCAAAGTTATTTTAGAATCTTAAAGAAACTAAGAGTTTGAGCCATCAGCTTGTATTTATGCTTGTTTTCATATTTCAGAATGTTTGGCAAAATGAAAATGATGCTGCTTTATAAGATATTCATTTTATTCCTCAGTAAATAGCAGACGGTTCTTAATGAAATGCTTCATTTTAGTTCTGGTTCATCTAATCCCCCATTCCTTTACTTTAATTATAAAATCATGTCTGAACTGAAAATGATCAGGGACCTTCAAACTGAATCAACTAAAGGATTTAACTCAGAATGAGAAAATGGGCAGTGAAACGGTGCCGACTGGATAAATGTCAGCTTTGGGTTGATGGATGCAAAGAGCAGCTGCACACAGACCTTCAGTTTTTATTCCACCAAAGCTCCTCAGATGTTTTCCTGCATACCTGAAGCTCTGCTCTCAGATCTCACTGTATGCAGACGACTCACTGCTTTCCCTTCGTTCTTTTGATCCTTACCTGAAGTTGATCCACACAGTGCAGATTTCTCCTGTTTCTATTCCACCCAAATGAGATGTTTCTCCAGAGTGCAGCGTTTGCTGCTAGCGGTGTAAAAGCTAACACTCCACAGGATCCGCTAACTCTGTCGTCTCAGCTAAGCTTTGCCGTTTGTGGGCCACAGTGATGGTGGAAGTTTGTCTTTGTACAGTAAACGTGGAGTTACAGTTCGCTCAGTGTGTTGCAGTGAAGCACTGTCAACTTTGTAAACGTGGACTTTTCCTGGTTTGGCCACCAGGTGTCACTATAATCCCCATTTAGCCTGAATTCTTAACTGTTTATTTGCAGCTTCTAACCGGTTCAGACTGGTTCAAACCGGTCCTGACTGGTTCAAACCGGTCCTGACTGGTTCTAACCGGTCCTGACTGGTTCAAACCGGTCCTGACTGGTTCTAACCAGTTCTGACTGGTTCAAACCGGTCCTGACTGGTTCTAACTGGTTCTGACCGGTTTGGTTCTGTAACTACCACCTGTTCACTTCACTTTCTTGCTGTCCAGTTTTAAAAATGCTTGTTTTAACGTTTTCATTAACATCCAACAGGTTCATTTGTCTCTGATGTTATAAAAACCGTCCAGTGATGGATTCAGTTTCAACGTCTCTGTAAATATGGAAACTGAACGAGCAGGAAAGTAAAGCTAGAACGGTCAGAACCTCTGGTTCTGTTCTGGTTCTGTCTCCCTTACAGGAACTAACTCAGCTCCGGTCGTTTCATTGAGTCTTAATGATCTACAGTGTATAGCCTATATTTTGATAACTTCACTAAGTGTACCTTTTGTTTTGGTATTTTATCGGCTGTGTGTTCGGGTCCAGCTCGACTGAGCGGGTTGGACCAGTTGGATCAACTCACTGCATGCTCTCTGTCTCCCTCAGTATTTTCTGATTGTTGCATTTTCAGACTGTATCTTCCTCTCATCAGCATGAAAATGCTTCAAATATTAATAACTATCAATATAATAAAGATTTGATGTTTTTCTAATGTTTCTGTGTCTGCTGGTCCTTATTGGAACCTTTATCGACACCAAAGTGTTTCTGTATCAGATTAATGTTCAGTGAGACCAAAAACAGGAGGAGGTTCATTTGAAACCGTTAAGCGTCAAACCGCCATGTTTCAGCTGAACCACCATTAAGGCCGAGGCGCTTCATCAGTGGTGGCCCTGCTAGCTAAAACATTAGCCATGCTAACCCTAAAGCACTAATGCTAAACACTAATCCTGTGAACGCTAGGGAAGCTAACATTACAGCGCTAACTTCAACCATTCCCGAAGATATGACAAACGTTTTTCATGGAAAGTTTTTGAAAACTACATTATTAAATGAGAAGGCTGCACAGTGGCGCAGTTGGTAGAGCTGTTGCCTTGCAGCAAGAAGGTTCAGGGTTCGATTCCCGGCCCCGGTCTTTCTGCATGGAGTTTGCATGTTCTCCCTGTGCATGGTGGGTTTTCTCTGGGTACTCCGGTTTCCTCCCACAGTCCAAAAACATGACTGTCAGGTTAATTGGTCTCTCCAAATTGTCCCTAGGTGTGAATGGTTGTTTGTCCTGTGTGTCTCTGTGTTGCCCTGCGACAGACTGGCGACCTGTCCAGGGTGACCCCTGACCCCGCCTCCCGCCCGGAACGCCAGCTGGAGAGGCACCAGCAACCCTCCCGACCCCATTAAGGGACAAGGGTGTCAAGAAGATGGATGGATTATTAAATGATGAATATGCTTTGCTTGGAGCAGAAGAACGGGACTTCAGTGAACTTTGATGTGTTAACCTCTTTATTTATGGTAAATATATACAAAAACTTGCAACATAAAACCAATTTTCAGATTTTCTGTTTTCAACTATATATAGGACTCAAATAAAGCCATTAAAACAAGTTTATATTAATCAATCAATTATACTTTATCAATCCCAGAGGGATTATATTTGCCCTTGAAAGACTACAACCACCAATTTACATTTTAAGTTTCTTTTTATAGATGTATTTATGTCTTGTTCTCTGCTATCTTTGTTTTATTTTGTTTTATGTTTCTTATAAGTTATTGGATAAAATAAAACATGGGAGGAAACAACTGCGTAAACAGGCCTCACCCTCTTCAAGATAAGAGCATGAGTGTCGCAGGTGAAGGAACAGGTAAGACTCACCTGTTTAACAGGAGAAATGAGGATGAAGAGCTGCTCATCTGAGTTTAGTCCAGGTTCAATTAATAGTCATCATACAACTTTGTAAAATTGTGATTGAACAATCACACTCCTAATAGTTCATCTATAGCAGGGGTCCCCAAACTACGGCCCGCAGGCCTGATCCGGCCCGCCTCCTCATTTGGTCCGGCCCCCTGAACAATACCAGAGCATTCAGATTTATTTTCAGATATTTTCTGGATTATAAGCCGCGTATATGTGGATTTTCGTTCCACCACCAGGGGGCGCTTTAGCAGGAAGTGAATCATTGGAAGTCAAAATTCGAAATAAAAGAAGAAAGCGCCCAATAAAATGAAATTAGGTTTTGTAATGGATAGGGAATCATTTTATTTAAGTTCCCTAAATATTCAAATTTGTAATTATTTATTGTAAATTATTTAAGTATGTTGCAGATTGTTTAACGATATTTGTTTGTTTGATTACCACTGTTGTTTTGTATTTTTGTATTTGCACGTTGTAAAGTTTTTTTTTTGTACCTCACGGGCTGCCATAGCTGATGAGGGCAAATGAACAAACTGTCAAAGGTGCTTGAAACTACCAACACTCAGGTGTTTCCCCGGTGAAGACAGTGAGGTACGTTTTATTTTATTTTGTTTGTATTGTAAGTTTATATTTATATTCTAATGTGTGTATCTGTTTAGTTTTCACAGTGATTATGTCTGAGGTGATTGTTATGACTGAAATATGATGATCCAGTCAAAGAAAATAAACAAACCTGGAAAATTCACCCGTCGAGACGCACAATTCATTCTAATGCTGTGGAGCAGCTACAGGTTTTAATAGGGAATTTAAATTTGAGGATGTTGTTGATCAGTTAAATTGAGGGGGAAAATTTTTTTTTTAGTTTTTTAAATAAAACTGGGATCATTATGAGAGTTTGAGGTATAGATATTAGGATCCAGTAGATGGCAGCAGTGGAACAATAATGGATGCAAGTTGAAATCTAAAGAAGAAGAAGAAGGAGATAATAGTTTTTCATTTAGCTCATGCTAGTAGCAACATGAAGGATCAGCACTTTTACTGTTAGGAAACTACCGTAATCAGTTCAGTTACATCTAAACCTTTTTCTTTTTCCACCCTAATAAATGTTTAATTGACCTGTAATGACTCAGATGTTGGCTGCCCCCCCCCACCCCCCCCCTCTGCTGCATGGTGTGGAAAACCTGGAGTGGCAGAGAAACCTGAGGCTTATAGTCCAGAAAATACGGTATTTATTTCATAAATAGTGTTATTTCCTGGACATTTTGTCTGTGAAGAACCCAGAGAGGATTATTTGTTTTCTGGAAAACAAAATATTTTTACATTGAGTCTCTCCTAATTGTCACCTTTTCTGTCACAAACTGACTCCGGCCCCCAGCAGAGAAGGAAACGTTATGTGGCCCTCGGGAAAAGGTTTGGGGCCCCTGGTCTACAGCAGAACATCAGCTTATTATATCAGGAATTTGTAAATTAATGCACATTACACACGGTTATCTCAAGCATGTGAATTATTTATCAACCTGACAAAGTTCCCTGAGCAGCTAAACAGGTTCCGATGATGTAACTATAGAGACAACACAAAGCAACATAAACCAGATGATGTACTGTAGTGTATTTCTATCACAGAGGACAAAACAAGTGGAGCGCTATCATGTGATAATTATCTTGTTAATTGTGACCAGGAGGTGGCAGTAGTGTGGTTTCCTGCAGGCATAGCGAAGACTAGCACAGCGGCTAGCAGCCATGCTGGATCTAAACATGGAGATAAACCATGAGTGACATGCAGAAGGAACCAAACAGAAGGAAACAGTCTGATCCTCCAGCTGTGGCTCTATGGCAAGACGTTTCAACATAAATTCGGTTTCATCTGACTGTCCGTAATGGTAATTTAAGATATCTGTATTTACATTCTGACTAGGAAGAATAATAATGCAAAATATCTTCAATTACATTTTGATAGGGTTGAAAGTAGTTTTAAATTCTTGGGAGTACAAAAGTATATATATATACAGTAGTTGTTTCGTTGTGTGCTTTGGAGTTTCTGTGCGGATTTTTTGCTAAGTGCTAAAAGCTGGTCTCTCTTGAAATGCTACTAAATAAATCTGTATTTTCTCCCTCAGTCCACTGGCTGCATGTTGACACTTGAGATGCCATGAGACCTGAATCCTGAACATCATGGAGTCGTCCCAGTTCTCCATGTCTGGTTATAACCATTAAACTGGTTCTATTGGTCCTGTGTCCAGACAGAGGGACAACCAGCAGCCCAGCATCATGACCTGTTGGTCCTGAAGGTCCAGCAGCTTCATCTTCCTAACATGGCGCCTCTTCATCCTGACTCTCACACTGACAGGAGGAACCACAGAGTCTGTTAGGTTGAAGCTCATCTTCTGAAGTCCAGATGTTTTTCCTCCAACAGGTTCCAGAAGAATCACCTCAAACCAGATGTTGGACTGGATTTTAGTTCATTTGTGAATATTAGAGCCTCATTTTCAACAGTGGAGCTATAAAGGTTGAAACAGGTTATTATTTTGGAAAAAATCTCATCAACATCAATATTTCCACTAAATAAGAGGCAAAAAACAAAAAATAGTTTGATAGGAAAAGCCTCTCAGACTCTTGAGCCTGACACCAAACTATATTTTATATTAAACAATTCAATTTAATTTCACATAATTATCACGGTAGAAGCCGTTTGTTTAAATACTTAATGAAACATATTTATGTTTGATGTTTGTTGTAAATGAATTATTCTCACACAGAACGAGGTAATTAGTCCAAGTTTGTTGTTTATTGAACGTTCAGAAACTACAGCGGCTGTAAAGGTCAAAGGTCAAACAACCTGAACAGGTGATCATCTTTTAAGCAGACCCGTTGCCATGGCGACCGCCTGCGATCACGTTGGAAACATTCAGTCCGTTACGACATCAGGTTTTCAGGCTTGATATTTATTCTGTGATCATTAATGAGCCTCATGAACTCAGCAGGTGGTTATTATCGTTGTTGGGTCATTAATTTGACCGTTTTGTTGATTTTGTTGTTCTCATAAACAGCTACACATTACTCAGGTGGAAACATAAACCCCGCCCCCAGGACGGCTGACGCAGGTGGAAAACATGGCCGCCCTGATACCTGCAGGGTAAAACTCCACCTTCACCTCGTCATGCGCAGGTGAAGCAGTGAAAGGTGAGATTCAGGAAGCCGATCTTCCGTTTGACATAAATAAAGTCATTTATTGTCAGAACAATGTTTGTCTGTTTCCACTCAGATCCACATAAAGTCACCAGTCAGTAGAAACTGTTGGCCTCCACCTGTTAACACCTGGACAGAATCATGGTTGACCTTTAACCCATCAGACACTCAACACTAAAGACGATAAACGGCTGTAAACAGATTCTTCATGTTTTTACTGTAAAATGGGCTCATTTGGCTGCTGCAGTGAGACCGTGCGGCAGCAGGGCGCAGCGGATGGCTGCTGCAGTGAGACCGTGCGGCAGCAGGGCGCAGCGGATTGGCTGCTGCAGTGAGACCGTGCGGCCAGCAGGGGGCGCAGCGGATTGGTGTCTCTGTTTCTCTCTCGCCATCACTCCATCCTGTTTACAGGTGACGTATGTAAACTCAGGTAAAATGGAAACGTAATTAATGTTTGTTAGATTTAATAACGAAACATCTGAAAACCCGATGAGTTCAGAAGTTTCTCTTGTGGTCAAACGTGTCTGACGTCATTATGTTTACTATTTACTTTAATAATAAAGTAAATAAATTAACTTCCTGTTTCCTTTAGAGCAGATAAACATTTAGGATGATGCTGTTTGTCAGAGACACACAGTCTGTCTGTCTGTCTGTCTGTCTGTCTGCTTCTCTCTCTCTCTCTCTCTCTCTCTCTCTCTCTCTCTCTCTCCCTCCCTCCAGGTGTCACAAAGCAATAGGTGCAGCGCATGCAGGAGGATGATTGGCAGCTTTAGGAGCAGGAGTCGCTCTGATTGGCCGGTTTGCGTCATAACAGGAACTGTGATTGGCCGGCAGGCTGACAGCGGCATTTACATTCATTAGAATAGAATAGAAGTACTTTATTCATCCCAACCGGGAAATTACTGTGCAGTAGCAGCATAAACAAACACAGAGATGAAGTTACCAATAAAAATAAAAATACTATAAAAATGTAGAATGTAAGATGTAAGGTTCAGAAAATAATAATAAATAATAATCTATATGTTAATAATATATACAATATATGAACAATCTGTGTAATGGTGACTAACTATTGTTATATAAAGTGATGGCCTGTGGCAGGAAAGATTTCCTGTATCTGTCCTTACGGAGCTGAAGCCTCTGTGTGAGAAGCTGCTCCGCTGTCTGTCCACTGTGTGGTAGAGGCTGCAGCTCGTTGACCATGTAGACAACAGCTTCTTCAATGTCCTCCTCTCCACCACATTCTCCAGGGTCTCCAGTTTCAGTCCAAGTACAGAGCAGCTTTCCTGATGACCCTGTTCAGTCTGTTAGAGTCGCTGGATCTGATGCTGCTTCCCCAACACACAACAGCAAAGAAAATGGCAACAACGCTGTGGTAGAATATCTCCAACATGCTGCTGCACACATTGAAGGATCTCAGCTTCCTCAAAAGTAGAGTCTGCTCATCCCCTTCTTGTACACAGCGTCAGTGTTGGATGTCCAGTCTAGTCTGTTGCCGATCACCAATCCCAGATATTTGTAATCCTCCACCTCCTCCACCACCTCCCCCTTAATCTTCAGTGGCTGTGAAGGCGTCTTCCTCCTCCTGAAGTCGATCACCATCTCTGGTCTTACTAATGTTGAGCCTCAGGTGATTCTGTTCAGACGACTCCACAAATCCGTCCACCAGTGTCCTGAACTCCCCTCATCTCCATCTCTCACACACCCGACAATCGCCGAGTCATCAGAAAACTTCTGATGACATGACTCAGAGTTGTACTGAAAATCGTTGGTCCATCCATCCATCCATTTTCTTCCGCTTATCCGGGATCGGGTCGCGGGGGCAGCAGCTTCAGAAGGGAGGCCCAGACTTCCCTCTCCCCAGCCACGTCTTCCAGCTCCTCCGGGGGAACCCCAAGGCGTTCCCAGGCCAGCCGAGAGACATAGTCCCTCCAGCGTGTCCTGGGTCTTCCCTCCTCCCGGTGGGACGTGCCCGGAACTCCTCACCAGGGAGAGGGAGGCGTCCAGGAGGCATCCTGACCAGATGCCCGAGCCTCAACTGGCTCCTCTTGACGTGGAGGAGCAGCGGCTCTACTTTGAGTCCCTCCCGGATGACCGAGCTTCTCACCCTATCTCTAAGGGAGAGCCCGGCCACCCTGCGAACGAAACCCATTTCGGCCGCTTGTATCCGTGATCTCGTTCTTTCGGTCATGACCCAAAGCTCATGACCATATATGAGGGTGGGAACGTAGATCGACCGGTAAATCGAGAGCTTCGCCTTTTGACTCAGCTTCTCTTCACCACGACGGACCGGTACAGCGCCGCTTCACGGCAGACGCCGCCCCAATCCGCCTGTTGATCTCCCGCTCCCTTCTTCCCTCATTCGTGAACAAGATCCCCAGATACTTAAACTCCTCCACTTGAGGCAGGACGACCCCCCTGACCCGGAGAAGGCACTCTAGCCTTTTCTGGCTCAAGACCATGGCCTCGGATTTGGAGGCACCGAGCCTCATCCCGGCCGCTTCACACTCGGCCGCGAACCGTTTCAGCGAGAGTCGCAGATCACGATCTGATGAAGCCATCAGGACCACATCATCTGCAAAAAGCAGAGATGCGATCCTAAGGCCACCAAAACGGATCCCCTCAACACCTCGGCTGCACCTAGAAATTCTGTCCATGAACGTAATGAACAGAATCGGTGACAAAGGGCAGCAGCCTTGGCGGAGTCCAACTCTCACCGGAAACGAGCCCGACTTACTGCCGGCAATGCGGACCAGACTCTGGCACCGGTCATACAGGGACCTGACAGCCCGTATCAAAGGGCCCGGTACCCCATACTCCCGGAGAACCACCACAAGGCCCCCCGAGGGACACGGTCGAACGCCTTCTCCAAGTCCACAAAACACATGTAGACTGGTTGGGCGAACTCCCAGAACCCTCCAGGACCTGCTGAGGGTGTAGAGCTGGTCCAGTGTTCCAGAACCAGGACGAAAACCACACTGCTCTTCCTGAATCCGAGGTTCGACTATCCGACGGACCCTCCTCTCCAGGACCCCTGAATAGACCAGGGAGGCTTAAGAGTGTGACCCCTCTGTAATTGGAGCCACCCTCCGATCCCCCTTTTTAAACAGGGGGACCACCACCCCGGTCTGCCAATCCAGGGGAACTGCCCCCGATGTCCATGCGATATTGCAGAGTCGCGTGAGCCAACACAACCCTACAACATCCAGAGCCTTAAGGAACTCCGGGGGATCTCATCCACCCCCGGACCCTGAGGTCACCGAGTAGTTTTTTGACCACCTCGGCGACTTCGTCCCCAGAGATTGGAGAGCCCAACCCAGAGTCCACAGGCTCAGCTTCCTCAACAGAAGGCATGTTGGTGGGATTGAGGAGGTCTTCGAAGTATTCCGCCCACCGACCCACAACATCCCCAGTCGAGGTCAGCAGCCACCATCCCCACTACAAACAGTGTTGGTGCTGCACTGCTTCCCCCTCCTGAGACGCCGGATGGAGGACCAGAATCGCCTCGAAGCCGTACGGAAGTCTGTCTCCATGGCCTCTCCAAACTCCTCCCACGCCCGAGTTTTGGCCTCAGCGACCACCCGAGCCGCATGCCGATTCGCCCGCCGGTACCATCAGCTGCTTCTGGAGTCCCACAGGCCAAAAAGGCCCCATAGGACCTTCAGCTTCACAGCATCCCTCACCGAAGGTGTCCACCAACGGGTTCAGGGGTTGCCGCCACGACAGGCACCAACGACCTTGCGGCCACAGCTCCGATAAGCCGCCTCGGCGATGGAGGCATGGAACATGGTCCACTGAGACTCAATGTCCCCCATGTCCCCCGGAACGTGTTCAAAGTTCTGCCGGAGGTGGGAGTTGAAGCTCCGTCTCACAGGGGACTCCGCCAGACGTTCCCAGCAGACCCTCACTACACGTTTGGGCTGCCAGGTCTGACCGGCTTCCTCCCCCACCACCGGAGCCAACTCACCACCAGGTAGTGGTCAGTGGACAGCTCCGCCCCTCTTCACCCGAGTGTCCAAGACATACGGCCGCAGATCTGATGAAACGACGACAAAATCGATCATCGAACTGCGGCCTAGGATGTCCTGGTGCCAAGTGCACGTATGGACACCCTTATACTTGAACATGGTGTTCGTGATGGACAAACCGTGACGAGCACAGAAGTCCAACATCAGAACACGACTGGAGTTCAGATCGGGGGGCCGTTCCTCCCCACCACGCCCCTCCAGGTCTCACTGTCATTGCCCACGTTAGCGTTGAAGTCCCCCAGTAGAACAAGGGAGTCCCCAGGAGGGGCATCTCCATTACCCCCTCTAAGGACTCCAAGAAGGGGGGTAATCTGAACTGTTGTTCGGCCCGTAAGCACAGACAACAGTCAGAACCCGTCCCCCCACCCGTAGGCGGAGGGAGGCTACCCTCTCGTTCCCCGGGGTAAACCCCAACGTGCAGGCGCCAAGATGGGGGGCAACAAGTATGCCCACTCCTGCCCGGCGCCTCTCGCCGTGGGCAACTCCAGAGTGGAAGTACGTCCAGCCCGTCTCAAGGAGAACCAGAACCAAAATCCAGCCCCTCTCAGGGAGATGGTTCCAGAACCAGAGCCATGCGTCGAGGTGAGGCCGACTATTTCTAGCCGAAACCTCTCAGCCTCGCACACCAGCTCCGGCTCCTTCCCCACCAGAGAGGAGACGTTCCACGTCCCAAGAGCTTCTGCAGCCGAGGATCAGACCTCCAGGGTCCCTCGGCCGCCGCCCGTAACACATTTCACCCGACCCCTTTGGCCCCTCCGACAGGTGGTGAGCCCATTGGAAAGAAAATCTTTGGTGTACAAGGTAAAGAGAAAAGGAGAGAGCACAGTTCCCTGCGGAGCTCCCACGTCACTGACCACCACACCAGACAGGACACTGCCCAGACGGGCAAACTGTGGCCCGTAAGGTAGTCAGTAACCCAGGAGATCACAGAGTCACCGACACCCATCATCCCCCGCAGCTTCTCACCCAAAAGCAGCGGCTGGATGGTATTGAAGGCACTCGAGAAATCAAAGAATGTGATTCTCACCGTGTCTCCTCCACCATCAAGGTGCATATGGGCTCGTTGCAGCAGGAAGATGACAGCATCATCAACTCCTAAGTGGGGCTGGTAGGCAAATTGTAAAGGGTCAAGAAATGTCATCACCTGGGGCCTCAGCTGGGCAAGGACCAGTCTCTCCATAACCTTCATCACATGGGATGTGAGAGCGACTGGTCTGTAGTCCTCAGGGTTAGATGGTCTCGCCTTCTTGGGCACAGGAACTATGTGTGACGTCTTCCACAGCAACGGGACTCTCTCCAGACTCAAGCTCAGATTGTACAGATGTACCAGTACAGGAGACAGCTGGCAGGCGCAGGTCCTTAAGGTCCATGGTGTGATGCCGTCCAGGTCCTTAAGGTCCATGGTGTGATGCCGTCTGGTCCATGGTGTGATGCCGTCCGGGTCTTTAAGGTCCATGGTGTGATGCCGTCCGACCTGCCGCCTTCCCCTGATGAAGTGTTTCAAGCTGCCTCATAACCTGGCCTGCGGTCACCGTTAGCTGAGAGTTGGTGTTATTGTCTGTAGTGGAGGAAGGTGAGGAGGTGAGGGAGTGGGAGGAGGGAGGGGTGAGCAAATGGGGGGATGTCGTGCAGGAGAAGCTTGAAGGTGTTGAAGGTGTTTGGAGGCTTGAGACGGTGAGGATGTGTGGGGAGATGGAGGTGACAGGGGAGCAGCAGGGGGGGTTTGCCCTGTCCAGACTCCCTGCTGTCAGTGTGTCCTTCCCCTTCCACCCAGTGATGTGTTTTAAACCAATCCACACATCTCTCACACAGTTTTGCTCAAGTTTGGACCTAAGCTTCTTCCTGTAGTTGTCCCTGCATGTCCTCAGTGTCTCTGAGTTCACGCTGCTCCTCCTCTGCTCCTCCTCTGCTCCTCTCTGTCTCCAGACCTGAAAGCATCTTCTTTTTGTTTAGAAGAGCCTTCAGGTCGCATGTAATCCAAGGTTTGTTATTAGGGAAGCAGCAGACGATCCAGGTACAAGTGACAGTGTCCACACAGAACCTGATGTAGTCTGTGATGCAATTGGTCATGGAATCGATGTCGTCCCCATGAGGCTCACAGAGAACCTCCCAGTCTGTTGACCCAAAGCAGTCCTGCACCTCCTCACCGTCCTGCACCTCCTCACCGTCTGCACCTCCACGTCCTGCACCTCCTCACCGTCCTGCACTCCTCACCGCCTGCACCTCTCACCGTCCTGCACCTCCTCACCGTCCTGCACCTCCTCACCATCCTGCACCTCCTCGCCGTCCTGCACCTCCTCGCCGTCCTGCACCTCCTCACAAGAGGGACATACCTGGGAGACAATCTGACCAAGTTGTGGTCAGACCGTCCAAGGGGGGGAGGGCTGTGGTGCTGTATGCATCCTTAGCATTGGCATACAGGAGATCCAGTGTTTTGTTACCCCTGGTGGGACAATCCACATACTGCTGGAAGTTGTTAGTTTTGTCCAGTGCAGCATGGTTGACGTCACCAGTGATGACCATAAAAGCTTCCGGGTGTCGAGCTGATGACGTCACACGCTACATCAGCTGATGGGGGAATGTAAACAGCGACCATTATAACGGACTAAACTCCCTCGGCAGATAATACGGACGTAGTCCAACAGTCAGAAGTTCAATGTCAGGGTTCAGATCTTCTCCTTCACATTGACATGGCCAGGATTGCACCACCTCTGACTCACATAAAGAACAATCCCGCCACCTTCTTCTTCCTACTCTAGGAGAGTCTCTGTCCCCCCAAACCAGAGAATATCCAGGAATCTCCACGCTGTTATCCGGAACCAGCGCGGTTAGCCATGTTTCCGTGAAACAGAAAATGCTACACACCCTGTAGTCTTCCTGGTTCCTCACTAGCGCCGTTAGTTCGTCAGCCTTATTTGCCAAGGATCTCACGTTACCCATTATAATAGCCGGTAACGCTGGTTTATGGCGTCTCCTCCGTATCTCGTTGGGAACAACAGGCCTGACACCAGGCGACAGCTCAGGTCCACACAGCGCCATCAGCTGTTCGCGCTGGAAACAATCCGTTACTCCTTCCAACCATGTTCTCCGTTACTATGTTATCCGTTACCATGTTCTCCGTTACCATGTTATCCGTTACCATGTTATCCGTTACCATGTTCTCCGTTACCATGTTATCCGTTAGGTAGAAAAAGTTACAAAAAACACGGAGAACAGCGACAAAAACACATCCAGTCCTTCGTGGAAGAGTAACTAATTGTTGTATGGAGCAACAGATGATGAATTTAAAAAAAGAACAATAAAAAAAACACAGATTTAACCAAAACGACAAGAGCTGCATCTGCAAGCAGCCAGCTTAACTGGCGCCTTTTTTTTTTTTACATTTTTTACATTTATTGTCTGGAAGCTAAACCTTCCAAAGTTAGGAAACCCGCTAAAGCTAAAGGTTAGCTCCACTGTTAGCGCAGCGTCAGCCATATTGTCTCTTCAGAGACACGATGAGCTTCAGGTTCCCTGGAAATATAACAAATTTACCCATTTAGGGCCAAATACAGAAAACTCTGACAGTAAAAATAAATATTAATTTACAGTTTTTCTATCAGAACCAGAAAAACATTTACTTTGTTTTTTGATTCATGAAATAATTTGTGCTGTTAGAATTATGATATTAATAAATCAGTGATTCTTGAGAATAGGGACAAAACAGGTCCTATGGATAAAGCACAAAATTTGAATAAAATATACAAATAATATAATTTTTTCAAATATCTGACTAAACTAACCTGGTCATGTGAGACAACAATGTATATTTTTCAGGTATTTGCTGAATATTTTTTATTTTAAACATTGTAGTCGGTGAATGATGCCTGTAAAAGCCTTTGTCCAGGAGCAGAACTCAGTACATTATAATAGTTTAAAACAATTAAAGAAATATTAAAATTATATATTATGACAATTAAGTATAAGTTTAAAACAATTAAAGAAATATTAAAATTATATATTATGACAATTAAGTATAAGTAGTCTTATAAATAATTATAAAAGTATCAATAAATTGAATTAGAAATCATTTTTATATATTTTCCAACTCCATTGAAATTTGTCCTTAGTTTTTGTCAACACCGTCAGAAATGAAAAGAATGTAAAAAAAAAATCAGGCATTATTGGGGGCAGCAGAACTTCTGAGGACCCCATGACCACTTCCTGTTTCTTCCTTTGCTAGGAGGGCTAGTTAGCTCTGGTTAGCTTAAGGCTAGTTAGCTCTGGTTAGCTTAAGGCTAGTTAGCTCTGGTTAGCTTAAGGCTAGTTAGCTCTGGTTAGTTTATGTTATTCTTTACTTTTTTCTTCTTTTTATTCCTAAGTTTTTTGTCACAACCATGATGTGTCGACACCATAACTGACATTTTACGAAACTTTGATAAGATTTTGTGAAATAAAAGCTTAATTTTGGTAAAATGTAAAGATTTTATGGACTTGATGAGCTACAATATGGCCGCCTTCAGAATAACATCATATAAATTGAGGTAGTTTGGCTTTTTGTCAATCCATCAGTTTTTCTGACTCTTTCAGTGAAATTGTTGTCAAATATCACTTAAATGTGGAGTTAATTCATTTTAATGTATTTTTACATAAATTGCATTACTTCACATGTACCAAGTTTTTCATTTTACTCACTAGTTTGTCATCACCTTCAGTTTTGTGTCAACTCCGTCAGATGGATTTTTATGGTTTTTTTTGCTTTAAATAATAATTATTTTGTTTCGTGAGAAGTATTTGTCTGCAAAATGAGTAAAAATATCACTAATAGGGTCATTAAAAATTATTTTTGATGTATTTTTGTCAGATGGTGATGACAACGTTCTGGGTCAGGTCGATTAAAAATGTAATCTCTCTGGTCTCTTAAAAAAAATGTTGCAACTGGGAGCCTGGACCTTAGCATCTTTACATTTCCAAAACATTATTTGACATATTTGTATACATAAATTTGAGAAATAACAAAAAAAAAATGGGAAAATTAAAACCCATTTTGTCCCTATTTTCAAGAATCACTGAAATATTTATCTATTCAGACTAGAGCTGTTGCTGCAGGAGTTCAGAGAGAGAATGAGGACATCAAAGCTATGCTACATCAAAGCTATGCTACATCAAAGCTATGCTACATCAAAGCTAGCTACATTTAAAGCTGTGCTACATCAAAGCTATGCTACATCAAAGCTATGCTACATCAAAGCTATGCTACATCAAAGCTATGCTACATCAAAGCTATGCTACATCAAAGCTATGCTACATTAATGCTGTGCTACATCAAAGCTATGCTACATCAAAGCTATGCTACATCAACTATGCTACATCAAAGCTATGCTACATCAAGCTATGTACATTAATGTGTGCTACATCAAAGCTAGCTACATCAAGCTATGCTACATCAAAGCTATGCTACATCAAAGCATGCTACATAATGCTGTGCTACATCAAAGCTATGCTACATCAAAGCTATGCTCATCAAGCTATGCTACATCAAAGCTATGCTACATTAATGCTGTGCTACATCAAAGCTGCTACATCAAACTATGTACATCAACCCTGCTACATCAAAGCTATGCTACATAATGCTTGCTACATCAAAGCTATGCTACTCAAAGCTATGCTACATCAAGCTATGCTACATCAAAGCTATGCTACATCAAAGCTAGCTACATCATGCTGTCTACATCAAAGCTATGCTACATCAAGCTTCATGAAACGCTGCCATGTTGGAATCTGACCTTCTACTGATTGTTTGTCTGACTGTGACGTCCACCTGGCTCTGCGTCCCAGTAAGTGAAACACACCTCCCTCGAGCTCCTGTTTGCTGAGGTTTATGATTAACTCTGAGGTCATAATGATGCATTATGGGTAGGAACAGAACCGCTTGACCCCGAGATCAGATATGAATCAGTTCCTGTTTGCTCTCCTGCAGGGGCGGATCTAGCGGGGTGGCGGGGGGGCCAGCGGGGGGGGGGGGGGGGGGCAGCTGCCTCCCCTGTTGCCACCCAGCTAGAGACAATGAATCCAATAAATAGTTATGGCAAATTGGACATTAAGCGCATGAAACTCTTTTTTCCCGACAACATTGAATGCAACACAATGTAACCTGACACCTACTGGTGAGTAGCAGGAAGTGAGAGAGCAGGACAGAGAGACACCAGCAGCATTGATGGATGTTACTGGACATTATGTGATTTATCACAAGTCACACATGAGACATTTCTGTCCATTGAGTCAAAGAATATCGGTGGTCAGGAAAATACGACAATCATGCAAATAATCAGAACAATTCAACCATAATATTGGTAATAAGGGCTTCAGATTTCACAGGTGAGGAAAACGTTTTAATTAAAGAAAACATTGAACAAGTGATCAGTGGGTCAGTTATACTAACTGTTATTAACCTGCTACTGACTTTGATAACCTAACATGAGCTGCTCAGTTCGGTGTGTTTTGGTTCCGTTGGCACTAAAACAGCTAATCAACCACCGAAAACTTATTAATCACAATATAGACATTAAGCCTGACAACATAAAGTAACAGGCTGAATGTTCCGTTTTAGTGTTTTTGATACTTTTTTGTGTAGAAAATGTTTGTTTTTTTGGTGTTGATTGATCAGTAATTTCTGCTCTGTCTGCTCGTTGAGCTGTTGTCTGTCGGTTGCCATGGCAACTTGTCCGCGTAATACCGACATACAGAGCAAGAAAAGGCGGAATAGAAGTTATTGAGCTATTTTTTCTTTATTTCTTTATTTTATTCTTAAATATCTATTTTTTGTATTATTTACAGAGCTTATTAGTAGGTTGATAATTGTTGATTGTATTTATTTTTTTGTTTTATTATTTTCTTGTTTGTTTTTTAAATTTAGACAGGAAGTGATGTGGGTCAGTCCGCATAGGGCCTGAAGGACCAGCAGGCATTTGGGTTTGGGGCCGATGGTTTTTAAGAGTGGCAGCATGAGAACAAATGAAAGTTTTTATCTCTGTAATTGTTGGTGAAAGAGGAAAATAAATCACCAAGATTAATTAATAAGTTTGGACATTGAACTATGTTTTGCTCGTGTCTAGAAACTTGACCCCAGAACCTCAGTACTTGGTGGAACTTTAATTGGATGTTTGACTTGGCAAACAGTCAGAAGTGGTTCAGTCTACACTCTAAAAAGTGTATTTGGGCTGTAGTTAATTCTATGACCTTTTTTACATTAACCTGACTTAATTTTTTGGCTTTAGTTATGTCAACTTACTTTCTTGAGTTCAATTAACTTAAAAGTCACACATTTTATCTAAAACAAACGATTTACTTTGAGTTGAAGTGAAACAATTAAGTTGAATGCAGTTTTACGTCTGACGTCATTACGTCATTGTGTAAGTTTTGCCGGAGACCGACCGCGTGTGCAGCCGCCATTTCTTCTGACCGGATTCTAATAAAACAGTAACTATGCTATCCACCATGACAAAATATTATTTAAACGGTCTAAAAATATTAATGCCTTTTTCTACCTTTAATTTGAAACAGTAAACTGTGTTTAACGTCGAAGTATCATCAGTTATTGGCTTTGAACACTTTGCTAGTTGTAATTAGCTGCGCTGTTCGGCAGGATTCAAATCTCGGTATGTTTGAACTTTACTCTGAGTTACTGAACGTTTATTTTGTGTATTTTAAATTTGAACTGCTGGATTGTTCCGGTATTAAGCTGGACTGGGTCAAAGGTCAAAGTGGAGCAGCTCATTCACTGCAGTCGACTTATAACAGGAACTAGAGGACAGGTTGGGTTTATATGATTAAGTTTAACGTAAAGTTACGGAGATGTTGGTGTTAAACGTAAAACGTATTTAATGTGACTCAGCTGCTCTGCTCGGTACCGTGAGCTGCTGTCAGCCGGTATCATTTGTTCCAATTGTCAGGCTGCTTACTGACGACATGATGTATTAATATCCTGACAGCGCTAATAATCCATAAACTGTCATTTCTCTTAAAAAAGAAAAAGCAATTCACATAAGCAATTAATGTTTGTATGAACTTTGAGTTAATGTCTGTTTCTCACTCTCCAGGCCTGGAGCCAAACATCATCAGGTGAGTCTAACTTCAACACACCTGAGTCAAATAATGAGGTTGTTGGCTGGACTCTGGAGATCCTGACTGCATTTAGGACATGATTCAGCTGTTGGATTCAAGTGTGTTGGACCAGGGAGACATTAAGACCTGCAGGTCACCAGACCTCCAGGACCAGGACTGTCCACCTCTGGGCTAGTTTCACAAATTGAGACTTGAAGCATAAATGTTGCAGAGGTGGAATTTCCGTAATTTTGAGAGCACCATTAAAACCCGGTGGACATGTGGGCTTCACATTATGGTATTTGTTAGTCCTTTGCTGTTGTGAACAGCCTGAATATATTACTGTTGCATCAGAAATCTTGCCAGAGATATGGAATATTGATGGTACATTTTCTCCAGCTGGAGGACATTGGGATTCGAAGGGAATGTGTTCTGAGAGGATCCAGAAGACCTTAAGGAATACTATGTGAGTTTCTTTTAAAGGTTTGAAGCCGCATCTTATCCCATCCAGGAAAATGTGAAAATTCAATATCAGTTGCTTGTACCTGTTTAGATGACTTCTGGCCTGGTGTTTCTATATGTAAACATCTGATTCAATACAGCAGGAAGGTTTGGTGTCAGAATTATAAATTTAACATGGTTATGTCCTGCTTAACTCCAGCAGTGGTTTGCTTTACTATTCAGCTATCAACTTCATTTCCTGTTCACTAAAATCATGCTATTTTCATATCGGCTCCAAAATATCTGATGAGCAAGATGACCATTGGCTGGATTACTATTCTGCTTTGATGTATAATCTGTGAATTTGTTTGAGCTAAAGCCTGCAATATGACATAACACATGCTAGCATTACCTTTTCAAAAAACATTAAAAATCACCCTTTGAGTTATTCAATTTGTAAAGCAACTTTGAACTTGGAAAATTTATCAAGGATATTTCAGATGCCATAAATGATTCTCTTCAATTCACAAGCTGTACACTTATACACTTATACTTGATGCTTGCATTCATGAGACTTTTATTTTTCAGTTGACACATTAGTTACAATCTTCACGTTTAACATATTGTTTATCTCACTACAAGACAGCTGTGGAAATGATGCCCAGATGGACTCGAACGTCTCACCCTGGCTGTGTTTGTGATCCGGAAGGAGGGAATGAAAGATCCCCAGAAGACATCGGCATCGAGGGAGTGGAGGTGTTACATGACCTGCTTACCGACTTATCCAAGGCCTCTGCTTCACATCTCAAGTGTCTTCATGCAACTGGACCAACACAAGATGTCTCCTAAAGTTCAGAATTTGTTTGGAAGACTTCAGACCTCACAGTAAAGACAATTACTTGCATGTTGTGCAAAACGACAGATTATTTTCTGTCTTTGTTTGAACATGAGGTTGCCATGTTTTGGAAGCTAAACCTCAAGGGACTGAACTTTTTGAATTTCTTTTGGGACATTGTGCATGTTAAAGCCAAAGCATTAGCAGGCTGCTGTGGTATTGTTCACGGACACTTTAACAGCGTTCTTTCATTTTTCAATTTGGATCAGCATATTTGTGCAATGCTTAATGTTTACTATTCTGTTCTGATGTCGGTTAACTTAAGTATTGGACATGGTTGAAATGCGGCACCTTGTTTTAACTGATGTGGATGTTTTTGCTTGTTTTCAGTTTGTTCTTGAAGATGTTAAAAACAGTCACACATGTTAAATTTTATGTAACAGGTTAGGGATTGAGAATGTTGATTTATTTATTTCAGAGACGTACTTCTGGATTCTACAAGCTCACACAGGGATGTCCAAGGTTTGTCCTGGAGAACCATCAATGTGCAACTTTCAGATGGACTATTTCAATACCGCCTTGCTGAATTCACACACCAGCAAACACTCAGCTGAGCAGAGGCGTAGTAATGAGTAGTTCCTTTGATTCCGGTGATTTGGAGATTGGATTCATCTGAAAGTTGGAGGATGTAGCTCTTCAGAACTGGACTTGGGTTCCCAATGTTAAGTTTACTAAAAACCAAACCCAATTAGGCAGAAAAGCAAAAGATCTGTGTAGTATGTTCAGTACACAATATGTTGTGAAAAATCTGTGTTTGTGATTTCACAATAAAATATAAAATTTTCTATTTGTGCAATTTAGATTTATTATAACCAAGTTGAATTTTTCAGTAGTGTAAAAGAATTTTACTGCTATTTTAAAAGCTAAAACATACTTTAAAAGTGACATATTTAAGCATTATTATAAGTACAAAATAAGTATAAACGACTTTGGGGTAGTTTTGTTTTTTAAGTTGGATCAACTTAAATTTTTGAGTTGACTTTCTATAAATTTAAGTAAGAGGGATTAAACATTTTTATATGAACTAAAGTAAATAAATTGAGTTGGACTGACCTACATTTGTCAAGTTAAACTAAAAAAATTAAGTTGATCCAACCTAATTGAATTACTTGTTACCTACAGAAGTAATTCAATTAAGTTGGATCAACTTTTTTCTTTTTAGAGTGTAGTTGGTTCTTCACCTGTTTATCAGCTTTATTGTTTCATTGCAGCTGCTGCAATTCCTAAAAACAAGCAACAAAAACTGAACTGATCCTCTGTGATCTCAAAACATGGTGATATAACAGTCATCAAACTGTGGCTCCTACAGCATATTTAAAATAAAACCATTGATCAATATAAGTAGATATTCGCCCTTTCTTGGACAGAACTAACAGAGACTAAACTATTTATAGATTTATATCATGGAGAATTTATTATCAAACATCAGTTTCTAATCTTTATTTTAAGTCGTATTTAATAGATATATCTAATAACAAATGATGGACCTACTAATACTTTTGTGACAGATTTCTCCTTGTCCTGTATTGGGATAAAATGGTTTTCTGGACACAATACATGTCAATTGATATGCGTATCAGTGATGCTAATCAATTAGCAGGAGCATGAAAGACGTGACAGTAATTAACTAAACTACATTAAGAAATTGTATTTAAGCCTCAGTGCTGCATGAAGCTGATTTTGAAACAAAGCAAGTTAAAAACAATATTATATATCAATATATATATATATTCCCATCTCACCCTCTGCGGTTCTCTCCTCTCTCTCTCTCTCGTCTCTTTCTCTCTCTCTCTCTCTCTCTCTCTCTCTTTTCTCTCTCTCTCTCTCTCTCTCTCTCTCTCTCTCTCTCTCTCTCTCTCTCTCCTCTCTCCTCTCTCTCTTCTCTTCTCTCTCTCTCTCTCTCTCTCTCTCTCTCTCTCTTCTCTCTCTCTCTCTCTCTCTCTCTCTCTCTCTCTCTTCTCTCTCTCTCTCTCTCTCTCTCTCTCTCTCATCCTCTGACCTCTGACCTCTGACCTCCTCAGAGGCCTGGGAGCTTCAGGTTCTCCTCCAGTATCTTGGCTGTGCCTAGTGCTGAGATGTCTGATGTTGTTCCTGTTTTAGCCGCTGCTCCAGTTTGGGGGTTTCTGCCCCGGCCCCGATGACCACAGGCACCACTGTGGTCTTCACCTTCCAGTTCTTTTCCAGTTCCTCCCTGAGGCCCTGGTATTTCTCCAGTTGCTCCTTTTTCCTGATGTTGTATCACTTGGTATAGCTACATCCACCACAACGGCTTTCCTCTGTTCTTTACCCACCACCACAATGTCCGGTTGGTTCTCCATCACCATCTTGTCTGTCTGGATCTGGATCCCACAGGATCTTAGCTCCGTCATTCTCCACCACCTTTGGGGGTGTTTCCCACTTCGATCTCGGGGCTTCCAGTCCATATTCTGCCAGATGTTCCTGTACACTATGCCGCCACCTGGTTATGTCGTTCCATGTTCGCTTTCCCTGCCAGCATCTTAACCTGCTGTTATGTGCTGGACTGTCTCAGGGGCCTCATGGCACAACCTACACCTTGGGTCTTGTCTGGTGTGGTAGATCTGAGCCTCTATTGCTCTGGTGTTTAGGGCCTGTTCCTGTGCAGCCAGGATGAGCCTCTGCTGTCCTTGAGTCCAGCTTTGTCCAGCCATTGGTAGGATTTCCTGATATCAGCCACTTCAGTTATTTGTCGGTGGTACATCCCATGTAGGGGCTTGTTCTCCCATGATGGAACCTCTAGCCCCTCATCCTCTGTTCCCCATTGCCTGAGACATTCCTGAGCATATCGTCCGTTGAGGCTTTGTCCTTGATGTATTTATGGATCTTGGATGTTTCATCCTGGACAGTGGCTCTCACACTCACTAGTCCTCTGCCTCCTTCCTTACGGCTCGTGTTCAGTCTCAGGGTGCTGGATTTGGGGTGGAACCTCCATGCATGGTTAGTAACTTCCGAGTCTTAACATCCGTGGCCTTTATCTCTTCCATTGGCCAGCTGATTATTCCGGCAGGGTATCTGATTACTGGTAAGGCATAGCTGTTTATTGCACGGATCTTGTTCTTGCCATTGAGCTGGCTTCTCAGGACTTGCCTTATTCGTTGGAGGTATTTGGCTGTGGCTCCTTTCCTTGTGACCTCATCCAGGTTGCCATTTGCTTGTGGTATTCCCAGGTACTTGTAACTGTGCTCTATGTCTGCTATTGTTCCTTCTGGGAGTGAGACCCCTTCTGTGCGGACGACCTTCCCTCTCTTTGTAACCTCCGACCACACTTTTCTAGTCCAATGACATCCCATGTCAGTGCTGTATATCCTGGTGGTGTGGATCAGTGAGTCGATGTCTCGCTCACTCTTAGCGTACAGCTTGATGTCGTCCATGTAGAGGAGGTGACTGATTGTGGCCCCATTCTTCAGTCGGTATCCGTAGCCAGTCTTGTTGATGATTTGGCTGAGGGGGTTCAGGCCTATGCAGAACAGCAGTGGGGACAGAGCATCTCCTTGGTATATGCCACATTTGATGGACACTTGTGCAAGTGGTTTGCAGTTGGCTTCAAGGGTGGTTTTCCACAGCCCCATCGAGTTTGCAATGAAGGCTCTTAGAGTCCTATTGATGTTGTACATCTCTAAGCATTCATTGATCCAAGTGTGTGGCATTGAGTCATAGGCTTTCTTGTAGTCTATCCAAGCGGTGCACAGGTTGGTGTGTCGGGTTTTGCAGTCTCGGGCGACTGTGTGGTCTACAAGGAGTTGGTGTTTGGCTCCTCTGCTATTTAAGCCGATGCCCTTCTGTGCCGTACTCATGTATTTATTCATGTGACCACTTATCTTAGCCGCTATGATGCCTGATATGAGCTTCCATGTTGTAGAGAGACAGGTTATTGGCCGATAGTTGGATGAGATTGAACCCTTTGAGGGATCCTTCTGTATCAGGATTGTGCGACCTTCAGTTAACCATTCAGGGTGAGTCCCATTTTGTAGCAGCTGGTTCATTTGAGCTGCCAGTGCTCATGGAGGGCAGTGAGTTTCTTTAGCCAGTAGGCATGGATCATGTCAGGTCCTGGTGCTGTCCAGTTTTTCATACCCGAGACTCTTTCTTGGACATCTGCCACAGTGATGGTTACGGGGCTTGTTCAGGGAGGTTGCTGTGTTCCTCTTGTAGAGAGGTCAGCCACTTTGCATTGCTGTTGTGGGTCGCCTCCCTTTCCCATATGCCTTTCCAGTATTGTTCAGTCTCCAGCCTTGGTGGGTCTGCTCTGTTGTTAGTACCCTGCCATTGAGACACTTTAGCTGGTTGGGTGTGGAAGAGCCGGTTAATCCTCCTGGCTTCATTCTCTCTTGTGTATCTCTTCAGGCGCTGGCCAAGGCTTGGAGCCTTTGTTTGGCAGTTTCGAGTGCTTCAGGTATGGACATCTGGCTGTACTTCTTGTGTACTGATCTTTTCATTGCACCCCTTTGGAGCTCTGACAGTTGGCTCACTTCCCTCCTTGTTATCTTGATCTTAGCCTCTAACCGTCTTTTCCATGGTGGGTATTGGGTCTCATGATTGCTCTTATAGCCAAGCATCTCAAGGATCACTGATGCTGAGTTGTATATGCACCTTGCACCTTGCACCAACCTGCACCTTGGGTCTAGTCTGGTGTGGTAGATCTGAGCCTCTATTGCTCTGGTGTTATACATATATATATATATATATATATATATATATATATATATATATATATATATATATAATATATATATATATATATATATATATATATATATATATATAGTGCCACCCCTGACAAAGGCCCTGCCACCTCTTGCCACCCCATAAATATTTTTCTAGATCCGCCTCTGCCCTCCTGGACTTCCTGTTTGAGCCGAACAGCTTCAGGCCGCGTTCCATTCAGAACCGAACCGCAGAAAGTCCCAGAATAAAGAGAACGTTCCTCCTGAGCGCCATCAGTAAATCAGCAATAATCATCAAATATCGATCGATCTGTTTGATCCGCTCTGACCTGCAGCTGTTCGGCCTGGATCTGGACCTCAGGGTTCGAACCCGGTCCGGATCTGAACGCTGCTTGGCTGCGGATCAGAAACGGGACGCGGCCGCAGCAGCTCCGTGATGCAGGTGAGCTGCAGCAGGTGAGGGGGCGGGGCTTGTGCTCTACCTGGGACAGGTAGCCTCACGTTTCCTGCGTCGCTGTTGTTGCTGCTGTTCGGTTCGGATGGTTCTGTTCAGCTGAGACCGGCTCAACCAGCAGGTGAGCGCTGATGACGTCACTTCCGCCTCCTTCTCACCTGTTGGGCTCACAGTTTGGACCTTTGGACGCTCCGAACCTGCAGCTCGGATCCGGGAAACCAGGAACCGGTTTCGGTCTGCGCGTGTGCGCGGCCATTCATGGACAGTGAGACAGAAACAGGAGATATGAGGATGTAGGACATCTTCATCATCACCATCATCATCATCACCTTCATTCATCACCTTCATCATCCATCATCATCATCATCATCACCTATCATCATCACCTTCATCATCATCTTCTTCATCATCACCTTCATCATCATCACCTTCATCATCACCATCATCATCATCACCTTCATCATCATCACTCATCATCACATCATCATCATCACCTTCATCATCATCACCCATCATCATCATCACTTCATCATCATCACCTTCATCATCATCTTCAGGTGTTTGACCCAAACAAAGTGAGTCAAACTAATAAATTATTTTCTCAGATTAAAAACTTGCAGAAATGATCAAATATTTCCAACAATCACATAAATAAATGAATAATTATAGAAAATGAGGATAAACAGACCAAGGCCGGTACCGTCCACTAGCAGAACCCAGCTGGAGACCAGAACCAGAACCATGACCCAGTGACCCCCCAGGCTTTGGTCGCCAGCATATGACCTTCAGGAGGGTCAAAAGGTCAAACCAGAGGACGGTTTGGACTCCAGCCAGAACCAGAACCCGGTGCTGGTTGTGAAGCTCGGTAGTGGCAGCGTCATGGTTTGGGAATCACCAATTGAGCCTAAAGTGGAGAGAAGCTCCTGGAATGGCCTAGTCAAAGCCCAGAGGAAGCCTTCTGCGGGTTTACTAGACTTTAATGTTTTTGCTGGTTGCCATGGCAGCAGCTTGGAAAACTCAGATTTAACAAAGTTCTGGTTGTTATTAAAATAAATCAACATAATTCAGGGGCTGATGACTCAGGAGTGAGTCTGGAGCCTGGAGACGGTGGAAATGTGTCAGTTACACAGCAAGTAAACTGTTAGCTTCAGCACAGATGGTTAGCTAAACCTGTTAGCTTCAGCACAGATGGTTAGCTAAACCTGTTAGCTCAGCACAGTGGTTAGCAACCTTAGCTTACAAGATGGTTAGCTAAACCTGTTAGCTTCAGCACAGATGGTTAGCTAAACCTGTTAGCTTCAGCACAGATGGTTAGCTAAACCTGTTAGCTTCAGCACAGATGGTTAGCTAAACCTGTTAGCTTCAGCACAGATGGTTAGCTAAACCTGTTAGCTTCAGCACAGATGGTTAGCTAAACCTGTTAGCTTCAGCACAGATGGTTAGCTAAACCTGTTAGCTTCAGGACAGATGGTTAGCTAAACCTGTTAGCTTCAGGACAGATGGTTAGCTAAACCTGTTAGCTTCAGCACAGATGGTTAGCTAAACCTGTTAGCTTCAGCACAGATGGTTAGCTAAACCTGTTAGCTTCAGGACAGATGGTTAGCTAAACCTGTTAGCTCCGTTAGCTCCTGCGGTTCTTTACGGATCTGTTCTCTGGGTCATCAAAACTCCCTGACTCTCATGTTCCACTGATTATCTCAAATGTTGCTGTTCAGGTCGAAATAATGTTTGATTTTAAAGCTTTTTAAGCTCCATAGTGAGAAATTCGGTTCATCTGTCACAAACACGGCTCAGCTTACAGTGAGGGAGACATACTGCTGGTCCTACTGGTTCCTGCTGGTCCTACTGGTTCCTGCTGGTTCTACTGGTTCCTGCTGGTCCTGCTGGTTCCTGCTGGTTCCTGCTGGTCCTGCTGGTTCCTACTGGTTCCTGCTGGTTCCTACTGGTTCCTCGTCTTCCTGCTGGTTCCTACTGGTTCTACTGGTTCCTACTGGTTCTGCTGGTCCTGCTGGTTCCTACTGGTTCCTCGTCTTCCTACTGGTTTCCTACTGGTTCCTGCTGGTTCCTACTGATTCCTGCTGGTTCCTGCTGGTTCCTCTGGTTCCTCGTCTTCCTGCTGTTCTACTGGTTCCTACTGGTCCTGCTGGTTCCTGCTGATTCCTGCTGGTTCCTGCTGGTTCCTACTGGTTCCTCGTCTTCCTGCTGGTTCTACTGGTTCCTACTGGTCCTGCTGGTCCTGCTGTTCCTGCTGGTTCCTGCTGTTCCTTTCTGGTGTTCCTGCTGGTTCTACTGGTTCCTCTGGTTCTGCTGGTTCTACTGGTTTTCCTGTCTTCCTGCTGGTTCTACTGGTTCCTACTGTCTTCCTGCTGGTTCCTGCTGGTTCCTCTTTCCTGCTATGGTTCCTCCCTGCGTGGTTCCCACTGGTCCTGCTGGTTCCTGCTGGATTCCTCTCGTTCCTGCTGGTTCCTCTGGTTCTTCCTCGTCCTGCTGGTTCCTGCTGATTCCTGCTGGTTCCTGCTGGTTCCTACTGGTTCTTTCTCGTTCCTACTGTTCCTCGCTTCCTGCTGGTTCCTGCTGGTTTCTACTGGTTCCTACTGTTCTGCTGGTTTCCCGCTGGTTCCTACTGGTTCTCTCTCGTCTTCCTGCTGGTTCCTGCTGGTTCCTGCTGATTCCTTCTGGTTCCTGCTGGTTCTACTGGTTCCTACTGGTCCTGCTGGTTCCTGCTGATTCCTGCTGGTTCCTGCTGGTTCCTATTGGTTCCTCGTCTTCCTGCTGGTTCTACTGGTTCCTACTGGTCCTGCTGGTCCTGCTGGTTCCTGCTGGTTCCTACTGGTTCCTCCTCTTCCTGCTGGTTCCTGCTGATTCCTTCTGGTTCCTGCTGGTTCCTCGTCTTCCTAATGGTTCCTGCTGGTTCTACTGGTTCCTACTGGTTCTGCTGGTCCTGCTGGTTCCTACTGGTTCCTCGTCTTCCTGCTGGTTCTACTGGTTCCTACTGGTTCCTGCTGGTTCCTGCTGGTTCCTCCTCTTCCTGCTGGTTCCTGCTGATTCCTGCTGGTTCCTGCTGGTTCCTACTGGTTCCTCCTCTTCCTGCTGGTTCCTGCTGGTTCCTGCTGGTTCCTGCTGGTTCCTGCTGGTTCCTCCTCTTCCTGCTCGTTCCTGCTGGTTCCTACTGGTTCCTGCTGGTTCCTGCTGGTTCTACTGGTTCCTGCTGGTTCCTGCTGGTTCTACTGGTTCCTGCTGGTTCCTGCTGGTTCCTGCTGGTTCCTCTCTTCCTGCTCGTTCCTGCTGGTTCCTGCTGGTTCTACTGGTTCCTACTGGTTCCTGCTGGTTCCTGCTGGTTCCTACTGGTTCCTGCTGGTTCCTGCTGGTTCCTGCTGGTTCCTGCTGGTCTCTTCCTGCTGGTTCCTATCTTCCTGCTGTTCCTGCTGGTCCTGCTGGTTCCTGACTGGTTCCTGCTCTTCCTACTGGTTCCTGCTGGTTCCTGCTGGTTCCTACTGGTTCCTGCTGGTTCCTACTGGTTCCTGCTGGTTCCTGCTGGTTCCTACTGGTTCCTGCTGGTTCCTGCTGGTTCTACTGGTTCCTGCTGGTTCCTGCTGGTTCCTGCTGGTTCCTACTGGTTCCTAGTCTTCCTGCTGGTTCCTGCTGGTCCTGCTGGTCCTGCTGGTTCCTGCTGGTTCCTGCTGGTTCCTACTGGTTCCTGCTGGTTCCTAGTCTTCCTGCTGGTCCTGCTGGTCCTGCTGTGGTTTCTCTCTAATGGCTGCTTTTGTGTCGCTGCTGAATAGATTTCAATCTTCTGTTGCTTTGCTTCCGTCTGGTTTGACTCGTTTCTTTATGAACATTAATCCTCCCAGCAGAGTTCAGAGCCAGCAGGGCGGAAAGGTTTTCATCGTCATACATTCTTTCTAAGTGTCATTTCTTTCATCTTTGACACAAAAAGTCCAGATATTACTGAACAATATGAACCAATTCAATGTTTGGCTTTTTCTCAGCTGAGTTTTTATTGGCCTGAAGTTTCAAAAAGAGGCAAAAACACTGGACTGATCATGTCAACGTTAACATGTCACAACTGGAGGTGGGACCTGGTGAGAAACTCTAATGTTCTATTCAAGGTTTGCAATTAATTATTTCCCGTTTTAACCAAACTATAGAAACAAAATAAGCAACATTTTCAAATCTGATTTTCCTGCTAAATAACTGAATAAATAAAATCTTCAGGTTCTTCATCAGATCCGACCAAAGTTCATCTTTCCAGAGATTCTCTGATCCTTCATGAAGCCTGTTTGGAAACATGGACGCTGACATTAGCAGCTACATGCTAACATTAGCAGCTACATGTTAGCATGTAGCAGCTAATGTTAGCATGTAGCAGCTAATGTTAGCACTGACAGGTTATTTTAGGGCATCAGATTTACTGCTGTACCAGAAACACAGCAACAGAAAAGTTCCAGGACGCTGAGCTGCCACCAGTTGGTGGTTTGATTCCCTGTAAGTTTGGATGCTTGACGTTAAATAGCGTCTCCCAGTGACTCAGTCAGACATTTAAAGGCTGATTCCGTAAAAACCTTCCTGTCTGTCTCCGTTTATCCTCCCAGCACTGACATCATCTCATGTCTCCATGAAGGACAGAGACACTTTTGTTCTCCGTCTTGCTGCTTTTGTTCAGGGAAGACAAAAGACGGACGCTGGGGGCAAATGAGGAAGAGGAGGATGAAGAGGGTGAGGACAGGGACAGACGATAACGTTTAGCTCCGGAGACGCTGCTGCTGCTTGTAGCTACACGAACATCAAAATAAAAAGTTTTGAAATGTTTCCTGAAACCAGAGGAAAAGATTTCATGAATCTTTTTACACTTTAACCTGATGAGCCTCTAAATAACTTTGATTCCATCAGATTTAGCAAAGATCGACTAGATCGATTCATTAGTTATTCTCCAAGTTTACATTGCAATAGGCTGCTGGTAGCAACGTCTCTGTTAGCCTGATGCTAACTGTCGCCATGTTGTCCAGTGGGTCGGCCAATCAGACGCCAGCTGCTGCTCATCAAGGCTTTAGCTGATCAGTCCAGATGGTCCATCGTGATCCAGATCCAGATCCTGGCTGGGACCAGATGGGTCCCTTTCCTTCATGGTCTCAGACGTTGTCCTCTCATCCAGCCGTCTTTAGCCGTTAGCGGGTGGAAACGGTCCAACGGGTCAAAGTTTGACCGTTTTCTCTGACTGCAGAGCGTTTCGACATCGGCCCCTGAAAGCTGAGAGGTTCAGTGGTTCTGTTCGTTTGGACTGAAGGTTTTAGTGGTTCTGTTCGTTTGGACTGAAGGTTTTAGTGGTTCTGTTCGTTTGGACTGAAGGTTTTAGTGGTTCTGTTCGTTTGGACTCAAGGTTTCCTGCATGGTGAGACACCAGGGAACATGAGGAATGTTTAGACTCAGCGGTGAAACCAAACCAACAGAAACTCTGTGGAGCTCAGAGGAACCAAGATGAACAGAAGGACAGAGGACCAGGTCAGCAGCAGGACGGGGTCCACAGGTCCTCATGTCCACATGTCTTCATGTCCACATGTCCTCATGTCCACATGTCCTCATGTCCACATGTCCACATGTCCACATGTCCTCATGTCCACATGTCCTCATGTCCACATGTCCACATGTCCTCATGTCCACATGTCCTCATGTCCACATGTCCACATGTCCTCATGTCCACATGTCTTCATGTCCACATGTCCTCATGTCCACATGTCTTTGTGTCCACATGTCCTTATGTCTTCATGTCCTCATGTCTTCGTGTCCACATGTCTTCATGTCTTCGTGTCATGTCCTCATGTCCACATGTCCTCATGCCCACATGTCCTCATGTCTTCGTGTCCACATGTCCTCATGTCTTCATGTCCTTATGTCTTCATGTCCACATGTCCACATGTCTTCATGTCCTTATGTCTTCATGTCCTCATGTCTTCGTGTCCACATGTCTTCATGTCCTTATGTCTTCATGTCCTCATGTCTTCATGTCCTTATGTCTTCATGTCCTCATGTCTTCATGTCCTCATGTCCACATGTCTTCATGTCCTTATGTCTTCATCTCCTCATGTCTTCATGTCCTCATGTCCACATGTCTTCGTGTCTTCATGTCCACATGTCCTTATGTCTTCGTGTCATCATGTCCACATGTCTTCGTGTCCACATGTCCTCATGTCTTTGTGTCCACATGTCTTCATGTCCTTATGTCCTCGTGTCTTCATGTCTTCATGTCCTTATGTCTTCATGTCCTTATGTCTTCATGTCCTCATGTCTTCGTGTCTTCATGTCCTTATGTCTTCATGTCCTCATGTCTTCGTGTCTTCATGTCCTTATGTCCTCGTGTCTTCATGTCTTCATGTCCTTATGTCTTCATGTCCGTATGTCTTCATGTCCTCATGTCCTCATGTCCTCATGTCTTCGTGTCCACATGTCTTCATGTCCTTATGTCCTCGTGTCTTCATGTCTTCATGTCCTTATGTCTTCATGTCCTCATGTCCTCGTGTCTTCATGTCCTCATGTCCTCATGTCTTCATGTCCACATGTCCTCATGTCTTCATGTCCTCATGTCTTCGTGTCTTCATGTCCTCATGTCTTCATGTCCTCATGTCTTCGTGTCCACATGTCCTCATGTCTTCGTGTCCACATGTCTTCATGTCCTTATGTCCTCGTGTCTTCATGTCCTTATGTCTTCATGTCCTTATGTCTTCATGTCCTCATGTCTTCGTGTCTTCATGTCCTTATGTCTTCATGTCCTCATGTCTTCGTGTCTTCATGTCCTTATGTCCTCGTGTCTTCATGTCTTCATGTCCTTATGTCTTCATGTCCTTATGTCTTCATGTCCTCATGTCCTCGTGTCCTCATGTCTTCGTGTCCACATGTCTTCATGTCCTTATGTCCTCGTGTCTTCATGTCTTCATGTCCTTACTTATGTCCTTCATGTCCTCGTGTCTTCATGTCCTCATGTCCTCATGTCCACATGTCCTCATGTCTTCATGTCCTCATGTCTTCGTGTCTTCATGTCTTCATGTCCTCATGTCTTCGTGTCCACATGTCCTCATGTCTTCGTGTCCACATGTCTTCATGTCCTTATGTCTTCATGTCCTCATGTCTTCATGTCTTCATGTCCTCATGTCCACATGTCTTCGTGTCTTCATGTCCACATGTCCTTATGTCTTCATGTCCTCATGTCTTCATGTCCACATGTCTTTGTGTCCACATGTCCTCATGTCTTCGTGTCCACATGTCCTCATGTCTTCGTGTCCACATGTCTTCATGTCCTTATCTCGTCTTCATGTCCTTATGTCTTCATGTCCTTATGTCTTCATGTCCTCATGTCTTTGTCTTCATGTCTATGTCTTCGTGTCTTCATGTCCTTATGTCCTCGTGTCTTCATGTCTTCATGTCCTTATGTCTTCATGTCCTTATGTCTTCATGTCCTCATGTCCTCGTGTCCTCATGTCTTCGTGTCCACATGTCTTCATGTCCTTATGTCCTCGTGTCTTCATGTCTTCATGTCCTCGTGTCTTCATGTCCTCATGTCCTCATGTCTCATGTCCTCATGTCTTCATGTCCACATGTCTCTCATGTCCTCGTGTCTTCATGTCCTTATGTCTTCATGTCCTCATGTCTTCATGTCCACATGTCTTCATGTCCTCATGTCTTCGTGTCTTCATGTCCTCATGTCTTCATGTCTTCGTGTCCACATGTCTTCATGTCCTTATGTCCTCGTGTCTTCATGTCTTCATGTCCTTATGTCCTCATGTCTTCATGTCCACATGCCATGTCCCCACTCTAAGACAGGATGAGCTCCTGGATCCGGGTGAAGCGGATCGAGGCTCTGATGTTTTCGTTCCTCAGTGATAAATTTTTACTACGATAAGGAAGAGCCGATCCCCCTGTTGCCATGGCGACGGGACCGAGCCGATCCCCCTGTTGCCATGGCGACGGGACCGAGCCGATCCCCCTGTTGCCATGGCGACGGGACCGAGCCGATCCCCCTGTTGCCATGGCGACGGGACCGAGCCGAGGGCAGCTCCTCTGGTTTGGGGTAAAAACTGATCCTGGTGTTTAAAGTCCTCAGATCATTTTAATATGAAGGAGCTCAAAGGGCTTCACCTCATAAACACATAAAAACATAAAACATAAAAACATTAAACATAAAACATTGTCACTCCGTCTCCAAATGGATCCAAATGGATCCAAACGGGTCCAAACCAGGCGGTTCCTCCGGGTTCCTGAGTTTCCATCCGATTGGACTGAAACACAGAACTTATGTTATTAGCAACATCCCTACAAACAGACCAGGAGCCTCATGTTTAGAAACGCTGCACCGTTTCACACCGAAACCTGGTGGACCAGAACCAGAACCAGAACCAGAACCAGAACCAGCCTGGTTTCTCTCCAGTCAGAATGAAATGAGCCTCAGATCAGTTACATCTTCATGGTTTCACCATCTGTAGTTCATTTATTCATTTTCAGGATAAATGTGGTTCAGTTTCATCATTTAAACAATAAAACATTAAAACATTCAAACAATAAAACATGAAAAGCATCAGGTTTGATGGTCTAAATCACTGAATCAGGTTTCAGTGGATTTATGAGTTTTGACTCTTTATAGTTCATTTTTGTTCACAGGAAGTTTGTGCTGCACATTTTCTCACCAGAGAAAAAGTGAATATTTGCTCAAACTTTGACACAAAGTTCATTTTTTACATGCCGACCGGTGCAAAACATAAGGCGCCGCACACTTTCTGTGCCCACGCCGCTTTACGCATGAGGTCAGTGTCACTTTGTCAGAAGCTACAGACTCAACATGTTGCCTCTTTAGACGTGGGACACCTAGTGGTGAACTGGCATTTTGCAGCCAGTTGAACTCCTTTATGCATGACCTTTGACCTTTCAACCAAATGGAATAAAAGTTATGCGAAATAAGCAAACTTAGTTTAGTAAAGACTGGATGTTTTTACTAAACTCCTTAAATATATTAACACTTTTAGACCAACATGTCTGCTGTGACCTGTGACCCTTTGAGGGATCTGCTTTCTGCTGTGGCTCTGTCTCCACGGCAACCACTCTGACCATATAAGGCCACGCAGCAAACAACCTGAACAGGAAGTTCTCTGTGACCAGCAGAGACAAGCTGATATGGCTGACCTCTGACCTCTGACCTCAGCTCCAGTCCTCCAGAGCTGCCATCTCTGGAGACGACTTCAATTGTTCCCATCAGTTCAACCCGACTCCAGTCAGTCTAGTCAAAGTCCGGTTGGGTCGGCGAGGTGTGAAGGCTAACTGACCTCTGACCTCTGGTCCTCCTGACCTCGGTCTGGGTTCGGTTGAAGTGAACTCTGGTTCAGTTTGAGTGTGAACGCCAAGTGGACCAGAGACGCTACAAAACCAGGAAGTGGACTACAGCGCAGGGCATTCTGGGTAAATCCAACCAAAGCTAACATGTTAGCCTAGCGCTAGCAGCAGAAATGGCTCCTGGTCTAGAGAGAAAATCTGCTAAAATCCGCCATCTTGTTTCCATCTGGTGAAACAGGAAGTTGCTCTCAGTGTCTTCTGAGGTTTTGGTCATGACTTCCTGTAGCTTTGTCCCTCAGGTGGACCAGAGGGTGAAAGGATGTCTGGACCGGACCCGTCTGGACCGGACCCGTCTGGACCGGACCAACCTGGACCGGACCGAACCTGGACCGGACCGACCTGGACCGGACCGACCTGGACCGGACCGACCTGGACCGGACCGACCTGGACCGACCGACCTGGACCGGACCGACCTGGACCAAACCAACCTGGACCGGACCGACCTGGACCGAACCGACCTGGACCGGACCGACCTGGACCGGACCGACCTGGACCGGACCGACCTGGACCGGACCGACCTGGACCGGACCGACCTGGACCGGACCGACCTGGACCGAACCGACCTGGACCGGACCGACCTGGACCGGACCGACCTGGACCGGACCGACCTGGACCGGACCGACCTGGACCGAACCAACCTGGACCGGACCGACCTGGACCGGACCCGTCCTCCTCACAGAACCACGCAGACCCACTCTGCTGCTCCGAACACGCGCCGGGCCTGGAGACGAGTCCCTGGACCCAGAACCACAGCTGGATCAGAACCAGCAACCCGTCCTCTGCAGCTGGACGGGTCAGGGAGACACCAGCTGGAGACAAGATGGAGACCGGCTGAGATACGGGTGAGTCCAGTTCATTACTGGTTCTGAACCAGTCAGTGAACCAGTCAGTGAACCAGTCAGTCAGTGAACCAGTCAGTGAACCAGTCAGTGAACCAGTCAGTGAACCAGTCAGTCAGTGAACCAGTCAGTGAACCAGTCAGTGAACCAGTCAGTCAGTGAACCAGTCAGTGAACCAGTCAGTGAACCAGTCAGTGAACCAGTCGGTGAACCAGTCGGTCAGTGAACCAGTCAGTGAACCAGTCAGTGAACCAGTCAGTCAGTGAACCAGTCAGTGAACCAGTCAGTGAACCAGTCAGTCAGTGAACCAGTCAGTGAACCAGTCAGTCAGTGAACCAGTCAGTGAACCAGTCAGTGAACCAGTCAGTCAGTGAACCAGTCAGTGAACCAGTCAGTGAACCAGTCAGTGAACCAGTCAGTCAGTGAACCAGTCAGTGAACCAGTCAGTGAACCAGTCAGTCAGTGAACCAGTCAGTGAACCAGTCAGTGAACCAGTCAGTGAACCAGTCAGTGAACCAGTCAGTCAGTGAACCAGTCAGTGAACCAGTCAGTGAACCAGTCAGTCAGTGAACCAGTCAGTGAACCAGTCGGTCTGGTTCACTGACTGGTTCCATCATAGTGTTTCCATCATAAATCGTTTCTCCGTCTGAACATCAAACTGTTCCAGTTTTTGATCCCAGCGGCTCCAACCTGCTGGTGTTTAGATGAGAGACACTCAGAGCTTCACAGTTTTCTGGAAGTTTGTAGTTAATGGCTGATGTTCCAACGATCTGCTGCAGTGAATCATCTTGACTCATTGAGGAGAAACAAAGTGTCTTTGGTAAATGTGACAATCTGCACAGAGGAAGGAAACCTTCCCAGGACATTCACAGAGTTTGGGTCTCCTTCCTGCAGGTTGGACAGGAAGTGGCTCCTCTGGCACGAGTTCATGCAGGAACACGCCCACCTGGACGCCTGGCTGCGATTGGCTGAGCAGGCCATCAACACCTGGAGCCCCGCCCACCTCAGCTACAGCGCCTCCCAGGAGGAGCTGAGGAGGTTCCAGGTACTGCAGCAGCAGGACGAAGATCCTGAAGGTCCTGAAATGATCCTGATGGATAAACGTCATGATGAATGAATGAATCATTCATGTGAGTCTGACATACATGGTGGAGCTGCTGCTGTCTGCTGAGGACGTGGTTCCACATGGGGCCCAGGGGCGTCTCCAGGAACCTGGGCCCCCCAACACATGGGCCCCAACAAGGATCACATTGGGCCCCATGTCAAAGATCACATGGGCCCCAACAAGGATCACATTGGGCCCCATGTCAAGATCACATGGGCCCCATGTCAAAGATCACATGGGCCCCAACAAGGATCACATTGGGCCCCATGTCAAGATCACATGGGCCCCATGTCAACGATCACATGGGCCCCAACAAGGATCACATTGGGCACCATGTCAAGATCACATGAGCCCCATGTCAAGGATCACATTGGGCCCCAACAAGGATCACATTGGGCCCCATGTCAAGATCACATGGGCCCCAACAAGGATCACATTGGGCCCCATGTCAACGATCACATGAGCCCCATGTCAAAGATCACATTGGGCCCCAACAAGGATCACATTGGGCCCCATGTCAAGATCACATGGGCCCCAACAAGGATCACATTGGGCCCCATGTCAAGATCACATGGGCCCCATGTAAAGATCACATGAGCCCCATGTCAAGGATCACATTGGGCCCCCAACAAAGATCACATTGGGCACATGTCAAAGATCACATTGGGCCCCCAACAAAGATCACATTGGGCCCCATGTCAAAGATCACATTGGGCCACGTGTCAAAGATCACATTGGGCCCCATGTAAAGGATCACATTGGGCCCCCAACAAAGATCACATTGGGCCCCAACAAGGATCACATTGGGCCCCATGTCAAGATCACATGGGCCCCATGTAAAGATCACATGAGCCCCATGTAAAGGATCACATTAGGCCCCCAACAAAGATCACATTGGGCACATGTCAAAGATCACATTGGGCCCCCAACAAAGATCACATTGGGCCCCATGTCAAAGATCACATTGGGCCACGTGTCAAAGATCACATTGGGCCCCATGTCAAAGATCACATTGGGCCCCGTGTCAAAGATCACATTGGGCCCCATGTCAAGGATCACATTGGGCCCCATGTCAAAGATCACATTGGGCCCCCAACAAAGATCACATTGGGCCCTATGTAAAGATCACATGGGCCCCATGTCAACGATCACATGGGCCCCAACAAGGATCACATTGGGCACCATGTCAAGATCACATGAGCCCCATGTCAAGGATCACATTGGGCCCCATGTCAACGATCACATGAGCCCCATGTCAAAGATCACATTGGGCCCCCAACAAAGATCACATTGGGCCCCATGTCAAGATCACATGGGCCCCAACAAGGATCACATTGGGCCCCATGTCAAGATCACATGGGCCCCAACAAGGATCACATTGGGCCCCATGTCAAGATCACATGGGCCCCATGTAAAGATCACATGAGCCCCATGTCAAGGATCACATTGGGCCCCCAACAAAGATCACATTGGGCACATGTCAAAGATCACATTGGGCCCCCAACAAAGATCACATTGGGCCCCATGTCAAAGATCACATTGGGCCACGTGTCAAAGATCACATTGGGCCCCATGTAAAGGATCACATTGGGCCCCCAACAAAGATCACATTGGGCCCCAACAAGGATCACATTGGGCCCCATGTCAAGATCACATGGGCCCCATGTAAAGATCACATGAGCCCCATGTAAAGGATCACATTAGGCCCCCAACAAAGATCACATTGGGCACATGTCAAAGATCACATTGGGCCCCCAACAAAGATCACATTGGGCCCCATGTCAAAGATCACATTGGGCCACGTGTCAAAGATCACATTGGGCCCCATGTCAAAGATCACATTGGGCCCCGTGTCAAAGATCACATTGGGCCCCATGTCAAGGATCACATTGGGCCCCATGTCAAAGATCACATTGGGCCCCATGTCAAAGATCACATTGGGCCACGTGTCAAAGATCACATTGGGCCCCATGTCAAAGATCACATTGGGCCCCGTGTCAAAGATCACATTGGGCCCCATGTCAAGGATCACATTGGGCCCCATGTCAAAGATCACATTGGGCCCCCAACAAAGATCACATTGGGCCCTATGTAAAGATCACATGGGCCCCATGTCAACGATCACATGGGCCCCAACAAGGATCACATTGGGCACCATGTCAAGATCACATGAGCCCCATGTCAAGGATCACATTGGGCCCCATGTCAACGATCACATGAGCCCCATGTCAAAGATCACATTGGGCCCCCAACAAAGATCACATTGGGCCCCATGTCAAGATCACATGGGCCCCAACAAGGATCACATTGGGCCCCATGTCAAGATCACATGGGCCCCAACAAGGATCACATTGGGCCCCATGTCAAGATCACATGGGCCCCATGTAAAGATCACATGAGCCCCATGTCAAGGATCACATTGGGCCCCCAACAAAGATCACATTGGGCACATGTCAAAGATCACATTGGGCCCCCAACAAAGATCACATTGGGCCCCATGTCAAAGATCACATTGGGCCCCATGTCAAGATCACATGGGCCCCATGTAAAGATCACATGAGCCCCATGTAAAGGATCACATTAGGCCCCCAACAAAGATCACATTGGGCACATGTCAAAGATCACATTGGGCCCCCAACAAAGATCACATTGGGCCCCATGTCAAAGATCACATTGGGCCACGTGTCAAAGATCACATTGGGCCCCATGTCAAAGATCACATTGGGCCCCGTGTCAAAGATCACATTGGGCCCCATGTCAAGGATCACATTGGGCCCCATGTCAAAGATCACATTGGGCCCCCAACAAAGATCACATTGGGCCCTATGTAAAGATCACATGGGCCCCATGTCAACGATCACATGGGCCCCAACAAGGATCACATTGGGCACCATGTAAAGATCACATGAGCCCCATGTCAAGGATCACATTGGGCCCCATGTCAACGATCACATGAGCCCCATGTCAAAGATCACATTGGGCCCCCAACAAAGATCACATTGGGCCCCATGTCAAGATCACATGGGCCCCAACAAGGATCACATTGGGCCCCATGTCAAGATCACATGGGCCCCAACAAGGATCACATTGGGCCCCATGTCAAGATCACATGGGCCCCATGTAAAGATCACATGAGCCCCATGTCAAGGATCACATTGGGCCCCCAACAAAGATCACATTGGGCACATGTCAAAGATCACATTGGGCCCCCAACAAAGATCACATTGGGCCCCATGTCAAAGATCACATTGGGCCACGTGTCAAAGATCACATTGGGCCCCATGTAAAGGATCACATTGGGCCCCCAAAAAGATCACATTGGGCCCCAACAAGGATCACATTGGGCCCCATGTCAAGATCACATGGGCCCCATGTAAAGATCACATGAGCCCCATGTAAAGGATCACATTAGGCCCCCAACAAAGATCACATTGGGCACATGTCAAAGATCACATTGGGCCCCCAACAAAGATCACATTGGGCCCCATGTCAAAGATCACATTGGGCCACGTGTCAAAGATCACATTGGGCCCCATGTCAAAGATCACATTGGGCCCCGTGTCAAAGATCACATTGGGCCCCATGTCAAGGATCACATTGGGCCCCATGTCAAAAGATCACATTGGGCCCCCAACAAAGATCACATTGGGCCCCATGTCAAGATCACATGGGCCCCAACAAGGATCACATTGGGCCCCATGTCAAGATCACATGGGCCCCAACAAGGATCACATTGGGCCCCATGTCAAGATCACATGGGCCCCATGTAAAGATCACATGAGCCCCATGTCAAGGATCACATTGGGCCCCCAACAAAGATCACATTGGGCACATGTCAAAGATCACATTGGGCCCCCAACAAAGATCACATTGGGCCCCATGTCAAAGATCACATTGGGCCACGTGTCAAAGATCACATTGGGCCCCATGTAAAGGATCACATTGGGCCCCCAACAAAGATCACATTGGGCCCCAACAAGGATCACATTGGGCCCCATGTCAAGATCACATGGGCCCCATGTAAAGATCACATGAGCCCCATGTAAAGGATCACATTAGGCCCCCAACAAAGATCACATTGGGCACATGTCAAAGATCACATTGGGCCCCCAACAAAGATCACATTGGGCCCCATGTCAAAGATCACATTGGGCCACGTGTCAAAGATCACATTGGGCCCCATGTCAAAGATCACATTGGGCCCCGTGTCAAAGATCACATTGGGCCCCATGTCAAGGATCACATTGGGCCCCATGTCAAAGATCACATTGGGCCCCCAACAAAGATCACATTGGGCCCTATGTAAAGATCACATGGGCCCCAACAAGGATCACATTGGGCCCCAACAAGGATCACATTGGGCCCCATGTCAAGGATCACATTGGGCCCCCAACAAAAATCACATTGGGCCCCATGTCAAGGATCACATTGGGCCCCATGTCAAGGATCACATTGGGCCCCCAACAAAGATCACATTGGGCCCCGTGTCAAAGATCACATTGGGCCCCATGTCAAGGATCACATTGGGCCCCATGTCAAAGATCACATTGGGCCCCCAACAAGGATCACATTGGGCCCCCAACAAAGATCACATTGGGCCCTATGTAAAGATCACATGGGCCCCAACAAGGATCACATTGGGCCCCAACAAGGATCACATTGGGCCCCATGTCAAGGATCACATTGGGCCCCCAACAAAAATCACATTGGGCCCCATGTCAAGGATCACATTGGGCCCCCAACAAAGATCACATTGGGCCCCGTGTCAAAGATCACATTGGGCCCCATGTCAAGGATCACATTGGGCCCCATGTCAAAGATCACATTGGGCCCCCAACAAAGATCACATTGGGCCCTATGTAAAGATCACATGGGCCCCAACAAGGATCACATTGGGCCCCAACAAGGATCACATTGGGCCCCAACAAGGATCACATTGGGCCCCATGTCAAGGATCACATTGGGCCCCATGTCAAGGATCACATTGGGCCCCATGTCAAAGATCACATTGGGCCCCAACAAAGATCACATTGGGCCCCCTGACCAGCTGCTGTTGCAATTTATTTGACCGATAAAAAGCGTCACAATGTTAAAGGTTCATCTGCCTTGATTTGTTTGGTCCAATGCTGATAATTAGCTCAATATTTACTAATTTAACATCCAACATCCAGGATGTTTAATGTTTCTATTAGTTTTAGATACTGAAATGTCTCCACCAACAAACATAAACATAAACCAATCCAGACTTCTGAACATGTTATGTAGCTGCATTCAGCTGTAATGTCCCTCAGGAGACGACGGGTCAGGAGGGTCGAGGGTCAGAGCTGCTGCTGGCCGACTCACCTGTTAAGGGGTGAAAGGGACAAGTTCAATATCTGATATGTTGGTCATTTGTTTCCTTAACTCATTAAATGCTAGTGAAATGGAGGCAAACAGTAGTTTGTAGCTAAGCTAACTATGCTAAAAACTGCTGAAAACGTCACCGTCAAGCAGGAATGAACCATTTCATGCAGACGGGGGTTCAGGGCCAATATGGATGTGTTTTGGTCTGGGAACATTAAAGTTTTACTGCTAAAAACAATCTTTGAAAATACAATATGAGTAATTTTGTAATTGACCTCAATATTTTTAAAATTTCTGTGAACAATAATTCAAATAGTCGGGGCCCCCCAGCTGGTCGGGGCCCCAGCTGGTCGGGGCCCCAGCTGGTCGGGGCCCCAGCTGGTCGGGGCCCCAGAGTCTCGTCCCCTAAACGTGTCTGTGGTTTGTGAGCCAGCGGCTGCGCGGTGAGGCTGGATCCCAGCTGATCCGGTTGGACGGTCTGACCCGGAGGAACCGGATCCTTCCTCGGCTCTTCCAGGGCGCCGTCCGGGTTCGGCTGCTGATGGCGGCGCGGGAATGTGGGCGGCGATGGGACGCAGTGGACGCCCAACTGGAAACCATTACAGGACGACTGCAGGTCAGACTGGACCCTGACCAGAACCAGAACCAAACCAGAACCAAACCACCTGGTTCAGTAAGACATGAGTTTCCAGTGTGTTTATCTGTGTCTCCAGCTCTGCGTCTCAGAGTGGGAGGAGTTTGAAGCGGAGAGGGCGGAGCTTGCGCTCTGGTTGGCCGACATGGACGCTCGCCTCACAGACCTCGATCACATGACAGGAAGTGACGGTGAGAAGCTGCGAGAGCTGCAGGTGAGTTCCTGATGGCCCAGCGCGTCCAGCAGCGCGGCGGTGGGGGCATCATGGCAGCATCATGGCGGCATCATGGCCTGTCCTTCAGTCCTTCCAGCAGGTGCTGAGCGAGAACTCGGGTCGGGTCAACGACCTGCTGCGGCGCGGCGAGGAGCTGCTGCGGCGCCGCGCGCCGGCCGACGCGCGGCGCGTGGAGAGCCACCTGCTGGAGCTGCTGCGCCGCTGCAGCCACGTCTACGACTGCATCGCCCGCACGCACACCCGGCTGCTCGGCGCCATGCTGGTAACCATGGAGACGCTGGGCCCGGGCCTGGACGTCCTGGACTGGACGGCGCCTGCCAGGGGCTCTGTGACGCATCGAGTCCAGAAACCAAGCAGTCAGAAATACATAAATTCTCCAGGATACAAATCTATAAACAGTTTGGCTAATGATGTCACGATTCAAGAAAAGGCCAGTTTGTCTCATATTGGTCAGTCGTTTCATTCTAAATATGCTGCAGGAGCCGCAGTTTGACATAAACGTCTCCATGTTTCACCAACAGAGGTGATTAGTTCAGCTGTGAGCCACAATAATAAACCAGATAAAACCACTTATGATCTGCTTTTGCTGCCCGTTGCCATGGCAACCGACTGACAACGGCTCAACGGGCAGATAAAGCAGAGAAACGTTCGATCAGGGGAATCAACACCAAACAGAACTTCCTGTTGCATTAGAGCAGAACTTCCTGTTGCATTAGAGCAGAACTTCCTGTTTCATTAGAGCAGAACTTCCTGTTTCATTAGAGCAGAACTTCCTGTTGCATTAGAGCAGAACTTCCTGTTGCATTAGAGCAGAACTTCCTGTTACATTAGAGCAGAACTTCCTGTTTCATTAGAGCAGAACTTCCTGTTGCATTAGAGCAGAACTTCCTGTTGCATTAGAGCAGAACTTCCTGTTACGTTTTGCTGTCAGGCTTAATGTCTCTTATTATTAATAAGTTTCTCCTGAGCTCAGCGACGGTTGATTGGCTGATTTAAACTCTACTGATGACTTGGTGGCGGGTTGACCTGGTTTAGTGCTAACAGAACCAGAACACACCGAACTGTTAGGCTAACAGAAGGCTAGCAACAGTTAGGCTAACAGAAGGCTAGCAACTGTTAGGCTAACAGAAGGCTAGCAACAGTTAGGCTAACAGAAGGCTAGCAACTGTTAGGCTAACAGAAGGCTAGCAACAGTTAGGCTAACAGAAGGCTAGCAACAGTTAGGCTAACAGAAGGCTAGCAACAGTTAGGCTAACAGAAGGCTAGCAACAGTTAGGCTAACAGAAGGCTAGCAACAGTTAGGCTAACAGAAGGCTAGCAACTGTTAGGCTAACAGAAGGCTAGCAACAGTTAGGCTAATAGCAGGCTAACAGTTAGCCTAGCATAACTGACCCACTGCTCACTTGTTTAAGTTAAAACTTTTTCCTCACCTGTTGAATCTGAAGTCCTTGTTTTCTAATTCATAGGGTTGAATTAACCACTAAACACTTTGTCCATTTTTCAGATTCTTTGTGTCGCTGTGATATTTCCTAACCAATGGACAGTAATATACCATCAATGCTGCTGCTCTCTGTCCGTCTCTCTGTCCGTCTCTCTGTCCGTCTCTCTGTCCTGCTCTGCACTTCCTGCCACTCACCAGCAGGTGTCAGGTTACATTGTGTTTCATTCAATGTTGTCTGAAAACAGACATTCCTGATGTCCAACTAGTTATTGAGTCCATAGTCCCCAGCCGGGTGTCCAGGTCCGGTCCGTCCTCCTTCCTTTGTACTTCTTGGAGAAAAGATGGCGGCTGTCAGGTGAAAGCAGAAGCATGAAGACTCGTTGTCATCCTCTTCCTCCTGCAGGTGTTCGAAGGCGACCCGGTTCTGACCCGGCCTGCAGAGTCGGTCCTCCAGTCGGACCCGGATCCATCCTCGGTTCTGACCGATCCCAGGGGTGAACCTTCAGAAAACCACCAGAACCATCCTTCAGATTTCAGACAGTCCGTGAACCCAACACCGACCCGGTTCGCCCGTCGACCTCCGACCCCGCCGCCATCGCCTTCCCATGAGCCCCTGGGGCTGGAGTGGGACCCATCGGTGGACATCGGCGGCTCACTGTCTCATGACGACGCAGACTCTTCCTACTTCAGCGCCTGTACAGGTACTGACCCGACCCAGTTCCTCTCCAGGTCAGAACCCGAGACCCAACATGGCCGCCTGGACCCAACATGGCCGCCTCGACCCAACATGGCCGCCTCGGGTAGCTTCAGCTCGCTCCTCTCTGCAGGTCTGAGTCCACCAGATGAGACCAAGAGGTGGAGCTACCTGAGCTCCTCCGGCTCTGACATCACCGCTGACATCACAAACCAGGAAGCAGCTCTGGTGAGTCACATGACCTCAATCGCAGAATCAAAGACGAAAGAAACAGACGACATTCCTGAATATCTGCAGATTCAATGGGGCAGGAGCCGGATTTGATCCTGGTCTGGGTCTGATCCTGGTCTGATCCAGGTCCGGGTCTGATCCTGGTCCAGGTCTGATCCTGGTCCGGGTCTGATCCTGGTCCGGGTCTGATCCTGGTCCGGGTCTGATCCTGGTCTGATCCAGGTCCGGGTCTGATCCTGGTCCTGGTCTGATCCTGGTCCGGGTCGGATCCAGGTCCGGGTCTGATCCTGGTCTGGGTCTGATCCTGGTCTGATCCAGGTCCGGGTCTGGTCCGGGTCAGATCCAGGTCCGGGTCTGATCCTGGTCTGATCCAGGTCCGGGTCTGATCCAGGTCCGGGTCTGATCCTGGTCCGGGTCTGATCCAGGTCCGGGTCTGATCCTGGTCTGGGTCTGATCCTGGTCTGATCCAGGTCCGGGTCTGATCCTGGTCCAGGTCTGATCCTGGTCCGGGTCTGATCCAGGTCCGGGTCTGATCCTGGTCCGGGTCTGATCCTGGTCCGGGTCTGATCCTGGTCTGATCCAGGTCCGGGTCTGATCCTGGTCTGGGTCTGATCCTGGTCCGGGTCTGATCCAGGTCCAGGTCTGATCCTGGTCCAGGTCTGATCCTGGTCTGATCCTGGTCTGATCCTGGTCCGGGTCTGATCCTGATCCTGGTCTGGTCTGGGTCTGATCCTGGTCTGGGTCTGGTCCTGATCCTGATCCTGGTCTGATCCTGGTCTGATCCTGGTCTGGGTCTGATCCTGGTCCAGGTCCGATCCTGGTCCTACTACTGACCAAGCATAGAACCATCTGACCGTCTGACCAAGGTTCCCCGTCCACAGGACCAATCAGAACCAGGTCTGTTCTCAGCGGACCAATGGGCCGCCTCCAGTCCTGAAGCTGATGTCAACAAGCCAATGAGGTTTGATGGAGGGCGGGTCAAGGCGTGGCTGAGGGTCCAAAGCTCCGCCCCTGCAGAAGTGATGACTTCCTGTTCCAGGGCGGTGCAGACGGACGGAGACGGGAAGGTGGGGCAGGTTCTGGTTCTGGTTCTGGTTCTGGTTCTGGTTCTACATGAACCTTGGTGCTTCAGAGGCTGATATCTGACCAATCACAGCCCTGAATCCTCCCCTCCTGATTCTGATTGGATCTGTTTTCAGGACCGTCTCCATGGTGACGTTCCGACTCAGCAGCATCTCTGGCGTCGTCATGGCGACAGACAGCATCCTCTTCCTGTGCCGGAGGAGCAGCTTCTGTCTGAGCCCAGGTGAGCATCAGGTGATTCACGCCGTCCAGAACCAGAACCGGACCCACTTCCTGTCTCCTCCCCCCAGACCTTCATCCTCCCTCCTCCTCCTCCTCCTGGCTCTCGCCCTGCTGGCCGGCCTCATCCTGGTTGCCATGGAGCCCCCCTGTCACCGTAGCAACAGGATGCCGCGCTCCCTCCATCTGACGCTGAGCTACGTCAACGGGCCGCCGCCCACCTGAAGCGGGTCAGAGGTCATCGCTCAGAACCAAACCCGGTCCGACTCTTCAGGGTAACATGGCAGCAGTTGGACCCACTTCCTGGATCGACTGGTTCTGGAGGTTCTGCCTCATGACCCGGGTCCTTAACTTCAGAACCGGACCTTGAACAGAATGTGTTTGTCTGGATCTTTTGGTTCTGATCCGAGCTTCGCCTCGGTCTGAACCGGGTCGTCAGGATCATCTGGGACCAACCGGGACGTTTCTCTGCCTGTTTCATGATCTATGAAGTCAGAGAATCGACTGATTCTGTAAGGAAATCAATAAAAGTTGATATGAACGTTTCCAGTGTGAAGAACGGCAGCGGTTCTGTTTGTTGGCCGGATCCGATTGGTCCTGTGATCCATGAAGATCCATCAGTTTAATGTGAGCAGAGGGAAGATTCTAAAACCTGCAGCTGGAGAGACCATGTTGGACCAGAACCAGACCATGTTGGACCAGAACCAGAACCATGTTGGACCAGAACCAGACCATGTTGGACCAGAACCAGACCATGTTGGACCAGAACCAGAACCATGTTGGACCAGAACCAGACCATGTTGGACCAGAACCAGAACCATGTTGGACCAGAACCAGAACCATGTTGGACCAGAACCAGAACCATGTTGGACCAGAACCAGAACCATGTTGGACCAGAACCAGACCATGTTGGACCAGAACCAGAACCATGTTGGACCAGAACCAGAACCATGTTGGACCAGAACCAGACCATGTTGGACCAGAACCAGAACCATGTTGGACCAGAACCAGACCATGTTGGACCAGAACCAGAACCATGTTGGACCAGAACCAGAACCATGTTGGACCAGAACCAGAACCATGTTGGACCAGAACCAGAACCATGTTGGACCAGAACCAGAACCAGACCATGTTGGACCAGAACCAGAACCATGTTGGACCAGAACCAGAACCATGTTGGACCAGAACCAGACCATGTTGGACCAGAACCAGAACCATGTTGGACCAGAACCAGAACCATGTTGGACCAGAACCAGAACCATGTTGGACCAGAACCAGAACCAGACCATGTTGGACCAGAACCAGAACCATGTTGGACCAGAACCAGAACCATGTTGGACCAGAACCAGAACCATGTTGGACCAGAACCAGAACCAGTTGGACCAGAACCAGAACCATGTTGGACCAGAACCAGAACCATGTTGGACCAGAACCAGAAACCATGTTGGACCAGAACCAGAACCATGTTGGACCAGAACCAGAACCAGTGTGGACCAGAACCAGAACCATGTTGGACCAGAACCAGAACCAGACCATGTTGGACCAGAACCAGAACCATGTTGGACCAGAACCAGAACCATGTTGGACCAGAACCAGACCATGTTGGACCAGAACCAGAAACCATGTTGGACCAGAACCAGAACCATGTTGGACCAGAACCAGAACCATGTTGGACCAGAACAGAACCAGACCATGTTGGACCAGAACCAGAACCATGTTGGACCAGAACCAGAACCATGTTGGACCAGAACCAGACCAGTGAACCAGAACCATTGAACCATTTGGACCAGAACCAGAACCAATGTTGGACCAGAACCAGAACCAGACCATGTTGGACCAGAACCAGAACCATGTTGGACCAGAACCAGAACCATGTTGGACCAGAACCAGAACCATGTTGGACCAGAACCAGAACAGACCATGTTGGACCAGAACCAGACCATGTTGGACCAGAACCAGAAACCATGTTGGACCAGAACCAGAACCATGTTGGACCAGAACCAGCAACCATGTTGGACCAGAACCAGAACCATGTTGGACCAGAACCAGAACCATGTTGGACCAGAACCAGACCATGTTGACCAGAACCAGAACCATGTTGGACCAGAACCAGAACCATGTTGGACCAGAACCAGAACCATGTTGGACCAGAACCAGAACCATGTTGGACCAGAACCAGACCATGTTGGACCAGAACCAGAACCATGTTGGACCAGAACCAGAACCATGTTGGACCAGAACCAGAACCATGTTGGACCAGAACCAGACCATGTTGGACCAGAACCAGACCATGTTGGACCAGAACCAGAACCATGTTGGACCAGAACCAGAACCATGTTGGACCAGAACCAGAACCATGTTGGACCAGAACCAGAACCATGTTGGACCAACCAGAACCATGTGACCAGAACAGAACCATGTTGGACCAGAACCAGACCATGTGGACCAGAACCAGACCATGTTGGACCAGAACCAGAACCAGACCATGTTGGACCAGAACCAGAACCATGTTGGACCAGAACCAGAACCATGTTGGACCAGAACCAGAACCATGTTGGACCAGAACCAGAACCATGTTGGACCAGAACCAGACCATGTTGGACCAGAACCAGAACCATGTTGGACCAGAACCAGAACCATGTTGGACCAGAACCAGAACCATGTTGGACCAGAACCAAACCCATGTTGGACCAGAACCAGAACCATGTTGGACCAGAACCAGAACCATGTTGGACCAGAACCAGAACCATGTTGGACCAGAACCAGAACCATGTTGGACCAGAACCAGAACCATGTTGGACCAGAACCAGAACCATGTTGGACCAGAACCAAAACCATGTTGGACCAGAACCAGAACCATGTTGGACCAGAACCAGACCATGTTGGACCAGACCAATGTTGGACCAGAACCAGAACCATGTGGACCAGAACCAGACCATGTTGGACCAGAACCAGAACCATGTTGGACCAGAACCAGAACCATGTTGGACCAGAACCAGAACCATGTTGGACCAGAACCAGAACCATGTTGGACCAGAACCAGAACCATGTTGGACCAGAACCAGAACCATGTTGGACCAGAACCAGAACCATGTTGGACCAGAACCAGAACCATGTTGGACCAGAACCAGAACCATGTTGGACCAGAAACCAGAACCGATGTTGGACCAGAACCAGAACCATGTTGGACCAGAACCAGAACCATGTTGGACCAGAACCAGAACCATGTTGGACCAGAACCAGAACCATGTTGGACCAGAACCAGAACCATGTTGGACCAGAACCAGAACCATGTTGGACCCAGAACCAGAACCATGTTGGACCAGAACCAGAACCATGTTGGACCAGAACCAGAACCATGTTGGACCAGAACCAGACCATGTTGGACCAGAACCAGAACCATGTTGGACCAGAACCAGAACCATGTTGGACCAGAACCAGAACCATGTTGGACCAGAACCAGACCATGTTGGACCAGAACCAGAACCATGTTGGACCAGAACCAGAACCATGTTGGACCAGAACCAGAACCATGTTGGACCAGAACCAGCAGATTCCAGGATCATTCCAGCTCCTCCGGCTCTGGGAATGTCAGGCCCGTCGGACCAACACTGGAATCTTTGTTCGGTTCTGCTGAGACTCAGGAGGATCAGCTGGTTGAAAACCGGTTGGGTCCAAATGGATCCGTGTCCCGTCCTAACAGAACCCCAGGAAACAGAGGCAGGAAGAAGGTTCCACATGATGTTAAAGGCCCAAAGACTGGGCCCAACAGGGGGAACGGGTCGGAACCGACGGGTCGGATCCGACGGGTCGGAACCGACGGGTCAGAACCGACGGGTCGGAACCGATGGGTCGGAACCGACGAGTCGGAACCGATGGGTCGGAACCGACGGGTCGGTACCCTAACCCAAACTCAGGTCGGTTCTGACCCGTCGGTTCCGACCCGTCGGTTCCGACCCGTCGGTTCTGACCCGTCGGTTCCGACCCGTCGGTTCCGACCGTCCGTCGGGTTCTGACCCGTCGGTTCTGACCCGTCGGTTCCGACCCGTCGGTACCTCAGGTTCTCCTTGTCTCACCTTCATGTTTATTTCTCATAAATTGGCTTCATTTGAACTGTAGCAACATGTCCCAGTGTCTCCATGGTTACGGTCCCCAGTGTCTCCATGGTTACGGTCCCCAGTGTCTCCATGGTTACGGTCCCCATGGTTACGGTCCACAGTGTCTCCATGGTTACGGTCCCCTGAGTCTCCATGGTTACGGTCCCCTGTGTCCCCATGGTTACGGTCCCCAGTGTCTCCATGGTTACGGTCCCCAGTGTCTCCATGGTTACGGTCCACAGTGTCAACCTTCAATGAGCTCACTCAGCCACCGCTTCCCCAGGGCATTCTGGGTAAACTCTCAGTATTATGGTCTGTATTGACTCATGGGACACACACACACACACACACACACACACACACACACCAGTGACCTGCTGCTGCCACATTATGGTTCGATTATTTAAGCTCGTAAACATGGCGGCTGCTCTGAATCGATCTCAACCCAGAGACGTTTCAACAAGGTTTAATACTTTAACTGGTCCCATTGGGTGACATGAACTGGTCCCATTGGGTGACATGAACTGGTCCCATTGGGTGACATGAACTGGTCCCATTGGGTGACATGAACTGGTCCCAGTCTGAGTCCACCTGATGGTCCCACTGCAGTTCTGCTGGCCAGATGAGTAGATCTGTCCAAGCAGCAGAAGACCAGGACTTGTTTACCACCACCAGATTAGAGCAGTGACCTTTGACCTCAGGAGTGCAGCTGACTCCAGTTGACCCAGATCTTGTTGGATCACTCATCAACTGACGGCTGATTGGTCGATCCAGCCAGCCGGTTCTGGTTTGGCCTCCAGAACCAAAGTTTCCTTCAGTCCAGAGTAAAGATGGGGCCTGAACATCAGGACCTTCCGGTTCGCCCCCCATCCGCTTCCTGTTTCTGGTCCACTTCCTGTTTCATGTCCTCCTTTCACACTGATCCCCTTTTCAGCTTTCCTGGAATCCAATTAGAGGAGATTCTTCCCAGCAACTGAGAACCTTAATCCCAGCTCCACCAATCGAGGTGAGAAGTGAAGATGAGTCGGGATCAGAGGCTTCACCAAAACACTGCTGGCCCCAGCTAGCGGCTTCAACTAGCATCTGTAGCTAGCGGCTAAAGGCTAGAGGCTAACGTCTCTCCACCTGGTGGCTTCAGTTAGAGGCTTTCACTAGCAGCTTCAGCTAGCGGCTTCGGCTAGCAGCTTCAACTAGCATCAACTTCAACTAGCTAACAGCTAAAGGCTAGTAGTCCTGCAGTCTTGGTCCTACATCAGTAGCCTAAATGTTATCATCAGCTAGCTTTAGCTTCTAGCGTTAGCTTTGTAGTCGCTGTTCTGCTCGACTTTCTGTTTCTCTTTGGGTGGGATTTCTGCATTGACTTCAGGTTTTTGCTGCAACTGTTTTTCTTTACACATTGTTCATCCTTTTGCTTTTTTCTGCTGCTTTTGTAGATTTCTTACATTTCTGCACGTTTTCTGCTGTAGACTTGAAATGCTTCTGCCACTTACTGCTTTCACACGAGTTTCAGTTTATGTAGCTGTCCTTCATCTTTAGGTTAGCTGAGCTTCGTTCTTACGTAGGACTTGCTTAACTTCTGATTGGAGCAAATCAGACCAATAAAAAAACTGCATCATTATCAAGAAATATTAAGGAAAAACAGTCGATTCCAAGTGAAACTACTCTCATCATAATCATCATCATCTCTCTCCATCCTATCTTCAGAGTGGGCGGGGCATCATAATGAGGTCACTGCCCACTAATCCGCAGGAAGGCTTCTCATTGGCTGAGAGACGAGGGCCGGCCCATGGCGGGGGTTGGCATGACGACGCAGATTGAAGCTGGCAGGTCGTTGCTGCTCATGATGGGATTATGATGGAGCAGAGCAGCAGGCGGGACGAATGTCTGTCCCTCTGTGTCCCTCATGAAGACATCAGCGATCCTGGAGCTCCCAAGATGCTCCTTGGTTTTGAGGGCAGGACCTCATAGATGTGACAGCAGCAGGGAACAGGAGCCATGCTGGATGTTTTAGACAACAGATATTAGTTCATCTCTACTGAGACAAGCATCAAAGAAACAAACAAAACAACTTTGGTTCTGATGTTAAGGTTGATCCTCCTTTGGTTCACACTATGTTAGCTACGTTAGCTTAGCTAGCTACGTTAGCTTAGCTAGCTATGTTAGCTTAGCTAGCTACGTTAGCTTAGCTAGCTACGTTAGCTTAGCTAGCTATGTTAGCTTAGCTTACTTTCTCCTGCCTTAGATCAAAGTAGGTCAGCTGAGTTCATCTCATCCTGTCTTAATTTCTCTTGGTTTACATACAATTAGTTTATGTTGCTGTACGTTAGCTTAGCTTAGCGTAGCCGCCATCATCACCCATTTGTTGGTGAAAGGAAGCAGCACACAAGGACCCTGGTTGACCTTTTGAGGCAACTGAACTTTATTACCAAAGATCTACGTAACGGTTAACACAGAAGTTTAAATTACGTTTCACCAGAATCCAATGAAATTAAACATATAAACATAAATAAGACATTGACTGTAACTCACCCCCCCCCCCACACACACACACTGCAATAAGGACAATATCTAGATGGACAATAAAGACACACAGCAGCAGAAGTCAGTGGACATGTGAAGTGACTGAAGGTGCAAAGAGGACAGAGTTTGTCTCCCTGAGGTTCATGTCCATCGATGATTAGCTGCATTTAGATGTGATGATTGTCATTAACTCCAGATTATTTCTCCTTCTGTCGTTTATGATCGTAATCCGGTTCATGTTTCTGTAGCTTAGCTAACTGGCTAACGGTTCCCCTGTGAGTGATGACTGAGGACGGGACATGGAGGGACACAGAGGGACACGGAGGGACATGGAGGGACATGGAGGGACACAGAGGGACACGGAGGGACATGTAGGGACACAGGGACACGGAGGGACATGGAGGGACACAGAGGGACACAGAGGGACACGGAGGGACATGGAGGGACACGAGGGACATGGAGGGACACGGAGGGACATGGAGGGACACAGAGGGACACGAGGGACACGGAGGGACACAGAGGGACATGGAGGGACACGGAGGGACATGGAGGGACACAGAGGGACACAGAGGGACACAGAGGGACATGGAGGGACACAGAGGGACACAGAGGGACACGGAGGGACATGGGGACAGGAGGGACACGAGGGACATGGAGGGACACAGAGGGACACGGAGGGACATGGAGGGACACAGAGGGACATGGAGGGACACAGAGGACACGGAGGGACACAGAGGGACACGGAGGGACACAGAGGGACACGGAGGGACATGGAGGGACACAGAGGGACACGGAGGGACAAGAGGGACACGGAGGACATGGAGGGACACAGAGGGACATGGAGGGACACAGAGGGACACGGAGGGACACAGAGGGACACGGAGGGACATGTAGGGACACGGAGGGACACAGAGGGACACGGAGGGACACAGAGGGACTCGGAGGACATGTAGGGACACAGAGGGACCACAGAGGGACACAGAGGGACATGAACGGAACAGAGGGACATGGAGTGACACAGAGGGAATGGAGGGACACAGAGGGACACAGAGGACACAGGGACAGGAAGGGACACAGGGGACACGGAGGACACAGAGGGACAGGAGGGACACAGAGGGACATGGAGGGACACAGAGGGACACGAGGGACACGAGGGACCAGAGGGACAGGAGGGACACAGAGGACACAGAGGACACAGGAGGACACGGAGGGACAAAGGAGGGACACGGTGGACATGGAGGGACACAGAGGGACATGGAGGACACGAGGGACACGGAGGACCGAGGAACAGAGGGACACGGAGGGACACGGAAGGACATGAGGGACACAGAGGGACACGGAGGGCCCACGGAGGGACACGAGTGGACACAGAGGACACGGAGGGACACAGAAGGGACACGGAGGGACACCGGGGGACATGGAGGGACACAGAGGACACGGAGGACACAGGGGACATGGAGGGACACAGAGGGACACAGAGGGACATGGAGGGACACAGAGGGACACGGAGGGACACAGAGGGACACGGAGGGACACAGAGGGACACAGAGGGACACGGAGGGACACGGAGGGACAATGGAGGGACACAGAGGGACACAGAGGGACACGGAGGGACACAGAGGGACACAGAGGGACACGGAGGGACACAGAGGGACACGGAGGACACGGAGGGACATGGAGGGACACAGAGGGACACGGAGGGACACAGAGGGACATGGAGGGACACAGAGGGACACGGAGGGACACAGAGGGACACGGAGGGACATGGAGGGACACGGAGGGACACAGAGGGACACGGAGGGACACAGAGGGACACAGAGGGACACGGAGGGACACAGAGGGACACGGAGGGACATGGAGGGACACGGAGGGACACGGAGGGACATGGAGGGACATGTAGGGACACAGAGGGACACGGAGGGACACAGAGGGACACGGAGGGACATGTAGGGACACAGAGGGACACAGAGGGACACGGAGGGACATGAACGGACACAGAGGGACATGGAGGGACATGGAGGGACATGGAGGGACACGGAGGGACACGGAGGGACATGGAGGGACACGGAGGGACACGGAGGGACATGGAGGGACGGCTCTGTCTGCTTGGAGCTGATTTCTGTTTCAGTGGCTTCATCATCCCAGAAACATTCAGGAGAGCAGAAGAAGAGACAGGAAGGATGTGACATCACAGGAAGTGGATCAACAGATGATTGTAGCCCAAACCTCAGACAGGAAGTTATTTCTGCTGTCGTGTCCAGGAACAGGAAGTTGGTCGGCTTCAGTCTGACGACACAATGAAACAGATATTTACCTCTAAAGCTAAACTTCAGATGGTCTCCATTAGTAACACAGGAGCTTCAGCTTGGAAGGGACAACAGCTGTTCTGATCCGGTTCTGATCCGGTTCTGATCCGGTTCTGATCCGGTTCTGATCCGGTTCTGATCCGGTTCTGATCAGTTTCCCTCAGGAGGACCAAGACAAAATCCCACAGAGACTCACGGTCCCCATAACCCCATTGGAGACAGAAATAGGTTCCCATAAGGATATAAAACCCTGATACACACACACACAGTCCACACACACAACACACACACACATCACAACACAAGTCACACCATCACAGACCTACACACACACACACACAGTCACACACACACACAGTCACACAACACACACACAGTCACACACACACACAGTCACACACACACACACAGTCACACACACACACACAGCACACACACACACACACACAACATCACACACACGTCACACACACACACAGTCACACACACACACACAGTCACACACACACACACACACAGTCACACACACACACAGTCACACACACACACACACACACACACACACACAGTCACACACACACACACAGTCACACCACACACACACAGTCACACACACACACACACACACACACAGTCACACACACACACACAGTCACACCAAACACACACAGTCACACACACACACACAGTCACACACACACACAGTCACACACACACAACAACAGTCACACAACACACACAACACAGTCACACACACACAGTCACACACACACACAGTCACACACACACACAGTCACACACACACACAGTCACACACACACACACAGTCACACACACACACACACAGTCACACACACACACAGTCACACACACACACACACAGTCACACACACACACACACAGTCACACACACACACAGTCACACACACACACAACACCACACCACACAGTCACACACACACACACAGTCACACACACACAGTCACACACACACACACAGTCACACACACACAGTCACACACACACACACACACACAGTCACACACACACACACAGTCACACACACACACACAGTCACACACACACACAGTCACACACACAGTCACACACACACACACAGTCACACACACACAGTCACACACACACACACACACAGTCACACACACACACACAGTCACACACACACACACAGTCAACACACACACACACAGTCACACACACAGTCACACACACACACACAGTCACACACACACAGTCACACACACACACACACACAGTCACACACACACACACAGTCACACACACAGTCACACACACACAGTCACACACACAGTCACACACACACCTGGTGTCTCTGAGCTCATGGACATCTGGTGACGTCCATCTATCATCTGTACAGACAGACAGTGACCAGGATGGACACATTAAAGATGAAACATGTCTCCTGAAGGCCTGAGTGTGTGACTGTGTGTGTGTGTGTGCATCAGGGTTTTATATCCTTATGGGAACCTATTTCTGTCTCCAACGGGGTTATGGGGACCGTGAGTCTCTGTGGGATTTTGTCTTGGTCCTCCTGAGGGAAACTGTTGTTTTTGGGTTGGTGGGTCTGTGATGGTAGGTTAGGGTAAAGGTTAAGGGTCAACGTTAGGCTGCAGAAATGAATGGAAATCCATGTTAAGTCCCCACAAGTGATGAAAACATGACTGTGTGTGTTGCAGCCTAATTAGCCCTGAGCTCAGTGGGAAGAACTGAAGCTCTGGTTCTGCTCTGGTTCTGCTCTGGTTCTGTTCTGGTTCTGCTCTGGTTCTGTTCTGGTTCTGCTCTGGTTCTGTTCTGGTTCTGCTCTGGTTCTGCTCTGGTTCTGCTCTGGTTCTGTTCTGGTTCTGCTCTGGTTCTGCTCTGGTTCTGTTCTGGTTCTGCTCTGGTTCTGCTCTGGTTCTGTTCTGGTTCTGCTCTGGTTCTGTTCTGGTTCTGTTCTGGTTCTGCTCTGGTTCTGCTCTGGTTCTGCTCTGGTTCTGCTCTGGTTCTGTTCTGGTTCTGTTCTGGTTCTGCTCTGGTTCTGCTCTGGTTCTGCTCTGGTTCTGCTCTGACCCAACTGGGAGGTCAAACTGGACCTACTGGTGGATCAGTAGCTCGTCTCCATGGTGACTGATAACTGGGAAATGTTTGTACTGGTTTCAGGGAACCGTCTGGTTTCGCTCGAGCCTGGGGACTGGTGTAACCACGGCAACACACTGGGTCAGAACCAGCCACTGGGTCAGAACCAGCCACTGGGTCAGAACCAGCCACTGGATCAGAACCAGCCACTGGGTCAGAACCAGCCACTGGGTCCTGGACGTATTTAAAGGAACATTTCAAACATCTCTGGGTCGGAACGGGTTCAGCAGCTTCCAGGAGGTTCTGGTTCTGGTTCTGGAGGCCCGTCAACTCAGACTCATGGTTCAGTGTGACAATAACTGGACCAACAGAGTTACCGCAGTGGCTAACAACTAGCATGGCTGGGCTAACACACAGCATAGTTGGGCTAACAACTAGCATGGCTAGGCTGGTCACCCAGTGCTGAATAAGAATCTCAATCAGAAGCCAACTTCAGGTCTGTATTGAACGTGTTAGTCTCCAAAGCTAATGCTAGCTAGCCAGTTTCCCAGGTGTTAGCCAGGTGCTATCCAGGTGTTAGCCAGGTGCTATCCAGGTGTTAGCCAGGTGCTAGCCAGGTGTTAGCCAGGTGCTAGCCAGGTGTTAGCCAGGTGCTATCCAGGTGTTAGCCAGGTGCTATCCAGGTGTTAGCCAGGTGCTAGCCAGGTGTTAGCCAGGTGTTAGCAGGTGCTAGCCAGGTGTTAGCCAGGTGCTATCCAGGTGTTAGCCAGGTGCTAGCCAGGTGTTAGCCAGGTGTTAGCCAGGTGCTAGCCAGGTGTTAGCCAGGTGCTAGCCAGGTGTTAGCCAGGTGTTAGCCAGGTGCTAGCCAGGTGTTAGCCAGGTGCTAGCCAGGTGTTAGCCAGGTGTTAGCCAGGTGTTAGCCAGGTGTTAGCCAGGTGCTAGCCAGGTGTTAGCCACAGCTCCTAACCCGGTTGGGCCCAGTCAGGGATCCGTGGATCTACTGCAGAAACACTGAGGGCTTTACTGGACCAGAACCAAAGTCTTTGGGTTTTTCCAACGGAAGAGCATCACCCCCCTCTCCTTCTGCCCCCCCCAGTGTTGCCCCATTGTTCTGCCCCTCACCCCCATATCGGGGCAGAACAAAGCGGCTCCACAGGGGCGCTAAGCTGCTGGCGCTTAGACTCTCTGCTGCTGGTTGCCTTTGTTACCCCAACCCCCCCCGCGCCCCCCCTGCCCCCCTCAACCCCCCCTGCCCCCCCCAACCCCTCCTGCCCCTCTGCCCCCCCCCCCCTTGTTATAAACTTGAAGCCTTCCCTCCATTTCTCCTGCAGATTGAACCCCGTCTTCTCCTTCACGCCTCCCTCACAGCGTGGGGGGGGGAGGGAATGGGGGATTAAGGCGAGTGGGGGGGGATGGGGGGGACCTTGATGGTTGCTAGGGGCAACCATACGCCAGTACGTCTGGTACGCGTGCGCGAGCGTTGAGGGACCTGCTATCGTCCCGCCAATTTGGAGTCTCACAATTGGCTGAGAGAGAAAGAGAGAGGACGACGCACGCGCACGTGAGCGCGCAGGAGAGAGAGCAGATCAGAGAGGGGGGAGGAAAGGGGGACAAAGGGGGGGCGGAGGGAGGATTTAGCGCCAGCAGCGTCTTTTTGCGTCCAACACAACAAGCTCATTACCGAGCTGTGCGCGTCTGGAGACGGATTTACGCACCGAGCAGAAGGAGGTTGGTTCTGTTTCCTTCACCTATTCATCCATCCATCATCCATCCATCATCCATCCATCATCCATCCATCCATCCATCCTGTCTGCGGCTCTTTGTCTGCGGCTCTGAGCGGCTCTGCAGGTTGACGCGGTAATTAGCCGCTAACGGCGCGGCGGTTCGGGGTCCCTGTCGGGTCGGATCCCACAGGTTCCGGTCCAGCGGGTCGGCGCGCGCGGCTCCTCCGTGATGTGGAGCAACAGAGTCACGTGCACGCGCTCATCGGGAATATTTGGGAATATTTGGGAATATGTTTAAACCAGCCTCAGCTGACGAGCCCGCGCGCGCGCACGTGCCGTGTGGAGCCGAACCCGCGGCGCGTGACGCTGTTTACTGCGTGGACAGACAAACAAGAACCGGGAGCGACGCGCGGCGCGGCGCGCGCACATGGCGGGATCCATCCCGGTCTGAAAGGAGGTCAGCCTGGAGAGCGCGGGCTGCTGGGACGGAACCGGACCGGACCGAACCGGACCGAACCGAACCGGACCGAACCGGACCGAACCGGACCGGACCGGACCGAACCGAACCGGACCGGACCGGACCGGACCCGCCATCAGAACCAGATGATGATTTTATTTGTGTTTCCGGGTGAAAACATGTCGCCATATTAGGAGGTTCCTCCCCCCAGCATGGGGGGGGGGGGGCGGGGCGTCATTAGCAATGCAGATTAGCTTCTGCTGAAGCACCTGCTGTGCAGCGCATGCGCTCTGGCTCCCTGCTGGCTTGGCCCCCCCCACTCCGCTGTGACATAGATAAACAAACAAACAAAGGACAGGAGGACCAATCACAGGCTGCTCCAGGTTTCTCTGTGACCTTTGACCTTTGGGTCCAGATGACCTAAAAGTTGAAACTCCAAGTTTCATGTTAGAAAAACGACGACGACGTCAGAGAAACAGAGAAAAACACGGCAGCTTCCTGCCCTCATCCAGTCTCTGCTGGGCCCCTGGCGGCCTCTGGGGGCCTCTGGGGGCCCCAGGCCGCCCTCCAGGGCCCCAGGCCGCCCTCCAGGGGCCCCACTGCCAGGCCGCCCTCCAGGGCCCCAGGCCGCCCTCCAGGGGCCCCAGGCCGCCCTCCAGGGGCCCCACTGCCAGGCCGCCCTCCAGGGCCCCAGGCCGCCCTCCAGGGGCCCCAGGCCGCCCTCCAGGGGCCCCACTGCCAGGCCGCCCTCCAGGGCCCCAGGCCGCCCTCCAGGGCCCCAGGCCGCCCTCCAGGGGCCCAGGCCGCCCTCCAGGGGCCCCAGGCCGCCCTCCAGGGGCCCAGGCCGCCCTCCAGGGGCCCCAGGCCGCCCTCCAGGGGCCCCACTGCCAGGCCGCCCTCCAGGGCCCCAGGCCGCCCTCCAGGGGCCCCAGGCCGCCCTCCAGGGGCCCCAGGCCGCCCTCCAGGGGCCCCACTGCCAGGCCGCCCTCCAGGGGCCCCAGGCCGCCCTCCAGGGGCCCCAGCAGGAGTGTTGGTGGAGGAGGTGGCATGATGTGGGTCTGGGTAGTAGAGCTGGGGCCTGTGGGGCTCCTGAGGGCCCCGTCTGCTGCTCCCCGCTCAGATTACAGATTATGACATCACTTCCTGGTTTATGGATCCGTCGGTTTCTCAGCATCTTGTTTTTTCTCGATTCTCATCTGCCTTCAGTTCTCTGGGTTTTCTCCCATTGAGCTGGATTTCTGTGGATGGGTTTCAAGCGGCCAATCAGAAGCCGTAGCCGAGAGCGACGCCTGGTGGTCGTAGCGTCGGAGCCGAGCGGATCCGGCTGCGGGAGGATCCACTACCTCCTTTTCCTCCAGCTGTTTAGCTTCCTGTTAGCTTGGTAGCCTCTCTCACGGCTTAATGGTAGCCATTGGTTAAAGTCGTTCCCATCTTCAGTGGAGGCCACGCCCCCGGCGCCGGTCTGACCCGCCAGGTCAGGGGTCAAAGGTCAAGGCCTTGAGCCTGGTTGTTAATGTAGTTTCTTGTTTTATTGTGGCGATTAGGAAAATAAACGTGATTTAAATTTAACAGAAGCTCCCAGTGCATTCTGGGATGTGTGGCCACCTGACCTCTGACCTCTGACCCGGCCTGCTGGGGATTATTTCTCCTGAACATTTGAAATGAAACTCCGTCCAGCTGCAGGATGTCGCTGTCCCAGTTTGTCCAGTTTATGGTTCTGGTTCTAATGGGCTCGGTTAACGGAGCCGACATGAATAAATGATGTGAGGAAGGAGGACGGAGACCAATAATTGGAAAAGATGGAAAACTCGTGGAAAATGTGGAGCACAAGGGCCGATTGTTGCCGTTTTCTCATCACATGCGGATCATGAGGGTCTCCGTGATTCACAGGTTCATCGCTGAGAGCAGGAATGTGGACCTCCAGAGGTCAGGCGTGTTCCTGACGTGACCAGTTGACCTCCAGAGGTCAGGCGTGTTCCTGACGTGACCAGTTGACCTCCAGAGGTCAGGCGTGTTCCTGACGTGACCAGTTGACCTCCAGAGGTCAGGCGTGTTCCTGACGTGACCAGTTGACCTCCAGAGGTCAGGCGTGTTCCTGACGTGATCAGAGACACGCAGCCCAGAATATCTCAATTTACCTCATGTTTATCACATCAGCTGGTGAGATCGATAAACGTCATCAGCTGTATTCAAGAGAACGCTGCCCCCTTATGCAGACGCCCCTAGGAACGCTGCCCTAAGTCATGACGTCCCTAAGGGAAGAACGCTGCCCCCTTAATGCTGACGCCCCTAAGGGAAGAACGCTGCCCCCTTAATGCTGACGCCCCTAAGGGAAGAACGCTGCCCCCGTAATGCTGACGCCCCTAAGGGAAGAACGCTGCCCCCTTAATGCTGACGCCCGTAAGGGAAGAACGCTGCCCCCGTAATGCTGACGCCCGTAAGGGAAGAACGCTGCCCCCGTAATGCTGACGCCCTAAGGGAAGAATGCTGCCCCCTTAATGCTGACGCCCTAAGGGAAGAACGCTGCCCCCTAATGCTGACGCCCCTAAGGGAAGAACGCTGCCCCCTTAATGCTGACGCCCCTAAGGGAAGAACGCTGCCCCCTTAATGCTGAGTCCCTAAGGGAAGAACGCTGCCCCCTTAATGCTGACGCCCCTAAGGGAAGAACGCTGCCCCCTTAATGCTGACGCCCGTAAGGGAAGAACGCTGCCCCCTTAATGCTGAGTCCCTAAGGGAAGAACGCTGCCCCCGTAATGCTGACGCCACTAAGGGAAGAACGCTGCCCCCTTAATGCTGATGCCCCTAAGGGAAGAACACTGCCCCCGTAATGCTGAGCCCCTAATGAAGAACGCTGCCCTCTTAATGCTGACGCCCCTAAGGGAGGAACGCTGCTCCCTTAATGCTGACGTCCCTAAGGGAAGAACGCTGCCCCCTTAATGCTGAGTCCCCTAAGGGAAGAACGCTGCCCCCGTAATGCTGACGCCACTAAGGGAAGAACGCTGCCCCTTGATGCTGATGCCCCTAAGGGAAGAACGCTGCCCCCTTAATGCTTAATGCTGACGCTCCTAAGGGAAGAACGCTGCCCCTTAATGCTGACGCCCTAAGAGAACGCTGCCCCCTTAAATTGCTGAACGCTGCCCCTAAGAGGAAGAACGCTGCCCCCTTAATGCTGACGCCCTAAGGAAGAACGCTGCCCCCTTAATGCTGACGCCCCTAAGGGAAGAACGCTGCCCCCGTAATGCTGACCCTAAGGAATAGCCTGACGCCCCAGAGCGCCCCCTAGCTGAGCCTAAGCAGACGCCCCCTAATGCTGAAGACCCTAGGGACGCGCCCCCGTAATGCTGACGCCCCTAAGGGACGCCCCCGCCGAGAACGCTGCCCCTTAATGCTGACGCCCTAAGGGAAGAACGCTGCCCCCTTAATGCTGACGCCCCTAAGGGAAGAACGCTGCCCCCTTAATGCTGACGCCCCTAAGGGAAGAACGCCTGCCCCCTATGTGAGCCAAGAAGAACGCTGCCCTTATGCTGATCCCTAAGGGAAGAACGCTGCCCCCTTAATGCTGACGCCCCTAAGGGAAGAACGCTGCCCCCTTAATGCTGACGTCCCTAAGGGAAGAACGCTGCCCCCTTAATGCTGACGCCCCTAAGGGAAGAACGCTGCCGCCTTAATGCTGACGCCCCTAAGGGAAGAACGCTGCCCCCTTAATGCTGAGTCCCTAAGGGAAGAACGCTGCCCCCTTAATGCTGACGCCCCTAAAGAAAGAACGAAGAACGCTGCCCCCGTAATGCTGACACCCCTAAGGGAAGAACGCTGCCCCCTTAATGCTGACGCCCCTAAGGAAAGAACGCTGCCCCCTTAATGCTGACGCCCCTAAGGGAAGAACGCTGCCCCCTTAATGCTGACGTCCCTAAGGGAAGAACGCTGCCCCCTTAATGCTGACGCCCCTAAGGGAAGAACGCTGCCCCCTTAATGTTGACGCCCCTAAGGGAAGAACGCTGCCCCCTTAATGCTGAGTCCCTAAGGGAAGAACGCTGCCCCCTTAATGCTGACGCCCCTAAGGGAAGAACGCTGCCCCCTTAATGCTGACGTCCCTAAGGGAAGAACGCTGCCCCCTTAATGCTGACGCCCCTAAGGGAAGAACGCTGCCCCTTAATGCTGAGTCCCTAAGGGAAGAACGCTGCCCCCTTAATGCTGACGCCCCTAAGGAAGAACGAAGAACGCTGCCCCCGTAATGCTGACACCCCTAAGGAAAGAACGCTGCCCCCTTAATGCTGAGTCCCTAAGGGAAGAACGCTGCCCCCTTAATGCTGACGCCCCTAAGGAAAGAACGCTGCCCCCTTAATGCTGACGCCCCTAAGGGAAGAACGCTGCCCCCGTAATGCTGACCCCCCTAAGGGAAGAACGCTGCCCCGGTAATGCTGACACCCCTAAGGGAAGAACGCTGCCCCCTTAATGCTGACGCCCCTAAGGGAAGAATGCTGCCCCCTTAATGCTGATGCCCCTAAGGGAGGAACGCTGCCCCCTTAATGCTGACGTCCCTAAGGGAAGAACGCTGCCCCCTTAATGCTGATGCCCCTAAGGGAAGAACGCTGCCCCCTTAATGCTGATGCCCCTAAGGGAAGAACGCTGCCCCCTTAATGCTGATGCCCCTAAGGGAAGAACGCTGCCCCCTTAATGCTGACGCCCCTAAGGGAAGGCAGGTTACATGATGGTGGCAGCATCATGATGTGGGGTTTGCTCATCTGAGCGTGCTCAGTTGATCCCAGAGGCAGGAAATATGTCAGTGAGCAGTGGCCACCTGTCCAGGTGACCCCGCCTCTCCCCAGGGGTCAGCTGGACCCAAACGGATGGAAACCAGTAATGAACCCTAAACCTGCTGAGTTCCCGTTATGAGTGACACGTTTTAGTTTCTGTTTATCTGGACCAGAGGTTCTGAACCTGGGTTCGGTCCAACCTCAGGGGTTCGGCGTAGGTAAAGGCTCACCTGTGTGAAGTCGTGATGACGCCTAGTTGGGTCACCCATGTGTCTTGAATTTGGGGGAAATAATCATATTATTGCTACAGAGGGTTCAGTGAACCTGCTGGGTTCGGTACCTCAGAAAAGGTTCAGAACCAGTTAGAGTAACACTCAGTGCTGATGCTAGCTTGTTAGCTCGGTTAGCTCTCCTGCAGAGTGGCTGTGAACCAGAAACCCAGTTCATGACTGGTTCTGACCCGACCGGTTCTGTTAATAAAAACGTTTCTGCTCTGACAGGATCTCGGTTTCTGGATCTGTTCAGAGTTTTTTAAGTTTGTAGCCGTTACTTAGCAACCAGGAGTTAATTTATACTCAACTGTTTATATGACTTTCTTTGAGGATTGATGATCTAAACCAAAACTCCAAACTTGTTCATAATCTGCCAGCGAGATCAGATGAAGAAATGAATCCGCTGTCATAAATATTTACATTTATTTCAATAAAAATAACCTTTTCAAAATGATGTGAGTGAAACCTGTCCAGGATTTTAGCTAAAGAAACGAGCAAAAGAGAATTAAAGAAAAAAATTCAACTAGTTATTATGAAAAAGATCCAAACAATTAAGTTGATCGTTTGTCTAAAAACGGTTGAAATTCATCTGAAATGTTTCTGGTTTCCTCCAGATCTTTGGTTCTGACGTTGGTCCAGCCGGTTCTGCTGCAGGTCCACAGTTGGCTGAGGTTTTGTCAGAGACAGGATAATTCAGAGTTCAGCTCTACGATCATGTGGGTTTGGATCCTGGTGACGGTCAAACGCCGGACAGATTCCAGAGCCAAACCTCTGCAGAACGACTTAAGAGATAACATCAAATCAGCGTTAAGCTGCGGCGCTGCGCCAGCTTCCCAAATCAGCCGCGGAGGCAGGGAAACCGGGTCAGAACCGAGCGCAGAGCCGAGCGCATGACGGCAGATAAAGGCCCGTCTGTGTGAGAGGAGGAGGAGGAGGCGGCGTGATGAAGGGGCCTCTGTCCTAGACGGGCTCTGATAATGACGCCACTGTGGAGGAAGACGCTGCTCCTTTAAACTGGGCCTGATGGGAACACTGGAGCAAAGGGTGAGGGTCAAAGGTCACAGCCAGAAGCAGGAAGTCTGACAGGAACCTCAGCGTAATCTGGCCTAGTCCAATCCCAACGTTTTCACCATCATCTGGAAGATTAATTTAATTTAAACTCAATTAAAACATTCAGTAAAAACCAAGGAAACTAATCCATCCAATGAGAATCATTTCCTTCACTTCTCAAATTCATTTGTTCAGTTTTCTTAAACATTTTATGATTCAATGTAAAAAACTGCTGCAAATCTAAATGATCCACGATTTTCCAGGGAGCCCAGAGCAGGAAGTGATGTCACAGATGACATCCTGTCTGAAACGTTTGTTGATCTGGTGTCATATTCTGATGATTTCATTCTCTGAGCCATCAGAACCATCAGAACCACAAGATTTAGAGTTTCTGAAATTAGATGAAAATGTACATTTTTCACCAAAATAATTTTTACTTCTAGCTAAACTTTAACTTTAGTTTAGTTCTCTAAAATTCAGCCTGATTCGGTGCAAACGTCAGACTTCATCCCGACTCGTCTGTTGAACTTCAGCTGCAGGGTGTGTGTGGGGAGCAGAGTCCGTCGTGTTGATTGGCAGCAGTGGAACCTGCAGCCGGTGGCAGCAGAGAACATAGAGATATACGCCTAGATGTGCAGCAGGCGATGTGCAGCTCCTGGACCGGACCCAGCTGGAGCCGCCGGCTCGGCTGCTGCAGATTAAAGCTCTAATACCTTCACACTAAAAGGCCTGCGGGTTCAGAGGTCAATCTGCAGCATCAGGTTTAATCCGCAGCAACAACAGCAACAAACTGCTTATCTGACCAACATCATCACGGAGCCACCAGGTGGAGCCCAACCAGTTAAACCAGTTAAACCAGTTAGCTAGCTAACCGGTTAGCGCTGAGATAAACGCTGCTGAAGCTGCTGCCGTGTTGTTGGACCATCAGGTTCCGCCAGGATTCTCTTCCCAGTCCTGACTGGTGTGTTTGTACTGGGACCAGTATTGTGACATCCACACAGGTCTGCAGCATCTGGACCAAGTCACATGCTGGTCCATGTCGCCCTCTAGTGGTCAGAACCGTTTCTGGGGTCCGGCTAGTTCCGAGCTGCACAGAACCAGTAAGAGTCCGGTTCTGGAAGAGGTTTGGGTTGTAATGTACGGTGGCTGAGAGGTCCAAACCGAAAAATGGAGGAAATGTCAGCAACAGAAATAGGACTGGCCTCCAGGCCACCAGGGGGAGCTTTACATGCGCGGCTCACTGTACTGCGCCTTCGCCATCTTCCTCCAACTCTCCAGTCTGGTCCCAGATGATCTGCGGTCGACTCCCCCTAGTGGCCTGGAGGGTTTTGTGCTGCTTTTCTGTTGGCGCCGTTTTGCTTCTGTTTTCCTTCATCACAGCATTTCAGTCACTTTTTGCAGCGTTTTTGCTTCACTCAGGTTTTACACTGAAGAAAATCACCTCAGTTTGAGTTCATCAGCTGAGTTCCTCCAGATTCATCCATTCATCCATTCATTCATGTAACGGGCTCACAGTGAAGAGCTGCTGGTTCTGCTCTGGACCTCAGAACCGGTTCAGTCCTGCAGGCGGATGGATCCGGTTCCAACCTGTTAGCAGCTGAGATGATGGGAGATAATTATAAAAACACCAGAGGAAGAAGAGGGGAGGAGGAGAAAGAGGAGGAAGAGAAGAAGAGGGAAAGAGGAAGAGGAGGAGGAAGGGGGAGAAAGAGGAGGAAGAGAAAAGAGGAAAGAGGAGAGGAGGAGAGAGGAGGAGGAAGGGAGGAGAAGAGGAGAAGGGAGGAACGCAGCTGATCGACAGAGAGATGGAGGAAGGAAGAAAAATGAGAGGAAGAGGAGGAAACCAGACGGACAACAGGAAAACAGACGATTCGCAATCAGCCGCTGTCTGCATCACTCCTCTTCCTCCTCCTCTCTCCTCCTCTTCCTCCTCCTCTTCCTCCTCTTCCTCTTCCTCCTCCTCTTCCTCCTCTTCCTCCTCCTCCTCTTCCTCCTCTTCCTCTCTCCTCCTCTCCCTCCTCCCTCCATTTTGTCCTCCAGTGTCTCGGGCTTCATCCTCACACAGACACTGCAGCCAATCACCATCTGCCAAGTCGCCCTAAACCCAAACAAGGGGGGGGGGGGGGGGGGCGCTGCTTAATGATGCAGCAAATCTATGATGTCATAGTCTGAGCGATGACATCATCTCTGGGTTGAACTGCAGCAGCTGAGTTCAAAAGTTTCAGTCTTCGCTTGAGAAGGAAATGGATGGAAACACATTTCCTGTCTGTGTGACCCCGCCTCTTGCCCTTTGACCCCTGGAGAGGCACCAGCCCCCTGGTGACCCCACCAGATGCATGATGGGTGGAAACCCTGAATGAGTCGGTGGCGCTAAAATCACTGGAGGATCTGAGCATCTCCCCAGAGCGTCCTGAAGCAGCTGATAGGACGATAGCTACAATAGCTACGATAGCTACGATGGCTACCCAATAGCTAGATAGCTACAATAGCTACGAATGCTACAATAGCTACGATAGCTACGATGGCTACACAGCGCAACGCAACGACAACGCAGAGCTCAAAGCAACACAACGCAGGCAACACAGCGCAAGCGCAACACACGCAGCGAACAATAGCACATAGCTCAAACACGCATGGCATACAAACGCAGAGCACAACAACGCAGCGCAACACACCGATGTGCGCATACACTTACACGTGGCAACACAAAGCCGGGATCGCCAAACGGAAACAAACACAGCGCAACCAAACACAGGCACGCGCACGCGCCCGCAACGCAACACAACACATGCGGCAACGCAACACAGCGCAACACAACGCAACGCAACACAACGCAGCACAACACAAGCGCAACGCAACACAGCGCAACGCAACACAACACACAACGCAACGCAAGCGCAACACAGCGCAACGCAACACAACACACAGCGCAACACAACGCAACGCAGCGCAAGCAGCGCAACGCAACCACAACACACAGCGCAACACAACGCAACACAACGCACAGCGCAACACAACGCAACACAACGCAGCGCAACGCAGCGCAACACAGTGCGCGCAACGCAACACAGCGCAACGCAACAAACGCACAGCGCAACGCAACACAACGCAGCGCAACGCAGCGCAACGCAACACAACACAGCGCAACACAACACAGCGCAACGCAACACAGCGCAACCAACAAACACAGCGCACAGCGCAACCAACACACAGCGCAACGCAACACAACACAGCGCAAGCAACACAGCGCAACCACAGCGAGCGCAACGCAACACAAGCGCAACACAAACAGCGCAACACAAGCAGCAACACAGCAACCAACACAAACACAGCGCAACGCAACACACGCACGCAAGCAACACAAAGCGCAGAACGCAACACAGCACGCAACACAGCGCAACAAACGCAACAGCAGCGCAACGCAACACACGCAACAACACAGCGCAACACAACACAGCGCAACAACACAGCGCAACGCAAACACAAGACGGCAACACAACACAGCGCAACACACGCGCAACAACAACGCAACGCAACACAGCGCAACACAACACAGCGCACAACAACACAACGCACGCAACACAACACAACACCAAGCGCAACACAGCGCAACGCAACACACAACACAGCGCAACGCAACACAGCGCAACGCCACAACACAGCGCAACACACACACACGCAACACAACACAGCGCCAACGCAACACAGCGCAACACAAACAGCGCAACGCAACAACACACACAAGCGCAACGAACAACCAGCGCAACACACAGCGCAACACAGAACACAACGACAACACAGGCAACCAACACAGCGCAACACGCAACACAGCGCAACACAACACAGCGCAACACAACACAGCGCAACGCAACACAGCGCAACACAACACAGCGCAACACAGCGCAACGCAACACAACACAGCGCAACGCAACACAGCGCAACACAGCGAACGCAACACAACACAGCGCAACACAACACAGGCAACACAGCGCAACGCAACACAACGCAGCGCAACGCAGCGCAGACGCAACACAACACAGCGCAACCAACACAGCGCAAACGCAACACAGCGCAACACGCGAACGCAACACCAGCGAACACAACACAGCCACACAGCGCAAACAACACAGCGCAACCAACACAGCGCAAACAGCGCAACGCAAACAACACACACAAGCAACCAGCAACAACACAACACAGCGCAACCAACACAGCGAACACACACACCACAACACGCGCAACGCAACACAGCGCAACAACAACAGCAACGCAAACCACACACGCAACACAACACAACGCACACACAACCACAACGCAACCAGCAACGCAACACAACACAGCGCAACACAACACGCAGCAAAACACAGCGCAACAACCACACAACACAGCGCAACGCAACACAGCGCAACACAGCGCAACAACACAACACAGCGCAACCAACACAGCGCAACAGCACCAACACAACACCAGCGCAACACGACGCAACACAACAGCGCAACGACAACACAGCGCAACACAACAACACAGCGCAACGCAACACAGCGCAACAACGCAACACACGACACAACACCACGCAACGCAACACAGCGCAACACAACACAGCGAACACAACCAACGCAAACGCAACACAGGCAACGCAACAACACAGCGCAACACACAGCGCAACGCAACACAACACAGCGCACGCAACACACCAACCAAGGCAACAAGCGCACAACACGCACAAACGCAACAGCAACACAGCGCAACACAACACAGCACAAACACACACAGCGCAACACACGCCAAACAGCAAGCGACAACACAGCCAACGCAAAACCGACAACAGCGCAACGCACACGCGAACCAACACAGCGCAACACACACACGCACAACACAACACAGCGCAACGCAACACAGCGCACACAACAGCGCACGCAACCAACACACGCACCAACCAACACAGCGCAAACACACAGCAGCCAACGCAACACAACACAGCGCAACACAACACAGCGCAACACAACGCAACACAGCGCAAACACACACAGCGCAACACAGCACAAACGCAACACCACCAACACAGCGCACAACACAGCCAACACAACAAGCGACAACGCAACACACCAGCAACGCCAACCACACAACGCAACAAGCCGCAACAACGCAAAAAACCAAACAGCGCAACGCAACACAGCGCAACACAACACAACGCAACACAGCGCAACACAGACAGCAACACAGCGCAACACGCACACAACGCAACACAGACGCAACAGCGCAACACAACACAGCGCAACCAAACAGCGCAACACAACACAACCAACACACGCAACAGCCAACACACAACCACCGCAACGCGAACACAGCGACACACGCACGCAACAAACACAACACCAGCAGCAAACACAACGCAACACAGCGCAACCAAACCAACAGCAAACGCACGCAACACAGCGCAACACAACACAGCGCAACGCAACAGCAAGCCAACACACGCAACAACACACCAGCGCAACACAACACAGCGAACAACACAGCGCAACCAAACACACGACAGCAACACACGCAACACAGCGCACAACACAGCGCAAAGCACACAGCCAACACAACACAGCGCACAAGCGCAACAGCAACGCAACACAGCGCAACCACCAACACAGCGCAACCAACACAACGCAAACACAACACAGCGCAACCAACACAGCGCACACACAGCGACAACACAGCGCAACACAACACAGGCAACAGCAACGCAACACAAGCGCAACACAACCACAGCAACACAAACAGCGCAACACAACACAAGCGCAACGCAACACAGCGCAACGCAACAACACGACCAACACAGCGCAACCAACACAACACAGCGCAAGCAAACCACAACACACGAGCGCAACGCACCAACCAACACAGCGCAACACAACACAGCGCAACCAACACACGCGAACAACACACGCAACCAACGCAACAACACAGCGCAACGCACAACAACAGCGCAACGCAACCACGCAACCAGCGCAACGCAACACAACAGCAAGCGCAACACAACACGCAGCAACAACACAGCGCAACGCAACACAACACAGCGCAAACGCAACACACAGCGCAACACAACAACACGCAACACAACACACGCAACCAACACAGCGCAACACACAGCACACAGGCAACGCAAACACAAACACAGCGCACCAGCGCAACGCAACACAACAAGCGCAAACGCACACACCAACACAACACAGCGCGCAACCAACACAGCCGCAAACGCAACACAACACAGCGCAACACACACACAGCGCAACGCAACACAACAGCGCAACACACACAGCGCAACACAGCGCAACGCAACACAACACAGCGCACAACGCAACACAGACGCAAACAGCGCAACAACAACACACAGCGCAACACAACACAGCGCAACACACAGCGCAACCAACCAACACAGCGCAACACAAACACAGCGCAACACACACAACGCAACACAACAGCGCAACACACAGCAACAGCGCACGCAACACAACGCAACAACAGCCAACAGCGCAACACAGCGCAACAACAACAGCGCAACCAACACGCGCAACCACGCAACACGCGCCAACCACACACACACAAGCGCAACCACAGCGCAACGCACACAAGCGCAACACAACACAGCGCAACACACACACGCAACACAACACAGCAACAACACAGCGCAACAAGCGCAACGCAACACCAACACAGCGCACACCAACACAGCGCAACACACACAGCGCAACGCAACAGCGCAACACACACAGCGCAACACAGCGCAACGCAACACGACAAACACACAGCGCAACGCAACACAGCGCAACGCAACCACGCAACACAACACAGCGCAACACAACACAGCGCAACAACACAGCGCAACACAACACAGCGCAACACAGCGCAACACGCAACACAACACACAGCGCAACGCAACACAGCCAACACAGCGCAACGCAACACAACACAACGCAACACACCACGCAACACAACACAGCGCAACGCAACACACAGCGCAAACACAGCGCAACCAACACAACACAGCAACGCAACACAGCGCAACACAGCGCAACACAACACAGCGCAACGCAACACAGCGCAACACAACACAGCGCAACACAACACAGCGCAACACAGCGCAACACACACAACACAGCGCAACGCAACACAGCGCAACACAACAAGCGCAACCAACACAGCGCAACGCAACACAGCGCAACACACACAGCGCAACCAACCACGCAACACAACACAGCGCAACACAGCGCAACGCAACACAACACAGCGCAACGCAACACAGCGCAACACAGCGCAACGCAACACAACACAGCGCAACACAACACAGCGCAACACAGCGCAAGCGCAACACAACACAGCGCAACGCAGCGCAACACACACAGCGCAACACAACGCAACGACACAACACAGCGCAACGCAGCGCAACGCAACACAACACAGCGCAACGCAGCGCAACAGCGCAAACACAACACAGCGCCACAACGCAACCACGCAAACACAGCGCAACCGCCAACACAACACCAGCGCAACACAGCGCAACGCAACACAACACAGCGCGCAACAGCAACACAGCGCCAACGCAACACAGCGCAACACAGCGCAACGCAACACAACACAGCGCAACGCAACACAGCGCAACAACACACAACACAGCGCAACACAACACAGCGCAACACAACACAGCGCACAACGCACAACACACAAGCGCAACACAGCGCAACGCAAACACAACACAGCGCAACGCAACACAACACACAGCGACAACGCAACACAACGCAGCGCAACGCAGCGCAACGCAACACAACACAGCGCAACGCAGCGCAACGCAACACAACGCAGCGCAACGCAACACAACACAGCGCAACGCAGCGCAACGCAACACAACACAGCGCAACGCAACACAACGCAGCGCAACGCAACACAACGCAGCGCAACACAGCGCAACGCAACACAACACAGCGCAACGCAGCGCAACGCAACACAACACAGCGCAACGCAGCGCAACGCAACACAACACAGCGCAACGCAACGCAACACAACACAGCGCAACGCAACACAGCGCAACGCAACACAACGCAACGCAACACAACACAGCGCAACGCAACACAACACAGCGCAACACAGCGCAACGCAACACAACGCAGCGCAACGCAACACAACGCAACGCAACACAACGCAGCGCAACGCAACACAACGCAACGCAACACAACGCAGCGCAACGCAACAATCGCCTTGGTTGCCGTTGCGTCCTCTTCGTTGTTTCTGAGTGGTTAAAACGGAAACCTTTCCCATCATGCCTTGCTTCCTGAGCGTCTTTGGGTCTGTGACACTTTAAAACGTAACCAGCTGGACGGAAACGTGTCGTCCATGTTGAGTCACTAAGCGACGCAGCTGCAGGAGGAACCGCCGTTTGTCTGATGGAGGATCTTAGTTGCTGAGTCATGATTCAGCCTCTGAAGACGCTCCAGTTACGGACCGGAGACGTTTCCGGCCGTAAATCAGCCTGAGAGGCAGAGCAGCTGCTGTGATGGATGTGATCACGGTCCGGCCGCCTCCACCTGCTCCACCTGCTGCACCTGCTCCACCTGCTCCACCTGCTGCAGGCGGCTTCCCTTCCCACCGCCGTCAGACAGACCGTGACTCAGCAGCTCTGATTCATTCATTCACGCGCCGCTACTAAAACACGGAGAGCATCTTCTGCTCACAGCGAACTGCAGACAGACTCTGGATCCAGAACCGAGTCCAGAACCCTGGATCCGAGCCGAACCTCAGTCTGTGACAGACGGCTGTACCTTCCACTCCTCAGAGCGTTTCCAGTTGGTCCAAACTACCTTCAGACTGGTGACTGGATCTGGTTGCGTAGCTACAAATTGACCTTTGACCTTCCTCTCATCCTTCAATGCCCTGAGCAGACGAGGACGTCTGAGACAGGAGAGACTTCATCAGTCTTTCATTTGCCAATAATTCCCAGTAACTCTCGGATCGACTGTCCTTCACCTGATGTCCTGTAGCTCAGCGTTTCCCTCCAAGCCCTGAATGCTTAAGATGTGCTTTGATTTTAACTGGCGGCTGGTTAACAGGCTTAGGGGTCAGGGGTCAGGGGTCAGCTGCAGTCCAGCTGAATCCGGCAGGGTTGGGAAACGCTGCTGTCCTGTACCGGTAGAAATGTCAGGCAGGGCCGTCCGTAGGTCAGGTCAGGAGTCTCTGTATTGATTCATCTACTGACCTATAGCTATGATTTTAGATCCTGGTGACCAGCAGGTCCTCGTTTTGGGCCAAACTATGGACTGGCATCGGTTCGGGTCGTAACGGATCGGCCAGCAGCAGCAGGTTGAATAAAGATCCTGCTGTAGTCATGAAACCCGCTGCAGGTCTTCCCTGGTTCAGCTGCAGGGAAACGTCTCTGTCAGGCCGATTCCCGACTCGGTTCCTGACTCTTCCTGTTCCTGAGAGGAAAGGAGGACAGTCGGCGAGTTCACACACAACGCTGGGACTTCTCAAAGTGTCACTTGTTCTGGAAACGCCGTAATTGCATCGCATTCCCCGCCGAGATCCTCCCTTCATTCCACATTCAGAGCACGACCGAGTCGAGACTAATTGAGTGTCCGTGGTGTCGATGCAGACTATTAACCATCTGTTCCTCCCCCCTGTCCTCCCCCCTCTCTTCTCCACAGGAGTTTGGAGGACTAGTAGGATGCTGAGAGCGTTTCCTCCTCTCCACTGCTCTCCATGACCTGAGAGCCGAGCGCCAGAGAGACACAGGAAGGAAGTAAGTCAAGGAAGAAGTTCCGCTCTGATCACCGTTTTCCCTTTCTGAGATGGCGGCGACTGAGGTCAGCGCGGCGCCGGAGGTCCAGGAAGACGGGAAAACCCCAGAGAGCGAGTCGGCCGAGGTGGAGCAGCCGGTCACCACCGGAAACACTGAGCCGGTCGGCAGCGACGTGGTGGAGAACGACGGCGGCTCGGCAGCGGAAAACAAAGAGACTGTGAACAACGACGAGGCCGGCGGTGAGGAGGAAGGAGCAGCAGGTGGGGAGGCGGCTCCTCCTCTCAGCGCCTCCTCTGCCGACACCAAGACCTCCTTCCTGGACTCCTTCCTCAACAAGAGCGGCCTGGGGAAAGTGATGGCGGGCAGGAAGAAGAAGGAACAGGCCGCGGCCGCAGGGGCAGCTGAGGACGAAGGAGGCGAGAAGGACGGAGAAAAGGCAGCAGAGGAAGGAGCGGAGGCCGAAGGAGGAGCCGAGGGAGACGCAGCAGTGGACAAACCTGCAGAGAACGGAGAGAAGGAGGAGGAGAAGAAGAGCAAAACCCCGGAGTCCAAATCCACCGTCCGCGATCTGATCCGGAAGCCGGTGGCCAGGATCTTCTCCCATCGCAGCACCGAGAAGAAGGACGGCGGCGCGGCAGAACCCGAGAAGCAGGTCAAGGTCCGGTCCCGGTCCCTGGACCGCCTGGAGGACCCGGAGGCGCTCAACGCCACGGCGGAGGAGGGCGGAGCGGCGGCAGGAGCAGAGGGGGAGCAGAAAGCTTCGTCCTCCACTACCAAGCACATGAAGCGCTGGCACTCCTTCAAGAAGCTCATGGCTCAGAAGACGCACAAAAAGAGCGGCGGCGGCGGCGAGGACGGGAAGGAGGAGGGAGCAGAGGGAGACGCAGGAGGCGGAGACTCCTCCACCCTGGACTCCAAGGAGTCCGGCCACAAGCGCTGGAAGCTGAAACGCTCCTGGACCTTCCAGGGTCTGAAGAGGGACTCGTCCGTGGTGGGCATCAGCGGCAAGGCCAAGGGCTCGGACAAAGAGTCCGCCGACAATCCGGAGGAGGCCGCAGGAGAAGAAGAAGAGGCAGGAGGCGAGGAGGCCAAGACGGAGGAGGACAAGGCCGAGGGAGGCGAGGAGGAGAAGGCGGCGGGTGGCGGGACGGTGACGCAACACGCCAACGAGATCTGGACCTCCTTCAAGAAGCGCGTCATCCCCAAGAGCAAACGGGCCAACACGGAGTGCGCCCCTACTGGTGAGGAGGACGCCACTGCAGCCTCTGGTGAGAAAACTAGCATGCTAACATCCAACCGCTACAGCTAGCAGCGCGACTTCAGGAGATACGTTAGCCAGCAGCTCAGTTTGACTGTCGGGCTCGGCGGTGGAGGAGTGATGGTTGGTTCAGCACTGGCAGTTAAGGACTCCATGTTTCCACAGGCAGGGGGCGCAGTTAGTGTTCAGTCACTATGTTTTACTTTCAGTTTCTGTCTGAGATTCGATAGATTCTGTTCAAAACTCAATGATTTCACATGAAGTGATACGTGAACTGAGAGACGGTGGGTTTCAAACATCACTCAGACTGAGGTCAGATGTGAGGTGAGATCCAGTAGATCTCCACTCGGGTTGGACTCCAGGTCTCATCCCTGAGGGACGCCGCTGCAGACGGCGCTCTGGTCTCAGGCCGACTCCGTCCCTGTCGGGTCGAGGCAGCTGATGCAGTTCATCAGGTAAAACAGTTCAAAGACGCTCCAGTCAAAATGAGCTTCTGGCTGCATGAAAGGAAGGAGGGACAGAAAGAAGGACGTGGTTGGATGTTCCTCCGTAGGCTGAACATCCAACCAGGATGTTCCTCTGTAGCTGAACATCCAACCAGGAAGTTCCTCCGTATGCTGAACATCCAACCAGCTCTCTGTAAACAAATCTGCTTAAAATCCTCAAAACCACGACAGAAACAGCCAACCTGCAGCACAGGCAGCAGCTGAAGAACCGCGACCTGGTACGACAGGTCACCTGTACCACGGTCGACCTGGTACCGACAGGTCGACCTGGTACCAAGTCGACCTGTACGACGGGTCGACCTGGTACCAGCAGCCGCGGTTCCATCCAGCCGCCTTGCAAAGGTTCAAAATGAACAAAAACATATAAAAGGAAAGTAGTTGATTTCCCTCAGCCAGGCTGAACAGAGCCTGATGTCTGATGTCTTCCCAACAGGAAGTAGAAGTTCCCAACAGGAAGTAGAAGTTGCTAGCTAGCATAAACAGAGTCGCCCCCTCCCTGCCGTAGGTTTGGGGGGCGCTGTCAGTTGGAGCCTGTGGTAAGGCGCGGACCCAGCAGTGGAGGTCAGTTCGCTGCCAGAACTTTTCCTGCAGATGTTTTTCCGTCTTTAGAGCATCAACTTGTTCAGAAAGTACAAAAATTACCTGAAGTGACTGTAAGAACGTTTTTCAAAATTGAGGGAGTCATTTTAAATGTGGCCATTTCTATCACCTTTTTCTGATGTGATACAATGAGAATAAAAGCTGTTGATGGGAACCCGGCCGATGATCCCGACCCAGAGAACCGTCTGGACTGGAGGGCTGAAGCTGCAGCCGCTCCCTGCTGTGCATCGCGCGTCATATGCAGGAATAGGGTTAGGGAAATGTAGGTTAGGATAAACTGTAGGGTTAGGATGAAACTGTAGGGTTAGGGATGAAACTGTAGGGTTAGGATGAAACTGTAGGGTTAGGGATGAAACTAGTAAGGGTTAGGATGAAACTGTAGGGTTAGGATGAAACTGGTTAGATAAACTGTAGGGTTAGGATGAAACTGTAGGGTTAGGGATGAAACTGTAGGGTTAGATGAACGTAGGTAGGATGAAACTGTAGGGTTAGGATGAAACTGTAGGGTTAGGGATGAAACTGTAGGGTTAGGATGTTCCTCGCAGTGATGGGTCGGGTCCAGTTCAGTTCAGTTCTGTTTCTAAAGTTCAATCTCTGAACTCCTGAGGCGCCATCAGCCAATCAGAGGCAAGCATCTGGTAACAGGAGCTATGCTACGGGTTTTCTAAACACCCTGATCTCTAAAAGCTCAACCATCTATAATCATCACAGTTAAACCTATTCATCAATTATCTCAAAGCTTTCTGGATTCTCCGGACCAAACCTTCTTGGGTAAGAAGCAGCGGTGAGCACGCTTCCACTAATCCGCTAATAGGTGAGCTAAGTGTTTGTCTGGCGATTTTGCTAACTTTGAAAACATCTAGCACACTTAGCTTCCCCTAAATTAAATCTTCTGCTTTCTTTCCTGCTGCCTAGGATTTAATACTTGAAGTAGTGGTGGGAAAATGTTTGTAATCTGCAAATATGCTAATAGCAGAGCTAATTTTTAACTGTTTTGCTAACTTTGAAAACATTCAGCGTACTTAGCTTCCCATAAAATAAATTTTTGTATAAATTGTGAAAGCGCTAATTTACTTGGCTGTTATTCTCGGCTGAATAACGTCTGGCATCCATGTTGAATGCTAACAAGCAGTTCAGTTTCCTCTCCTGATACGGTGCAGCAAATGATTTCTACCCAGAATGCATTGCTGTAGAACAGTAAACAACTCAAATCTGCTAATGTTAGCATGATTTCTGACCAAAGCCCTGCTGCGGTCAATTAGGCTAAGGTAGCAACAAAGAATTTAGCGCTGTAGCATTAGCAGAGCTAGCGTTTATCAGCAGGTTTAGCACAGCTAGCTGCTAAGAAGCTTGCTCTACAGAGAAGGTCATTCAAAATGATCTAGACAAGAACTGCAGTCTTCTTTGGTCCAGCAGTCATTGAAACGCTCGTTTCTTCTGGAGTGACGTTCCTCCGTTTGCTCCACAGGTGAGGAAGCAGCTGCAGACGAAGGCAAAGACTCCAAATCAGCCAAGGCCAAGCGCTCCCACTTTGGGCGCGCCGTTTCCCTGAAGAACTTCATCATGAGGAAGGGCAAGTCCAGCAGCGTGGACCAGGGCGAAGGCGCCAAGGAGGAGGAGGAGGCCGCCGAGGGGGGCGCAGCCGACGGCGAGGGGGGCGGAGCCGACGGCGAGGCGGCGACCCAGGAGAGCAACGACAAGGAGGCCGAGGAGGAGAGAGCGCAGAGCGGAGGCGAGGCGGCGGAGGAGCCGGACAAGACGCCGGTGGACACGGCGGAGACCAACGGTGAGACAGGCTGCGCCAACGGCATGGCGGAGGAGAACGCCACCGAGAACCATCAGGAGGAGCAGCAGACGAAGGACAGCAGCCCCATGAAGAAGAGCAAGGAGGGCATGAAGGACGACGCCAAGATCATCAACGCCACAGCGGCGGTGAACAGCGGTGAGTTCGAGCGCGTCGGCCGGGACTCTGGAGGAGGAGCTAACAGCAAGCGGCAGCAAGACACAGCGCGGACAGACAGGAAGCCAGGCCAAGGCAGCCATGTTGAATCCAAGCTAGCACTAACCGAGGGCAGGGAGGAGGAGGAGGAGGAGGCAGAGTCTCCCCAAAACGGGGGCCGGGGGGAGGAGGAGGAGGAGGAGGAGGTGAGGAAGAGGGACCTCCGAGACGCAGCCGTGGCTATCGTTCAGACTGTGATGTCAGCAGCTACTGTCCAATTAGAGAGGGAGCTGAGCATCGACAACGGCTTCAACGGCCATTACAAAGTCAGATACTGACGACACAAAGACGCTCCTTATATCCACACTTTGCTGCACAGAGTCACATTAAAGTTATGTAGCACAAGCTTTTAGGTTTCCATGGCAACAGGGAAAGAGGGTTACGCCGATCTGAAGGCCAGTTTTAGATGCTTTTTATAGCAGCAGCAGTGAATGGAAGCAGCTGAAAGTCAGTTTTATCCTCAGAGTTTTTCTGAACTACAGTTTCTGTAACTTTGTTCTGCTGCAACATGATTTATTTTCTCTATTTGTACCTCAAACAGGAGAGAATCTACAGCAATCAGTTATTATTTTAAATAAATTAAGAGCATTTTACCCTCCAGGTCGGAGCTCTAAGAGCAGAACTAGTTTCGCTTCATTTTACTGACTGACAGCAAAGACACAACAGTCTGATTGTTGTTCCTGAAAACCACAAACCCTCCACTCCAGACTCGAGTATCGGGTTCATTTGGGCTGAGTCTGCTGGCTGTTTGTAAACCTCATGAAGCTGAACTACAGTGAATGAAGTCAGACAAACAAAAGATTTCATGCGGTTTTTCATACGTTGTCCTCATACTGGCTGCTGTTCCAGGCAAAGCTGAAGTAGTTCAGCTGGAAGTTATTCGTTTGATTTTCTTCAATGACAAACTTTACCTCAGAAAAACGTTTTTAGTTTTTTAAATCACATTTTGTTTTGTTTTCCAGGTGCCAGTAGCTGCTAGCTGTAAATAGCTAACTAGCTGTGTAACAAGCAGGAAAATCAAAGCTTTATTCACAATCTTCCATCAGTTAAAATGAACTGGTAGCAGCTACGTTCAACTAGCTAACAATATTTAGCTTAATATTTAGCTCTATAGAAAAAAATCTTGATATTTGAAAGGGAAACGTGAGTCGATGACTAATCTGATATTAACAAAGGCTTGCTAAACATCTTATGTATTTACTATGAAGCTGTTAGCTTTAACAAGCTAAACAGTTTAAGTTGTGGTAACAAAATTAAAGTCACATCAACAGATGAGAACAATCTAATTAGCTTTTACAAAGTCTTAAAAGCTTCCAGGCCTCAGCAGGTAGAGGCTATTAGCTTTAGCATGCTAACTAGCTGCCCTCACATGGTTAGTGTTTAGGGTGGAAATGTCACCAGTGAAGATCATCTCTCAGGTTTGATGTAAATGGTCAGGTTTCTCTGGACTGATGAATAAAAGCCGATTCGGCTCTTCTGATGAAAATCCTCCATGTTGTGACATCACTGCTGCTTCTTCCTGTTTCCTCCAACACTAAAAACTCACCAGTGACCAGCATCTGTACTAAACCACTAAACTACGTCTAATCTTTTTTGTATGACTGCTTTTATTATTACTATTCTATTTTAATACGTCTTTCAATGTGTTTTGTTATCAGACAAAAAGGCGGGAAACGTGTGAGGCCAAACAAAGAGGATTAAAACGGCCCGGGATTGGCTGAGCCAGGAGCCCCGCCCCCCACTCCTCCTCCTCCTCCTCCTCTTCCTCCCAACAATCATGTAAACAGACCTGGATGCGGTTCATGTCGAGTCCAGCCCTTCAGAGAGCAATAATCCAGCCCCGTCATGCGTCAGACTGAACCTGCATCGTGTTTTTTACTTTCTTTGCTCGTCTGTGAGATTTTATATTGTCTACGAGAAAAAAATAATCCTCCTTTAGCTCCTCCCACCTCCACGTCTGATTGGTGGATTTAAATGTGACGCAAACAGAAGAAGACTCTTAGTTTTATATTGACGGCCATCTTTGTTGGTAGCCCCCCCAGTAGATGAGGACGCCCCCCCCCCCACTCTGTGTGTTTAATGTGTTAGACTGTTATATTGTGTCCATGGAAGAAAAAGACAACAGTTACTAAAGTTTCTGTTCTCCAGTTTGTTTTTTAAACTCCATCTTCTCATTCTGACGATAATCTGTAATTAATAATCAATAATACGATGTTCTGTTTGTTTTCACATGTCTGCTAGCAAGAAGAGATAGAAAAATAAAATCTAACAACCAAACTGAGCCAGAGTTTCTGTTGGGGGCGGAGCCTGCTTCTGATTGGTCGGGTTAATCCCGTTACGTAACGGCGCAGGGGGGCGGGTCCTTCGTCCTGAGAGTATTATGGGATGTGCGGCTCCAGACGCTTCACACCGTTTATCTCCGTTTATGTGATGAAAACGGTTCGGGCCTCTGAAAAGGTTCAGCAGATTCATTTCATGAGGATCAATCCGATAATCCGGCGCTGCTGACCGACATGATGCCTGATTATAATCTGACAATCTGCTGCTGGATTATGATGGATTATCATCATCTGCAGCTTCAGGTGTTTCTGAAACAGAGACAACCGGCTGCTCTCACTTTGGAGACGACACGAAAATACTATAGTAATTCTACCAAATCATTACCTGCATCTTTATTTTAAATATTTAAGTTTTTAAAGAGGAAATGAACAGAGAAGTCGAGGTGGAGAAATGTGAGGAGATTTAGTCCAGAATAACGAGACGTTCATGTTTAAAGCAAAACGTTTTCCAACACCTGGTGACTAGGAGGAGCTGCTGCCCCTCCAGCTGACAGACTGGTGACCTGGTGACCTGGTGACCAGTCCAGGTCACCAGGTCACCAGTCTGTCAGCTGGACAACACAGAGACACTCAGGGAGAATCTAGACAGACCAGTTAACCTGTCCTGTTGTTGGACTGGGAGGAAACCGGAGTACCTGGAGAAAACCCAGCATGCCCAGAGAGAACCTGGAGACTGACCGGGTCTTTATTACCGAGGTAATCGAAGCTGCTGAATGTGATTTAATGGTTTCAGCATAAATATAAAGATTTTAAACTGTTACACATTTAAATGTCAGATTTTAAGGAGCTGGTAGTTTTACTTTGTAAAAGTTCAAGGAACAATAGTCATAGTGAATTGTTTTGTTACCATAGCAACAGCCTGAGTTTGAGCCGTTTGTTCACAAATCCAAATGACTAAACTGGATTCTAACTGGTTGTTTTTAGCTTGGCCAGTTCAGCTCCTCCTCGTCTCCCAGATTAATGTAACTCAGAAGCTGTTAGAGCTGCTGATGGGGCCCCTCAGTCAGATTCTGCCCCAGGCCCCATCAGCCTTGGACCGGCCCTGCAGGATGAGGCTGAAGCTGCTGGATGAGGTTAGCGCTGCTTCGTTAGCCGCTAACGCTCCGACCAACCAGAACACAGACATGAACTGTACAGGGCAGACAGCGCCACCCGCTGGGCGGCGAGGGGAGATGGAGACGCTGCATAATCCTCAGATATAAATCATTCCTGTGGTTCACATAGAGCTGCACAACCAGAGCTAACAGTTCGTTTCAGACTCTTTCCTCCATGTTTGGTTCTCCAGAGACAAAGAACTGACACTGGGTTGATGTCAGTGACATCAGGTCAGCCTGAGTCCAGCTGGACGGACAGGAGGACAGCCGCCAGCTGATTGGTTTGCTGCCAAACTATAAACTCACCGTTTAGGAATCAATCAGTGAAACACTCAGAGCCACAGAGACGCTTTCAATCCGGATTCAATTAAAAGAAAACTTTTTTGGGCTGCACAGTGGCGCAGTTGGTAGAGCTGGGTTAAGGTTCTGGGTTCGATTCCCAGTCCCTCTGCATGGAGTCTCCATGTTCTCCCTGTGCATGGTGGGTTTTCTCTGGGTACTCCAGTTTCCTCCCACAGTCCAAAAACATGACTGTCAGGTTGACTGGTCTGTCTAAATCGCCCCTAGGTGTGAGTGTATCTCTGTGTTGCCCTGCGACAGACAGGTGACCCGTCCAGGTGACCAGGTGACCCGTCCAGGTGACCAGGTGACCCGTCCAGGTGACCCGTCCAGGTGACCAGGTGACCCGTCCAGGTGACCAGGTGACCCGTCCAGGTGACCAGGTGACTCCTCCTCTCACCTGGAACCTGTAGAGGCAGCAGCTCCTCCCGACCCACTGAGGGACCAGGTGTTAAATGGACAGATGGATAAAACTTGTTTATTTTATTTATCTACGAACAAAATCAAGTAATCTTGGCCTGGGGGAGACGGTGGGACTTTGTCCTTAATGAACTACCTCCATGTTCCAGCAGGGTTTACACTGGGCCGTCCAGCAGGGGGCGCCACACACTGGGTTTTATCTACAGGGGGCAGAAAACGGGAAGAGGTCCGAGTCCTCAGAGCCGAGCTAAAGGACAGTTCCCTCGTTTTCAGATCCCTTTTCCTTCTGGACATCAGAACCAACTTGCGTTTCCGGCCGTAACGTTTTGTTGCTCTGCTTCCTGCCGGCCCCATCAGATCATTTATGTTTCCATAAAGATCCACCCGGATCATTCTGCAGCGTTCTGGGTTAATCTGGTTACCATGGCGCCGGACGCCATGTTGGTTTGGGTCAGGCGGGCGGCCATGTTTAGCCAGAACCGGTTCTGTCCAGAGGAAGAAGCTTCAGCAGGTATCAGGTGAAAATGAAAACTTTATTGGTTGGAACACAAAGACAAACTGTAGAAAATAAAAGTCAATAATTCCTCATGATGTCTGTCTCTGGTTCGTCCCTTTGGCTTTTAGAGGAGAAATATCCAAACACCAGTTCACAACGCAGAAAGCAAACCCCACAGGCGTCCAGCAGGGCGGCGCCACTGCACAGCAACAGAAGCAGATCATTATTAATAATACATGATTGGATTCAGCTCCCAGTGAAAGGCTTACGAAGCTCATAAAGCCAGGAGAGAATCAGAGAAAAGCCCTGAAAGCTCCTCACTCCTCCAGGTCCATGTAGACCTGGTGGAGGTCTACATGGACCTCCACCAGGTCTACATGGACCTCCACCAGGTCTACATGGACCTCCACCAGGTCTACATGGACCTCAGCCAGCCGTCTCTCCATCCGCTCCACCTCGGCCACTCAGTCCATCTTCGACATCTCCAGCTTCGTTGTCTGAGTTTCCTGAAACAGAGACAGCAATGATTCAGTGAAGCTACTTTAACATTCATCTGGGGTGTTAGCCTGTTAGCATGTTAGCCCATGGAGGACAGACTGATTGAGTCTGCTCCAATCAGGATCAATGACATCGACGATTAAACGGAGTTTAAGCTCCTGTTGACAGATTCATTTCACGAACCAAAGAAGATGAGACGACCTGAAGACGATCCGAAGACAACCTAAAGACGACCCGTTTACGATCCGTTTACGACACGAGGACGATCCAAAGACGATCCAAAGACAACCTGAAGATGACCTGAAGACGACCTGAGGACAATCTGTTTACGACACGAGGACGATCCAAAGACGATCCAAAGACAACCTGAAGATGACCTGAAGACGACCTGAGGACAATCTGTTTACGACACGAGGATGATCCAAAGACGACCTGAAGACGACCGAAGACGACCTGAACGAAGACGACCGAAGACGACCTGAGGCGATCCATTTATTACACAAACTACCCGAAGACAATCGAGGACGATCCAAGACGACCTGAAGACGACCCGAAGACGACCTGAGGACAATCGTTTATGACACGAGGACGATCCAAAGACGACCTGAAGACGATCCATTTATTACACAAAGACTACCGAAGACAATCGAGGACGATCCAAAGACGACCTGAAGACGACCTGAGGACAATCTGTTACGACACGAGGATGATCAAAGACGATCCGAAGACGATCCAAAGACGATCCAAAGACGACCTGAAGACGACCGAGGACGACCGTTTACGATCCGTTATGACACGAGGACGATCCGAAGACGATCCAAAGACGACTGAAGACGATCGTTTACGACCCGAAGACGATTGAAGACGACTGAAGACGACCTGAGGACATCTGTTTACGACACGAGGATGATCCAAAGACGACTGAAGCGACCCGAAGACGACTGAGGACATCCGTTTATGACACGAGGACGATCCAAAGACGATCCAAAGACGACCTGAAGACGATCCGTTTATGACACGAGGACGATCCAAAGACGATCCAAAGACGACTGAGACGACTGAAGACGACCTGAGGAGACATATAACAAGAACCAAGACACCGAGACGATCCAGACACAGCGACAAGACGACCTAGACACCTGAAAGACATCCAGAGACAGCAAAATACCAAAGACACCGAAACAACGGAGACAAGACGACGAACGTAGAACAATGTCAACTCCAAGACGATCCAAGCGATCCAAAGACTACGACCTGAGACGACGAACCGTTACGATCCGTTATGACACGAGGACGATCCAAGACGATCCAAGACACGACTAGCAGAGAACGAACTAAGACTGACGAGCGGAGACATCTAGACAGAGTTCAAAGACGACCAAAGACGACCAAGACGACCTAGGATCCGTATTAAGACACGAGGACACTCCAAGACGATCCAAAGACGACCTGAAGACGACCTTAATGACACAACGATCGATAAGAGATCCAAAGACGATCCGAAGACCCAAGACGACCAAGAGCTGACACGAAACGACATGAAGACGACCTAGGACGATCCGTTTATGACACGAGGACGATCCGAAGACGATCCAAAACGAGAAGACGATCCTTTATGACCAAGACGATCCGAAGACACCTGAGACGACCTGAGGACATCTGTTACGACCGAGGACGATCCAAAGACGACCAAGACGACCAAGACGACCTGAGGACGATCCGTTACGGGATGACCAAAGACGATCGAAAGACGACCAAAGAGACCGTTTACGACGTTACACGAGGACGACCGAAGACATCCGAGACGTAATGACCACGACGATGAGACAATCTGTTTCGACACGAGGATGATCCAAAGACGATCCGAAGACGATCCAAAGACGATCCAAAGACGACCTGAAGACGACCCGAGGACGACCCGTTTACGATCCGTTTATGACACGAGGACGATCCGAAGACGATCCAAAGACGACCTGAAGACGATCCGTTTACGACCCGAAGACGATCTGAAGACGACCTGAGGACAATCCGTTTATGACACGAGGACGATCCAAAGACGATCCAAAGACGACCTGAAGACGATCCATTTATTACACAAAGACTACCCGAAGACAATCCGAGGACGATCCAAAGACGACCGAAGACAATCCGAGGACGATCCAAAGACGACCTGAAGACGACCTCGAGGACAATCGTTACGACACGAGGATGATCAAAGACGATCCGAAGACGATCCAAGACGACCTGAAGACGACCCGAGGACGACCCGTTTACGATCCGTTTATGACACCCAGGACGACCGAAGACACGATCTGAAGACGACCTGAAGACGACCTGAGGACAATCTGTTTACGACACGAGGATGATCCAAAGACGACCTGAAGACGACCCGAAGACGACCTGAGGACGATCCGTTTATGACACAGGACGATCCAAGAGATCCAAAGACGACCGAAGACGATCCGTTTATGACACGAGGACGATCCAAAGACGATCCAAAGACGACCTGAAGACGACCTGAAGACGACTGAGGACAATCTGTTTACGACACGAGGATGATCCAAAGACGATCCGAAGACGATCCAAAGACGATCCAAAGACGACCTGAAGACGACCCGAGGACGACCGTTTACGATCCGTTTATGACACGAGGACGATCCGAAGACGATCCAAAGACGACCTGAAGACGATCCGTTTACGACCGAAGACGATCTGAAGACGACCTGAGGACAATCGTTTATGACACGAGGACGATCCAAAGACGATCCAAAGACGACCTGAAGACGATCCATTTATACACAAAGACTACCGAAGACAATCCGAGGACGATCCAAAGACGACCTGAAGACGACCTGAGGACAATCTGTTTACGACACGAGGATGATCCAAAGACGATCCGAAGACGATCCAAAGACGATCCAAAGACGACCTGAAGACGACCCGAGGACGACCCGTTTACGATCCGTTTATGACACGAGGACGATCCGAAGACGATCCCAAAGACGACCTGAGACGATCGTTTACGACCCGAAGACGATCTGAAGACGACCTGAAGACGACCTGAGGACAATCTGTTTACGACACGAGGATGATCCAAAGACGACCTGAAGACGACCCGAAGACGACTGAGGACGATCCGTTTATGACACGAGGACGATCCAAAGACGATCCAAGACGACCTGAAGACGATCCATTTACGACACAAAGACGACCTGAAGACAATCCGAGGACGATCCAAAGACGACCTGAAGACGACCTGAGGACAATCTGTTTACGACACGAGGATGATCCAAAGACGATCCGAAGACGATCCAAAGACGATCCAAAGACGACCTGAAGACGACCCGAGGACGACCCGTTTACGATCCGTTTATGACACGAGGACGATCCGAAGACGATCCAAAGACGACCTGAAGACGATCTGAAGACGACCTGAGGACGATCGTTTATGACACGAGGATGATCCAAAGACGATCCGAAGACGATCCAAAGACGACCTGAAGACGATCTGAAGACGACCTGAAGACGACCTGAGGACAATCTGTTTACGACACGAGGATGATCCAAAGACGACCTGAAGACGACCCGAAGACGACCTGAGGACGATCCGTTTATGACACAAGACGATACAAAGACAACCGGAAGACGACCCGAGGACGACCCGTTTACGATCCGTTTATGACACGAGGACGATCGAAGATGATCCAAAGACGACTGAAGACGACCGAGGACGACCGAGGACGACCGTTTACGATCCGTTTATGACACGAGGACGATCCGAAGACGATCCAAAGACGACTGAAGACGATCCGTTTACGACCCAAAGACGATCTGAAGACGACCTGAAGACGACCCGAAGACGACCCGTTTACGATCTGTTTATGAACAGAGGACGATCCAAAGACGATCCAAAGACGACCTGAAGACGATCTGAAGACCGGATCTGAACTGGTCTCAGCCGGATCCACTGGGTCGGTCAGCAGTAACTGGGTTCTGGTTCTGCTCCTCAGATTATTAATGGCTGCAGCAGCTCCGCCCTCCTGTCATCGCCATGACAACGAGTATGATGTAACCATGGTGACCAAGGTCACCTCTGCTGGGCGTTTGGCTCCCCCTGCTGTTTAGATGCAAGACAACACCGAGTGTTTTCTGTGCATCAGGTAACCATGGTAACCCTCTGGGAGGTCGGAGGTTAAAGCGACTCAACTGAACATCGCTGTCACTGTAGTCCAGAGGTTCTTAACCTTTTTTGAGGTACCAAACCCCCCAGTTGCACATGCGCCTTCACCGAACCCTTATTTCACCCCCCGACACACAAAACACTTTCCAGTATTCTGATTAGTAATGTAATTATATCAGCTGTGTTACCACCCCAGGCCACTAGAGGCAGCACCAACCCCGAAAAGATGCACTAAGGAGCTGAAGTAATTGTAACCCTGTCCGTGTGAGACGAGTCCTCGCTGTTCCTGGACTCTGCGTCGTGTTCTTAAGGGTTTTTGTCGGAGGGAAACGGGACGGGAATCCGACACACACGGCGGTGGAAATGGTGGTTGGGACCGTTTATTGGGACCAAACCTCCCGACAGCACAGCTGTTCCGCCTCTACAATCCAAAGGAAAATACTGACCGTTGTACCACCAGCTCACAGTAACGGACGCCAAGTACGGCGTCCTTCAAAGGACACACTTTACAGAGTCCCACCACCCAAAGAGCAGATCCAACACCTTGGTGACATGAGCCGACACGTTCAAGCACCGTCCTACATGAGACAAGTTCAAATCCCTGCTGAGGAGGAGCTCCTCCAATCAGAGCTCCTCCTCACCTCTGATTGGCTAAGCAATGTAACTGATCCTCTGCAGTAGTGATGGCAAAGTGGGGCGTCATCATGACTTTACACAGGTGAGTCTTTACGTCCGCGGCAGAGGCTCCGCCGAACCCCTGGGGTTCATCGAACCCAGGTTAAGAACCGCTGCTATTATACCAGAACCAGAAAGTGAAACCATGAAGCAGGAACTGACCTCGTCCGAGTCCAGCAAAGGGGGCAGCGCTCTGTGGAAACAAGAGGAGCCAGTTAGCTGGAGGCTAGATGGATGTCAGCTGGAGACTAGCTCGGTGTTAGCTGGAGGCTAGATGGATGTCAGCTGGAGACTAGCTCGGTGTTAGCTGGAGGCTAGCTCGGTGTTAGCTGGAGGCTAGCTCGGTGTTAGCTGGAGGCTAGCTCGGTGTTAGCTGAAGGATAGATGGATGTCAACTGGGGCTAGCTCAGTGTTAACTGGGGGCTAGCTCGATGTTAGCTGGGGCTAGCTTGGTGTTAGCTGGAGGCTAGCTCGATGTTACCTGGGGCTAGCTCGGTGTTAGCTGGGGCTAGCTCGGTGTTAGCTGCAGGCTAGCTGGATGTTAGCTCGGGCTAGCTCGGTGTTAGCTGCAGGCTAGCTGGATGTTAGCTCGGGATAGCTCGGTGTTAGCTGGGGCTAGCTCGGTGTTAGCTGGGGCTAGCTCGGTGTTAGCTGGGGCTAGCTCGGTGTTAGCTGCAGGCTAGCTGGATGTTAGCTCGGGCTAGCTGGATGTTAGCTGGGGCTAGCTCGGTGTTAGCTGGGGCTAGCTCGGTGTTAGCTGGGGCTAGCTCGGTGTTAGCTGGGCTAGCTGGATGTTAGCTGCAGGGCTGCACTCGGTGTTAGCTGCAGGCTAGCTGGATGTTAGCTCGGGCTAGCTGATGTTAGCTGGGCTAGCTCGGTGTTAGCTGGGGCTAGCTCGGTTCGGGTTACTGAGCGGGATCGGACTCACATGTCGGCCATCGATGACGGGATGTTCTCCTCCACCCACTTCAGATCTTCATCCTGTCGGATCGCAGCAGAACAGCTGGATTAGCAAACAGCCAAAACCGATGAAGGTGATTATCAGAGCTGATTATCAGAGCCGATGAAGGTGATTGTCAGAGCTGATGAAGGTGATTATCAGAGCAGATGAAGGTGATTATCAAGAGCGATGAAGGTGATTGTCAGAGCGATGAAGGTGATTTCGAGAGTGATGTATCAGAGCGATGAAGGTGATTGTCAGAGCTGATACAGGTGATTACAGAGTGATTATCAGAGCTGAATGAAGGTGATTATCAGAGCGTGATTTATCAGAGCTGATGAAGGTGATTATCAGAGCGATGAAGGTGATATCGAGCTATGAAAGGTGATTATCAGAGCAGATGAAGGTAATTATCAGAGCTGATTTCAGAGCTGATGAAGGTGATTATCAGAGCGATGAAGGGTGGGGATTATCAAGCGATGAAGTGATTACAGAGCTGATGAAGGTGATTATCAGAGCCGATGAAGGTGATTATCAGAGCAGATGAAGGTAATTATCAGAGCTGATTTTCAGAGCCGATGAAGGTGATTTTCAGAGCTCACCGCTTTGTTGGGTCTGGTCGTCCCGTTGGTCTCGCTCTTCGTCCCCCTCATCTTCATCCCCTCTGCAGGGAAACAACCAGCAAAGCTTCAACATGTCACAGTTCCTGGACCAGAACAAAGTTGGTCCATTTCCTGTCTGGGCCGAACCGGTCAGTAATAAATCTGTAGGAACCTGGTCTCCATGGCAACAATCCAGAACTACAGAACCAGATGTTTACTACCAGTGAATCAAACAGGAAGCAGCTAAAGGTTTCTGACCAAACGCCTCGTTCATCATGGGCTCCTCCTCGTCCTCGTCCTCACTGTCCACGTCCACCAGGGGGCTGAAGGCGTACCTGAGACACACACACAGTTAAAACACCACAGTGAACCGCGACCCGACCCCAGAACGCCGCTTACATCTGGTTATTGGCCGACGGTCGCCATAGGAACATGATGACCAATAGGATGACGGAGAACAGGAAGCGCCAGAAAGCGTCTTGGATCCAGACTTCCCTCCAGTCCTGAACCGGCGAGGATGAAGGTCAGAGAGGTGAAGACGGACAGACAGGAGGACGTCTCCTTACTTACAGAGTGACACCTGGACATGGTGAAGTTCTTCGCCGTCCAGATGATGAAGATCACCGAGGCTGAAGACAACACAGAGTTTAGAGAGGGAAGAGGAGGAAGAGGAGGAGGAGGAAGAGGAGGAGGAGGAAGAGGAGGAGGAGGAAGAGGAGGAGGAGGAAGAGTAGGAGGAAGAGGAGGAAGAGGAGGAGGAAGAAGAGGAGGAGGAGGAGGAGGAGGATGCGTCACCCACCGATGACAGCGAAGATGAGCGTGTTGCTGAAGTGTCTGAAGAGAGAGAGCTTCACCACGTTCCTCCGCAGCTTCAGCAGCTTCATCGTCTGAGCCAGACTCACGAAGATGTGGGGGCAAAGGTCAAGGAAGCTCCATCGAGAAACCAGACGCTACAGCTGACCTGGACCGAATGCTCCAAGTAGACATGACAGACCGCCAACATGGAGGACACAGACCGCCAACATGGAGGACACAGACCGCCAACATGGAGGACACAGACCGCCAACATGGAGGACACAGACCGCCAACATGGAGGACACAGACCGCCAACATGGACGACACAGACCGCCAACATGGAGGACACAGACCGCCAACATGGACGACACAGACCGCCAACATGGACGACACAGACCGCCAACATGGACGACACAGACCGCCAACATGGAGGACACAGACCGCCAACATGGAGGACACAGACCGCCAACATGGAGGACACAGACCGCCAACATGGAGGACACAGACCGCCAACATGGAGGACACAGACCGCCAACATGGAGGAACCAGCAGAGGCACCAAGATTCTCTACAGCTAAAAAGAAAAGGTGCAGCAGCGGATATCCACCAGTAGAGGGCAGAGTCGAGCACAGCCAGAGGAATAGCAGCCAGAAGAACAACATCATCTTCAGCCTGAAGACAAAGGGAGGAAGAGGAGATAAATGTGAGAAACAAAAGAGGAAGAGGAGGAGGAGGAGGAGGAGGAAAGAAGCTAAATCAGTCGCTGACTGGTTCTAGGATTCTTCTTCTTTTGTTTTCAGATTAGAAACCTGAACCTGGAGTCCAGTCAGACCCAACGAGTCAAACCCTGAACTGCTGTAAGGAACCTGGAGTCCAGTCAGACCCAACGAGTCAAACCCTGAACCGCTGTAAGGAACCTGGAGTCCAGTCAGACCCAACGAGTCAAACCCTGAACCGCTGTCAGGAACCTGGAGTCCAGTCAGACCCAACGAGTCAAACCCTGAACCGCTGTAAGGAACCTGGAGTCCAGTCAGACCCAACGAGTCAAACCCTGAACCGCTGTAAGGAACCTGGAGTCCAGTCAGACATAACGAGTCAAACCCTGAACCGCTGTAAGGAACCTGGAGTCCAGTCAGACATAACGAGTCAAACCCTGAACCGCTGTAAGGAACCTGGAGTCCAGTCAGACCCAACGAGTCAAACCCTGAACTGCTGTCAGGAACCTGGAGTCCAGTCAGACCCAACGAGTCAAACCCTGAACCGCTGTCAGGAATCTGGAGTCCAGTCAGACCCAACGAGTCAAACCCTGAACCGCTGTAAGGAACCTGGAGTCCAGTCAGACCCAACGAGTCAAACCCTGAACCGCTGTAAGGAACCTGGAGTCCAGTCAGACCCAACGAGTCAAACCCTGAACCGCTGTCAGGAACCTGGAGTCCAGTCAGACCCAACGAGTCAAACCCTGAACCGCTGTAAGGAACCTGGAGTCCAGTCAGACCCAACGAGTCAAACCCTGAACCGCTGTAAGGAACCTGGAGTCCAGTCAGACCCAACGAGTCAAACCCTGAACCGCTGTAAGGAACCTGGAGTCCAGTCAGACCCAACGAGTCAAACCCTGAACCGCTGTAAGGAACCTGGAGTCCAGTCAGACATAACGAGTCAAACCCTGAACCGCTGTAAGGAACCTGGAGTCCAGTCAGACCCAACGAGTCAAACCCTGAACTGCTGTAAGGAACCTGGAGTCCAGTCAGACATAACGAGTCAAACCCTGAACTGCTGTAAGGAACCTGGAGTCCAGTCAGACCCAACGAGTCAAACCCTGAACCGCTGTAAGGAACCTGGAGTCCAGTCAGACCCAACGAGTCAAACCCTGAACGCTGTAAGGAACCTGGAGTCCAGTCAGACCCAACGAGTCAAACCCTGAACCGCTGTAAGGAACCTGGAGTCCAGTCAGACCCAACGAGTCAAACCCTGAACCGCTGTAAGGAACCTGGAGTCCAGTCAGACCCAACGAGTCAAACCCTGAACCGCTGTAAGGAACCTGGAGTCCAGTCAGACCCAACGAGTCAAACCCTGAACCGCTGTAAGGAACCTGGAGTCCAGTCAGACCCAACGAGTCAAACCCTGAACCGCTGTAAGGAACCTGGAGTCCAGTCAGACCCAACGAGTCAAACCCTGAACCGCTGTAAGGAACCTGGAGTCCAGTCAGACATAACGAGTCAAACCCTGAACCGCTGTCAGGAACCTGGAGTCCAGTCAGACCCAACGAGTCAACCCTGAACCGCTGTAAGGAACCTGGAGTCTAGTCAGACCAACGAGTCAAACCCTGAACCGCTGTAAGGAACCTGGAGTCCAGTCAGACATAACGAGTCAAACCCTGAACCGCTGTCAGGAACCTGGAGTCCAGTCAGACATAACGAGTCAAACCCTGAACCGCTGTAAGGAACCTGGAGTCCAGTCAGTACCCAACGAGTCAAACCCTGAACCGCTGTAAGGAACCTGGAGTCCAGTCAGACATAACGAGTCAAACCCTGAACCGCTGTAAGGAACCTGGAGTCCAGTCAGACCCAACGAGTCAAACCCTGAACTGCTGTAAGGAACCTGGAGTCCAGTCAGACATAACGAGTCAAACCCTGAACTGCTGTAAGGAACCTGGAGTCCAGTCAGACCCAACGAGTCAAACCCTGAACCGCTGTAAGGAACCTGGAGTCCAGTCAGACCCAACGAGTCAAACCCTGAACCGCTGTAAGGAACCTGGAGTCCAGTCAGACCCAACGAGTCAAACCCTGAACCGCTGTAAGGAACCTGGAGTCCAGTCAGACCCAACGAGTCAAACCCTGAACCGCTGTAAGGAACCTGGAGTCCAGTCAGACCCAACGAGTCAAACCCTGAACCGCTGTAAGGAACCTGGAGTCCAGTCAGACCCAACGAGTCAAACCCTGAACCGCTGTGAAGGAACCTGGAGTCCAGTCAGACCCAACGAGTCAAACCCTGAACCGCTGTAAGGAACCTGGAGTCCAGTCAGACATAACGAGTCAAACCCTGAACCGCTGTCAGGAACCTGGAGTCCAGTCAGACCCAACGAGTCAAACCCTGAACCGCTGTAAGGAACCTGGAGTCTAGTCAGACCCAACGAGTCAAACCCTGAACCGCTGTAAGGAACCTGGAGTCCAGTCAGACATAACGAGTCAAACCCTGAACCGCTGTCAGGAACCTGGAGTCCAGTCAGACATAACGAGTCAAACCCTGAACCGCTGTCAGGAACCTGGAGTCCAGTCAGACATAACGAGTCAAACCCTGAACCGCTGTCAGGATATCCACCAGACCACGCAGGTGTCGGTCAGAGCCAGAACCACGTCACACACCATCAGGCTCCGGTCGTCGTTCCCCCGATCCTGCAGAAAAACACGGGTCAGACCGGCCAGAACCAGAACCGGGCCGGCGGGTCAGAACTCACCGTGTGGACCCGCAGGACTCCCTCGATGACGGAGAACAGCAGGTAGAGCAGGCCGACGCCGACCACTCTGTGCAGCAGGGCTCCCAGCCTGGGCCTGGGGGTCACAGGGTCAAAGGTCATTACAGCTTAGAGAGAAATGTGGGAATCATCGTGACATCAGAACACAGTTTGTTTTCCTAACAGATTTCTGTGAGTTACCAGAGTGAGGCATCTCACTGCAAAGATCCTCTATGCAGACAAGAGGACAGAACCCGGACAGAACCAGGACAGAACCAGGACAGAACCAGGACAGAACCAGGACAGAACCCGGACAGAACCCGGACAGAACCCGGACAGAACCAGGACAGAACCCGGACAGAACCGGACAGAACCGGACAGAACCGGACAGACGGACAGAACCCGGACAGAACCAGGACAGAACCAGGACAGAACCCGACAGAACCGGACAGAACCCGGACAGAACCAGGACAGAACCAGGACAGAACCGGACAGAACCCGACAGAACCAGGACAGAACCAGGACATAACCAGGACAGAACCCGGACAGAACCAGGACAGAACCAGGACAGAACCGGACAGAACCCGGACAGAACCGGACAGAACCGGACAGAACAGGACAGAACCCGGACAGAACCCGGACAGAACCAGGACAGAACCCGGACAGAACCAGGACAGAACCGGACAGAACCAGGACAGAACCCGGACAGAACCCGGACAGAACCAGGACAGAACCGGACAGAACCAGGACAGAACCAGGACAGAACCAGGACAGAACCCGGACAGAACCAGGACAGAACCCGGACAGAACCCGGACAGAACCCGGACAGAACCAGGACAGAACCAGGACAGAACCCGGACAGAACCCAGACAGAACCAGGACAGAACCAGGACATAACCAGGACAGAACCCGGACAGAACCAGGACAGAACCAGGACAGAACCAGGACAGAACCCGGACAGAACCAGGACAGAACCCGGACAGAACCCAGACAGAACCAGGACAGAACCCGGACAGAACCCAGACAGAACCAGGACAGAACCAGGACAGAACCGGACAGAACCCGGACAGAACCAGGACAGAACCAGGACAGAACCCAGACAGAACCAGGACAGAACCAGGACAGAACCAGGACAGAACCCGGACAGAACCCGGACAGAACCAGGACAGAACCAGGACAAAACCCGGACAGAACCCAGACAGAACCAGGACAGAACCAGGACAGAACCCGGACAGAACCCGGACAGAACCCGGACAGAACCCGGACAGAACCAGGACAGAACCCGGACAGAACCAGGACAGAACCAGGACAGAACCAGGACATAACCAGGACAGAACCCGGACAGAACCCGGCGGATCCGCCAGCAGCGTTCTCGATCGTTTCAATGCTTGACATGTTAACAAAGCTCAGAACCTTCGGTGGTTCTGGGCGACCCGTTCTCTCCAGGTCTGGTTCTGCTGTCCTACCGGGATCCTGTTCTCTGACGGCAGCTGGACTCACTTGACAATCCCGTATCCCAGACTGGCGATGATCACCAGAACTCTGGCCAGCGTCCGCTTGACGGCCGAAAAGCACCTCAGCAAACACCATCGCCCCCTGGACTGCAGGAGGAGACATGACAGCTCAGGACGCGGAGCCGCCGGCTAACAGGCTACATGGCTAACAGGCTAACAACTGGCTACACGGCTACACGGCTACCTGATACGCCCTCATAGCTGATGCTCTGGAACTCGGCGTAGTACACGGCTTTCCCCAGCATCCCCAGGAAGATGACGCCGCCGATCCAGAACTGAATCCGCAGCAGGTTTCTCCAGTAGCAGGCGGACAGAACCAGCCACAGCACGGCTAGCAGCACGTAGCCGATGCACATGACCATGTAGAACTGCAGAGACACAGACCAGTTAGCATGGGGAGTTAGCATGGGGAGTTAGCATGGGGAGTTAGCATGAGGAGTTAGCATGGGGAGTTAGCAGCAGGAGTTAGCATGAGGAGCTAGCAGGAGGAGTTAGCATGGTGAGTTAGCATGGGGAGTTAGCATGGGGAGTTAGCAGCAGGAGTTAGCATGAGGAGCTAGCAGGAGGAGTTAGCATGGGGAGTTAGCATGGGGAGTTAGCAGGAGGAGTTAGCATGGGTAGTTAGCATGGGGAGTTAGCATGGGGAGTTAGCATGGGGAGTTAGCAGGAGGAGTTAGCATGATGAGCTAGGAGGAGGAGTTAGCATGGAGAGTTAGCATGAGGAGTTAGCAGGAGGAGCTAGCAGGAGGAGTTAGCATGGAGAGTTAGCATGAGGAGTTAGCAGGAGGAGTTAGCATGAGGATTAGCAGGAGGAGTTAGCATGGGGAGTTAGCATGGGGAGTTAGCATGGGGAGCTAGCAGGAGGAGTTAGCATGGGGAGTTAGCATGGGGAGTTAGCATGGGGAGCTAGCAGGAGGAGTTAGCATGGGGAGTTAGCATGGGGAGCTAGCAGGAGGAGTTAGCATGGGGAGCTAGCATGGGGAGCTAGCAGGAGGAGTTAGCATGGGGAGTTAGCATGGGGAGCTAGCAGGAGGAGTTAGCATGGGGAGCTAGCATGGGGAGCTAGCAGGAGGAGTTAGCATGGGGAGTTAGCATGGGGAGCTAGCAGGAGGAGTTAGCATGGGGAGCTAGCAGGAGTGATTGTCTCACCACCATCAGAGGAAACTCGGTGGCTGAGATGAAGCCATGAGGTCCCTTCATGCTGACCTGGACTGGAAACAGAACCAGAACCGGTCCAAAAAGGAAGTGACCAAACACTGTTGTGTGTGTGTGTGTGTGTGTTGTGTGTGTGTGTGTGTGTGTGTGTGTGTACGGACGCTGCAGTCTCCATGGCCCGGTTCCGCTCATCTGGACCTTGATGATGAACATGTAGGGTCCGTCCTCCCAGGACCGGGCCACCAAGTCCAAGTCGGACCGGGCCACCAAGTCCAAGTCGCTCTGAGGAACAAACAGGGTCAGCTCCCTGACCTTTCACCCCGCAACAAGCCCTGGCGCGGTTCTGGTGACCCGACTGACCTGATCAGAGGAGCCACCAGCAGCCTGAGAACCACAGAAGAAGAAGATCAGCCGAGTTCACATGAAGGTTCTGGACCGCAGGTCCAAACGGCTCTGAACCGGGCCTACCTTTGGTTCTGGTTGCTTAGCTTCGCTCCTCTTCCTCACGGATTTTTCCTGAGTCAGAATGGAGAGACGACATTAAAGTTCAGAACCAGAACCGGACCGGACCAGAACCACCGACGGTGCGTTCACTGACCACAGGTAAAAACCGGACTAGGTGACCTGAATGTGGTCCAACAGGTCCGGTTTCAACTCCACGGCTAAAGTATTGAGAAATCCAGAACCGGGTCGGGTCCAAACAGCAGCCAGGGTTCTGCTGCCTCCAGCAGCACAACTTTGACCTTTTAAAGGTCGATTCAAGGTCACCGTGAGCTAAAGGTCACAGAATTTGTCCTGCCGTTTTACAGTCCTGACAGCCTGACCCGGCTCGGTTCTGACCCGGCTCGGTTCTGACCCGGCTCGGTTCTGACCCGGCTCGGTTCTGACCCGGCAGCAGGAGAACAACAGAATGGTGATTAGTTTACTGCGTTTTAATTGAATAAATTCAGGTTTAATTTGGAGTAATTTCTTTATATGGAGGGAAAAATCAACTGAAACGATGAGAATCAGTTTGTTCCGATTGTTGATGCTGCTGGACCCACCGGCGCTGATGATGATGATGATGATGGCGGCGGCGGCGGCCGGTTCTTCAGCGCCACAGGCGGGTCCAACGGCGCGACGCTGAACTGAAACAGGAAGCAAACGGCTTTAGCTCCTCGTCTGCGGCGGCGGCGACTCGGCGGCGGCGGCTCACAATGTGGGGCTTCATCTGGCAGCTGATTGGCTGGTAGGCGTGGCTGACGAAGGCCCCCGACCCCCCCTCTGTTACCACGGAGACCGAGTTGAAGTAGTCCTCCGGTCTCAGCTGGGGGAGACACAGAACCCGGCGGTACCATCAGAACCAGGCGGTACCATCAGAACCATCAGAACCACCAGGACCATCAGAACCACCAGGACCATCAGAACCCGGCGGTACCATCAGAACCATCAGAACCGAGCCGCTTACGGTCTTGCTGTAGACCTCGTTGTAGCAGTGCGAGTCCCCAGGTACCAGAAACGTCCATCGTGGAGGACGGGGAGCAGTTCTGATGGACAGCTGAGACAAACACAGAGGTCAGAGGTCAGAGGTCGGGCCGGTGTCGCCCGTGACCGGCTCGCTCGGTCGGTACTCACTCGCAGGTGGATGCTGGTACCGTTGAACAGCGTTTCCTGAGATGAAGAACTGAGGCTTCTGGGTCTCCTGAAACAGAACAGGACCAGAGGACGGCCTAGTCAAAGCCCAACCAGAACCAGAGGACGGCCTAGTCAAAGCCCAACCAGGACCAGGGACGGCCTAGTCAAAGCCCAACAGAACCAGAGGACGGCCTAGTCAAAGCCCAACCAGAACCAGAGGACGGCCTAGTCAAAGCCCAACCAGAACCAGAGGACGGCCTAGTCAAAGCCCAACCAGGACCAGAGGACGGCCTAGTCAAAGCCCAACCAGGACCAGAGGACGGCCTAGTCAAAGCCCAACCAGGACCAGAGGACGGCCTAGTCAAAGCCCAACCAGGACCAGAGGACGGCCTAGTCAAAGCCCAACCAGGACCAGAGGACGGCCTAGTCAAAGCCCAACCAGGACCAGAGGACGGCCTAGTCAAAGCCCAACCAGGACCAGAGGACGGCCTAGTCAAAGCCCAACCAGGACCAGAGGACGGCCTAGTCAAAGCCCAACCAGGACCAGAGGACGGCCTAGTCAAAGCCCAACCAGGACCAGAGGACGGCCTAGTCAAAGCCCAACCAGAACCAGAGGACGGCCTAGTCAAAGCCCAACCAGAACCAGACTCAAAGATCCAAAGTTCGGTTCCTGTAAATACAACTCGAGGTTCTGGAGACTCTGACCCGTCCAAGAGTTCTGCTGTGACGTCACAGCCACGGTTCTGACTGTTAGTCGTTAATTGTCGTTGATCTGCGCATGTCCATGTTCTGATCAAATCCGCTCATGTTGTTTAGTGTCTGACCCACAAGCAGCAGCAGAACCGAACCAGAACCACCTGGAACCGAACAGGAAACTCACCCCGCGGACGTCCACCGTCCACTTCCCCGGTTCCGACGCGGCCCGGACGGGTCCAGGTCCGGCCGCCAGCAGCAGCAGCAGCACCGCGGAGCAGCGGAACCCAGAGCCGGTCCGAACCGGACCCACAGAACCCGCCATCCGAACCAGCAGGAAGAAGAAGGACCGACGGAGAGACAGCTCACAACAAGCGGGACACTTCCGGGTTCAGGGGATGACGACACACGGGGCGCGTTCAGGGACCGTGGGAGTTTTAACAGCTGAAGGGTTAAAAGGCACCATGGACGTGAAAAACGTTAAAATCCGACAGGTTGCTGGTTAGATTCCCCTCAGCATGACTCTGACTCCACCGTGTTTCACAAACACCTGAAGGTTTGGTGGAGCCTGTTGGGGGTTTCATCACATCTTCACCTGAAAGATGGCGACAAAACTCACCTGATGAGGAACTCAAACGTTTCAACGTCACCTGAGCTGCTGCTGGACTGAACTAATGATCAGTTTCTACAGTTATTAACTATTTATTGATCAGAGAATCAGATCATTATATTATTAACTATTTATTGATCAGGGACTCAGATCATTTTATTATTAACTATTTATTGATCAGGGACTCAGATCATTATATTATTAACTATTTATTGATCAGGGACTCAGATCATTTTATTATTAACTATTTATTGATGAGGGACTCTGATCATTATATTATTAACTATTTATTGATCAGGGACTCAGATCATTATATTATTAACTATTTATTGATGAGGGATTCTGATCATTTTATTATTAACTATTTATTGATCAGGGACTCTGATCATTATATTATTAACTATTTATTGATGAGGGATTCTGATCATTTTATTATTAACTATTTATTGATCAGGGACTCAGATCATTATATTATTAACTATTTATTGATCAGGGACTCAGATCATTTTATTATTAACTATTTATTGATCAGGGACTCTGATCATTATATTATTAACTATTTATTGATGAGGGACTCTGATCATTATATTATTAACTATTTATTGATCAGGGACTCAGATCATTTTATTATTAACTATTTATTGATCAGGGACTCTGATCATTTTATTATTAACTATTTATTGATCAGGGACTCAGATCATTTTATTATTAACTATTTATTGATCAGGGACTCAGATCATTATATTATTAACTATTTATTGATCAGGGACTCAGATCATTTTATTATTAACTATTTATTGATCAGGGACTCAGATCATTTTATTATTAACTATTTATTGATCAGGGACTCAGATCATTTTATTATTAACTATTTATTGATCAGGGACTCAGATCATTTTATTATTAACTATTTATTGATCAGGGACTCAGATCATTTTATTATTAACTATTTATTGATCAGGGACTCAGATCATTATATTATTAACTATTTATTGATCAGGGACTCTGATCATTATATTATTAACTATTTATTGATCAGGGACTCAGATCATTTTATTATTAACTATTTATTGATCAGGGACTCAGATCATTATATTATTAACTATTTATTGATCAGGGACTCAGATCATTATATTATTAACTATTTATTGATCAGGGACTCAGATCATTTTATTATTAACTATTTATTGATCAGGGACTCAGATCATTTTATTATTAACTATTTATTGATCAGGGACTCAGATCATTATATTATTAACTATTTATTGATGAGGGATTCTGATCATTTTTATTAACTATTTATTGATCAGGGACTCAGATCATTATACTATTAACTATTTATTGATCAGGGACTCAGATCATTTTATTATTAACTATTTATTGATCAGGGACTCAGATCATTATACTATTAACTATTTATTGATCAGGGACTCAGATCATTTTATTATTAACTATTTATTGATCAGGGACTCAGATCATTTCCCTGTTGGTCTTTCATGCAGCTCCTCCTAATGGGAGCAAGTTAATTGGTAAGCATGTCATTTTTATCATAAGGACACTTATTGATAGTCAGATCTAGTCCTGTAAGTTAATTAGGCAATTAAATAAACGCAAGAAAATAAAAAACCAGTATGACCCTTTGACGTCACTGTGTCCACCATGATGGACGTCCAAACTGTCCTCTCCTGTATAAACCTGTCTAACAGCCTAAAGTCGCATTTAAAGTTGATTTGGCAGTAAAATGGTCACCAGGTCAGACAGATGGGGGTCAAAACCAAACTGGTCATTTTATTTTAATGAGACATATGAACCTCATGTGAGTCATAAAGACCAGCAGCTCTTGGTTGTCCAAGCTTGTCTCAGGTTTCTGTAAATACTGAACATATGAAGTAGAAACATGAAGAAACAACAACGTCATCAGTCTGATGGACATCATGGAGCTTCAGACGGTCAGAACCTGGTTCCTCTCAACATTGATCTGTTTTAACCTGAACTGTATATAATCTGACTAATGACTCAAAGCTTCATGACGACGTCAAATCAAATCAGAAACAACAACGTCAGTAGGGTGTGGTGAGAACTACAGAGTATATAAATACTACTACAGAGTATATAAATACTACTACAGAGTATATAAATACTACAGAGTATATAAATACTACTACAGAGTATATAAATACTACTACAGAGTATATAAATACTACTACAGAGTATATAAATACTACAGAGTATATAAATACTACTACAGAGTATATAAATACTACAGAGTATATAAATACTACTACAGAGTATATAAATACTACAGAGTATATAAATACTACTACAGAGTATATAAATACTACAGAGTATATAAATACTACTACAGAGTATATAAATACTACTACAGAGTATATAAATACTACTACAGAGTATATAAATACTACAGAGTATATAAATACTACTACAGAGTATATAAATACTACTACAGAGTATATAAATACTACTACAGAGTATATAAATACTACAGAGTATATAAATACTACTACAGAGTATATAAATACTACTACAGAGTATATAAATACTACAGAGTATATAAATACTACTACAGAGTATATAAATACTACAGAGTATATAAATACTACTACAGAGTATATAAATACTACTACAGAGTATATAAATACTACAGAGTATATAAATACTACTACAGAGTATATAAATACTACTACAGAGTATATAAATGCTACAGAGTATATAAATACTACAGAGTATATAAATACTACTACAGAGTATATAAATACGACTACAGAGTATATAAATACTACAGAGTATATAAATACTACTACAGAGTATATAAATACTACGGAGTATATAAATACTACTACAGAGTATATAAATACTACAGAGTATATAAATACTACTACGAGTATATAAATACTACAGAGTATATAAATACTACAGAGTATATAAATACTACTACAGAGTATATAAATACTACAGAGTATATAAATACTACAGAGTATATAAATACTACTACAGAGTATATAAATACTACAGAGTATATAAATACTACTACAGAGTATATAAATACTCTGTAGTAGCACTACCACTCTGTAGTAGTATATAAATACTATACAGAGTGTATAAATACTACAGAGTATAGAAATACTATAGAGTATATAAATACTACTACAGAGTATATAAATACTACAGAGTATATAAATACTGCTGATAACTATAGAGTACATAAATACTATAGAGTATATAAATACTATAGACTACATAAATACTATAGAGTATATAAATACTATAGAGTATATAAATACTGCTGATAACTATAGAGTACATAAATACTATAGAGTATATAAATACTATAGAGTATATAAATACTATAGAGTATATAAATACTATAGAGTATATAAATACTGCTGATAACTATAGAGTATATAAATACTATAGAGTATATAAATACTATAGAGTACATAAATACTATAGAGTTTATAAACACTATAGAGTTTATAAATACTGCTGATAACTATAGAGTATATAAATACTATAGAGTATGTAAATACTATAGAATACATAAATACTATAGAGTATATAAATACTATAGAGTATATAAATACTGCTGATAACTATAGAGTATATAAATACTACAGAGTATATAAATACTATAGAGTACATGAATACTATAGAGTATATAAATACTACAGAGTATATAAATACTGCTGATAACTAGAGTACATAAATACTATAGAGTATATAAATACTATAGAGTACATAAATACTATAGAGTATATAAATACTATAGAGTATATAAATACTGCTGATAACTGTAGAGTACATAAATACTATAGAGTATATAAATACTATAGAGTACATAAATACTATAGAGTATATAAATACTATAGAGTATATAAATACTGCTGATAACTATAGAGTATATAAATACTATGGAGTATATAAATACTGCTGATAACTATAGAGTACATGAATACTATAGAGTATATAAATACTACAGAGTATATAAATACTGCTGATAACTAGAGTACATAAATACTATAGAGTATATAAATACTATAGAGTACATAAATACTATAGAGTATATAAATACTACAGAGTATATAAATACTGCTGATAACTATAGAGTATATAAATACTATAGAGTATATAAAAACTGCTGATAACTATAGAGTACATAAATACTATAGAGTATATAAATACTATAGAGTATATAAATACTGCTGATAACTATAGAGTATATAAATACTATAGAGTATATAAATACTGCTGATAACTATAGAGTATATAAATACTGCTGATAACTATAGAGTATATAAATACTATAGAGTATATAAATACTATAGAATACATAAATACTATAGAGTATATAAATACTATAGAGTATATAAATACTGCTGATAACTATAGAGTATATAAATACTACAGAGTATATAAATACTATAGAGTACATGAATACTATAGAGTATATAAATACTACAGAGTATATAAATACTGCTGATAACTAGTGTACATAAATACTATAGAGTATAAAAATACTATAGAGTACATAAATACTCTATAGTATATAAATACTATAGAGTATATAAATCCTACTACAGAGTATATAAATACTATAGAGTATATAAATACTACTACAGAGTATATAAATACTACAGAGTATAGAAATACTGCTGATAACTATAGAGTACATAAATACTATAGAGTATGTAAATACTATAGAGTACATAAATACTATAGAGTATATAAATACTATAGAGTATATAAAATACTGCTGATAACTATAGAGTACATAAATACTATAGAGTATATAAATACTGCTGATAACTATAGAGTATATAAATACTATAGAGTATATAAATACTATAGAGTTTATAAATACTATAGAGTATATAAATACTATAGAGTATATAAATACTATAGAATACATAAATACTATAGAGTATATAAATACTATAGAGTATATAAATACTGCTGATAACTATAGAGTATATAAATACTACAGAGTATATAAATACTATAGAGTACATGAATACTATAGAGTATATAAATACTACAGAGTATATAAATACTGCTGATAACTAGTGTACCTAAATACTATAGAGTATAAAAATACTATAGAGTACATAAATACTCTCGAGTATATAAATACTGCTGATAACTATAGAGTACATAAATACTATAGAGTATATAAATACTATAGAGTACATAAATACTATACAGTATATAAATACTATAGAGTATATAAATACTGCTGATAACTATAGAGTATATAAATACTACAGAGTATATAAATACTATAGAGACATGAATACTATAGAGTATATAAATACTACAGAGTATATAAATACTGCTGATAACTAGAGTACATAAATACTATAGAGTATATAAATACTATAGAGTACATAAATACTATAGAGTATATAAATACTATAGAGTATATAAATACTGCTGATAACTGTAGAGTACATAAATACTATAGAGTATATAATACTATAGAGTACATAAATACTATAGAGTATATAAATACTATAGAGTATATAAATACTGCTGATAACTATAGAGTATATAAATACTATAGAGTATATAAATACTACTACAGAGTATATAAACTACTACAGAGTATATAAATACTATAGAGTATTAAATCTACAACAGAGTATATAAATACTATAGAGTATATAAATACTACTACAGAGTATATAAATACTACAGAGTATATAAATACTGCTGATAACTATAGAGTACATAAATACTATAGAGTATATAAATACTATAGAGTACATAAATACTATAGAGTATATAAATACTATAGAGTATATAAATACTGCTGATAACTATAGAGTACATAATACTATAGAGTATATAATACTGCTGATAACTATAGAGTATAATAATACTATAGAGTATATAAATACTATAGAGTACATAAATACTATAGAGTTTATAAATACTAAAGAGTTTATAAATACTGCTGATAATATAGAGTATATAAATACTATAGAGTATATAAATACTATAGAATACATAAATCCTATAGAGTATATAAATACTATAGAGTATATAAATACTATAGAGTATATAAATACTACAGAGTATATAAATTTACTATAGAGTACATGAATACTATAGAGTATATAAATACTACAGAGTATATAAATACTGCTGATAACTAGTGTACATAAATACTATAGAGTATAAAAATACTATAGAGTACATAAATACTATAGAGTATATAAATACTATAGAGTATATAAATACTGCTGATAACTATAGAGTATATAAATACTATGGAGTATATAAATACTGCTGATAACTGTTGAGTTCATAAATACTATAGAGTATTTTAAATACTCTAGAGTATTTATATACTCTAGAGTATTTATGTACTCTATAGTATTTATATACTCTAGAGTATTTAGTACTCTACAGTTAACTCAGCAGTATTATATACTACAGAGTATATAAATACTATAGAGTACATGAATACTATAGAGTATATAAATACTATAGAGTATATAAATACTGCTGATAACTAGAGTATAAATACTATAGAGTATATAAATACTATAAGTAATAATTCTAGAGTATATAAATACTAAGAGATATAAATCTAACAGGTATATAATATTGAGTATAAATACTCTAAGAGTATAAATACTAGAGTTATGAATATGTGTAACTATAGAGTAAAATCTATAGAGTATATAAATCTTAGAGTACATAATTTAGAGTTAAATACTATAGAGTATATAATACTGTATAATATAGAGTATAAATATATAGAAAAGGTAATTAATAATAATACTATGAGTAATATAACTATAGAGTATATAAATACTATAGAGTATAAATACTATAGAGTAATAATACATAAGATATAATACTATAGAGTATATAAATATGCTGATAACTAGAGTAATAAATACAAAGTTTAAATTATAATATATAAATACTATAGAGTATATAAATACTATAGAGTATAAATATATAGAGTTAAAATATATAGAGTATAAAATACTGCTGATAACTGAAGTACTAATCTAAGAGTATTAAATACTATAGAGTACATAATACTATAGAGTATATAAATATATAGAGTATAAATACTGCTGATAACTAGAGTACTAAATACTATAGAGTATAAAATACTATAGAGTAATAAATACTATAGATATATAATACTATAGAGTATATAAATTACTACAGAGTATTAAATACTATAGAGTAATAAATACTAAGAGTATATAAATATAAGAGTATATAAATACTGTGATAACTATAGAGTAATAAATACTATAGAGTATATAAATATATAGAGTACATAAATACTATAGGTATATAATACTATAGAGTATATAATCTGCTGATAACTATAGATATAAATACTATAGAGTATTAAAATATTAGATTATATAGATAATAAATACTATAGTATATAAATACTATAGAGTTTATAAATACTTAAGTATATAAATACTATAGAGTATAAAATACTATAGAATACAAAATACTATAGAGTATATAAATACTATAGAGTATATAAATATGCTGATAACTAAGTATATAATACTACGAGTATATAAATACTATAGTACATGAATACTATAGAGTATATAATATACAGGTATATAAATACTGCTGTAACTAGTGTACTAATACTATAGAGTTAAAATACTATAGAGTATAAATACTCTATAGTATAATATATAGGTATATAAATCCTATAGGTATAAATATTAGAGTATAAATATAAGGTATTATATACAGGTATAGAAATACGCGAAACTTAGAGTACATAAAATATAGGTATATAATACAGAGTTAATAATATTAGAGTATTATACATAAGTATTAAATATTATATATAGTACTAATATGATTTAACGAAAAAGGTTAAATCTAAGGTATAAATATAGATATAACTATAGTAATAATCTAGAGATATATAATAGATAAAATCTTGAGTATAAATACTAAGATATAAAACTGTATAAATATGTATTAAAACTAAGGTATATAATATATAGAGTACTATACTATAGAGTTATATATAAGAGTATAACTATAAAGTTATAAATATTAGGTAATAAATATATGGTACATAAATACTAAGAGTATATAAATATATTGAGTATATCAAACTACTAGATACTATAGAGTATATAAATATAGAGTAATAAATACTTGATAACTTAAGTAATAATACTATAGAGTTAATATAAAAATACTGTGAAATAGAGTACATAAATACTATAGAGTATATAATACTATAGAGTACATAATACTATAGAGTATATATATAATACATACAGCTGATAACTATAGAGTATATAATACTATAGATAAAATACTATAGAGAAATATAAATAAATATAGAGTATATAAATACTATAGAGTATATAATACGCGATAACTATAGAGTATATAAATACTATAGAGTATATAAATACTGCTATAACTATAGAGTAATAAATACTATAGAGTATTATACTGCTGATAACTATAGAGTATATAAATACTATAGAGTATATAAATACTATAGAGTAATAAATCTATAGAGTATAAATACTATAGAGTATATAAATACTATAGAGTAATAAATACTATAGAGTATTAAATACTATAGAGTATATAAATAATATATGAACTGCTATAACATAGAGTATAAATACTATAGAGTATAAAATACATAGAGTTATAAATACTGCTGATAACTATAGAGTATATAAATACTTAGAGTATATAAATACTATAGAGTAATAATACTATTGAGTATATAAATACTAAGAGTATATAAATACTGCTGATAACATAGAGTAATAAATACTATAGAGTATATAAATACTATAGAGTACATAAATACTATAGAGTATATAAATAAACTATAAGAGTATATAAATACTATAGAATATATAAATTACTAGAGTATAAAATTTATAGAGTACATAATATATAGATTAAAATACTATAGAGTATAATATATAATATATAAATACTATAGAGTATATAAATACTATAGAGTACTAATATATAGAGTATATAAATACTTGATATAAATATATAACTATGAGTATATAATACTATAGAGTTATAAATATATAGAGTATATAATAAATACTATATAGAGATAATAAATACTAAGAGTATTATAATACTACAAGAGTATATAAATACTGCTGATAACTATAGAGTATATACTACAGAGTATATAAATACTATGAGTTCAGAATACTATAGAGTATATAAATACTACAGAGTATATAAATACTGCTGATAACTAGGTACCTAAATACTATAGAGTATAAAATACTATAGAGTAATAAATACTTAGTATATAAATACTATAGAGTATATAAATCTACTAAATATATATAAATATATAGAGTATATAAATACTACTAAGAGTATATAAATATATAGAGTATAGAAATACTGCTGATAATATAGAGTAATAAATACTATAGAGTATATAAATACATAGAGTACATAAATACTATAGAGTATATAAATACTATAGAGTATATAAATACTGCTGATAACTATAGAGTACATAAATACTATAGAGTATATAAATACTGCTGATAATATAGAGTAATAAATACTATAGATATATAATACTATAGAGTATAAACTATAGAGTATATAAATACTATAGAGTATATAAATATATAGAATACTAATACTATAGAGTATATAAATACTATAGAGTATATAAATACTGCTGATAACTATAGAGTATATAAATACTAAGAGTATATAAATACTATAGAGTAATAATACTATAGAGTATATAAATATACTAGAGTAATAAATACTATATAGTAATAAATACTATAGAGTATAAAATACTTAGATAATAAATACTATAGAGTATATAAATACTAAGAGTATATAAATACTAGATATAAACTATAGAGTATATAAATACAGAGTATATAAATACTGCTGATAACTATAAGTACATGAATACTATAGAGTATAAATACTCTGATAATAATTAGAGTAATAAATACTATAGAGTATATAAATACTAGAGTAATAAATAATAAGAGTATATAAATACTACAGAGTAATAAATACTGCTGATAACTATAGAGTAATAAATACTATAGAGTATATAAATATATAGAGTACATAAATACTATAGAGTATATAAATACTATAGAGTATATAAATACTGCTGATAACTATAGAGTAATAAATACTTAGAGTATATAAATCCTATAGAGTATATAAATACTATAGAGTATTAATTACTATAGAGTTATAAATACTATAGAGTATATAAATACTATAAGAGTATAAAATACTAAGATAATAAATACTATAGAGTATATAAATACTACAGAGTATATAAATACATAACTAAGTATATAAATACTACAGATATATAAATACTAAGAGTAATAAATACTATAGAGTATATAAATATACAGAGTATATAAATACTGCTGATAACTAGAGTACTAAATACTATAGAGTATAAAATACTATAGAGTACAGTATATTAAAAACTGCTGATAACTATAGAGTACATAAATACTATAGAGTATATATAATACTATAGAGTTATATAAATACTGCTGATAACTATAGAGTATATAAATATATAGAGTACATAAATACTATAGAGTATATAAATACTATAGAGTATATAAATACTGCTGATAACTATAGAGTATATAAATACTATAGAGTATATAAATACTATAGAGTATATAAATACTGCTGATAACTATAGAGTATATAAATACTATAGAGTACATAAATACTATAGAGTATATAAATACTATAGAGTATATAAATACTATAGAGTATAAATACTACAGAGTATATAAATTCTGCTGATAACTATAGAGTACATAAATACTATAGAGTATATAAATACTATAGAGTATATAAATACTGCTAGTATCCAGTAAAATACTCATCATCCTGGTCCTGTGGCACCACATGTAGCCACCAGGGGGCAGCACGTTGTAGAGGCGGCTGACTGGTTCCGTCTGGATCCGGTCCATCAGAACCAGAGGTTCTGTTTGTTCATCAGTTCACTGAAGGAAACTTATGAAACTGTAGTTTGAAGTTCATGAAGAAGATAGTATATAAATAAGACATCAGACTAACAATAACTTCATGATCTGCTGCTGTGTGGAGACAGAACGTTATTATATTACAGATCCGCTTCATAAAATGTCGGACATGTTTTCACTTTATGAAATCTGGCTCATCAACACAGATTTTTATTTCAATAAAATAAATGTTTTATATGTTTATATTTATAGAAGATATAAATATCTTAAACATTTTAGCACTCAGCTGTAATCTTAAAACTACACACAGATTTGGTAAATATTGTTTTTAATGTTATGGAAAGTCTGAAGATAAATGAGAAAAACTTTAGAAAAATGTATTTTGTGATAAATTCCTATGAAGAAAACACATTTATATTAAAACATTGAGATTTTAACTCCTTTCCTTTGAATATATTAATTTAGTTTTTGTTATTAAAACACGTTTTTAAAGCATTATGCAATGGAAGAGAAAAACTGGCTTTTCCTGTTGGACCTGAACGCAACATGTTTAATCCGCGTTAGTAACGCGGACGGGTTGGGCTGCTGGTGGGCGGGGCTCGTGGTGACGTCAGGGTGGGCGGGGCCTCTGCCTGGTTTTGTGGACTGTGATTCTGGGAGCGTCTCCAGTCCGCCTGTCCTCTGCAGCACCAGCTCCGTGTCCCGGTTCCGGTTCTGGTCCTGGTTTCCTCTGGTTCCGGTTCTGGTCCTGGTTCCTCCTGAAGCTCCAACCTTCTGTAAGTACCAGAAACGTGACTGTGTTGTTCATCAGGAAGCCAAACCCACTGGTGGAAAGTTACAGGATCTGCAGGGACGTGGGAGCCGCTGGGAGCGTCTGTCTGGACCGGAGACGTTTGGACGAGTTCAGGTCCAAAACACGCTGAGAAGCAGCTGAGAAGTCAGTTTTACCAAAACAACATGAACTTTATTAGGACATGTTTCCTCACAAGCAGCCAGATCCCCAGTTTTCATCCTCCATGGACTCAACTTCCTGAATCCTTCAGGAATTAAACTCCACAGGGACTGAAGGCGTTTGTAAGAGCCCACATGATGATGTCATGAATGTATCAGCTCCTGATTGGCTGATTCACAACCTGTTTGTGGATAAAAATTCAAAGGAAGTCATCCAACAATTTGAGGAGAGTCAGAAGACAACCAGAAGCTTCATAGTCATGATCCACAGTCTGAACGCCGACCAGAGAGGAGGACTTGATCTCTGGTGTCCGCCTGACGGACGTCCTGCCTGTGAAGCAACTAGGCATCAAGCTCCGCCCATAAGATCAGATCAATCCGGTCCATGTTTCAGTGTGTACTGTCAGGTGGTCATAATGTTCTGCTCAGTGTAGAGCCACCATGGTTGACCCAACTCTGGTGCAGCTAGCATAGCATTCATGCACTTCCTGTCTCCTCAGGTCTTCTCAACATGTTTCTGACCAGAGGTTTGATCGGGGGCATCATCGACGCTGTGAGGTGACAGCTAGCGCTCCAGGCTAACGGTTTCCATTGGTTTCCATTCACTATGCTAAGCTAACCGTTTCCTGTCTTTCCGTCCAACAGCAACATCGACCCGTCTAAGTTCAGACCCTCCGACCCAGTAAGTACCGGCTGTAGAGAGATGTTTGTCTAACGATGAGGTCAAAGGTCAGATGAGCCTTCCTCATCTTGCTGCTCTCCCTCAGTCTGACTCGGGCTGCTTCTCCCCCCAGCCGCCGCCACGCCGACCTCTGAACTCCGCCCAGGCTCACGAGAACGATGAGGAGAAGCAGTTCAGGAAGGTCTTCCAGCAGCTGGCCGGAGACGTGAGTGGCACTTCCATAACCATGAGGTCAAAGGTGAACTAGCATAGTGATGGGCTACTCCTGTTAGCTCAGACTAAAAGGAGCTACAGTCTTTTCCATCGTCCAATCAGATCGTCGGAAGCAGAAATTAACCCCCGGTGGGTTGAGAGCAGCAGCTTCCATCTCTGCTGTTGGCTAATGTGGCTGTGCGACAGATTTACAGGCGGACCAGAAACACACAAATTCAAAGGTTCTGGCTGGAACTTTTCTAAAAAAAACAACAAAAAATGATTAATTGGATAGAAAACATTTTATAATCAGCGTCATTAATGAATCCAAATGAACACATTAAAGTATTGCTGCTGGTGAGAAGCATCGGTTCACAGGAAGCTCAGAGGCTCAAGCTTTGACCTCCTGGTTGTCATGGCAACAGGACGAAGGGGAATCATCATCATTTGTGAATGAATTCTGATTGGTTGAATTGTTCCTGATTGGATTCAGTTGGAAGGATTTTTGATCGTACTTGTTTTGTTGTTGCGTAACCATGGCAACAAGGTATTGTTTTTAGAGCGAGAAGGTGGATCATAACGGACAAAGGCTCTGAATGAATGGATGAATGAATGAATGAATGAATGAATGTGCTTTATTAACCCAGAGGAACATTCAGCAAAAGCAAAGGAGGTGGATTAGCTGAGCTAGCTAACAGCTGAAGATGTCATCCATGACACGTTGCTGTTCCGCGCCGTTGAGCTGTTGGCGTTTCAGGACGGTCTTCAGTCAGAGGCCCCTTCAGACTCACTGCCGTACTGACAGCTACTGGAGAGGCTTCCTGCCACAGCCTTAAAGACGCTGACCTGAGTCACGACATTTCATTTTGTTAAAGTTGAGGGGCGTCGTCCAGTGGAGGTTCTAACCGGGTCCTGGTTCTGACCTGAGCTGAGACCAGCCTGGGAGTCACTGCACTCCTCCCTGCTGCCGTTTGCCTCCAGCTGTCAGCAGCTTCATCACCTCTCACCAAACCCGTCTGCCTGCCGACCCGCCCTCCATTCCACCAGAACCGGTTTCCGACCCGCCCTCCGTCCCTCCAGAACCGGTTTCCGATCCCCCTTCTCACATCCACCAAACGGTTCTGAAGGGCTCCGTCTCAGAAACCGGCCGACCGCTGCCTCCATTTCACTCAGAACCGTTCTGCTCACGTTCGCTGCAATTACCAACGTTTTTGGGAAGGAACGTGCGTCTGGTTCTGTCCTCATGTGTCTTATGTGGCTCGTTGGTGTCAGGGGTGTTCGTGTTACTACGTTGTTTGGAGGCAGTGTGTGTGTGTGTGTGTGTGTGTGTGTGTGTGTGTGTGTGTGTGTGTGTGTGTGTGTGTGGTGTGTGTGTGTGTGTGTGTGTGTGTGTGTGTGTGTGTGTGTGTGTTGTGTGTGTGTGTGTGTGTGTGTGAGTGTGTGTGTGTGTGTGTGTGTATGTACTTGTTTTCATGACATCTCAGGATGTTGGTTTTTGTTGCTGCTGCTTCAGTATCAGGAAACAATGAGGACATTTTTCTAGAAGTTCCCAAAATGCCTCTCAGACTTTAATACTTTCACTGTTTGCGATTTCCGAATGTCTTTAAAAGTAAATCAGAGCAGAGCAGCTTGTGGATCTTCAAGTCCTGCTTTAGGAATGCAAGTAACCTTTTATGTGCTCCTGTCCTACATACCATGTGTGTGAATCAACCGGGGGGGTGTGGGCACCAGTTCGACCGGTCAGCTCTGTCTGATGGTCGCCTGAGCCGAACCTCTGGTGGGCGGAACCAGCAAGATCCGCCTTTAGGAAACAAGAACTTCTCAGTGTTGGTTTGAGAACAAGCCAATAAAGTTGTGTTCTGTTGAGGAACCAGGTCCGGCTCCAGAACCGGCTCCGACAGGGAGGAGAGGTTCTGGGTGTTTCTGAGGTCCTGATCCAGTGGTGAGTCAGGAAGAGGCAGAACATCAGAGGAGAACCGGGTTGAGTCAGACTGGCTGTGACTCACTGTTTATGAGCGGAAACCCGAATCCTGGTGCGGTTCTGCTGCAGGAAGCGGCTGCAACCAATAATCAGAGCTGGACTGAGCCCAACAGAACCAACCCAGGATTACTGGGTTCTGCTGGATTAATACAGCAATAATAAATAATAACGTTTATGTATTTATTTATTTGATTTCACATTTAAGTCCTGATTGAAGAAAATGACTGTCTGTCTTTGGATGACCTGAACATGACCTCTGACCCTCCCTGCCTCTTGGGCTGATTTATTGAAGATTGACCTCTGACCTTTGTCTTCTTTTTGACCACCCTGGAACTGAAATCAACACAACGCAGCGTTAAGCTAGCTGACATCACACGCTAGCTAGTTTCATGCTAACACATCAATGTTGATAACGTTAAATAATCAAACCATTTTTACAGATGATTATTTTGTCACTTGTTGATATTTTGATGTTGACGTCAACTTGACTCAGGAACACTTCAGCATTACTGTCGGCCATCTTGGATTTTCTGATGCCTCTGTTTTCCTTTTCTGAGGAATCCCAAACAGTGTTGGACAATAACCAGCAGAGGGAGCCGTAGGGCAGAAGAGTCTCCAGAAACTCTCTGCAAACAGAACAACTCTAGAATCTCCTCTTGCTCTGAAACAGGTCTGGTTCAGGTCTGGCCTTTGACTAGGCCATTCTAACCCCTGAATCAGCTCTGATCTCAACCAGACCAGCCTCAGGTTGCAGCTTCCCTCAGCATGATGCTGCCACCGCCGTGTCTCACAGTGAGAATGAGACAGTTTCCTGTCGGAGCCTCTGATCATCTTCTGTGTGTGAGCAGGACATGGAGGTGAGCCCCAACGAGCTGAAGGACATCCTGAACAGAGTCATCTCCAGGCGTGAGAACCTTTCCTTCTCTCCAGCACCAGCTGCCAGGTTGTGGTTCTGCAGAGGTCAGAGGTCAGAGGTCAGCTTCTGTTTTCTTGTTTCTCCTCAGATTCGAACCTGAAGACTGACGGCTTCAGTATGGAGTCTTGCAGGAGCATGGTCGCTGTCATGGACGTATCCTTTCAGCCTGCAGGCTTTGGCCGCTTCCTGCTCCTGAGTTTGACCTTTGACCCTTGACCCGACCCCTGCAGAGCGACAGCACAGGGAAACTGGGCTTCCATGAGTTTAAATATCTGTGGAACAACATCAAGAAGTGGCAGGTAGGCGGCGGCGCCGACAGGGCCGGGTTCTGGGCGTGGCCAGCCGCTCACGGTTCTGGTTCTGGAGGCGCGGCGCCGTCAGGGCCGGGTTCTGGGCGTGGCCAGCCTCACGGTTCTGGTTCTGGAGGCGGCGGCGCCGTCAGGGCCGGGTTCTGGGCGTGGCCAGCAGCTCACGGTTCTGGTTCTGGAGGCAGCGCGCGCGTTCTGGGCGTGGCCAGCAGCTCACGGTTCTGGTTCTGTCTGCAGAACATCTACCTGACCCACGATAAGGACCGCTCAGGAACGATCGGGTCCAGGGAGCTGCCACAGGCCTTCCAGGCTGCAGGTGAGAAACCCGGACGGTCGGAAACGGTCGGAAACGGGTTTTGATTCCGCTGCTGCTTCCAGGTTTCCCTCTGAACGACCAGCTCTACAAACTCATCATTCGCCGCTACAGCGACGAGAACGGAGACATGGACTTTGATAACTTCATCGGCTGCCTGGTGCGGCTGGACGCCATGTGCCGTGAGTTTCTCCCAGAAAGCTCTGCTTACAGATTTATTCAGGTTTATTTCATCCAAAAGATTCATGTTGGAGTGAAACTTCTGTTAGGTTAAATTTAAAAAATGCCGTTTCTAAAGCTACACAGCAAAATGTTCACAGCAATAATTTGGATTATATTGCCAAATACTTGGTTAGCAAGTTAAATATTTACCCCACAGTAAAATATTGAGTTCAATATTTAGCTTCAGGGAAAATATTGAGCTTGCTAAATAAATATTTGATTTAAAAATATTTATAAATGAATGAACAACATGGTGAAAAAATGACAGAAATTAACCTCCATTCTTTTTTCTGATGATCTGCTGTTAATTTTAGACTAACGTTACAAACAGCGCCATAAAAATATCAAAAAATCAAAAAATATTGATACAACATGGAACTTCTTATTGTCTAGAAACTTCCTATAAAGTTGATTGTGATAAATTCACCAGCCTTCCAGAGCCTGAAGGACCTGAAATGTTTCCTCCATGAAGAAATGAAAACCAGTTTTTCTCCCTGTAGCATTAACAGATTAAATGATGGTGATGTGTTTGTTCTCAGGAGCGTTTAAGACCCTGGATAAGGACAACAGAGGCACCATCGACCTGGACATCAAGGAGGTTTGACTTTGCTCTGCTGTATTTGACCTCAGGTCTGAGGTTTGGCGTTCAACCCGCAGACTGAGGTCAATGTCTGGTTAATGTTAGTTAACCGCTGCTGGTGGTCAGTGTTGCTCCATTTCCTTCAGCTGCACATGAGTAATTTATAGTGAATTATTTAAAGGTTCTGGTTGTTAAACTGTTCGTTTGATCCTCATTCCTTCTCCTGAAGCATCATCATTAATTCTGCTCATCATTCCTGCAGAGTTCAACATTTCAAAGCTTTTCCTGTAAAGTTTGAAATAGAAAAACGCCATAATATTAACAATAACGCCATTATTGAATATATCTGATGGAGCCACATTTTCTCCACTAACCTTTTCTTCCCCCATCTTAAGTATCAGTTAAACCTAACTAACATCAATCTGTGTATCATCTGCATATGGTTCAATTCAGCCATGACTTTGCCAGTGTTTGTGCTGCCAGGAGGAAAACGGAGGGGACATTTATTCCTGAGTTAGTTTACTGTCCCCAGACGCGTCTCATGGTGAGGAGAGTCTGAATCCAACTGTCTCTGTCTCACAGTGGCTCCAGCTGACAATGTACTCCTGAAGCAGCGAAGGGGAAACTTCTCCTGCTCTTCCTGCTTTTCTCTCTGCGGCCATAGAAATGGGACCAACTGAAGAAAACGTTTCCTCTGGGACCAAAGAACAGTTGGTGCAGCTTTGCTTCTGCTGCCAGGTGGCGCTACAGCATCTCTGTCTGGATTTGATTTAAAATGACTTCATACTGAGTCTAAAAAAATGTTTTAAACTGGAAATAAACTCTTAATTCTTTCCTGTGAGTTTGCTCTTTATTCCACACACACCAACCAGACGTGTTATAACCTGTTATTAATTTTCAATAATTAATCATTTTCAGTTCCCTCTAAGGATGTTTTACCAGAGCATTGATGTTTTCGCTGAAGACGGTTTTATCCAGAACTAAACTGATTCATCTGATTAGTTTAGTTTCTATCCTGATGTTGGAGGATGTCGGTGTTTCTCTCCAGGTTGAATCTCTTTCCTCATCCAGGAGCCGTTTTCAAACTCCAACATCTAAATGAAACATGAAAATGTCCACCTGGTTTCTACTACATTGGAAAAAATATGCAAAGTTCAGTCTGAGTTATTACCTTATTTTTTATTTTCATGTAGAATATTTTAATGCTACTTTTTGTCCTACATGTTTGTGATATTTTTATTAATATTATTGCATGAATAGGTGTTCATATTTATCAGGGATAAACAATGTTGAGCAAAAATATGTTGTAAACACTGTTAACTTAAAGATGCTTGTTTTCAGAAACAAATAGCTTATGCAAAACACCTTTAAAAATAAAGTAAATAAATCATACAAACAAATTATATAAGAAAAGCAGAATTTGTGGAGGTGCTGAATACTTAATTTTTATTTGACATTTTAACTGAATTTTTCAGGATTTATTTTCCTATTAATTTTTTATTAGATGCTTTTCACTTTTCCATCCATCCATCCATTTTCCTACACCCTTGTCCCTTAATGGGGTCGGGAGGTGCTGGTGCCTCTCCAGCTGGCGTTCCGGGTGAGAGGCGGGGTCAGGGGTCACCCTGGACAGGTCGCCAGTCTGTCTCAGGGCAACACAGAGACACACAGGACAAACAACCATGCGCACACACACTCACACCTAGGGGCAATTTAGACAGACCAATTAACCTGACAGTCATGTTTTTGGACTGTGGAAGGAAACCGGAGAACCCGGAGAAAACCCACCATGCACAGGGAGAACATGGAGACTCCATGCAGAAAGGCTGGGGCCGGGAATCGAACCCAGAACCTTCTTGCTGCAAGGCAACAGCTCTACCAACTGCGCCACTGTGCAGCTCGCTTTTCACTTTTATCATTTGTAATCGTTTTTGTTGTATTTGTTTTGTAACTATTCTAAATATGATAACTAGATAAACGGTCATTTGAACCAAGAAATTTATATTTATGAACACATTTGCTATTGTTAGTGTCTAGCAGTGAAGGGGATCATCAGCTACATAAAAGTTATTTATGTCAAGTACAAACAAGCCACGGCTCCTGCGCATGCACACAGTGTGAATTTAGTTCAAAAGTGACCAGCAGATAGCGGTAGTGAGCCAGTCAGATTACAGATACAGGATAAAAACTGATTTAAAACACAAACATTTTATTTGACTTCTTCACTTTTAGAAATTTAAACTAAAAGTAAATTATATTTTTTAATTTAGACCTAGAAAATACTTTTATTTGAACTATTTTTCCACGATGTCAGTGTTTTTAGTGTGAGGATCTGGAGCTGGGGCGTGTTTGCTTGGTGAGGAGGAAGAGGAGGAAGAGGAGGGAAGAGGAGGGTGGGATGCTGAAGAGGAGCCACAGGTGATCGGCAGCAGCTGGTGGCTTCAAGGCGAACATCTGAAGGAAACGAGCAGAAAACAGGAGGACTGGGACATCCGATGAGGTAGGACAGTTTCTGTCACTCTGGAGGAGGAAGATGATCAGGATGAAGAGCAGCCAAAGATTTAAACTGAGTCACTTTCAGTTGGAGTCCTTGTCAAACGGTGTTTTTGACTGAAGTCCCAGTTAAACGACGTTTAACTAAAGTCCTAAAAGGGTTTTAATGTTTTTATCTTTTTAAGTTTTTTTCAAAATCTCTTTCTCACTGTTTGTCACTTGCTGTTTTTATTTTAATGATGTTAAGCAGCTTGAAATGCCCTGCTGCTGAAATGTGCTATACAAATAAGATTTGATTGATTGATCACTAATATTTATCTCTTCCTGAGGTTAACAGATAAAACATTCAAACATTTTTACTCCCATCAGAAACTTCTGGTTAGAAAACGAGCAGAGACCCGTCCAGTCCTGAATGAGACCAGAGCTTCAGAATCACGACCCTTAATTAACTGAATGGACCATCATCATCATGAAGATGATTAGATCAGAGCCTCTTCCTCCTCCTGCAAGCTGCTGAGTTTACAGGAAGATGAACCTGAGATTCTGCTTTTAGATTGTTATACAGAAATATTCTGGAAAGATGACAAACCTCTGAATAAAAAAAAATGTGAAAAATACTGTTTCACATTTTAAACTGTTTTAATCTCAAGGGGAAAAATGTTTTATGATTTATGCTAAACATGCTGACACACTTTAATTTCCAGATTCTTTTATTATATATCAGACTTTATATAGTCCATAAACAGACTTCACCTCTTCAAAATAAGAAAACATCCAAATACTTGAACAACCGATAAAAAATTCAACACAGATGTTGAACTTTATTCCACTGAAAGTTTAAAAAGATCCAAGAAAATGAGAGATTTATCTGAAAATTTAATTTAGTGGAAGCCAAGTGAGCTACATGTTTTCAAAGTTAGCAAAGAAGCTAAATGCTAAGCTGAAAAGTAGCTCTGCTGTGAGAAGTGAGGCACCACTGGATGGTGGTTGGACGTAATCAGGACATCTCGTTGTGTCCGGCAGACTAAGCCTCTGACCAGAACCTGAACCTGAACCAGAACCTGAACCTGAACCTGAACCAGGACCAGAACCAGGACCAGAACCAGAACCAGAACCAGAACCAGAACCAGCTGTGGTAAGATGGCGTCCAGCTCGGCTGACCCGCCCGTCCTGACGGAACAGGAGGAGCTACGGAGGAGAGCCAATCAGGTCACAGATGAGGTGATGACATCACTAATAGCCGTAACAATTTGAGGAAACCAGATCAAGATGGTCTGGATCATTTTCAGATTATCTGTTCAGCATAATGATCCATAATCCAGTCTGGGTTTGTTCATGTTCTTATTGGGAAACTGGATCTGTTCTGCAAAAGTCTAAAAATAACCCAGAGAAACTGTCATGGAGGCATCGCAGCAACACCTGGCTCACCTGGTTCCCATAGAAACAGCCCTAGGTGAAGTCAGGCAGGGCGGCGCTGAACTCACACACACACACACACACACACACACACACACACACACACACACACACACACACACACACACTGTGGCTCGTTATTTATCAGCTCCTCAGCGTCTCAGTGGGGACGTCCCTCAGGACAGACAGGATGTTGACAGAGGACGGCCACCGACTCAGCAGAACCTGCAGCATGTTTAAACACAGGATCAGAACCAAAACCCAGTCGGTTCTGATCCAAACCATCTGCAGAAAACCTGAAAACAACAAAAATAATCTTAGGTTTTAACTGAGGCAACATTTCTTTATGTTTCAGTCCCTGGAAAGTACCAGACGGATGGTTCAGCTGGTGGAAGAGGTGCTCACACACACACACACACACACACACACACACACACACAAAACACACACACACACACACACACACACACACAGAGCCTCCAATGTTAACTTCAGTCTCTTTACATAAACAGCGCAAAGGCCTCAGATTATCTGAATTCTGCTCAAACTGAATTAAATGTAGTTGGAACCACAGTTTAGTCTGAAATTATAGATTATTTCCATTTTAACATAAATCTGCAACATTGACAGATGAAACCAGAAGTTTACAAACATCCAATAATAAGTCTTATTTTTTTCTGTTTAAAGTTGAATCAGAACCAAATTTCTGATTCGTTTAAAAGTTTGATTCTGGTCAGAATAAGAAGATTTATTTATATTTGTTAAAAGTCAAAATCATGAGAGAAGGAATCTGAGATTTATTTATTAATATCTTCTAGATCAGAATTTCACAGCAGAATCTACTGCAGAAAAAATCGGTTAACTTGATAATGGAGAGATAAAGAGATTCATGTTCTCCCCTTGCAGAGCAAAGACCTGGGCATCCGAACTGTGGTGATGCTGGACGAACAAGGAGGTAAAAACTTCAGCTATGTCACAATAATTCAGCTATATCACAATAATTCAGCTATATCACAATAATTCAACTATATCACAATAATTCAGCTATAACACAATATTTCAGCTATATCACAATAATTCAGCTATATCACAATATTTCAGCTATATCACAAAAATTCAGCTATATCACAATAATTCAGCTATATCACAATAATTCAGCTATATCACAATAATTCAACTATATCACAATAATTCAGCTATATCACAATATTTCAACTATGTCATAATTCAACTATATCACAATAATTCAGCTATATCGCAATAATTCAGCTATATCACAATATTTGAGCTATATCACAATAATTCAACTATATCGCAATAATTCAACTATATCGCAATATTTCAACTATATCATAATTCAACTATATCACAATAATTCAGCTATATCACAATAATTCAACTATATCGCAATAATTCAGCTATATCACAATAATTCAGCTATATCACAATAATTCAGCTATATCGCAATAATTCAGCTATATCACAATAATTCAACTATATCACAATGCTTCGACAATATTACAATACTTCACTTATGTCACAATACTTCAGTAATATTACAATAATTCAACTATATCGCAATAATTCAGCTATATCACAATAATTCAGCTATATCACAATAATTCAGCTATATCACAATAATTCAACTATATCACAATATTTCACCTATATCACAATGCTTCGACAATATTACAATACTTCACTTATGTCACAATACTTCAGTAATATTACAATAATTCACGATAATTCAGCTATATCACAATAGTTCAACTTTATCACAACACTTTGCCTTCATCACAATATTTCTGCATTAATGTAAATGATAAACATGATTTCTTCTCATAAGTGAAGTGTTGTTACATGTTGATCAGTTTCTTTAACAGTCTTAGTAAAACAGATGTCTGTCCCTGTTACTGACTTTGCTTGTTTGCAGCATCTATGATGATGTTTCTGTTTTAGCGACAGGAAGTTTTCAGAGCTGCTTCTTTCTGCTCCCACAAGCATTTTATTTATTATCATCTGCTGCCTCATGTATTAACATAACTTGGGAAGTAGGAATGATTTTCATGATAATCCTTTGGCATTCACTGCATCCCATATGAGAACCGTTATACTCGCTTAATTTTATATATCTGTTCTGTTATGAAAGCAGACACTTTGCATATTTTAATCAAACCTTCATTGTTAGTTAAAACAAATGAACAAAACATTGCAAGAAAATCTAGACCCATAATGATAATTTATTTAATGTAATACCTTTAATCTTCAGCCAGATGTTGCTTCTCTCCAGGTATAGTTCTGTGTTTTGTGACGCTCCTCAGCTGTTTGCTGGATGATCAGACTCGCCTCCCCGTCTCTCTGTAGATATTATGCTATGATTCCATATCCTCACACGTGATTGGCCACAACACAGCCATGCTAATCCAAACACAGCTCTGCTGTGAGCAGAGTTCAGCTGACGTCACAACGGAGACTCTGCTGCTGACAAACCTCCATGACCAGGTTCTCCAGAAGTTTGACCTTCATAAACAGAAAATTCTGTGACCTGATAAAATCCGTTTATTGGCTCAACCTACAAGTCCCTCATTTTGCCGATTGGAACGATACAGATGTCGATGCTGATAAATCGTACATGAGCAGATTGAATCTAGACTGATATTAATCCAACTGTAGCGGATGGATGATGGATGATCAGATGGTCAGATGGTCGGATGGATCCAGACCAGCAGCCCATCTCCACTCCTCCCCTCTCAGACTCGGACTGACCAGGTCCGATCTGGTCCATGTGGGTCTGAACTGACCCGGTCCGTGTTTGCTGGCTGAAGTTTCTGTTCCTCACAGAGCAGCTGGAGCGGATCGAGGAGGGCATGGACTCCATCAACCGGGACATGAGGGAGGCGGAGAAGAACCTCACGGACATGGCTCGGTGCTGCGGCCTCTGCATATGGCCGCTCAGGAAGTACGGCGGTCTGTGCTGGTCCCAGATCCATCAGAAACCGCCTGATCTCACGTTAAATCAAGACTCTCCTGATCCCTGAACACCAGCAGACTCCAGTCTGGTGGATCAGGAGGAAACTTGATGGAACTGGGCACCATGCAGACTGGAGCTACCGCTACTAGCGCCACCTGCTGGTCCAGCCTGGGCCGTAGTTATGAGTTCTGCAGCGTTAGAGTTTAAGTTGCTGTTTCTTCAGTTAATAGTTGCAGCTTCTTTTGACCTCGCCTGGCTCCTTTGTTCTGTTTTCTGCTTCCTCCTTCTTCTCAGAGCAACTGGAGCGGATAGAGGAAGGCTTGGATCAGATCAACTCTGACATGAAGGAGGCAGAGAAAAACCTGACTGACCTGGGGAAGTGCTGCGGCCTCTGCAGCTGTGAGAAGTAGGTGGAGGTGGCGCTCCCACTTCCCCATTCAGTAAACCAGTAGCTAACCAGCTAGCAGGTAGCGCCTCTGCAGTCCGTTTTGCTTCTAGATACCTCGCATCATTGTTAAACTTCTTCTATCAATTTTATTGATTCCTTTGGTTCAAAGGAAGTTGTTTCCATAAAAGTACCAAAAACAACACCGTGTTGTTTATCCTCCTGATGGTCCAATAGACCCGGTTCTATTAGAACCTAATCATCTGCTCCACCTCCAGTTGCTGTGGTTCTGGTTCCCTTGGGCCTGTTCCCCTCCTGGCCTGTGGGGCGCTGCACCAACAACCACTGAAGGAAAAAAAAAACCTCTGAAGACACTGAGAGCAACTTCCTTCTTACCAAACCAACTTTATTTATAAAGCACTTTAAAACAACCACAGCTGATACAAAGTATTGGACATTAAAACACAACATAATTAAAAAAAATACAACTCTTACAGTTTAAAAGCAATTTAAAACTAGATCCTGCGTGAATAAATGGGTTTTAAGACGAAGTTTAAAAGTGGACAGTGAAGAGGCCTCTGACCTGCAAAGGCAAGTCGGTCCATAACTTAGGACCCATGACAGAGACGCCCTGTCCCTCTCAGCTTCCTGTCCCTCTCAGCTTCCTGTCCCTCTCAGCTTCCTGTCCCTCTCAGTTTCTGTCCCTCTCAGCTTCCTGTCCCTCTCAGCTTCCTGTCCCTCTCAGCTCTGTCCCTCTCACTTCCTGTCCCTCTCAGCTTCTGTCCCCTCAGCTTCCTGTCCCTAGCTTCTGTCCCTCTCAGCTTCCTGTCCCTCTCAGCTTCCTGTCCCTCTCAGCTTCCTGTCCCTCTCAGCTTCCTGTCCCTCTCAGCTTCCTGTCCCGCTCAGCTTCCTGTCCCCTCAGCTTCCTGTCCCTCAGCTTCCTGTCCCTCTGAGCTTCCTGTCCCCTCAGCTTCCTGTCCCCTCAGCTTCCTGTCCCTCTCAGCTTCCTGTCCCGCTCAGCTTCCTGTCCCTCTCTGTCAGCTTCCTGTCCCTCAGCCTCCTCAGCTTCCTGTCCCCTCAGCTTCCTGTCCCCTCAGCTTCCTGTCCCTCAGCTTCCTGTCCCTCTCAGCTTCCTGTCCCGCTCAGCTTCCTGTCCCTCTCAGCTTCCTGTCCCGCTCAGCTTCCTGTCCCTCTGAGTCCTGTCCCCTGTCTCCCCTCAGCTTCCTGTCCCTCCAGCTTCCTGTCCCGCTCAGCTTCCTGTCCCTCCTTCTTCCCCTCAGCTTCCTGTCCCGCTCAGCTTCCTGTCCCTCTCAGCTTCCTGTCCCGCTCAGCTTCCTGTCCCTCTCAGCTTCCTGTCCCGCTCAGCTTCCTGTCCCTCTGAGCTTCCTGTCCCGCTCAGCTTCCTGTCCCCTCTGAGCTTCCTGTCCCCCCTTCAGCTTCCTGTCCCTCCTCAGCTTCCTGCTGGATCTCGGTACCTGAGAGACCGATAAGGTTTGTAGGGGTGAAGAAGCTCAGAGGTCAGAGGTCAGCCGGGGAAAGATTATGCAGTGATTTAAAAAAAACATAAGAATTTTAAAATGAATCCTAAAATATACAGGCAGCCAGTGAAGTGAGGTCAGGTCAGAGGTCACATGTTCCCTCTTTCCAGTTAAAAGTCGTGCAGCAGCTTCTGAACCAGCTGAGCAGCGACTGACTGACTCCAGGTAAAGTGAGTTACAGTAAAATCCAACCGAGTCGGAATAAAAGATCAATGTTTAAAAATGCTGCTGGAAAGAAAAGATTTCACTGACGCCAATCGCCTTGAATGATAGAAGCTGGACTTAACCCCGGCTCTGATTTGGCTGTCCACCTTAAAATCACTGTCCACCTTAAAACCAAGATCTGTAATAAGAGGTTTAAAATAAACCTCCAAAGGTCACAGGTCAACAGAGGAGGACCCACAGGAGCCACCGGGTCCAAACACCATCACCTCTGTTTTCATTACAATTTAAAAAGCTTAAATTTCTTCACCAGACAGAAACAAGATTGCGGCGTCAGATGTTAGCGGCTGGAGGATTTCTCTTTAGTCTTTGGCTGAAGACCATAAGACATTTCTGCTGCTAGCGCTAGGCTAACACATTAGCTTTGTTTGTGTTTACCCAGAATGCCCTGCGTTTTAGTCCACTTCCTGCTTTTGGAGCGGTCTCTGGTCCACTTGGCGTTCACATTCAAACCGGACCAGAGTTCACTGTGACCGAACCCAGATCGAGGTCAGGAGGACCAGAGGACCAGAGGTCAGAGGTCGATTACTAGGCAGATGGACTGGACTTGGATTAACCCTTTAATGCCGGAGTTTCGAGTGTCTGCCTAAATAAATCTTCCTTATTTTAATTGTGAGAAGTTCTTTAAATGTCCTGTGAGATGAAATACTTACCCAGGTATCCATAACAACCAGAACTTTCAGTATCCAGCAAGTTATTTTCGAAATATACCGTCTATTAACTGAGTGGCCCCCCGATTAATTACACTCTCTGCAGCTGCGAAGTTTCCGCATTAATCCGATACTTGCTGGAAAGTGCAACGTCTCCTCTTTCAGAAACCGTTTCTAATTTTTCAGTTAGCGCCACGTGTGGCGGAATTACGGTACTGCAAATTTAGATGTGTCGGCGCCGACACTTCCAGTTAAGGGTTAAAGTGGTTTCAGCTGGGCTAGTGGGAACGACGGGACCTAACAGAAAATCAGATTCTTTCTCCAAAAACGTGATTCTCAGCCAGCTGCTGGCTGAAAACTTCCCTCTCAAGCATTGACTTCACGCGATTTGCAATTATTACCAATAACTGAAGAAATACAGGACAAAGTACTTGTTGTTGATTTGGATTTGAAGCAGACTTCTTCTCGTTCAATCGTTCCTCCAGCGGTTCCTCCTCTGGAGGAAACGTTTTCACTGCAGCTCCTTTACTTATCACCCTATTCTGAATAAATGACTTGATTCATCTGGCCAGCGTCTTTATCCACTTTGCTTTAATCCTCGTTTTTAACACATTAGGCTTAGTTTCATGGTTAGGAATGAATCAGGTCTGAAACAGAGTCCAGAGAAAGACTCTGACAGAAAGTCTGGAGAACAATGGATCAGGTGCAACACAGGAGGGAAGATATGAAGGAACTGAGTTTGCTGTACCCAACCAGAGGTCATTGACAAGGTCACTTTCTCCTCTCAGACTGAAAGCCTTCGAGGACAGCGACGCGTACAAGGCAGTTTGGGGCGGAGCCTCCAACCGGGATGGGGTTGTAGCCAATCAGCCGCCAACGTCTCGGGTTGTCGACCAGCGAGAGCAGATGATGATGAGCGGAGGACACATCCGCAGGTACACAGAGCGGCTGTTTGCTTTTATCCTGACAACCTGGAGGAAACCAAGCCGTCATTAACGTCCCCAGGCAGCTGCTCAAACATGTCACACACACACACACACACACACACAACACACACACACACACACTGCTCTCTTTGTTTCAGGGTGACTGACGACGCCCGAGAGGATGAGATGGAGGAGAACCTGGCTCACGTGGGGAGCATCGTGGGAAATCTGAAGAGCATGGCTCTGGACATCGGCAACGAGCTGGAGTCACAGAAAGATCTGATCGACCGCATCCAGGAGGCGGTACGAAGACTCGAAGAAAAATGTTTTTACAAACACTAACAAACAGAATCACCACTGAGATTAACTCCAACTGATCCCTGGTTCACACAGCAAGACTTTAAAACCTGAGAGACGATAGAAATAACAGGGTTGGTGCTACAGCAAAGACGACACAAACCGATTTCACTCACGTCACTCAAGAGTCTGACAGGAAATCAGCCACTGGAGATCAATATGAATTCAGAGCAAACAAACATGGCCGACAGGGAAGAAGCCGTACGATTGATTGTGGACTAAACGGAGGAAAACCCGACCTCCTCTCTGACCTCCACCGGACCTCCTGCTGCGTCACGGCAGCTTTAGTTTCCCCTCCGTGTTTCCGTCCCCTCGGTTCTGATTCAACATTATCGCTGGGAAGCACCAGACGCTGCGATGTCGGGTCCAGGTAGTCCAACATGGTGGAGAGTTTAGATCCCAGCAGCTGCTCTGGTCAGACCGGATCTCTCTGAACACACGACAGGAAGATCTCTGATCATCTGTAAGGTCAATCACAATAATCACTTTGTTCTTAAGTTTGGTGGAAAGAAAATCAGAGCAAAATGAGTCTGAAGTCTGTGAACCAGACTTACCTCTCAGGTGGGATCAGTGGAGAGACAAACTATCCACACAGCTTGAACATTTAGCCTGTTACAGCCACTAACTTCACACTGCATGCAGTCAAAGAAAAGGGATGCAGTATTCAGCCCCCTTTACTCAAGTACCACAAAACAGGACCATCAAAATCCCACTGATTCATGAAAAACGGGCAATAAATGTCATAAACTCTCAGTGCTGTAGAATATTCCAGACTGTTCTTACTTCCTGTAACGAAGCACCTGCTTCCTGTGTCTGCAGGCCAAGCTGAACGTCTCCCGCATCGACGCCGCCAACCAGAAAGCCAACAGCCTCATGAGGCGATAGAGCAGACGGGCCGACCTGAGCAACCTGAGCAGACCTGAGCAAACCAGGAACCGACCGACCGAAAACCTGAGCAGAACCTGAGCAGAACCTGAGCAGAACGACCGACCTGAGCAGAACCTGAGCAGAACCGAGAGAACCTGAGCAGAACCGACCGACCTGAGCAGAACCACTGACCAGAAGACACCTGAGCAGAACCGACTGACCTGAGCAGAACCTGAGCAGAACCTGAGCAGAACCGACTGACCTGAGCAGAACCTGAGCAGAACCTGAGCAGAACCTGAGCAGAACCGACCGACCTGAGCAGAACCTGAGCAGAACCTGAGCAGAACCTGAGCAGAACCGACTGACCTGAGCAGAACCGACCGACCTGAGCAGAACCTGAGCAGAACCTGAGCAGAACCTGAGCAGAACCGACTGACCTGAGCAGAACCGACCGACCTGAGCAGAACCTGAGCAGAACCTGAGCAGAACCTGAGCAGAACCGACTGACCTGAGCAGAACCGACCGACCTGAGCAGAACCTGAGCAGAACCTGAGCAGAACCGACCGACCTGAGCAGAACCTGAGCAGAACCGACTGACCTGAGCAGAACCTGAGCAGAACCTGGGCAGAACCGACCGACCTGAGCAGAACCTGAGCAGAACTGACCGACCTGAGCAGAACCTGAGCAGAACCTGAGCAGAACCTGAGCAGAACCGGACCGACCTGAGCAGAACCTGAGCAGAACCGACTGACCTGAGCAGAACCTGAGCAGAACCTGAGCAGAACCTGAGCAGAACCGACCGACCTGAGCAGAACCTGAGCAGAACCGACCGACCTGAGCAGAACCTGAGCAGACTGACCGACCTGAGCAGAACCTGAGCAGAACCTGAGCAAACCGACCGACCTGAGCAGAACCTGAGCAGAACCTGGGCAGAACCGACCGACCTGAGCAGAACCTGAGCAGAACCGACCGACCTGAGCAGAACCTGACAGGACTGACCGACCTGAGCAGAACCTGAGCAGAACCTGAGCAGAACCGACCGACCTGAGAGAACCTAGCAGAACCTGAGCAGCAACCGACTGACCTGAGCAGAACCTGAGCAGAACGACCGCTGAGCAGAAGAACCTGAGCAGAGAAGACCGACTGACCTGAGCAGAACCTGAGCAGAACCTGAGCAGAACCGACCACGTTGTTCGTCTTTTCACTTGTTTTAATTGTTTAGTGGCAGGAAGACCTTTAATGTGACTGCAGGGTTTCTACTCGTTCCCTTTTCCCCCAAAGCATCTCCAGGTCCCACAGACACAACCTGGTCAGGTTTCCTTATCCGGGGAAATGAATAATGTTTTCTGTTTAGAGCATCATGGAAACAGGAGCAGCTGCTGATATTCCCAGAAACCATTTGACTAACCAGTTTGGCCAGTACTGGTCAACCTTCCCCCTCCTCAGCTCTTTCTGCTGCCTCTCCTGTTCCTGACCGGCTGGTTTGCCGTGGCGCCCCCTGCCGGAGGATCCGGGCATTGCGCCGAGGAGGTAAACAGGCGTTTGTTCTCAGAGAGATCAGTGAGGCCCCCAAGCGGCCGAACATGGAACTGCTCCTTCCCGCCACTCCATCTTCTGAAATGGAGAAACAACGAAGCGGCTCAGATTCATGAGTCTGAGGAGAAACCAAAGGAGACACCAGAGGAAAAGACAGAAGAGTGGAATGTTACTATTACTTCAGATATTTAATGTTTATTTGGTTGTATTAGAACCAATGAGCGACTTCTTTTATTCCATGTTGTTTTTATGTTGAATTTATGATGGTAAGGTTAAAATGAAAGGATGCTTTATTCATTCAGAATTAGAAATCATTAGGTTGTTAACAGAAATCCTCATGTGTTTCATTAAAAGCACAAAATGTAATGAATTTGACTGAAGTTTGATTTCATCTCTAGCGCTGCCCATATTTTCTGATATTCATGCTTACAGTAGCAGTTGGTCCATGTTTGTTGCTTTGATTCGTTTCCCTCATGTTGACTAGTTGACCTGTGCATGACGTCATTGAAAGACAACGTCAGACAAAGACAGCTGATTGTGTTGACCTGTTAAATTAAACCAGTTCTCCATGAAATAGTTCCGTTTTCTGACTGGTTTGTGTGGTTGGTGTGAACAGTTTCCAGGCCAGCAGGGGGCGCAGCTGGAGCCAAAATGTTGCGCGTTAAAGGAAAAGGACAAAACGAGAGCGGAGTCTGCGCAACGAAGTTTCTGGAGAACCGCAGAGAAGAAGGAGGAGGAGGAGGAGAACGGCGCCATTTTTATTTGTCTGGTAATAATTTTCGACTCATTCCGCCTCATATCGGCGCTGCGTGGCGTCGCTCTTGACCCAAACGAACCGCGGAAGTTCGGTACGGTGGAAACGCGGAAGCAGAAGGAAAAACCAGCAGCGTTTCGCCCTCCATGTCTGACACCGAGAGCCGCGATTAACCGTCCGAGCGATCCGGGAAACTGAGCCCGAACCGGCCGGAACGGTCCAGATACAGACCGGCTCCACCACGGCCGGTTCCGGGCCCGGAAACGCCTGAAACCGGGGCGGAATGGCGGCGCGTCCGACGGCCGCAGCCCGACTCTCCATCAGGGAGGAGAGGCTGAACAAAGAGCCGCAGCGCCGCCGCTGATTGGCTCACAGCGGACACGTGACCGGCGCTACGCTCCTTTACATACATTAACAAATACGCAACACTAGTTATTACGCATTTAACGCGACGCAATAATTCAATATAACCTGAGTAGAATTAAATACCTTTTATTATTCAAATTATGCGACAATAGAGACAATAACAAGCTGAAGTTATTTATTAGTAACTGAGGTTATTTGTTACATTCACCATGTATCCAACATGTAACAATGTAAATATGACCAATATCGACATTTTACAATGAACATTTTGAAGTCAAGCTTTCAATTATATATTATTATTTATTACTGAATGATTTACAAATACACACCAAAAAGAGTGAAGAAATATAACAAAGTGTTTACCTTTTTCTGAATCACCTAAAATACTTAAAATAGCATCAATTCAGCTAAAACGTTCAGTTCAATTTCGCAGAAAATCACCCTTAGTTCATCCAGGCCAGAGTAAAACGGTACAAGGCCAGTAATTCTTAAAGAAACACACTTTACATGTGTTTAACGCAGCAGCTGCCCCAGCTGTGCTGCCCCCTGGTGGTGAGGGCAGCGAGCTTTCAGCTACCAACATGAAGCAGATGAAAACATCTGGATGGTGATGAACTGCAGCAGGTTTTCTGCTGCATCGTGACTCTTTACAAATTGATGAGTTTTGTGATTAAAACAGTTTGTCACCTTTCAGATGTTATCATCTAGTTAATGGAAAATGTAACTGGCTGCACGGAAACTTCCTGAGTCTGTTGGGAGCAGCTCAGTGATGCCCCCTGTCCTCCCTGCAGGTCCAGGCTGAGTCTGGGCCGGTTCTGATGGATTTCCCAGAGGATCAGAAGATGGCGGCGCCCGGCGGCGACGCGGCGTGGGGCGAAGACGAGGAAGACGGCGTCCATGGAGGAGTGAAGGAAGCGTTCCGGTCCAAACCGCGGTTCTCCTACACGGAGGTGAAGCTGCTGCTGGACGAGGTGAAGAAGAACAGACACATCCTCCTCAGTGAGTTTTCTGTCTCCATGGCAACCGCATCAGAACCAGTGATGCCGTTAGCAACGTTTCTGAACATCTTAGCTTCCTGAGTCATTCAGGTTTTCATTTAGTAAAGAAACGATTGGTAACGGCGCGTCGGAGCTGCTGCATGTGGACCAGCAGGGCCACCGTAGCCTCAGGAACGAACACAACACTTTCATCTCATGACATCAATCAGCATGAAGCAGAAGGAAAATGAAACATTTCATCATTTTCTACAAATAAAATTCTGATTCTGCTGCAAAACCCCAAATGAGTTAAATGACTTTCATTCGTTTCTGTCAGAAATAATAAGTGAATCTTTTTCAGGTTCATAAAAGTTTTTATAAGTAGTTTTAGTCGGTTCCTCCGATATTTAACAACCATTTCTGTGATTTTCTTATGGATTCAAATCAGAGACTTTAGAAATATTTCTGGTGTTTTGAGATTCCCTGGTGGAGAGCAGCTCTGATCCATCGCCACCTGCAGGTGGGAGTGAGCTTGACTCCAGCACAATGTTTTACTGTTGATTTTTACGTAAACTGGAGGGAGAGTTATGGCCGATCTGGAGCCCCGCCCACTGACCCCACTGAGGAAACATGGCGGCGCATCGAAACGCAGCCAGAACCTGCTGGGGGTATGAATATTTCTGTCAGACTGGAGCGAGAGCTTTAGCTCTGGGCTTTGACTAGGCCATTCTAGCCCATTGGATCAAGGCTTCATTTGTGCAGATCATCAGCCTGAGTGTTTTTCCTCCAGAGAAGTTTAACCGCGGCGTGTCGGTGGACGCCAAGAAGCAGAAGTGGACCGAGATCACGGATCGGATCAACGGGCTGGGAGAGAACCACCGAGAGGTCCGTCCCCATGTCCCTCCGTCCCTCTGTCCTCCTCCTCTGGGCCAATCACAGCCGTCGTCTCATCGTCCCCTCTCTGTCCCTCTCAGACGAGGCAGATCATGAAGAAGTGGGCGGACCTGAAGTGCGACGGGAAGCGGCGGCTGCTGGCCCTGCGGGGCCCCAACGGCTCCAACCTGAGGAAGAAGCGTCTGGGCCCGGTGGAGCGGATGGTGCACCGCATCCTGATGCTGAGTCCCTCTAGAGGTCAGCAGCCGTATCCTGTCTCCTTCTGCTTCCCCTCCAGATCTGCAGCCCCAGTAGATCTGGTCTCGGCTTCGATTTGATCGTGTTTGGCGTCTGTGGTTTGTCCACTCTGGGCTGCCGTAGAACCAACCCGGTCTTTTACCAGCTGCTGTCGTCTTCGGGTCCCCAGATGGCGGCAGCGACCAGGACTGGAGTCCCGCCGAGGATTTTCCCAAGTCGGTCCAGACGGGTTCGCTGATGCAGCCGCCGGCGCCGTATTCCTACCTGAACCTGAGCGAGAACTCGGGTTCCCACGGCGACGGCCTGTCCTTCGACATGTCGCCTCTGTCCTCGCCGGAGAACGAACCTGGTGAGCCAACAGTCATCATAAGTGATGCGTATAGAGCTCATGTCCAGCATGTGTGGGGTCTGCAGACCTTTGACCTGTTCAGCTCCTGGATGGAGTCACATCCTCCACTGACCCGATGTCGATGTTTCACAGACGAGCTGATCCAGTCCTCCTCCGAGTTCGACCAGGCCGACGACGAAGGTAAGACGGCCATGATGAAGGATCCAGTCTGCTGCTGGTTCTGTTGGGTCTGGACCAGGGCCGGGTTTCAAACATCCACTGATAGATTTGAATCGATTTTCCTTCGAATGGCCCACATCCATTCATAACGCTTTAAATCGATCCTTTTAATGCGCCTCTTACCCATAATGCCTCACCAGTAGCGTAGCAAAGCAAAATGGCGAAAACTTTGAAAGTCAACAAGGTGACTTTCAAAAACAAGATGGCAGCAACGAACTGGACGAGAGCCGGACGGTTAGCAGGATTTGCTACATGGGCGTGGTATATTGTGGAAACAGCAAACGGTAATTTCTCATCTCACTGGGATCTCTGGGATCTCTGGGATCACTGGGATCTCTGGGATCACTGGGATCTCTGGGATTTCTGGGATCACTGGGATCTCTGGGATCACTGGGATCACTGGGATCTCTGGGATCTCTGGGATCACTGGGATCTCTGGGATCTCTGCTGGAACGTTGGCCGATTGGATGAATCCATTGACAGGCTGAGCCAGACCAGCTGTTTATTTATTCATTTATCTTTGTGTCTCTGAGTTTCGCTAATGTCAGCGCCATGACTGAAGTCCAGAGACATAAACTACATTAAACTACATTAAACTACGTCAAACTACATGTAACTCCCAGCGTGACGAAGCCGAGTTCACAAGCTGTTCCTGTGGCCGGTGTGTATTTTTCCTGAAGCGTTTCCTGTTGGGTTTGTTGACGTTTTCCTGTTTTTCGTTAGCGCTAACGAGCTCTGAAGAGGCTCGTTGGTCCGGCTGCTGGTTTTTCTGAAGGTTCTGATCCTCAGTGCCGCCTCTCTCCTCCAGGTCCGTCCTCCCAGGATGTCCGGCAGAGGATCAGACCCGTCTTTACGTACTCCAGGACCCACCAGAACCAGAACCAGACGTCCTGCAGCGTCCCTCCAGGGGGCGCCGCTGCCCCCTCGTCCTCTTCGTCAGGCGGGCCGCCGTCCCGGCCGTCCCCGACCCGGCTGTCCTCCCAGAGCCTCCAGCAGCAGCGCGCGGGCCGCCTGCTGCTGGGCTCGGTGTCGCGCTCCCTGGAGGTTCTGACCCGGTCCGTCCAGCTGCTGGTGGAGAGCCAGCAGGAGTTCGTCCAGGAGTCGCTGCGGCTGCAGCGGGACGCCGTGGACGTCCTCAGGGACTTCTCAGAGACGGCGCTGCGAATGCTGAGGCACAAAACGGGCAGCGGACCGCCCGGACCGGACCAGAACCACCAGCACAACCCCCCGACCGGGTCCCAGCAGCAGCATCCAGCCTCACGGTTCTGAGCCTCCGACTGACCCATCCGACCAGAACCAGAACGCGCTGCAGGGCCAGAACCAGGTTCTGACCCGGTCGGTGCCATCGGTTCTGATCCGGTCGGTTCTGGCTCTTTATTTATTGACCATATGAGGGCAGACGTCCTGCTCACGTTGTCCTCATGGTGGCAAACGCAGAAAAAAAAACAAACATTTATTTTTCACTTTATTTTGGTAAGTTGTCAACAGGAAACAGAAACATAACAACAAACCATCCCATAATTTACCAAGAAAGAACAAGACCAAAGCTGACACTGTCCTGCCCGACTGAAACGTTTTTACTCTCATTTCCTACAGAAAAAATAAAATATTCATAACTTAAACGAAACCCTGACTGCAGTTTATACAGCAAACTTTGGCTCATTTAGCCATTATAAGAGAAAATGGCGGTTAAATATTCAACAATTTATTAAATCATTAATAAATGTCACAGATTGTAACTAAATAGTTAATTGGCTCTAAGCTTACCATTTAGTTATCAAGCTATTTAATTCCAAGCTAACTATTTAGCTCTGAGCTAATATGCAAATTAACTTGCCAATAAGTGGAAGTGGACTATCAAAATAAAAGCTGGGTCTGCTGGTCAGACTGATGCAGTTCTGCTGCTGTAGATCTATGAGGAAACATCTGGATGGCCTTTAAACCTTCCTGTAGGAATGTGAAAAGATATGAATAAAGATGAGGTTCTGCAGAATCCGCCCTCCAAGATGGCTACTCTTTCTCCCAGGGTTCATCAGGAGAGGACAGGGACACTGAACACCTGCTGCTCAGCTGATGACCACCTGAGGGGGCGGGGCCAGGAGGATCTGAAACAGGTTCTGCAGCCTCTGATTGGAAAGTGATAAAAACATCCAGGAAATGCAGTAATCAGTAAGAGCTGAGACACTGCTGCACTTAAACACATTTTGATCCAATTTCTCACACCGTACAGCAAAGGGCCAATTTACAGCACAAAACTATGCAGAGTAAATGATATTGGTACATTAATTTATTGGAATTGGTTTAAACTTTCATTAAAGAGGGCAAATTTATGCTTGCTAACTTAAGATTCACTTTTTTTTTTACTACCTACTACAAATTATTGAGGAGAAAAGTCAGTTTGAAACGGAGACAAAATTTATTTGCACGTCAAGTAGAAACTATAAACGCCTTTTAAATAATCAAATATCCCAGAATTGTTTACATTACCCTCCCAATATGGCGGACATGTTGGCGTGTCGCTGCTGCCCTGTGTGGGCGGGACTTCCGGGTGCTGTCCTCCGTGATTGGCGGGTCCAGCCTCCGAGCCCAGTGCGCAGACTCGCGCTTCTCTCCGGTACAATGGCGGCAGTTGCAGCGCCGTCCTTCGTGTTTCCTCGGGTTTTTGTCCCCGGAGCAGCAGCGGGAGAGTTAATGACGCTGTAAGACAGAAACAGCAGCAGCTGGTGAATCTGGGAAGAAGAGAAACGGTTCGAGGCTCAGCTGGAACCGCTCAGGAACTGTTAAAGGAAAGTTTGGAGAGAGAAAAGCTAGAGATGTGGAGACAGCAGGTCAAACAGCGACTGGACGCAGCAGAGGAGCAGAGACACCAAGTCCTGGATGGACATCGGCTGGACACATCAGGTTTGGACATTCAGCTTCTTCAGCGGGGCTGGAGCTGCAGGCCGAGCGGCGGAGCTTCAGCTGCTCCTTGATGCTCTGGATGCAGAACTAGGAGTTTATCCAATATGGCCGCCGCACATTCAGAAGCTAAAGTTTATTAGCTTCTAAATGATAATTATCTTCATTGATCATCAACAGACTCGTTCTGTGTTTTCACTAATAAATTAGGGTTAAATGAGTCCAGGATTAACCCGTTAAACTCCAGTAAACCTTCAAAAAGAAGCTGCTGCAGCTGAGCAGGTAATAAACATAAATCCAGTGCTGATGTCCCAACATGACGAAGAGTCGATGCAGCTCATTGTCCCTCATGTCTCCGTCAGACTGTCCAGCCTTCAAAACCTTCAAAACCAGCAGATATCAAATCCCTGCTGCTGACCTCTGACCTCCCATTCATCAGCACCGTTACTGGAAAATAAGCAGCCGCTTTCAGTCTGGTTTCCATGGTTACCACAGCACTGAGGCCGGCCTAGTCAAAGTGTTGAAGGACATCCATATAAACGCAGACGGTGGAAGAACCACAGAGCTGGTCTGGACTCTGGTCCTGGTCCTGTCTGTCCTGGTTCTGGTCCTGGTTCTGTCCTGGTTTGGTCCTGGTTCCCGGTCCTGGTTTGGTCCTGGTCCTGTTCTGGTTCTGGTCCTGGTTCCTGGTCCTGGTCTGGTCTGGTCTGGTCCTGGTTCTGGTCCTGGTTCCCGTCTGGTTCTGGTCCTGGTCCTGGTCCTGGTTCGGTCCTGGTTCCTGGTCTGTTCTGGTCCTGGTCCTGTTCTGGTTCTGGTCCTGGTCCTGGTTCTGTCTGGCCTGTCCTGGTTCTGCTGGTTCCTGGTCCTGGTTCCTGGTCTGCTGGTCCTGGTCCTGGTCCTGGTTCTGGTCTGGTTCCTGGTCCTGGTTCTGGTCCTGTCGTTCGGTTCTGGTTCCTGGTCCTGGTTCTGGTCCTGGTCCTGGTCCTGGTTCTGGTCCTGGTCCTGGTTCTGGTTCTGGTCCTGGTCCTGGTTCTGGTTGCGTTCTGGTCCTGGTCTTCCTGGTCTGTCCTGGTTCTGGTCCTGGTTCTGGTCCTGGTTCCGTCCTGGTTCTGTCTGGTCCTGGTCCGGTTCTGGTCCTGGTTCTGGTCCTGGTTCTGGTCCTGGTTCCTGGTCCTGGTCTGGGCCTGGTTCTGGTCCTGGTTCTGGTCCTGGTTCTGGTCTGGCCTGGTCCTGGTCCTGGTTCTGGTTCTGGTCCTGGTCCTGGTCTGGTTCTGGCCTGGCCTTTGTCTGTTCAGCTGTTGCACCTGGTCAGGTTGTGACGTGTCAAGTCCTGTATGACCCGATGGCTTCAGCCCAGAGACCCCCGGTCGTGGCGCCGCCTGGAACATAACCACGCCCCATGCAGCTTTTCAAAATAAAGCTCCCGTCACAGATGCGTCCAGGCGGCAGCCGTAGCGTCTCCCGACCGCCGCAGCGTCAGCCGCCATTTTCTCAGCTTCACCGTCTCGTTCACCTGTTGCTGCAGATTGGCTGTCACATGACCGGGGCAGCGTCTTAAAGAGACAGGAGCACCACGGTCACATACCACTATGGTCACATGACCACTATGGTCACATGACCACTATGGTCACATGACCTGCTGATGTCTTAGAGACATGAGCTCAGCCAAAAGAGACACCAACGTCTTTCTAACACATGGAAACAGGCTGAGGCTGAATGACGTCGGTCAAAGTCATGAATCTTGGTGTTGGTTCATATTTTTGGTTTATCATCCTGGATTATGTTTAATTTTTAGAATCTCATAAAACTGCAGCGATTTAACCACTAGCCTGTCTCAGATTTGTGTCTCTTACGGTGTGAGACACTGCAGAAGATGCCGTCATCATCTTTCACTGACTGTTTAACGCTGATTAGGACGTTTGCACATCTACATGTCAATATCTACCTGCTTATCTCAGAAGCTCCAGTTGACTGATGGCTTCTTGTTCCTGAAGCTAAAAAGGCTTTATTACATAATAATAAAGCTTAATAAATGTTTCAGTGTCTTTTCGTTGTTCCTCATAAAGTGTTTCTGTTTCCCTGCAGAGGCTCATCAGGTTCTGCTGGTTAAAGAAGAACCGAGTCCTGATCTGGACCAGAACCACCCAGAGCTCGTCTACATGAAGGAGGAAGAGGAGGAACCCTGGAGCCGCCACCAGGGGGAGCCGCTCAGCCTGAAGGAGGAGCCTGATGCCTCCAGGTCTCCAGTCATGGCTGTTGTCATAAAGAGTGAAGATGATGAAGAGGAGCCTCTGATCTCTCATCTTCATCAGACAGAAGATGGACAACGGCCCAGCAGCAGCTCGGCTCAGCAGAACCTGGAAGCAGAACCTGAACGCATCATAACTCCAGATCCAGACCCCGATGGAGACGCTTCCAGCTCCTCAGAGACAGAGATCAGTGATGGTGACGATGAGGTGACCCATCCTGGGTCAGGAGATGAAGCCAATGAGAACGACTGCAAAGGCTTCAGAGGGAGATGTTCTCAATGTACCGAGTGTGGCCAAACGTTTACCAAGAAACAACACCTCAAAGTTCACCTGAAAGGTCATACTCTGGAGAAACCGTTTGGCTGTGAGGTCTGTGGACAAAGATTTGATGAGAAGTCCTATTTAGACCAACACATCATGATCCACTCAGTAGAAAACATGTTTGTCTGTAACGTCTGCAGACAAACGTTCAGCCAAAAGACACATTTAAGCAGACATATAAAGATCCACAGTGGGGAGAAACCGTTTGGCTGTGAGGTCTGTGGACAACGTTTTAACAGGAAATCCCATTTAAACAGACACCTGAAAATTCACACAGGGGAGAAACCGTTTGGCTGTGACCTCTGTGGACAGAGATTTCATGAGAAGGCCTATTTAGACAGACACATCAAAATCCACTCAGGAGAAAAACCATTTGCTTGTGATGTCTGCGGACAGAGATTTAGTAGAAAGGCTCATTTGGACCGACACATGGGCAGCCATGCTGACGAGAAACCTTTTGGTTGTGACGTTTGTAGACAAAGATTTACCCACAAATCTGCTTTAAACAGACACATGATTATTCACACAGGAGACAAACCTTTCAGCTGTGACATTTGTGGACAAAGATTCAACCAAAAGTCAGTTTTAATGACGCATGTAAGGATCCACACAGGAGACAAACCCTACGCCTGTGACTTCTGTGGACTCAGATTTAACCAGAAGTCCAATTTAAACAGCCACATCAAAATCCACACAGGATACAGACCCTTCAGTTGTGACGTTTGTGGACAAAAATTTAACCGAAAAGGAAATCTAAACATGCACATGAGAACCCACACAGCAGGGACGAGTCTTTAGACACTGATGGAGACCCTGTTCTGACTGAGACCTCTGATGATTAAATGGGTCTTTACTCCAGAACCTCTTTAGCTTCTTTTTTAATAAAAACTCTGTTTGGTTTCAGAAACATTTAATCAGGAGCAGAGCAGACGATCATCAGTGGATTTTATCACAATGTTGAGAAAAGTGCTGATGTATCAGCCGTCGTCACGGCAGCAAAGACTCGGCTGAGTTTTAAACATGCTTGGTCAGCACAGCCTGTTGAAACCAGCAGCGCCTCCTAGTGTCTTTAGCTGGAGCTAACAGTATTAGCTGTGTTGTTTTTATATCTGAAATAAGTATTTTATTCAGATAGTCTGTTGTTCCAACTAATCATGGATCAGATGAATCAATCACTAAAATTGTTCTCTATAAGATTCACAAAGCAAGAAAACTGAATATTCAGTGTAAGAATATTAGGAAAAGTTTAATATTATGTAAGGTAGGAACAGGTGAAGCTCGTCGTTGAGAAGATTATCAAGTGAAATCCATTCCGACCGAATCAGAACATCCTGACCCACAACACTGACAGAACCAGAACCAGAACCAGAACCAGACTGTTGCTCAGAGGTAAAAGTCTTTAAGTTTTCATTTCAAGTCACGGTGACCCAGCAGAGCTCAGCTTTCGTTCTGCCAGAACCTTCAGAATGTGTTGGGCTGCCTTCAGCTGTGGGTGGTCATAATGTTTCAGCTGTTTGTCGTAAATACATCAATACACACAACTTTCAGAAAACGAATAAATCACTTTTAAACCGCATCAAATTCAAAGTCCTGAGATCTTTTGATTTTTTTTGTTTGGAGCAAAACATTCAGTGTTTCCTCTGCTGCCGCGGGACGAGAAACAAGGAAGATTCAACTTCCTGCACAGACGTGGGATAGTTTCTGTTACGACCAGGAATCTGGGCCCCAACAAAGATCACATTGGGCCCCCAACAAAGATCACATGGGCCCCAACAAAGATCACATTGGGCCCCCAACAAAGATCACATGGGCCCCCAAAGATCACATTGGGCCCCAACAAAGATCACATTGGGGCCCCCAACAAAGATCACATGGACCCCAACAAAGATCACATTAGGCCCCATGTCAAAGATCACATTGGGGCCCCCAACAAAGATCACATGGGCCCCCCAACAAAGATCACATTAGGCCCCATGTCAAAGATCACATGGGCCCCCAACAAAGATCACATTGGGCCCAAACAAAGATCACATTAGGCCCCATGTCAAAGATCACATTGGGCCCCAACAAAGATCACATGGGCCCCCAACAAAGATCACATGGGCCCCCAACAAAGATCACATGGGCCCCCAAAGATCACATTGGGCCCCATGTCAAAGATCACATTGGGGCCCCCAACAAAGATCACATGGGCCCCCAACAAAGATCACATTAGGCCCCATGTCAAAGATCACATGGGCCCCCAACAAAGATCACATTAGGCCCCATGTCAAAGATCACATTGGGCCCCCCAACAAAGATCACATGGGCCCCCAAAGATCACATTGGGCCCCAACAAAGATCACATTGGGGCCCCCAACAAAGATCACATTGGGCCTCATGTCAAAGATCACATTGGGCCCCCCAACAAAGATCACATGGGCCCCCAACAAAGATCACATTAGGCCCCATGTCAAAGATCACATTGGGGCCCCCAACAAAGATCACATGGGCCCCCCAACAAAGATCACATTAGGCCCCATGTCAAAGATCACATGGGCCCCCAACAAAGATCACATTGGGCCCAAACAAAGATCACATTAGGCCCCATGTCAAAGATCACATTGGGGCCCCCAACAAAGATCACATGGGCCCCCCAACAAAGATCACATTAGGCCCCATGTCAAAGATCACATGGGCCCCCAACAAAGATCACATTGGGCCCAAACAAAGATCACATTAGGCCCCATGTCAAAGATCACATTGGGGCCCCCAACAAAGATCACATGGACCCCCAACAAAGATCACATTGGGCCCCATGTCAAAGATCCCATGGGCCCCCAACAAAGATCACATGGGCCCCCAAAGATCACATTGGGGCCCCCAACAAAGATCACATGGGCCCCCAACAAAGATCACATTGGGCCCCATGTCAAAGATCACATTGGGCCCCCCAACAAAGATCACATTGGGCCCCATGTCAAAGATCACATTGGGCCCCCCAACAAAGATCACATGGGCCCCCAACAAAGATCACATGGGCCTCCAACAAAGATCACATTGGCCCCCAACAAAGATCACATGGGCCCCAACAAAGATCACATGGGCCCTCAACAAAGATCACATTGGGGCCCCCAACAAAGATCACATTGGGCCCCAACAAAGATCACATGGGCCCCCAACAAAGATCACATTAGGCCCCATGTCAAACATCACATTGGGCCCCATGTCTAAGATCACATGGGCCCCCAAAGATCACATTGGGCCCCAACAAAGATCACATTGGGGCCCCCAACAAAGACCACATGGGCCCCCAACAAAGATCACATTGGGCCCCCCAACAAAGATCACATTGGGCCCCATGTCAAAGATCACATCGGGCCCCCCAACAAAGATCACATGGGCCCCCAACAAAGATCACATTAGGCCCCATGTCAAAGATCACATTGGGCCCCAACAAAGATCACATGGGCCCCCAACAAAGATCACATTGGGCCCCATGTCTAAGATCACATTGGGCCCCAACAAGATCACATGGGCCCCATGTCAAAGATCACATTGGGCCCCCCAACAAAGATCACATGGGCCCCCAACAAAGATCACATTGGGCCTCATGTCAAAGATCACATTGGGGCCCCCAACAAAGATCACATTAGGCCCCATGTCAAAGATCACATGGGCCCCCCAACAAAGATCACATTAGGCCCCATGTCAAAGATCACATGGGCCCCCAACAAAGATCACATTGGGCCCAAACAAAGATCACATTAGGCCCCATGTCAAAGATCACATTGGGGCCCCCAACAAAGATCACATGGGCCCCATGTCTAAGATCACATTGGGCCCCATGTCAAGGATCACATTGGGCCCCAACAAAGATCACATTGGGCCCCCTGACCAGCTGCTGTTGCAATTTATTTGACCGATAAAAAGCGTCACAATGTTAAAGGTTCATCTGCCTTGATTTGTTTGGTCCAATGCTGATAATTAGCTCAATATTTACTAATTTAACATCCAACATCCAGGATGTTTAATGTTTCTATTAGTTTTAGATACTGAAATGTCTCCACCAACAAACATAAACATAAACCAATCCAGACTTCTGAACATGTTATGTAGCTGCATTCAGCTGTAATGTCCCTCAGGAGACGACGGGTCAGGAGGGTCGAGGGTCAGAGCTGCTGCTGGCCGACTCACCTGTTAAGGGGTGAAAGGGACAAGTTCAATATCTGATATGTTGGTCATTTGTTTCCTTAACTCATAAAATGCTAGTGAAATGGAGGCAAACAGTAGTTTGTAGCTAAGCTAACTATGCTAACTGGTTGATGATCTCACAGTCGACGCTCCTCTGTTGGAGAAAAACTGGGTTATAAATTAACACTCTGGCTTTTTCTCTCTATTTTTAGAACCTGACTATTATTTTTCTTAGCAGCATAATAACAGCTGCAGTCGTTCGTCTGCTGCTGAAAACGTCACCGTCAAGCAGGAATGAACCATTTCATGCAGACGGGGGTTCAGGGCCAATATGGATGTGTGGTCGGGGCCCCCGCTGGTCGGGGCCCCCGCTGGTCGGGGCCCCAGCTGGTCGGGGCCCCCGCTGGTCGGGGCCCCCGCTGGTCGGGGCCCCCGCTGGTCGGGGCCCCTGCTGGTCGGGGCCCCTGCTGGTCGGGCCCTAGAACCGTCATCACGTCCCCTAAACCGCCCCTGGTTACGACCAACAAGAGACTCCAGGTGAGTTTCATCCTGATCTCAGCTGGACAATCAGAAAAGACGATGGGGGACAACGAGATTCTCAGTCTGTTTAATTACTGGAGACAAACTGCTGCTTTACTGACTGATGTGTTGAACATTGTGCATTTGTGTTTATCGGTACGTTTAGATCAGTCCTATGAAAAGAACAAATCCAGGGATTCAAGAAGCAGCTTGGCTAAAATATTTTATACGATATAAACGAGTTACATTAAAAAGAACAAGGAACTTGCTGAATGGATAATTATTTATCCTTCAATAGGAAACTGTCAAAGTCGACACCTGTTAACACAGATTGAATAAGGAAAGACAAGAGAAAGTTAGATTGTGCAAACTGACCAGGACAGACAGATGTGTTTCAGTTCTGCTCCTGTGTTTATTGTCTGTAGGATCCCAGAGAGCTGAGACTCTAAAGGGAGGAGAAACACTTCATCACAGTTACAGCGCCAAGATTGTCACTAACAGTCTGAATTCTCCAGTTCCTGACCCAAACAGGTCAAGTTGTACGTTTTCACAGCGACGGTTTTACAGCTAACAGGTCAAAGCAGGACGTTCTGTGAAGAGCTGCTGTCTCTGCTGTTCAGAGGGAAAGGAATCACAATATTAACAATACAGGAACATTTCTTAAAACAAGAGTACATTATAAAAGTATAACAAATAGTTGATAATACCACAATTTACCCAACAGATATATTAAAAATATACTTTATGTGAAAAACAAGAGTTCTGCGTTGCAAATGCATCACGGAATAAGCAGCTTATTAAGAAATGTCCAAATTCAAAATGCCACTCAGAACATGGCCGCAAGAAACGTCTGGCGAAACCTAATGTGGGCGGGACTTCCGGGTGCTGTCCTCCGTGATTGGCGGGTCCAGCCTCCGAGCCCAGTGCGCAGACTCGCGCTTCTCTCCGGTACAATGGCGGCAGTTGCAGCGCCGTCCTTCGTGTTTCCTCGGGTTTTTGTCCCCGGAGCAGCAGCGGGAGAGTTAATGACGCTGTAAGACAGAAACAGCAGCAGCTGGTGAATCTGGGAAGAAGAGAAACGGTTCGAGGCTCAGCTGGAACCGCTCAGGAACTGTTAAAGGAAAGTTTGGAGAGAGAAAAGCTAGAGATGTGGAGACAGCAGGTCAAACAGCGACTGGACGCAGCAGAGGAGCAGAGACACCAAGTCCTGGATGGACATCGGCTGGACACATCAGGTTTGGACATTCAGCTTCTTCAGCGGGGCTGGAGCTGCAGGCCGAGCGGCGGAGCTTCAGCTGCTAAAACGAGCTGCGCTCACACCGTTTATTACGGTAGAAGTCAGACTGACGTTTGACGTTGACGTCATTATCCGCGTGACCTTTCAATGAACCCGGAAGTAATGGGAGCGGAATGCTTCTGGAAAGGATAAATTATCCAATCCAACTTTATTTCTAAAGCACTTTAAAACAATCACAGCTGATACAAAGTGCTGGACATTAAAATAAAAATAAATGATCAGGTTTCTTAGTTCTGCTGATTGTCACCAACACATGGAGACATTTTGACTCGAACAGGACAGAAAACAAGAAGAAGAGTTAAAATCAGTGTCAGGTTGTTTGAGTGCTGCGGTTCAGCTGAAGGGAAGAACCTCTGGTGCTGCAGGGTTTACATTTATATCCCATTAAACTTTAGTTTCTGGTGCCAATCAGTCAATTAGAGAATATAAATTGAAACATTGCTGACAGTTATGATGCTAATTAGACACCAGGAGCTTCAGGACTGAAACTGTTGATGCTGCTGATCCTCAGACTGTAAATGAGTCATTTATGTTTCCTGATAAAATCTTTTTATTGTTCCAACACAGCTGAAGATCATAAATGGACTTGGCTGCATTGTCCCATCAGCTCCATATTCTGCTGTATGAATCAGTCATGAATTTAATTTCAACAAATATCTTTGAGCAAACATCAGTTTCTCAACCTGCAGTGTTTCAAATTCAGCTCAATACTTAATGACTCTCTTACTGTGACGTCCTAGAAACTTTCATCCCGTTTCACAATTTAAACATTTTATTAAGGTTATTATGTAAATAACCATATGTAGTGTTTGGTCTGCAGTTGTAATCGATTATTTTGGTGAGTAATTTAATGATCTAATTAAAATCGTTCTGTACAAACGAGACATTGATCGATAAAATCAATTTAGTTCCTTTTTTAACAACAAAACATTATTACTTCTGATTCAAAGTGAAAAAATCAGGTTGTCTCAGGCTGGAATTATGAAAAAGCTTAAATATCTCAGTTTTTCTTCTTTCATGTCTTTAACATTCAGTGTTAGCAGGAATGTATTTCCTTACAACATGCCAGTTTCAGTAGGTTCAGATCCTGGTTCAGTTGTTCTTCCTGCACAGTGGTGCAGTTGGTAGAAGGTTCTGGGTTCGATTCCCGTCTTTCTGCATGGAGTCTCCATGTTCTCCCTGTGCATGCTGGGTTTCCTCTGGTTGGATGGATTCTTCCTAGGGATGAAAAGAAACAGGAAGTTGTAACAGAATCAGAACCAGGCTCCAGGCTCGGTGTGAGTGAAGCTGAGTTGAAATCATGTTGGGTTCATCTTCCTGTTCCATGTTTTCATCATCGCGGTGAGCAGATGTTCGTAACGTCCATCTTGTGGTTCCCTGCAGACGTCCGTCCCACTGACCCGGAGGAGCCCAGCTCTGACTGGGACCCAGAACCCGTCCGGATCAAGGAGGAGCAGGAGGAGCTCTGGGAGCAGCTGGACATGACTGAGGACATGGAGAGCACCAGAAGAAGAGTGAAGAGTGAGGATGAGGAGGAGGAGAAGCCTCTGGGCTTACTGGGCGCTTTGCCCAGCATCAGCTCAGTCAACCAGATGAAGTCAGAAAGCGATGAAGAGGAGGGAGGAGGAGGAAGATCCAGAAGGATCCCAGATCCCAGCGCACAGGGAGACACTTCCAGCTCTTCAGACACTGAGGTCAGCAAGGAGGAGGAGGATGACGCTCAGCTCAAGCCCCTGTCAGACTCAGAGGCTGAAACCGAAGGGAGTGAAGACGAGTGTGAGGAGGCGAAGGGCAGATCTCACTGCAAACCCTGCAGCTGCACCGAGTGCGGTAAACGGTTCACCTCCAAGCGTTCCCTTCAGAGTCACATGGCAAGTCATTCCCAAGACGCACCTGACGGGAAGGAGGAGAAATGTTTCAGTTGTGGCATCTGTGGGAAAAGTTTCAAGAGAAAAAGTCACTTAAACCTGCACACAATAATCCACACAGGGGAGAAACCGTTTGGCTGCGACGTCTGCAAACAAAGGTTCGGTCGAAAGTCTCACCTGAACAGACACATGACCATCCACTCTGGGGAGAAACCTTTCCAGTGTGAGAAATGCGGCAGGAAGTTTGCCAGTAAATGCCGCCTCAACTCACACCAGAGAGTTCACTCTGATGAGAAACCTTTCGGCTGCGACATGTGCGAGCAAAGATTCAAGGACAAGTCGGCGGCGAACCGACACATGAAAGCACACTCTGGAGAGGAACCAATCAGAGAAAAGCAGTTTGGCTGCAACCAGTGCACTAAAAGGTTCTCCAGTAAAAGTTGCTTGAAGTCACACCTGCGAATCCACAGCGGAGAGAAACCGTTTGTTTGTGATCTCTGTGGGCAGAAATTCTTCTACAAGGCTAATCTGAAAGCACACGTTCGAATTCACACAGGGGAGAAACCCTACAGCTGCGACGTGTGTGGACAAGACTTCAGATCCAAGTCGCATCTGAACACCCACCAGAGAATCCACACCGGAGAGAAGCCCCTCAACTGCGACGTCTGTGGACAGCGATTCAGCCGCAAGTCGCATCTAACCAGACACATGAAGGTCCACACAGGAGAGAAACCCTTTGGGTGCGTTCAGTGCAGCAAGAGGTTCACCAACAAAACCGACCTGACCTTCCACCTGAGGATCCACACCGGGGAGAAACCGTACGCCTGTGATTTCTGCGGGAAGAGATTCATGGTCAAATCGGCTGCAAATAAACACATGAGAGTGCATTCGGGAGTGAAGCCATTTGGCTGCCATCTTTGTGGGCAAAGGTTCACAGCGAAGCCCAGTGTGAAGAAACACATGATCATCCATACAGGGGAGAAACCTTTCTGCTGCAACGTCTGCGGGTATAGATTCAACCTGAAGACCAGCTTAGACAGACATGTTAGGATCCACACCGGAGAAAAGCCTTTTGGTTGTGACGTTTGTGGACGGCACTTTAACCGCAAGTCCACCTTAAATACACACATGAAGATCCACAGAGAAGAGAAAGTTGCCTAGAAAGGCAACTATGGAGGACATTTGAGTTCACAACGAACCCAACCGATGCACTTTACAGGTTTGTTTTGAAATGGATGTGATTTGTGAACAGGAATAATATTTAATTCATGGAATCTGTTTGTGGACATTAATACAGTCACACCTTTACTGGAAGGTGGTGGATCATTTCAGCGGTTTCTCAGGTCGTTGAGGTGTTTATCTGGGAAAATACAAACTGGTTTACCTGTAATGTTAATGGGAGAAATCGGACCTGGAAGGAAAAACAAACCCAATAAGCATTTATCCTGGAGACCAGCTCCATCTGATCCACAGACGGATGTGAAAGGATGCAGTTCCTCCTTCTGACCACAAGTCCAGTTGAAGAGAAAACAGTTTGGTCACGTGGCGGATTCCCTCCAAGCACAGGATTGGTTCAGTTAGTGACATTTGATCAAAATCAGTTGGTTTGATCTGGACTGTAATGTGTCAGAAGATCCAGTCAAAGGCCGACCCCTCAGGGACCAGCTGCAGGATGTTGTTACTGCCACCAGGGGGCAGCGGCTGAAGTCTTGAGGTCCTTTTTCTGTAAATATTAGCTGTTATTTTAAGGAACTGATATTTATTTGTAGTTTTATATTTATTTTAATAACCAGGTGCTTATCAAAGGAACATCAGCTGATCATTAAAACGATTCAGTTTTCACATTTTCAGAAGTTTGACTGAAGCTCAGCAGATCTGAACCGATTCCGGGTTTTACCCATATTTATGTGACTCCAACCAGAATCATGATGGTTTTCTGATCTGCTGTTGCACAGTGGTCCTGGTTCTGACCCAGTTCCGACCCGGTTCTGATCCAGTTCCGACCCGGTTCTGATCCAGTTCCGACCCGGTTCTGATCCATGTTTGGTCTGAGTTGATTTATCACGATGAGCTCAGACTCAGATGCTGGAACCTCGTCCTTGTCCTGGTAACAGAACCTCAGAACTGGTTCTGGACTCTCCGACTCATTTTGACTAGTTTCTGTTCATGTTTTACGTTGAAAACATAAAATAATTAATATTTGTTCTCCTCTTGATGCTGTTTTGGACCTCAGCAGAAGCAGCTTGTTGTTGACGCAGGTTGATGTGTGGAAGAGTCAACTTCCTGTAAGCTAGTCTGAGCGCTCTGATTGGCTGCCGTCCCCCAGGAGCCCGCCCCTACCTGCTGATGGAACCGGGTCTTGGTTCTGGCTTGGTTTCTGACCCACTTTCACACGTAGGAAATGTACGTGGCGTGAAAGTTACCTATATGTATGTAAACTTTTGACCTGCTGTGAAAATGTGCAGCAGCAACACAAACTTCTGTGAACAATAAGAAAATACAAAATACCTGATTCAGTGATTTAGACCATCAAACCTGATGCTTTTCATGTTTTAATGTTTTATTGTTTTTGATGTTTTATTGTTTAAATGATGAAACTGAACCACATTTATCCTGAAAATGAATAAATGAACTACAGATGGTGAAACCATGAAGATGTAACTGATCTGAGGCTCATTTCATTCTGACTGGAGAGAAACCAGGCTGGTTCTGGTTCTGGTTCTGGTCAGCAGACGGGTCCACCAGGTTCGGTTCTGAAGGTCCAGCTGGTCCAGCTGAGCCGCTTCCTGAGGATGGAGAACATCTGGAGGTCCAGAGGGAGGATTGATCACCGATCAGATGGATCTGATGGTTGATCAGCTTTAGATCATCCTGGATCTGAGCAGAACCTGGAGCTGGAGCCCAGCGGTACCGGTACCGGTCTCTCTACCATGATGAAGGCAGAACCTTCATCCTGTTTGGGTTTGAATGAAGAACATCTGTTGGCGGCTGGAGGAACGGAAACAGAAGCAGAAACATTTCAGTAGAACCGGGTCAGGCAGGTTGGGTTGAATATGACTGAGGTCAGGTTATTGTTCATCTTCTGATTATCGTAAGGTGGTTCTGACATGTAAAATAGTCTTTTATGCTTCATGTTTCTAAATGTTCTTGCTAATAAACACATTTTACCAGAAAACTCTGCTTTGTAAAAAACTTATCATGATGAAAATAAACCTGAAGGATGATTTCAACACTAGATTGAACTTTTCATCAAATTTGAATGCAGTTCTTGAAGCTGGTCTCGACCTGCGTTTACCACAGCTGTAGAAATATCACAACATAAATCCAAGCATTACATGTATTTTCTGGACTATAAAGCGCAACTCACTATGAGCCACATCCACAAAGTTAACAACCTGGAAACTACATAGAAAAGCTGCACTGCTGGTTTCTTCACCGATTTCCACAGCAGAGAGCTGAGTCCTTAGTACATGTGCCATTAAGGACTCAGCCCTGCATCTCCAGACCGAGCCGTGGATCCGATCCGACCTCCAGCGGCTCCATTCCCCTCCTGACCTCCCAGATCTTTAGCCTCAACTTAAAAGCTGCATCATAGGAACGTTTCCATGATGAGGAGTTTGAAAACGTTTCTCCGTCTGGCTGCTGATAGAATCTGCTGGTTCTACATGGAAATCAGCGCATTTAATCGATCATAACACGCTTTTATGTTACTGGGAACTATAGTCAAACATCCATCAAAGCTACATTTATAAACAATTGTATTATTTAAGTATGTTTTTAATACATAGTTCAGCATTTTTAAATATGATTAGTGGCTATCAATAGAATAGGAAATGAATATTCTGATATTGATGAGCAAATTACAAAGCACACAGCCATTCATCAATTATTTAATACATTTAGTAATATCAGTACATATATATATAACTATACAAACACAAATAATGATTAATACTGAATAATATATATTGGATACATGTTTATATGTATATATTATATGTGTTTGTCCAGCCAACAGTTCCATCTTCATAGATCCAGATTGAGTCCAAACTCCATGTGATTCATCCTGCTGCAGTGAATCCGTCTCTCTCTATAGATTCTCTCTCTTCTTCCTCACATCGTGTCTTTAGGAAACTTTCAAAACAAAAACGGAAGATTCAGGATGAATCTTACTAGTGAAAGAATTACATAATAATAATAGTCTTTACCACCATGTAGCTAATATTAGCTGGTATCTCGCCATAAATACAGTAAAGTAATATTCTAATCACAATATATACACATTAATATGTCCATCTTACTAGTGACATGTTGTCTGTGGAGCCTCACATCAATAATCCATAGATCCAAACAACAACATCCCTCAGTGCTGAGGCATCTGCTGCTGATTGGTTGAGAAAAGTAGGAGGGACTTCCGCTCCAAGATGGCCGCCATGTTTCCTGCGCCGGAGCAGCCAATGGGAGGTCTACTCTGATATATATATATATATATATATTTTTTTAGTCTTTACTTGTAATCTTTAAAGCAGTAGCATTGTACACCAACGAGATAAAAGAACAAACAGATAACAGCAAAATATATATATAACAAAATAGCATGGTGAAAAATTAAAAAGTAAAAAAACAAAAGGACATTAAAATATACATATATATATATATATATATATATATATATATATATATATATATATATAAAATAATAAATAAAAGATATATATATGCCAGGGGGGATTTAAATAAAAAAAGAGAAACAGTGTCAAGAAATTCATTTGGAGAGAGTTAAAAAATATTAAATTTGCGTAACAAACGCACAGTTTTAGTGGCTTTTAGGTTATCAGATGACTCAGTGAGATTGATGTACATATGCAATTCTTTAATAAAGATAGAGAATAAAGGTTTGCTGTGGCTAAACTTGCTTTTATGTATAAAAAATTTAGCAAGAAGTAAAATAAGGTCCCAGTTCTTCTTGTCAAAAGCAGTAAATCCAAGGATAATTGTTTCAAAACTGAGAAGAGTTTGTGGGGAAATAGAAATAACAAGGATCATAATATCATCCCGAAGTTTTTTGGTATAGTCACAGCTCCAAAACAAATGATGCATGTCTTCAGTTTGAGTAGCACAAAAAGAGCACAAGGTGTCAATATCTTTCTTCAATTTACACATATATTGTTTAGTTGGATAACATCTGTGGACAAGTTTATAAGATGCTTCTTTAACCTTGTTAGTAACAAAGAATTTGTGAGGAAGAGACCAAACCTTCTTCCAAATAAGACCATGAGTTTGGTGCCTGTTTCAAAAAGCAGCAGCACAAGGTTGAGAGACGATCAACTGTTGGAAAACAGCACAAATTTCTTTGTTTTTGGAATTAGATGCCAGACAAATTTTAGCAACAGAAGTCTCCATTAAATTGCATGAGGTGAAGATGGTTTCTGACTGATGATGCCTTTCATAATCATAACAAGGCCAGAGAGAATCAAAGACAACAGCGAATTCCTCAGCAGTTACAGGAAACATAAAGTGAGACAGAAATTCACTGTAGCTGAACAACGACCCTTGATTATTAAATAAGGCAGTTATTTAATAATCAAGGGTCGTTGTTCAATATATTATTATTTTTCCAGTGGTCAAAGTAGTCTGATATTATATCTGATATTATGTCTATGGTTTAAATGTTGATGACGTCACGTAAAGACGGCCTGTGGGCACAGCTATGGCAAGCTATTTTAACATAAAATGGTCTCCATCTAATGCTCTATAATTGCACTCTAGATATCTAAAGTGAGTTTGACCACAGTTTGACTCTCCTGAATTTAATTCATGCATTTACATTTAGTAATAAAAATAATTCAAAATATCTTCAAGGACATTTTGTCAGATCAAAATCCTTCAGGACTTCTCGCATTTTGGCACTGGATTTATCGTTTGAAGGGCCAAACATCGAGAATTACAATGCAAAATATCTAGGATGTAATTACTTCTCATCAAATTGACATTTATGAGAATTAAGAACTTCTTTATTTATTCTCTTCTGATAAACATAATGCACTTCAGCTTAGTTCTGCTGTCAACCCATCAAAAGCTGAAACTTCTGAATGTTTTCTTGAAATGTCTAAATATCACGTATGTCTGGAAAGCCATAACTGAGCAGTAATTATTCTTGATATCATTAATATCAGTCTGACTAGTCGGAATGTTAATGTCTGTTAAAGATGTCTGTAATTCATCTGGAACCAGAAATACAGTCCCATCCAAAACTCCACCTGTAAGTTAGTTTGCTTCCACATTTCTGCAGTTTAATTTGCTTTAGTTAAATCTAACATCTAAAAATAACTAATTGGAGAAATAACTAGTTAAAGGTAAGATAGCTCCACGTTACTTTAAATTACAGTGATTTATTGTAAACATGTTGAACTGAAGCCTGAGTGTAACTTCATGGTCTATGCATACGGAAAGCCCTCACTGACATAAGCTCGTTTTATTTAAATAGCCATTCAAAGTGCTTTACATGATTTAAAGCACTAAGACATTTCTATTTAGCAGCATTTCTGTTTCACTTTCTTTGATGTTTATTCATATCCATTGTAAATACTTGTTTTGGTTTAAGACCAATGAGATCTCAACATGTAATGGCATAAATTAAATGTATTATTATTTATATTAGTCAGAATGTAATTAGAGAAATCTCAAATACGTATTTTCTCAGTCATGATATAATTCGAGGTGTCTCAGTTTGCTAATATGTCTGGTCATTAGCCAATTTAAGATATTTGTAAACGTGGTGAAACCAACTTTATGTTAAAACGGCCTGCCATACACTTTGGGCACGTTACCATCAAGCATCTTTTCTTTCGCAATCGAAGGTCAGACAAACTTTCACTTCTGATTGGTTAAATTTTCATAGAACCCGCCTGTTCTTTCAACCACGTGATCCCTCGCTGCTGTGACTGCCTCTCGCGCCTGCCAGTCAAACATGCTCCAGCCAATCAGGAGCTGTGTCCTCTGGCTTTACGTCACAGGCGCTCACCGGCAGCTAACGCTCGGATCCAAGATGTCCGCGATGCTCCCCATGTGTGTGAGAGCCAGCCGGAGCCTTCTGCGGCTCCAGAGCGGGACGTCAGCCGCCTCTAGCCCGCAGCAGGTGCTGGATATCATCCGGACTCTGACCACGGAGAAGAACCCGTCCGGTACCGGCGGTGCGACGGGAGGGTTAGCCCAGGCTATCCTCCAGGAGCGGCTTCAGCAGAGTCAGGTGGGGGCGCTTGGTTTGCTCTACGGGCTGCAGCAGCTGCGGAGACAGCGCTGTTCGCGGCTATCTCCGCCCGCCTGAGCTGCTCCTGTGCTAATATTCAAAGCCACTCCTCATAGCTGCAGTCGGTCTGACATTTAGCTAAACGAGACGCGCTAATCTGTGGATGTCTGAGCTGCAGTTCAGGATAATTAATCTGTGTCTCCCGGTCACTGTTGGGATCATGTTAGCTTGTTGTTAGCCTGCTGCTAGCTGCTGTTAGCTGCTGCTAGCTGCTGTTAGCTGCTGCTAGCCTGCTGTTAGCTGCTGTTAGCTGCTGCTAGCTGCTGTTAGCTGCTGCTAGCTGCTGTTAGCTGCTGCTAGCTGCTGCTAGCTGCTGTTAGCTGCTGCTAGCTGCTGCTAGCTGCTGCTAGCTGCTGCTAGCCTGCTGTTAGCTGCTGCTAGCTGCTGTTGGACCGGCTCTGTCGCAGCAGTGACGCGGCCTCCGCTCCAGATTGTGGGACATAAATGTCCAAGGTTTGTTTGTGGTGAAGGTCAGAGGTCAGAGGAGGAGACCCCGCCCTCCTCCTCATGGCCGTTTCAAACATGCCCCATATTAAACCTGGGTTCGGTTCGGCTCGGTTCGGACCGGAGCCGCTCTCCATGGGCTTCATGTGATGGAGGAGGAACCGGAGGAGTCATGGAGACGCTGGACTGTCCTCCTGTGGACAGTCCAGGCTTTGTCCCCGTCTGAGGACAAACCTGATCCTCCGTGGTTCTCAAGCTGTGGTCCCTGTGGTCACAGTGGTACTTGGGCTGCCACTGGTGTCAACCATCCAGACTTGTCAGACCTACTGGTTCTGGTTCTGCTCTCATCCAGAACCAAACGGCTTTCAGCTTCTATGCACCACAGATCTGGAACAAACGTCCAGAGAACTGAAGGTCAGAAACCTGGTTGGTTCTTCAGAGCTGCAGCTGCTGATCAATCACTGGATCAATATGTCTGATCAGGTCACTCATCAGAACGTCACGTTTGTCTCTGGGTTTGGACCTGATCATGTCCTCATGGTTCTACTGACCGACCCGGAGCCAAACAGCTGAAGCTGCTTGGAGACGGCGGACATGTTTCGCCATGTTTCCCCCGTACGCCCCAGAGCCCTGGGCCGCCGCCGGCCTCCACCCTACACCAGCGGACCGACCAGAGCTCCGTCTGTTTCCAGGGTCAGCCGCCACCAGGGGGCGATCCGGGCCAGAGGGACGGGCAGCAGACGGAGGACAGGAAGCAGAACTCGGCCTACGCCAAGAAGATGGCGCTGCGGCTGGCGGGGCTGATGGGAGTGGGCGGAGCCATCAGCCTCGTCTACGTGTTCGGTGAGCAGACAGACGGGCGGGTCTGGGTTCTGGCCCGGTTCTGGCCCGGTTCTGGCCCGGAAGCCTTCAGGCTGAGCATGAGTTTAGGTTCTCTGACGATGCAGAACATCCTGCCGGTTCTGGAACCCAGAAGGTTCTAGTCGGACGGGTCCAGTGGGAGGAGCTTCTGTTCCCGAGCTTTAAAATGACTTCCTGTCCGTTAGTGACATCAGCAAACAGGAAACAGGGAATCTAATACGGTGTCAAAGGTCGTGTGTAACTGAATCTTTAGTCCATCAATTAGCCTTGATCAATAACTTCAGTCGGATCCGGCCAGACGTTTCGGTTCCTATTGAAGTTCTGGTCGGTTCCGGTTCTGATCCAGTGACCTAAAGCGGCCCAGCAGGAGGCGCCACACACTCAGCACCAGACATGAAGAAGAACCTGAAGACGTTCAGGTTTCAACGGACATGTTGGAGCAGAACTTCGATTACAGAACCAGAACCAAAAACGGATCAGAACCAAAAACAGAACCGTAAACGGATCAGAACCAAAAACGGATCAGAACCGAAAACAGATCAGAACCAAAAACAGAACCGTAAACGGATCAGAACGAAAACAGATCAGAACCAAAAACAGAACGAAAACGGATCAGAACCAAAACAGAACCGAAAACGGATCAGAACCAAAAACGGATCAGAACCGAAAACAGATCAGAACCAAAAACAGAACCGAAAACTGATCAGAACCAAAATCAAAACCGAAAACGGATCAGAACCAAAAACGGATCAGAACCGAAAACAGAACCGTAAACGGATCAGAACCAAAAACGGATCAGAACCGAAAACGGATCAGAACCAAAAACAGAACCGAAAACGGATCAGAACCAAAAACGGATCAGAACCGAAAACGGATCAGAACCAAAAACAGAACCGTAAACGGATCAGAACCAAAAACGGATCAGAACCAAAAACAGAACCGTAAACGGATCAGAACCGAAAACAGATCAGAACCAAAAACAGAACCGAAAACGGATCAGAACCGAAAACAGATCAGAACCAAAAACAGAACCGAAAACGGATCAGAACCAAAATCAGAACCGAAAACGGATCAGAACCAAAATCAGAACCGAAAACGGATCAGAACCAAAAACGGATCAGAACCAAAAACGGATCAGAACCAAAAACAGAACCGTAAACGGATCAGAACCAAAAACAGAACCGAAAACGGATCAGAACCGAAAACGGATCAGAACCGAAAACAGAATCAGAACCGAAAACGGAATCAGAACCGAAAACAGAATCAGAACCGAAAAAAAGAATCAGAACCGAAAACGGATCAGAACCGAAAACAGAATCAGAACCAAAAACAGAACCGTAAACGGATCAGAACCAAAAACGGATCAGAACCGAAAAGGATCAGAACCGAAAACGGATCAGAACCAAAAACAGAACCGTAAACGGATCAGAACCAAAAACGGATCAGAACCAAAAACAGAACGTAAACGGATCAGAACCAAAAACAGAACCGAAAACGGATCAGAACCGAAAACAGAATCAGAACCGAAAACGGAATCAGAACCAAAAACAGAATCAGAACCGAAAACGGAATCAGAACCGAAAACGGAATCAGAACCGAAAACAGAATCAGAACCAAAAACAGAATCAGAACCGAAAACGGAATCAGAACCGAAAACGGAATCAGAACCGAAAACAGAATCAGAACCAAAAACAGAATCAGAACCAAAAACGGAATCAGAACCGAAAACGGATCAGAACCGAAAACGGATCAGAACCGAAAACGGATCACTCAACGACCCGATCAATCGATTCTGTTCCGTGATAATCAATCGATTGTTTTTCTGTTCAACCAGCAGAAGCTGTTCGATTTGGACAAATTGACTCAAAACTTCTGGGCCCACAGAACCAGAACCGGGCCGCTGCTCTGGATCTCAGGGTCTGGAGGAAGCCTGGACAGAACCAGAACCGGGCTGGACGTTTCCTCAGCCAGTGATCTGGGTCAGCTGATGGTCCTGGTTCTGATCCACTTGGTTTTCTACCAGAACATTCTAGAACTGTTCAGGTTCTGCTGGCTGGATCACCAGAACCGATCCGTAGTGACCTGGACCTCTGGTTCTTTTGAGACCCAAATAATGGAAAGTTCTGTTGTTTCTCTGTTTAGGGACAAATTCAGAGGACGAGCAGGGAAACCGGGTGAGAACACACACACACACACACACACACACACACACACACACACACACACACACACACACACACACAACACAGAGACACACACACACACTCACACACACAGACACACACACACACACAGACACACACAGACACACACACACACACACACAGAGACACACACACACACACAGACACACACAGACACACACACACAGACACACACACACACACACACACACACACCACAGAGACACACACACACACTCACACACACAGACAACACACACACACACAGACACACACAGACACAACACACACACACACACAAGACACACACACACACACAGAACACACACACACACACACAGAGACACACACACACACAGAACACACACCAAACACACACACAACACAGAACCACACACACAACACAGAGAACACAACAACACACAGAACACACACACCACACACAGAGACACACACAACCACCCAGAAACACACACACACAGAGAACACACACACACCACACACACACACACACACACACACACAGAACACACACACACACAGAGACACACAACACAAGCACACACAACAGACACACACACACACACAGAGACACACACACACAACACACACACAACACAACACACACAGAACACACACACACAACACAGACACACACACACACAACCCACAACAACAGAACAACAACACACAAGACAACACACACCACAGAACACACACACACACGAACAACACACACACAAAACACACACACACAGAGAACACACACACAAGCACCACCACACAGACACACACACACACAAACACACACACGAACACACACACACACACACAACACACACAGACACCACACACACAAAAACACACACAACACACACAGACACGACACACACACACAGACACACACACACACACACCACACACAGACAACACACACAAAGACACACACAACAAGAACCACAACAGACACACACACACACACACACACAGACACACACACCAAACACACAAGACACAACACAACACACAACAACACACACACAGAGACACACACACACACACACAGACACACACACACACACACACACACAAACACACACACACACACAGAACACACACACACCAGAGACACACCACACACAGAGACACACCACACACAGACACACACCACACACAACACAAACACACACCACACACACACCAGACACACACACAGAACACACACGACACACACACAACACACACACACACAAGACACACACACACACAGAGACACCACCACCACACACAACACACACACACACCACCACACACACACGAGACACACACACACAACACACACACACAGAGAGACACACACACAGAGACACACACACACACACACACACACACACACCACACACACAACACACAACACACACACAAACAGAGACACACACACACACACAGAGACACACACACACACACACACACCACAGACACACAGAACACACCACAGACACACAACACACACACAGACACACACACACACAGACACACACACACAGAACACAAACACACACAAACACACACACACACAGAGACACACACACACGAGACACACACACACAACACACACACCACACACACACACGAGACACACCACCACAAGACACCAACACACACAGAACACACACACACACAAGAGACACCACACACAGAGACACACAACACACAGACACAAGAGACACACACAACAGACCCACACGACACACAAAGACACACACACAGACACACACACACAAGAAACACACACACAACACACAGAGACACACACACAGACACACACAACACACACAACAACACAACACACCACACACACAACACCACACAAAACACACACACAACAAGACACACACACACACAAGACCACACGACACACACAACAGACCACACACACACACACACACACACACACACAACACCACCACGCAACCGACACACAACAGACACACACACACACAGCACACACAGAGAGACACACACACACAGAACACACACACACACAGACACACACACACAGAGACACACAACACACAAGACACACACAGAACACACACACAACACACACACACAACACACACACACACGACAAACCCCACACACACACGAACACACACAACACAGACACACACACACACACAGACACACAGCACACACAGACACACAGACACACCAACACACACACAGCACACACGCACACACAACACAAGACACACACACACACACACACAGAGAACACACACACACAACACAGACACATCACACCACAACACACACAGACACACAACACACACAGACACGCACACACACAGAACACACACACACAAGAACACACACAACAACACAGACACACACACACACGCACACACGAAACACACAGACACACAGACACACACACACACACACAGACACACACACACACACACAGACACACAACACTCACATACACACACACAAGAGACACACACACACACACAGAGAGACACACACACAGAGACACACACCACACACACAGACACACACACACACACACAGAGACACACAGAGACACACACACACACACACACACACAGAGACACACACACACACAGACACACACACAGATATACACACACACACACACAGAGACACACACACACACACAGAGACACACACACACACACAGAGACACACACAGACACACAGAGACACACACACACACACACACACACACACACACACACACACACACACACACAGAGACACACACACACACACACACACACACACACACACACAGAGACACACAGACACACACAGAGACACACAGAGACACACACACACACACAGACACACAGAGACACACACACACACACACAGACAGACACACAGACACGCACAGATATACACACACACACACACTCAGACCTGCAGTTCTTCTTCATTTCTCTTCATGTTGTGATTATTAGTTTGGACAGAAATATGTTTTTATGAAATGATGTGAAATATGGCAGCAAACGTACCGAGTCGTTGACCTGGACGGGGTCAAAGGTCACCAGGTGGCTCCTCCGGTTCAGCTGCGGTTGTGTGTTTGGCCACCAGGTGGAGCCGTCCACCAATGAACGATTCATTTAGTGATTCATTTCTTCTTCTGCTGTTTCTCTGCAGATTCCTGATGAGTTCGATGAAGGTGAGTCAGATGAGCAGAACCAGAACCAGAACTGACGGGTTCAGTCCGGCTGGTTCTGCTCATTTAGAACTGAACATCTAAAGTACTTCAGGTTCTGTCTGGAGACGGATGACAGGGATCCAGATGAACTGGACCCAACCAGAACCAGAACCCGGTTGAACAGCAATAGAATTCATTCGCCTGAACTGCTGATGTGAAAACGCTGTGAAAAGTGTGGCATGGTTTTTTCCTTGAGTCAGAACTGTACCGGGTCGGGCAGAACCAGAGTCAGACTGGATGGGGATTCTGGTCTAGACTTTGACTAGGCCACTCGAATCCAACTCATCCCTTCATGTCCAGGATTCTGGAACCAAAACACCTTTCAGATCCCAGGACTCGGGCTCTCAACCCGTTTCCATGGCGACTGAAACCGTTCTGGTTCTGGTGCCGCATGTTCCTACTGGACAGCCCAGCAGAACCGAGCCGGGCCGCCCAGCAGAACCTGCGGCGGGTTTGGGTTCTGATGGCTCTTCTGTTCTGCTCCAGATCCGCCGGTCCTCCAGCAGCTCAGGAGAACCTACAAGTACTTCAAGGACTACAGACAGGTGAGTGGCGGTTCCGGTTCCTCCGGACCGGATCGGACCGGATCCCAGCCGGTTCTGCATGGTTCTGTCCGGTTCTGCAGATGATCATCGAACCGACGAGTCCGAAGCTGCTGCCCGACCCGCTGAAGGAGCCGTACTACCAGCCGCCGTACACGCTGGTTCTGGAGCTGACCGACGTGCTGCTGCACCCGGAGTGGTCGGTGGGTCTGACCTTTGACCTTTGACCTCTGACCCGGCCGCAGCGGACCGGGTCAGAACCTGTAACCGGTCGTTGTGCTGTGTGCCCAGCTGTCCACCGGGTGGCGCTTCAAGAAGCGGCCCGGCATCGACTTCCTGTTCCAGCAGCTGGCGCCGCTCTACGAGATCGTGATCTTCACGGCCGAGACGGGCATGGTGAGCGAGCCGAGCGCGGCGGGCCGGGCGGGTCGCCGCCTCCGGGTCGGGTCAGAACCGGCTGTGTTTGTCCCGACAGACGGCGTATCCTCTGATCGACAGCATCGACCCGCAGGGCTTCGTCATGTACCGCCTGTTCAGGGACGCCACGCGCTACGTGGACGGCCACCACGTCAAGGTCAGCCTCCGGGTCCGGGCCGGCGCAGCGGCCCGGTTCTGACCCGTTTGTCTCGCAGGACGTGTCGTGTCTGAACCGGGCCGGCAGCAAGGTGATCGTGGTGGACTGTCAGCGCCAGGCGTTCCAGCTGCAGCCCTTCAACGGCCTGGCGCTCAGGAAGTGGGACGGGAACTCGGACGACCGGACCCTCTACGACCTGGCCAACTTCCTGAAGGGTGGGTGAGCGGTTCTGGTTCTGGACCGGCCGGACCGGGTCACAACCTCAACATGATCCCAAGTGTAAAACCAGGAATTAACATCAGGATTTAAAGATGTTTTAATGAGGAGGAAGCGGTTCGGCCCGCCGGGTTCTGTCAGCAGAACCATCCACGGTTCTGACGCCGACCCGGTTCTGACCCGCTGTGTCCCTGCAGCCATCGCTCTGAGCGGCGTGGACGACGTGCGCAGCGTCCTGGAGAACTACGCCCTGGAGGACGACCCCATCGAGGCCTTCAAGCGCCGCCAGGCCCAGCTGGCCCAGGTGGGACGGTTCTGGTTCTGACCCGGTTCTGTTGTGGTGCTGGTTCTGACCCGGTGTCGCCCCGGCAGGAGGAGCAGCAGCGCCTGGCGGAGCTGTCCCAGCAGAAGAAGCCGGCTCTGTCTCTGGGCTCCATCACGACCCGGTTCTGGCGGTCCAAGCAGCAGTGAGGCCCGCAGGCCCCTCCCACCCACAGCTCCACCAATCACAGCCCAGGAGGAGAGGGGCGGGGCCCTGAGGGCGGGCTCTGGAGGCCCCTGATTGGACCCGGATGAGTCTGGACCTGCTGCAGGTCCAGAACCAGCTCTGGTTCCCTCCTCCGCCTCGGACCGGACCTGGTATCGGGTCCCGCCCTGCAGGGGGCGCAGTGACGCTGACGGTACAGAATAAATCCCTGATGTTTAGATGTGGACCGGACCGGACCGGACCGGACCGGACCGGAACCGCTGGAGAAGTTCTGAAGTTTCTGTCGCCTGAACACAAACATGTGATGTGATGTTTTCACCAGCAGGTGGAGCCGCTGAGCCTGGCGGCCCGGTTCTGGTTGGAACCGGACCTTCAGAACACCAGACCAATAAAACGCTCAATGAACTCGGCCTTCTTCCTTCACTCAAGTGGATCAGAACCAGAACCTTTTATTGGTCTGATGTCGTTTCCTGATATTTACTGGAATAAACCAGATTTTCAACCAGAATATTGATTATTATTGATTATTGATCGGTAACATCTGGCAGAGCGTCATGCTGTGGGCCGCTTGGTTCTGTTGGACCTGCTGGAGTTCTGGTCCAATCCGACCGGATGAAGACGAAGGTTAGACGAAACATGAAACCTTTTAGTTTTATCAGAACTTTAGTTTCCAGATCATTTTCACTCTGCAAGCCGGTTCTGTTGGGTCAGAACCTGGAGTATTGGAGATGAATCAGAGTTCAGCCGGACGGGTCGACCAGAACATCAACAGAACCTGAAACTACGGAATCAGAAGTAATGGTGTTGATCGGACCTGCTGGTTCTGAGACCCGATGGAACCAGAACCTTCTGCTGCTTTATGATCAGGAGTTGAAATAAAAGTCGGTTCTGTTGGTTTTCAGCAGAACTTCCACTTTATGAATGTTTGATGTTGCCGGTTCTGGACCGGTTCCGGTTCTATATCTGGCACAAATGAAGGCGTCGCCACCGGACCGGACCTACGGTTTGGTTCGGTCGGCCGAACCGGGCCAGCCGCGGTTCGGTTCTGCACCAAACGGTGGGAGCCGCAGACGCTCCGGCTTCACACGCGAACAGCTGCGCAAACAAAAGCCGCGAAGCGCGAGACCGCGAAGCGCGCGACCGCGGGGACATGAAAGGGCCGCGGCGCGTGGCGGGAACAGGAGGCCGCGCGACTTCCTGTCACCTGACGGCGGTCAGCAGCTGTGAAACCCCGAACCTCAGCAGGTTTGGATCAGAACCAGGTAGAACCAAACTTTACATTTGGTTAAAATAATCGATACGGATCAAACATGGTGATTATCGGACCAGAAGTTCACATTTTAACCGCAGTCTGAATGTTTTATTTGGAAAAATGTCACTTTGTGATGCAACATTTGAGCCACAGGATGAAATTTAACCCAATAAGAGAAACAGGACAGAAAAATGAGAACGAAAATCATAATCCAGATTATAATCAGTTACTAATAAACCAGCTGGTTTCAGTCTGGATTAAACCAACTCGGTGTTTCTGGAAGTTTGTTCCAGATCTGTGGCGCATAGAAGCTGAAAGCTGCTCCTCCAAGTCAGAACCAGAACCAGAACCAGCAGGTTGATCCAGCAGCAGAACTTTAATCCATTCAGTGATTTATAAACTAGATTAAAGTCTCAGTGAAGGAATGTAGAACCGGGGGGGTGGTGTAGAACCAGGTTGTGTAGAACCAGGTGTCTCCACCCTCCTGGTCTCCAGCTGCAGCTTCTGGTCTCAGACTTTCTGGTTCTGAAACCCAAAATCCTTTAGTTCTGTCAGAACCATGAAACTGAGCCGTTCTCGGTTCCGTCCAGGACAATCAGCACCTGGTCCTGGTTCTGGTCCTGGTTCTGGTCCTGGTCCTGGTTCTGGTCCTGGTTCTGGTCCTGGTTTAGGTCCTGGTTCTGGTCCTGGTTCTGGTCCTGGTCCTGGTTCTGGTCCTGGTTCTGGTCCTGGTTTAGGTCCTGGTTCTGGTCCTGGTTCTGGTCCTGGTTCTGGTCCTGGTTTAGGTTCTGGTCCTGGTTCTGGTCCTGGTTTAGGTTCTGGTCCTGGTTCTGGTTCTGGTTCTTGTCCTGGTTTTCACTTTGGGGCGTCGGTGACCCCCCTCCCCACCCCCCCGAGTCTGAATGTGTCAGTGGAGCTGCTGTTGTCTGCGTCGTCATGGTAACTGCTCTTGTTTCCTGCTGTAGCCAATGGGAGCACAGAGATACAGAACCAGGGGGTCCAGGATGGGAAACGACACATGACCTCTGACCTCTTGATGAGACGTTTCCTGTTCCCAGTTCTTCATATCGGACTGGAACCAGTTGAGTTCTGGACCGGAGAGTCCGACCCAGTTCTCCAGCTGGTTCAGTGACATGATCAACACTCAGGTCCACCAGAACCAGGACCAGGACCAGAACCAGGACCAGGACCAGGAGCAGAACCAGGACCTAAACCAGGACCAGAACCAGGACCAGAACCAGGACCAGAACCAGAACCAGGACCAGAACCAGAACCAGAACCAGGACCAGAACCAGGACCAGAACCTAAACCAGGACCAGAACCAGGACCAGAACCAGGACCTAAACCAGGACCAGAACCAGAACCAGGACCAGAGCCAGAACCAGGACCAGGACCAGGACCAGAACCAGGACCAGAACCTAAACCAGGACCAGAACCAGGACCAGGACCAGAACCAGGACCAGGACCAGGACCAAGACCAGAACCAGGACCAGGACCAGGACCAGAACCAGGAGCAGAACCAGAACCTAAACCAAGACCAGAACCAGAACTAGGACCAGAACCAGGACCAGGACCAGAACCAGGACCAAGACCAGAACCAGAACCAGGACCAGAACCAGGACCAGGACCAGAACCAGGACCAAGACCAGAACCAGAACCAGGACCAGAACCTAAACCAGGACCAGGACCAGAACCAGGACCAAGACCAGAACCAGGACCACAACCAGGACCAGAACCTAAACCAGGACAAGAACCTAAACCAGGACCAGGACCAGAACCAGAACCAGGACCAGAACCAGGACCAGGACCAGGACCAAGACTAGAACCAGGACCAAGACCAGAACCAGGACCAGGACCAGAACCAGGAGCAGAACCAGAACCTAAACCAAGACCAGAACCAGAACTAGGACCAGAACCAGGACCAGGACCAGAACCAGGACCAAGACCAGAACCAGAACCAGGACCAGAACCAGGACCAGGACCAGAACCAGGACCAAGACCAGAACCAGAACCAGGACCAGAACCTAAACCAGGACCAGGACCAGAACCAGGACCAAGACCAGAACCAGGACCACAACCAGGACCAGAACCTAAACCAGGACAAGAACCTAAACCAGGACCAGGACCAGAACCAGAACCAGGACCAGAACCAGGACCAGGACCAGGACCAAGACTAGAACCAGGACCAGGACCAGAACCTCTGTGGTTCCTCCATGTTGATGGTTTCCAGGTTAAACTGAGGGACATTTTGGACCCGTCCTGGGTCGCGTTCCGTCTGTCCAGGTGTCGGTTCCGGCGCCTCGGCAGACTTTCCCACGGTCTCCATGGCAACGACCACCACCTCCTTCCGGGCGCACGCGCCGCGTCCACCAGGTTCTCACCTCATCAAAGGCTCGTGCCGCCGCACTGCGCGCGTGCGAACCAATAGTTTTCACACCCCGGATGAAAGGAGCAGCAGCCAATCACAGAGCAGGACGGGAGAAGCGCGGCTGAGGTCCGCAGATGGCACGCGGTCAGTCTGGCGGCGCATGCGCCCTGCTGTCACTCATCGGCTCCATTATGATGGAGGCGCGTGCGCGTGAGCGCCTCGTGCCGCGGCACGCGCTGCTTTCTGAGGCAACAGATGGACAAGAAGTAGGTTGTGAGCATGCGCACACGCTGGGCTCACCTGGCGGTTCTGGTCTCAGCCCAGAAGGTTCTGTCAGAACCAGAACCAGCTGCAGGTCCAGGTGGGAGCAGACAGAACCTCCTGACCTCAGAACCAGGGAGGAACGGCTCCAGAACCAGAACCAGAACCGGGACCAGGACCAGGACCGGTCCACTCGGCGCTGACCTCCAGAACCAGAACTTTGGAGTGAGTTCTGTTGGGTCGGCTGATCAGATGAGAGCTGCTTCCTGATTGGCTGCCTGAACACGTTCGGTTCTGGAGCCATTAAGAACAGGACGGGTCCAAACGGAACCACAACCTTCAGAATGTCCATCATGTCTCCAGGATCGGAACCGACCCCCCCCCTCCCCTCAGGCTCCGCCCCCTTCCCCCCCCCCCTTATAAAGCCGCTCGCAGCGCCGCTGCCGCAGTCCAGAGTTCAAACAGCCGCAGTTCAGTTTCTTTTCAGCGCAGAAAGTGGATCAGACTTGAAACCCGTTTCTTCTTCTTCTTCTTCTTCTTCTTCTCTTCTTCTTCTTCTTCTTCTTCTTCTTCTTCTGGTACTTTTTCTACTTTTCCTTCTTCTCTGCGGTTCGTTTTGTTCCTCCGCAGTTTCTTAGTTTTACTTTTGGCGCAGATCAGCAGCATCGGGCCGGCGGCGCTCCAACATGTTGCGGCTGTTCCTGCTCCTGCTGGCGGTGCCGGTCCAGACGGTGAGTGGTTCCGACGGGTTCTGACGGGCCGGACCGGGAGTCCCGCGCCCTGACGCCCTGAGCCTGACCCCCCCCCCCCCCCCCCCCAGGTTCTGTCCACCGGGTCCGTGTTCGAGCTGAAGGTCCAGACCTTCCGCAGCTCCCGCAGCATCTGCGACCAGAACCAGAACCAGAACCAGAACCAGAACTGCCGCATCTTTTTCCGCATGTGCCTCAAACAGCCGCAGAGCGTCATCAGCCCGGAGCCGCCGTGCACGTACGGGAACGCGAGCAGCGGCGCGCTGCCCGCGGACCCCGGGTCCATCTCCGGGAGCGCGCCGCTCAAGGTGAACGTCTCCTTCAAGTGGCCGGTGAGTGACCGGAACCGGACCGGAACCGGACCGGCTCCGATGGGGCGACCGGTTCTGTCTGACTCGGAATGGAAACGATTTGAAAATGTTTCTAGAAAACTGTGTGACGTCAGCACGTCGCTGACGCAGTATTGATTAGTGATGATTGTTTCGCGCAGGGCTCGTTCTCGCTGATCCTGGAGGTTTGGACCTCAGGTTGGACCTCAGAACCTTCAGGTGTAAAGTCCACAGGTAACGACGCGCTGCGGCGGCGGACCGCCAGGGGGCGACAGAAAACATGTTTACATCAATCAGCTGTTTACACTTTGATTTGGGTTTTGATCAGTTTGACAGAAATAAATGTTCTGATCATCAGATAAATTATCAAATCAACTATGATGAAGATTCTGACAGTTTTAGTAAGGGCTGACCCCGGCTGACCCAGCTGACCCCAGCTGACCCCAGCTGACCCCGGCTGACCCCGGCTGATCGTGACCCTGCCGTGTTTCTGTCTGCTTGTTGCCAGGCGACCAGCCGCGGCGGCTGACCCGGGTGTCCGGCCTCGGCAGCCAGGCGGTGGGGGCGGAGTGGTCGCAGCAGCAGCTCCTCCAGAGCGACCAGAGCGAGCTGCGCTTCTCCTACCGGGTGGTGTGCATGGAGCATTACCATGGCGACGACTGCGCCACCCTGTGCCGGCCGCGCAGCGACGACTTCGGACACTTCCGCTGCGACGCCCTGGGCCAGCGCCGCTGCCTGGAGGGCTGGGAGGGCGACTACTGCACCGAGCGTGAGTTCAGCCGGTCGGCATGGCAACGGGTCATCCAACCAGGGTCATCCAACCAGGGTCACCTCTGGTGAAACATGCTGTGTGTGTGTGTATGTGTGTGTATGTGTGTGTGTGTGTGTTAGGAGTTGCACCAATTAGTCGACTAGTCGACTCTTTTCTCTGCAATGACTTTTTTCTGGGCCAGTCGACGAGTCGCATCACGTGACAAAGCAGATTTTTCCAAGGAAATGAAAGAAGGTGGACTAGGTGAGTTAGTCAGAAAGCTCAAGTTGTATAAAAATGTAAATAATTTAACAAAGAGAAGCTGTAAATTACATCTCAGGCTCCCAATAGGGGCGTAGCGGCGCGGTGGTTTAACGCGGCGCCGCGTTGAGAGGCTTCAGCCTGTGGTGGTCAGGAGTCCGACTCCCGTCCTCCACTATGGAGTAACGTGGGACGTGATGTCAGGCTGATTATCCCCCCACTGATCAGCGTCATCCTGCGTATTGAAGCTTCTAGCCTGGCAGCTTTAGCTCTTATATGGTTTGACTACATCTGTAAACTGAGTCCAGCTTCACCCTGAGGGTCTGATGGAGCCGAATCTCTGCCTCCGCCTGCATGTCGGTTCAGAGCCGCTGCTGATCAGCAGCAAGAGGCTCTGCTGAATTCAACTGTAACCAAACGGGATCCGTAGTAAGTTTGGCTTGTGATGATCCAAAAGCTCCATGTGGTCAGTGAGATAATTTGACTCCTATAGAGCAGCTATAGGAAATCAGGATCCGCCGGTGATTGGAAACAAAACAGACGTCAGACCGACTTTGTGCAACAAACGTTTTACAGCTGCTCACGAAGAATCATCAGTTTGGACTTAGTAACAGCAGGAGAAGAGGAGGGGGGTCAAAATCTGCAGTAGAAATAGCTGATGAAGCCCCCAAGTCGTTGTGAAGTTTTTTTTCGCTTACGTCACCATGACGTCACCATGACTAGTCGATATCGACTCAACTATTGTCATGATGTAGTCGACCTTAAAAAATATGTAGTCGTTCAACCCCTAGTGTGTGTGTGTGTGTGTGTGTGTGTGTGTGTGTGTGTGTGTGTGTGTGTGTGTGTGTGTGTGTGTGTGTGTGTGTGTGTGTGTGTGTGTTTGGCTGCTTTTCGGTTTGGGCTAAACACTCGGCCCCTGTCTGGCCCCGGACCGGCCTCGTCTGGCCCCCGACCCGCTCCTTTAACACTGCCGTGTCAAAACGGAAACGAGCTGCTTGGTGGAGGCGCCACAAAATCCATCCAATCAAAATACAGCAAATTTACTGACTCAGCAATGAATCTGATCATGAAGATCAGAAACAAGTTTTACAGTTTTGACTCTCAGTCTGAACCAATCAGAATCACTTCAGCTCTAAGTGGCTCCAGGAGTTTCACAGCCTTTTCCATATTCAGTCTCAGTAGAATCAGAAATAGATTTAATTAGAGTTTAAAGGAGACAAACCAGCAGGACGTAGTTGACGGTTTGATTCTCTTTCCACATTTGATCGTCTAGTGACTGAAAGTTTGTCCGTTCAGCAGCTGAAGTTCAGTCAGATTAACGTTTGGAAACAACAGTTTTCACATGGTGCCACTCATTCTAGATTGTGTTTGGGTCTGGACTTTGACTGGGCCATTCTACCATGTTTAGTTTTAACTCGCTGTAGCCTGACGGAGCCTCAGCCCCCGGTTGGCTGAGGCTCCGCCCCCGGTTGGCTGAGGCTCCGCCCCCTGCTGTCTGAAGCCCCGCCCCCGGTTTCCTGAGGCTCCGCCCCGGTTGGCTGAGGCTCCGCCCCCTGCTGTCTGAAGCCCCGCCCCCGGTTGGCTGAGGCTCCGCCCCCGGTTGGCTGAGGCTCCGCCCCCTGCTGTCTGAAGCCCCGCCCCCGGTTGGCTGAGGCTCCGCCCCCTGCTGTCTGAAGCCCCGCCCCCGGTTGGCTGAGGCTCCGCCCCCGGTTGGCTGAGGCTCCGCCCCCTGCTGTCTGAAGCCCCGCCCCCAGTTGGCTGAGGCTCCGCCCCCGGTTGGCTGAGGCTCCGCCCCCTGCTGTCTGAAGCCCCGCCCCCAGTTGGCTGAAGTACAGTGATGACCAATAGTTGCCCTGTGTTCGGGTTGCCTGATCGTTGCCCTCATGCTGTGAATCTCTTGGTCTCCATCTTGGCTGATCTCTGATCAAAGCTCTCATTTGTTCAGCCTGGAGGTTCAGCTGGGCTTTGACTAGGCCGTGTCTTGGACTCTGGGTTCTGATTGGATGGTGAAACACTCAAAGCTTCAGCCTGCTGTAAACTCCTCCATGATGCTGTTGCTCCAGATCATCTCTGAACCTCTGGAGCATCAAACTGCAGCTGGAATAACACTGGGATTAGACTAGATTAGACTAGATTAGACTAGATTAGATTAAATTACACACAGCTGGACTCACCAAATCATTAGCAAGAATCAGGCAACTTCTGAAAGCAACTGGTTGAACTCAGAGAAAAGGGGCTGAATACATTTACACTCCGCACTTTTCAGTTTATTTGTAAACATTGTGTTGAATCAAGTTTCGTTTTCTTTGAACTTAATAGTTTTATCCCACTTTATGTTTTTCTTTCACATTAAATTCCCCCAGCGAGTCATAAGCCTGGCAGCCGCCATGTTTTGATGGGAACCCGCCAGGCTGAGCATCGCGTGTTTTTACTTTAAGAAAAATTAATAATTTGAAAAAAACTCTAGAACTGTCAACTCTAGCTATAAACTCTAGATCTATAAAATCTAGAGCTATAAACACTTGATTTGTAAACTCTAGATCTGTCAACTGTAGAGCTATAAACTTTAGATCTGTAATCTCTAAATCTGTAAACTCTACATTTGTAAACTCTAGAGCTATAAACACTAGATCTGTAAACACTAGAGCTATCAACTCTAGAGCTATAAACACTAGATCTGGGGTCCCTGTCAGTCGGATCTGGTTCTAAAATCCTGATTGCTGCCAAAAATGATATTTAATTAAATGTTTTTACAATAAAGTAATAACATTTGTTTATATTTAGATAGAAAAAAGTCGATTATGAAAACATTTGCAGTAATTTGCTTTATGTGTAAACCTCTTTTGTAGGGTCAAAGGTCAGAGTTATGCTCATAATAACGATTAACCATATCTGCCATGATAAAGCATGTAATTATATAATCAAACATCACAGGTGTAAAGTCCAGCTGCCACCTGAACATGGAGGTTTGATCCGCAGGAGGAGATGAAGCCGTTTCATTCCAGGGTTTTGAGGCTCAGCTGAAGCCTGCAGGACAGCAGAGGACTGGAGTTTGACACGATTTATAGTTATATGTTTTTATATATCATTAAGTTATAAAGGCTGAGCCAAGGAAATTCATGTCTGTATGAAACAAGCAGCCCCCAGTCTAAACCAGTTGATCTTTGCTGGTCTCCAGTTTAATGGAAAAACTTGCTGGTTTAATTTAGTTTAAGTTACAATGATTGTTATAAATAAAGCTGAGAGGTTCAATAATATGGAGCTAAAACGGTGTCATAATACACAAATGCTCCTCCTGGCCTGTGAGCTGCGCTGTGTGAATTTAGAGACCCCCCCTCACGCTATCTGATTGGATGATCATCAACCAATCAGATGAACGGCCCCGCGTTGGGCCAATCACATTAACCCATTCCAACAGGCTGTAGCTTTGAGAAGCAGTTTCGTCCTCATTCTGGTTTCTGGCAGCGACAGAGGAGCGGTAAGTGAAGTATCTAATATATTAGCTATTTATCGTTATTAATGTCAATCCTTTTAATTGATCAGCTATCATCACAAGCTAGCGACCTTCAGCTCACCTAACTCCTATGTTAGCAGAGCTCTGGTGATTAAGCTAAGCTACCGAGCTATGCTAGCACCTCTACATGCTACAGAGCTATGCTAGCACCTCTACATGCTACAGAGCTATGCTAGCACTTCTACATGCTACCGAGCTATGCTAGCACCTCTACATGCTAATAGCATCAGACTGGTGTCTTTCTACCCCTCAATTTATTCCAGATAATATATTATGAATCCTTAAATGATCAATTATCATAACAGTGTAATAATTCACTTAGGTCACACTTTTCAGAGACACAAAATACTGATTTTATTTACTTATCATACAAAGGATAATATGCAACAGGGTTTCCCCCAGTGTATTAAGCCTGGCGGCCCGCCATGCTTTGCTAGCCCCACCGCCAGGCTTAGCGTTGCGCCGTTTCAGCTATTTGTGATTCCCCTCGGTAATTTCCCCTCAGAAGGCAGGCGGAGAATCCGCGCTTTCTGATTGGCTGCCTGTCACATTCAGCGTTAAGCTCCTAGTCGGGAAAAACCAGGGTTTTCAGCAACTCTCAATACAGCAACTCTCAATACAGCAACTCTCAATACAGCAACTCTCAATACAGCAACTCTCAAGTTGCTGTATTGATGTTGTTATTAGCTTGTCATCTTTTAGCTACTTTACCTGCATCCAGCAGCTTCACTCAACTCAGTTTGTTAGTTTGGGGGAAAAACTGTGAAAAGTTCTTTACATTTTGCTGCCATGATTCTAACACCTGTAGCTCTACAGCATCAGGTCTCCTTCAGGTGGAAACCCAGCATGTAGCGTCATGTTGCGTTTAAAGGCGGCTCAGAAAAACAGGCTACCACATGTTAACAACGGATTAAACAGATTTAACTGCTGATAAAAGTGACAGAGGACACAGATATGGGGAGTGTAGAAGCCCCTAGTGTATAAAATGGACAGGAATAACAGAGAGTTGGTCATTCTGAGGTAAAAACCCAGTGCATACAGCGTTCATGGTTTCTTCTTCATCCTGTCCCCCTGCAATGGCATGGCGACCCCCTAGGGGGCGCGCCCCACAGTTTGGGAACCTCTGACCTAGACAATACACCCAACATCCCAACCTTACATGCGCTGGTGAGTATATAACCCCACCAACTAGAACCAGCATCAATAACTATGACTATATTACAGTTTATACATTGTAAACTAGTAGCTCTGTCATTCTGAAGCGTAGCAGGTTGATCTGACTGACGTTTAAACTGATGACGTCGTCTTTACTGGATCATCTCGGTCTCAAAACTGGATTTGTTTAAGGATGCATATAAATTTGAGACAATCATTACTTCAGGTTTTTAATGGAGAGCTGTGGCCTGAAAAAGAAGGCTGGTTCTGTTCTGGTTCTGTTCTGGTTCTGTTCTGAGACAACTGTAGAGCCTCTGGAGACGGATTCTTCATAAAATCCAGAAAGTTACAGCCAACCTGAGCATCCTCTTCATGAGACCGTCTGAGAAAACAGTGTCTTCGGTCAGAGACTTCTTCAGATTCGCTGTAACACAGACTGCAGCAACCCTAAAGTTCTGGGAATCCTTTACAACGGACCAGGTCCATGGAGGACAGAGTCCTGATGGACCAGGTCCATGAAGGACAGAGTCCTGATGGACCAGGTCCATGGAGGACAGAGTCCTGGTGGACCTGGACCCTGAAGGACAGAGTCCTGGTGGACCAGGTCCATGGAGGACAGAGTCCTGGTGGACCAGGTCCATGGAGGACAGAGTCCTGATGGACCAGGTCCCTGAAGGACAGAGTCCTGATGGACCAGGTCCATGGAGGACAGAGTCCTGGTGGACCTGGACCCTGAAGGACAGAGTCCTGGTGGACCAGGTCCCTGAAGGACAGAGTCCTGATGGACCAGGTCCATGGAGGACAGAGTCCTGGTGGACCTGGACCCTGAAGGACAGAGTCCTGGTGGACCAGGTCCATGGAGGACAGAGTCCTGGTGGACCAGGTCCATGGAGGACAGAGTCCTGGTGGACCAGGTCCTCACAGTCTGAAGGATTTCATGCTTCAGGCTCCTAAAGGACACAAAGAAATACAGTAAATATTTTAGTTTAATCGCTTGCTGTTAGTTGATTTTTAAAATTATATTCAGGGATTTACACGACCATGAACTACCAATCAAAATGTTTTACATTTCCAAGGACGGAGAGGCGAGGTGTAGCATATTTTGGCAGATAGCATGTTTAGCCTGGTAGGATAAATAAATAAAATTAGTATTTAGTGTCTCTGAAAAGTGTGACATACACTGTTATGATCATTTATAATTTAAGGACCAGATAAGGATTCATAATATACTGTTGGAATGGGTTCATGTGATTGGCTGGAAAATAGGCAATCGCTTTACGTGGGGCTCCATTCATATGATTGGCTGAAACAATCTGATTGGTTGCTGATCACCCAATCAGATAGACCATTTATTAAAATAAGACTGAATTTTCTGGGGGTCTCTAAATTCACACAGCGCAGCTCACAGGCCAGAAGGAGCTTTAAGTGTGGATCTGTGGATATGACACAGTTTTAGCTCCATATAATATTAGAAATTATCTCTTCATTTTTATACTTTTCTTTTTACAAGCCAAATCAGGGAGTCAGTCTATTTTTATGTTTGTTTTTTTAGGGAAACTAATGATTATAAATTCTTACAAATATTTCCAAAAATGTATCACATGACTAATTAACATCACCGACATGAACATGGGGAGGCGTGAATGTTGGTGTCCCGCTAAATCCTGAATAAACCAAATTTCTGTTGTCTTCACCCTTTAATCCCAGCCTGTGGGGTTTTACCTGATGACTGGGAAGAGAAAACAACCTGTTGAATGTGACAGGTAGCCAATCAGAAAGCGCTGTGACGTCAGAACAGAGGGGAATCCAAACAGCTGAGAGAGTCCGGATATCGGAGATGATATGTGGAAAAGTTTATATGTAAAGGTCATTATTATGTTTACTCAGTTAAAAATGTTAACTATGAAAAAACAGTCACCTGCTTGGTCTCTATGTGGAGAAGCAGCTTGAAGCTTCATTGCCTCATTAGCAGCCGGTCATGTTAGCAGAGCGGCTTGTAATGTGAGACTCATCTACTGGTCAGGATGAATCCATCCTCCCGTCTCTCTGGACCTTTTCCCCTTTGCTAAGAAACTTTCCAAAGACATCTGATCTGTTTCTGACTCATTTTGCTGCTTGTGGCTCAATGTTGGCGGCAAGTAACCGAAAGAATCCGGTTAAAGGATTTTCAAAATAAAAGATCCTCCAGACTCAAATAAAGTGATAGGTATTTTTCCTTGAACCTACATTAAAAGAACCACAGACAACGTATATGAATTTTATGTCCAAACTTCTGCAGAAGGAGAAGACTGAGCAAACTACCCCTCCGAGTCGATCACAGAGCTTCTGCCGTCTTTCTGCTCCAGCAGGACTTTTATTTGGAATAACAAAAGTCAGAAATGATAAACAATGAGGTCAGCGGCTGGCTGGCATTATCTAACTCACAGGTCATCTAGTTCTTTCAGACTCTGAAGGGAACAATCAGTTTACAGGAACACAGATATTCTATACAGCAATCAAAAAGTATTGGCACAGCATGTCATTTACTGATTCACATTAGACTGAATGTTGATTAACTATCAATTATATTAGACTGAATATGAAGTAAAGTAATATCCAAAATGATAATACCAAAAAATCTCTAACATAATGCATAAAAGGAAATATTTAATTATTTCTTGTGCGGCCCGATACCAATTGGTCCACGGACCGGGGGTTTGGGGACCACTGCACTAAGGGACCAGGCGTTAGAAACCGTAACACCGTTAACCTGTTCTGACTGAACATGGGATCCATCTTGACCAGTCTTTCTCAAACCGATGGTCCGCCGGCGCCCCTAGTGACGCGACAGGTACTGGATGTAAACGGACGTTTATTTGCCGTGACGTGAGCTCAAAGCGCGGCGCTAAAGCTAGCTTAGCAAAGGATTGTGTTAAAAATAAGGATGGACAACTGCCTAAAACAGAGTCAGTCAAAAGAAAAGATGCAGATGGGTGGAGCGAAAACCTCCAGAAATATGATCTGACCAGAGGGAGTTTTTCACTCCACCCATCTGGTGGAGTTCAGAGGAACCACAGAGGAACCACAGCAGGTTCAGAGGAACCAAGGTCCTCTGAACCTGCTGGTTCCTCTGTGGTTCCTCTGAACCTGCTGGTTCCTCTGTGGTTCCTCTATGGTTCCCCTGTGGTTCCTCTGAACTCCACCAGATGGGTGGAGTTCAGAGGAACCACAGAGGAACCAGCAGGTTCAGAGGAACCAAGGTCCTCTGAACCTGCTGGTTCCTCTGTGGTTCCTCTATGGTTCCCCTGTGGTTCCTCTGAACTCCACCAGATGGGTGGAGTTCAGAGGAACCACAGGGGAACCATAGAGGAACCACAGGGGAACCATAGAGGAACCACAGAGGAACCAGCAGGTTCAGAGGAACCAAGGTCCTCTGAACCTGCTGGTTCCTCTGTGGTTCCTCTGAACCTACTGGTTCCTCTGTGGTTCCTCTATGGTTCCCCTGTGGTTCCTCTATGGTTCCCCTGTGGTTCCTCTGAACTCCACCCATCTGGTGGAGTTCAGAGGAACCACAGGGGAACCACAGCAGGTTCAGAGGAACCAAGGTCCTCTGAACCTGCTGGTTCCTCTGTGGTTCCTCTGTGGTTCCTCTGTACCTGCTGGTTCCCCTGTGGTTCCTCTGAACTCCACCAGATGGGTGGAGTTCAGAGGAACCACAGGGGAACCATAGAGGAACCACAGAGGAACCACAGGGGAACCAGCAGGTACAGAGGAACCACAGAGGAACCACAGAGGAACCACAGCAGGTTCAGAGGAACCAAGGTCCTCTGAACCTGCTGGTTCCTCTGTGGTTCCTCTGTGGTTCCTCTGTGGTTCCCCGGTGGTTCCTCTGTGGTTCCTCTGAACTCCACCTATCATCTGCAGGTTCAAAAGAAGCTGAAGCCGCTGTGGTTCACTAGCGAATGGATTCCTTTGAACGGCTCTATGCGGTAGAAATCGACTCGGTTAGTGACTGTTCTGTTTTTATGACTCTGAATTATGCTCTGCTTCCACATGAACAGCTATTATTATTATTTAATTAGAAATTTATGAAATTAAATAATTAAACTCAGTAGATTAATACCATTGCTAGAAATGGGTTTATTATTTTTATATTTAATGGAGCAGAAAAAGATTTTTAGTCAGAATATTAGCAGAATAACAAGTTTACCTGTCCTGGCCCTGTTGCTGCGTCAGACAGTTGAGCTTAATTCATTGTTTGAATCAACTGAAGCTTTAAAACAAGATGGCCGCTCTTGGTTCAGAAAAACCACAAAAACAAATTTTTAGTGGGAAAACATCCAGATTTTCCAAAAAGGGAATAATCAAACACCAAAAAAGTGATTAATCGATAAAACTGATTTCATGTCGAACTCATACAACTGGTCTTATTTTGTTGTGACGTGATTATTGGATCTCATCTTTGTAGTTTTTGTTTTTCTCTGGATTTTTGGCAAACGTTTGAGTCGTACGCCAACATCTTCACTGACTCTGACTTCAGGCTAACACTAATTAGCTGCTGATATGCCCTTTTTAGCTGGCTAGCTTCTTTCCAAATATCGAGAGTAATAGACTCGACTGAGAGTGACAAACGAAAAGGGCCGGAGCCAGAGGGGGGGTCAAGCGGCTCTGACATCTGATTGGCCCCCCAGGAGCAACTCAAAGGCTAAAGCAAACATCATACCTGGTGGTGAAAACACCAATAAGTTATTTACTGATCCTCCGCAAAATAAACTGAAGAAAGGAGAGGGGGGGACGATGTTCGTAGTTTGGAGCAGAGGTTGCGCTAGATTTTTGTTGTTGTCTGTCAAAGAAAAACATCATTTTATTTCCATTCTGTAGTCATCAAGCTGAACATTTATCATTTTCTGTGCAGTCAGAAGGCTTTTGAAATCAGGTAACATTTCACCAAATGAAGTGATTAGAAGATGGCAGAACTCCGATGGTTTCCTGATCCGGATCAGCTGCTGGACGCTCCAGAGCCTCTGGTCTGTTAACGGGTCCAGATCAGATGTGATTCTCTCACCCATATTGTTCTTATATTGATTGATAGTGAGCTCCACGATGTTCTCTGTGCTGTTAACCTTTCCTGATGAACCTCCAGCCTTGGTGGGAGAAACTCAGGGAGCTCCTTCTCGCTGAGAGGCTGATGTGGTCGGGGACTTCAGGGTTTAACTGCCTTGGTGGTTCACAGCGGTGCGGCAAGCAAGAGACAGTCCAAGGTTCCTTCGGAAGCTGAACGTTTATTTGTAGTGCAGTAACCAGGAACTGAACGATCTCTCTAACACACATGGAACTCTACTTGCTCTAATAAAGCTCTCTATCCCGAACATGTCTGCCCCCTGCTGGTGTGGCAGTGCTAGTGCAACACTACCCCCACTCTGGATGGGAATAATTAAAATGATCCACTCCAGCCTGCATAACGTACCGTCCAGAATACAACGCCATGAACAAATAGTTTAAAATTACATCTTCCAGAGTACTTTTTAAAAAATACTGAAATAAAACAAGCAGAGGGAAACCTGACATAACACTCTCTTTTTTTAAACCTCTGCAATTAGCTTCTCATATCAATGCCCATAACAACTCAGTCCACCCATTCCCTGACCTGGTAGGTGGTGTCCGGTGACGTCTCGGCCTCTGAGGATGTGGGCTCTCATGAGGCACTTCCTCAATCGTACCCCCACTACTGTGAACATTGGGCAAAACTGAATTAGGGGAACCGATGGGTGGTGTAGAAGAGTCACCTCCAACTGATTCTGGGCTGGGACAACTAGCGCTCCTCTCTGCCTCAGAATCATTGAGAAGGTTAAGCAAACCAAGGTCATTATCCATTTTGAGGTGTGGTGGAGGGACCTCCTGTGGAGACCATCTCTGAGCATGATCAATGACCCATGCGTTGTCCAGTCGGTCGCGGCTTCGGTAGGGTTTCAGTTGGTCGTGATGAACCACCTTCACTTTGGTCTTTGGATCTTTCTGAATGCGATAGATGAGGTCATCAAGTTGTCCTAGGATGAAGAAGGGGCCTTCGTACAACGAAAGAAATTTCTTCACTTTGTTTTTGATCTTTCTGGTCCCTTTTACAAGGTACCAAACAGCATCTCCTACATGGTTCTGTGTCCGGTGACAGTTCTTATCATAGTGCTGCTTGGCTGGGGTGACAGAAGCACAAAGCACATCTCTGGCAATATGGTGTGCCAGTTTGAGTTTCTCACTGAGTTACTGGACATGCAAAGGGGCAGTAATGTCCATTTCATTGTCCGGAAGTAGGCCGACCACTAAGTCAACTGGTGTCGCTCACCTCAAGTCCAAACATCATATAGTTAGGTGTGAATTTGGTGGCACTGTGTTTAGTTGCTCTATAGGCCATGAGGGCATAAGGATCATAAGGTCCCAGTGCCAGTGGCTCCTCTCGGCTGTTGTTGCCGAGATTTTCTGTAAGGTGATGTTAAATCTTTCAACCTGCCCATCCGACTGTTGTCTAATCCCGAACAAGCTGCACATTTTCTGGAAGACAGATTCAAAGTTTCTATCTTGATTCCTGTGTAGCACTTGTGGGGCCCCGTAACGACAAACTACGGTGGCCGACAGGTGCAAATGCGCAGCAACAGAGAAAACATGCAAATAAAAAAAGTCCCGCATCGGATTTTGGACCCAATCACTCTGAAGCTAGAACTCATCGGCTGGAAAACATGAAAAAACCTATATGTGTGTGTGTATGGCCTAATATTATTCAGTATTAATGATTATTTATGTTTATATTTAAATAAATATGTATTGATAAACGGCCCAATCTACTGAAGACGGGTCCTTTGAAGGCCACGAATATGGACGACCAGAAGAGAGAAGCTGTAGCCTCCGGCTAGCTGCTAACCCAGGCTAGCTGTAGCCTCCGGCTAGCTGCTAACCCAGGCTAGCTGTAGCCTCCGGCTAGCTGCTAACCCAGGCTAGCTGTAGCCTCCGGCTAGCTGCTAACCCAGGCTAGCTGTAGCCTCCGGCTAGCTGCTAACCCAGGCTAGCTGTAGCCTCCGGCTAGCTGCTAACCCGGATTAGCATGACGGTCAGAAAGATAAACTAATAACCTGGAAAATGATTTAAGTCTTGGAGCTGCGATGTAAGACGCTGGTTCTCCTGTTGAACCGCTGCTCCGCTACAGGTAGTAATATTTAATATTTAGTAATATTTGACACGGAGCCGCTTCTGCTCCACCTGGTAGAGACTCTCACACCGAACCTGTTTAAAGCTGCAGCATCTAACTAAAAAATACATTTTACATACGTATTAAAACTTTCTCTGTCCTAACATGAGACAGATAATATCTAAAAAATAATCGATCTCCTCCCTGTTACTCCGCTCAGTCAGAAACAGCCAATCAGAACTAGCAGTAATCAGCTAGCCGCTATGCTAACAGGAAGGTAAACCTGAGGGAGACCGGGAGCTGACAGCGAGTTGAAGAGTTACAGACCGAACGCTTTGGAGCGTCTGGTTACTAGGGCTGTGTAATAATATCAATTTTGTGATATATATTGATATTTTCTTTCCTAGAAAAAATCGATATTCATCCTCAAGTATCGTAACGTCCAACTGTCACCTTGTTCATTCACTGCTGGCTTCACCAGGTCATCAGGCTTAGAGTGATTCCTTCAGATGTTCAGGTTAAAAAGGTATCAAACTATTCAGAGCAGGAACTTGGTTCACTTTATTTACTTTACTAATGCATGTCAGCTACAGTTTGGACTGTTTCAACTAAAACAAACATGTTTTCTCTCCACTTCTTTGGTTAATTTTGTCCAGCTGTCCACTTTAAGTCTGTGTCCAACCAGAACCAGGTATTGTGTAGTTGGAGCTTTTAATCAGTTTTCAGTTAAATTAATTCAGTCCAACTTTATAACAGTCACAAAATGTCACCAAAATCACTCTGTCCCTCTGAAACATTTCAGAAAATCGCTAAAGTGTTGAATTGTATCGTTTGCTGAATATCGCAATATATATTGTATTGTGAGCAGAACATTGTGTATCGTATTGTATCGTGAGGTTATTGTATCACTGCAGCCCTACTGGTTAGGAGACCTTTGGTTGACACAGCGCATTTAATTCCAGACCAGAGAAAACTAAAGAGAATGCAACGTTGTGTTAATCCATTTATACTTTAGACCAGGGGTTCCCAAAGTCAGTCCTGGAGGGTCAGAATCCTGCATGTTTTAGTCTCTCCCTGCTTTTACACACCTGCATCAAATGATGGCTCATCAGAAAGCCTAAGCAGAACACTGACTTGCTGAGGAAATTGTTACTACCACTAGGGAGAGAACTAAAACATGCAGGATGCCGACCCTCCAGGACCGACTTTGGGCACCCCTGGTACAGAGGAGCGCTGCAGACGTTACATCTGTCCGATTCAGAGAAGCAAAACCTTGCAAAAAAATCCTTGTAAAGCGCATGTCTGGACCGCACAAGGTAAAAAAATTGCAGAGTTCAACAGATTGTTTGGATCAGTCAGATCCAACTGACTGATGAACCAGTGCAGATTTTTCTGCAGATGCAACCAGGAGGAACTTGTGAGGCTGTGCGTTCATACCGCAGCAGGTGAAGGTAAGGTAATTTTATTTATATAGCATATTTTCAGCAACAAGGCAATTGAAAGTGCTTTACATGAGTTAAAAGGAAATACAAACAAAATAACAAACCAAAGGAAAGAAAAAAAGAGGAAAGAAAACTAATGTTGTTCTAAAGTATGTAAACTAACTGCTCCTGGTCAGGGTTGCTAAGTATCTAATTCCATTTCTAAATAGTGAAACTCTACATTTTCTGATAAAATAAGCTAAAGAGTGACTGATCTAAATCCTTTTCTGGGTTAAAGTGAATACTCCACAACTCTAAGTTTGTTCTAAATCGTTTTGTGGGTTAAAAGTAATATAAACTAAGGAGTGAATGTTCCTGTTAAGTATTTCTGGATTCCAAGTTCTTAGTTATTCTAACTCTGATTCTGATTCTATTTCTGGGCTGTAAAAAATTGATCTAAATAGTGCGTATCCTACAATTTCTGACATTACTAATAAACTAAAATAATCCTTTTCTGGGTTAAATAGGAAGTACTCCACAGTTTATAAAACAAAAAATAGGAAAGGACACATTAGGGCAAATCACAACATTCAGACAAAACAAAGGGCAAAACAAAGACATGAGTGAAGGCGGTGACGTCACAGGGCCATGAAACCAGGTGGCCGAGGCTCCTGGCAAAGTCTGATAAAGTTGTTATCAAGGCCTTGTCCTTGGGAGCGTTATGTTTACATATCTTCAAGGAGATTAGAAATACGCAGCCCTTCCAAGGCCACACGGGAGAAGCAAATTCAGAAACAGAATGTCTTAGGTTGGGTAGATTATAAATTTCAATCTTCCCTCAAGTCTCTCCGATGTATCTCAGTTCCCAATCATTCAAATTAGTTTGGTCGTTTCACTGATCCAAAACTAGCAACTTCTCCAAGATCGATTCCAACTTGTTAGTGAGTTTTAGAGTCCTCGTCTCTGTCCACACCAACAGTCTGAGTGTTCGCTAGTTCGTCCAAGTCCGTCACAAATTTGTCAATAATCCAGGAATCCACAAGCTCCAAACAGCAGACAGCCTGTTATCATGAATAAATCCAGGGTGAATCCCGCCGGGTGTGTCTCTGCAGGACAAGAGGCTCTCTGTGCCCAGACTTCTTGAGAAAATTTGATCAGTTGCATTGAGAGATGGGTTGACCAGATCCATAATTTTTAGATTTGGATGATGTGAAAAAAGGCTCCAAAAATATAGAAAAAGAGAAAAAGATGGGACAGAAACAGAGCAAGCAGGGCAGGCATGGCAGGGAGGGAGCAGAGGGAAAAAGCCTCTGCCTTCACCGAGGGCAAGAGAAAATGTTGTCAGTGTGATGCTAATTTAAGTGGAGTCATTTAACTTCAGTTCTTATAAATTATTGGGGCCACAAGCAGTGGTTTGTGTCACGACACAGAAAAAGTTAGATACATTCATCTGCTTTGTGTGTTATGAGATCTGGATTCAATTAGGTGAATATTAACTAAACCGCATTAAAATGCTGATGTAAATAGGCTGGCCAGAACTATTTACCTGATGGCGGCTCGGGCTTCTAATGAGTTTGCAGCACACAGAGAAAGCCTAAAGAGAATGTGTGATCAAGTTGTGTTGATCATCTTGTAGTTTAAATAGACAAATATCAGCTGACTGTTGAAGGAGGAAAGAAATTAAAGTGCAGATCTGTTAGACAGAAACAAGTCCAGAGCACTGGGCAATAAATGCTCCACCGTTTCGCTCCAATTCATCAAACATCAGATGACAAACGACAAATATACAATAACACTGCTTACGTTAATGGTGGTCTAAAAACAAAACCAGTAAAAACTTAACTGAAGTAACATGTCAGATTCCCTCCTCACCCTGGTCTCAATACTGAGAGCAGTCGGCTGGTTTCATGTCCAGACTGTGATGAGGCGCAGCTGACGCTTGGTGCGCAGACAGTTTCAACTTTACGCACTGTTGCACTAGCACCGCCACACCAGCAGGGGGCAGACATGTTCAGGATAGAGAGCTTTATTAGAGTAAGTAGAGTTCCAGGTGTAGGAGAGAGGTCGTATGTTTGTTTCCGCACTATAAATAAATGTTCAGCTTCCTAATGAACCTTTACTTGCCTCACCACACCACCAAGGGAGTTAAGTCCCCAAGCACTTCAGCCTAGGAGCGAGAACCAGCTCCCCTGTGTTTCTCCCTCAAAGTTCGGAGGTTCATTAGGAAAGTTTAACACTGGCGACCACGAAGGGACTTCTGCAGGTCTGTGGTGGTTCACCGGTAAATTTGAAACTCGGTGAAATAAACCGAGCAGAGACCGTTTAAGTAAACAATGACGGCTAAAAGCTAATGCTAACGGTGGAGGCTAGCGCGCGCCTAAGCATGTACAGACAGGCTAAACATCATTTGTAGCAGAAGAGGCAGAAAAACAGGGCTATGAAAGCTACAGCCCGTTTATTCACGACAATGAGCCCCCAGATATTAAGTGGGAAGCTTTATGCCTCACCACAGCAACATTCCCAGTTGCTGATACGAAGCCTTTCGTTGAAGGTGGAGGGGAAAGTCACCGAACCTACCGCCTCCAACAAACCTGTTCACCAAAGCTCATTTTGAGGATTTCATCCATAGCACACACTGCCTTGTCATTACCCCCACCAAATAAGTCCAGCTCAGCCTCTTCCTAATTACAACCTGGGGACATTTAAACCGGCCACCAGAGGCTCAGTTAACATCACATCAGTATGGCTGTGATCAACGCCGGGATGCATCTCAGAGCGAAGAGGAAGAGAGGAAGGCCGCAGGGCTGTGGATCCCTACGGGGTGAGGCGGAGCCACGACTTTAGCAGTTAGTAGTAAACAGCTTACAGCCACGGCTAACTCTGGGAGCCAAGGTAGAAAAGCCTTTTTTCCCATAGTCCAAAAGACGGCATTTGTGGCTGCATTTTTACTCCAAAATGCAGCCACAGTGTCCAAAAGAAAGAACATAGGTGCAATCAATCATTTGCATATTGAGAGTCTACAGAGACTGATAATCTCTCCACTCTGCTCCTGGATTACCGTTTCAACTTTTGAGTTTTATGTCAAATCCACATGAATTAAATGACAGAAACTAATTCTCTCACTACATCTTTGATTCATTTTGTCCAGCTGCAGACTGTTAGACTGTCCAATCAGAGTTAAGTATTGTGTAGTTGGTGCTTTTAATAAGTTTTCAGTTAACTAAATTCAAGTCTATGGAACACAAAAGGTCACTAAAATCACTCTGTACTTCTAAAATCTTTCAGACTCCTTAGAAAATTGAAAAGAAAATTGTAAAAATGAATTGAATCGTAGCAAATTGTATTGCGCAACAAATATTGTGATACATATCGTATTGTGACCAGAATATTGTATCGTGAAATTATTGTATCGCTACTTTTTACTGTAGTTCAGTACAATTTTCATGTATCTGTACTTTAGTTAAGTGGAGTTAGTTGGCCGCGCAATAAATAATTAAATGAGTAAGAAACAGATTAGATGCCTTTGGAAACTCTCCTACGGACCATGCGCACCCCCCCCCCCCCCACTCACGCCCCCCGGTCCTTGACCGACCACTGCTTTAGACCAAAGGTGTAAACTCCAGTCCTGGAGGCCCATTGCCACCTGAATAGGTTGTGGAGATCTGATCTACACAAAGAGGAGGGAATGAAGCTGTTTCATTCCAGTGTTTTATTATTATTATTATAAAGTTTATTTGATAGGGACAGACACACATCGACATAGACAAACTGAAAAAAACAGCAGTCCCATGTTTGCATCATGGTGTAATAGTGACAGCTAATTCGCAGCACTTGTCCCTAGATGGGCTTTTAAAAAGTAACTCTAAAAATTGAAGTGATAATCATTTAAAATAGCACAACATAATGCATACAAACAGAAAAACGTAAAACATCAAAAATGGGTACAATTTTGTTTTTGACATAACCAGAGTTTTGTTTGATTTTTGAACGTACTAAAACTGGTTACGGACTTTAAATGAACAGGAAGTGAGTCCAATCTGCAGATCCTCTCACAGCTGGAGCACTTTGAGCAAAAGTGGTTCTTCCCTGTGGTTTTGTCCCTGTGGCACATTTAAAACCTGCAGGACAGCAGAGGACTGGAGTTTGACACCCTGCTTTAGACTTTTACTGGACTATATTTTAAACTAAGTATGTCTACTTCGCTACATTTCTATAAAACCGTCCAACTTTTATAGTGACGTAGAAAAGAAGCTTAAGAAAAGTAAACTCTGTGAGGTGATGCTAGCAAAGCTAGCTGTACTGGGACAAACTGTTTAATTAGCAGCTAACTGCGAGCAGGTACTGATCATTTATCAATGAGCAGGGTATAAAAAATAAAATGCTTTATTAAAATATATTCATATGTTATTGCTTATGTGCAACATGTTCATATATGAAGAACATAAATGAGGCACAAAAGTATTTTTCTCTATTTCATTTTATTTTTGTACTGTTTCCACACAAAAAAAGACAAATGGTTGTCCATTTCTGGACCATCTGGCAGTGTATTTTTGTCCAAACACAATCCAATATTATGCTGCGTTCAGGAGACGCCTGGGTCTCTCCTGTAGCAGAGACCTGACGTTTCTCCTGTAGTGTAGACCTGAGGTCTCTCCTGTAGTGTAGACCTGAGGTCTCTCCTGTAGCAGAGACTGACTTCCTGTAGTGTCCTGAGTCTCTTCTGTAGTGTAGACCTGAGGTCTCTCCGGTAGTGTAGACCTGAGGTCTCTTCTGTAGTGTAGACCTGAGGTCTCTCCTGTAGTGTAGACCTGAGGTTCTCTCCGGTAGTGTAGACCTGAGGTCTCTCCTGTAGTGTAGACTGAGTCTCCTATGACTACGTCACCAAGATCCTGACTAGAGGAACTTGGGGTCTCAACCTCACCACAGTCCGTCCTGACCGCCTCATAGCTGCCATCCTCACAGAATGCCGCCTCCTCTGCTGCCAGGACTCTCTGCCCTCCTCTGTCAGCTGTTAACACTGAACAGACAATCATTATGAGCTACAAGCATCTTTTAGTCATTATGAAACTACAGGGAACTTCCAGCTTAGTATGCGCACATAAGACATTAAAACAAAAAAACAAAAAGCAAAAAAACATTATATTAATACATTCTTACAGAAAATAAAAACTAATGAAAAAGAGAAAATACTTGGAAACAATTGGAAGAAAAAGAATTAAAAGCAGTTAGTAATAAATAGTAAAACATAATTCAACAAACTCTGAGGCAGATAATTTGCTTTGATGGATTTTAATAAATCACAGTATTTTAATCATTCAAGTAATTGTGACATCTCTAGATTAGTAATAAATCTTACCTGCTTCTTTCTTGAGTTACATCTGGATGACTGGCAGTAGATCCTGGATGCAGCTGGAAAACATTTTTGTACATTGTCAATACATAGCATAATTACATTATGTACATAAACAATATTGAAGCATAAAATATCAACATTCTAAAATAGTAGATACTCACGCACAGTTGCCTCTCTATCCTCTTCATAGACATCAGAACGTACCTAATGAGTCTGACACAAATGTGACTCCCATTCTGTGGAGTGTCTGTGGAAATAAATGTAAAATTTAAAAAAAATTGTAACAAATATATCGCTTTCTCAAAAATACAGAAGTAAATAAGTTAAAATTATTCTCAACCAGCCATTATACAGTCGGGAATCAACGCGACTGTATAATGCTTATTTTGTGTTTTAACAAAAAAAATAACCGGAAGATCATTTTTCCTTACAAATATTCGAGTGTTCAGTATTCAGTATGTGAAATCATTCCTCTTGGTCCTGGTGGACTCGGTAAGAGCTGCTCGGCTCCGTGGTCTGAGGCCTGGCTGGTACGGCTTGGCCATTTTCAGGTCTGAAAAAATCAAAGATGCGAGTATTTTTAAGAGTTCAGAACATCATATGTAATAAAAAAATTACAATACAAAATCTCACCCTACACTCGTTTTGACATTAAGAAAACGACAGACCACTGATTAGTCATCTGTAGTTTCTTAAGTCGTGTATTGTGATGTGGAATGGAGTCACTACCACTCCAATGTAGCAGGACTCTGGATCTTTAAAACAATCAGTGAACAGTAACATTTAGTTTGAATATTATTCACAAATATTTTCTGTACAATGAACCACTCTGAAACATGTTTTTTTTTTTATTGTTTTTGATTAAGTTGTACAATGATAAATCTTCAAATGGGAAGAATGTCAAAGTAAAGTCTATTGTATGTAATCATGCATATTCTGCTTTTATATCATCAATTCAAGCAAAACTAAGTTTTTCAGTGCTCCTAACACATGTAAAATATATTTTAATTTAATGGATAAGATAGATTATTATTTTAATATTATTTCTCCAATCATGGTATATTTCTATATCTGAACTATACGTACAGACGTCTCAAAATGTGTTAAACTGTTTGGTCCATTGCACTGCGACACCAACATGTATTTACATCCCCATTTGAAGGAGTACATGTTGGAATACAGGCTTTTTTGAGCCAGTATTCCAGTATTTAGGATTAAATACTGCGAATGTTTAATCACAAAGTCCAGATTAGGAGACAATTTCAGAAGAGTCAACATCAACTTAGTATGCCATGAACATCTGCCTGTGATACTATAATGACCAAATTTTTACTTGCAACTTTGTCATGATGAAATAACTGATGCTTTATGTAAAGCTCAGAGTTTTCATGTTGGCAGAAACACTTCGGTCTGCATTCCATCACACAATCCTGGATGAGCTGGACAGACATGCAATGATGACAATATATCATCAGACTTACCCTGAAAATTGGACTTTGATGTGCAGACTTAAGTGTTACGGTTACATCCCTAAGTTGAACTAAGTGTGTTCAGTGCTGGATGGTGAATGTCACACTCAGTCTGTTCCATTTGTGTGACTTTGTAACATTAGAACATTTTCAGCATTAATGCATGTTTTATACTTAAATCTCATTATTTCTCAATAACACTGAGGGGTTTTGTCCAGGTCCTGGAACTAGTAAACAGGTGAACAGAAGGTAAAATGGCTACAACAGGAATGAGAGTCAAAAGGCCGGTGCTCAGGAGTTGATTTGCTTTTGCATGGCTCCCAGCAACTTTATTTAAATACGAAAACCTCTGCTAGGCACAAGGGGAGGGAGGTGATGGGGGAACACGGACACACAGCGTTTCTGAACATTCTTGGCAGCGCTCTACAATTTTCCACTCTGGCAAAAACCTTTTGCCAAAAGCCCTCAATCTCCATGTGCACGGCAGAACCAGGTGTCAATAGTTGTCAAAAATCCCACTTTTCATGCACCACAACCGCCAGCAGCTGCTGATCATTTGCCAATTAGCAGCTAACTGCTAACAGCCCTCCTGTCCGGAACGGCCCCGGCACTCGTAGGTGTGTGTGTGTCGCTGTTTTCTGCTGTTCTCCTGGTAATCCCTCTTCTCTTCTCTCCCATCAGCCATCTGTGCAGGCGGCTGCGGTGGGCACCGCGGCGTGTGCGAGGCGCCCGGACGCTGCCGGTGCAACGTGGGCTGGGAGGGGCAGCGCTGCGACCGCTGCCAGCGGCACCCCGGCTGCCTGCACGGCACCTGCCAGCTGCCCTGGGAGTGCAGCTGCAATGAGGGCTGGGGAGGCCTGTACTGCAACCAAGGTGGGTCCGACCCGGTCCGGTTTCCTCTAAAGACAAGACACCTGACCGACCTCTGACTTCTGGAGTCCACACAGAGCAGACCTGATGTGAGGCCCGGTTCTAAGGGCCACAGGTCCAAACCGGTCACATGACCCGGTGTCGACCCATCGGGTCAGACGGACTTGACAGACGGAGCATTCACTAAAGAATCTTGGAAAAGTTCTGATTCAGATGGTCCGTTTTTCCGGTCTGACCTGGTCCACACAGAACCAGCAGCAGAACCGCCTGCTGGTCCAGAGGGAGGAGGCGGGGCCTAACCTGGTCCAGAGCTCGTTTACTGTGAATCGACCCAATTAGACACAGAACCAGGAAAAACTCTGACATCAGCTCAGGACCAACAGGAAGTCCCGTGTCTCAACTTCCTGTTTGGTTTTCGGTCCCTTAGTGAAAGTCAGCATGACTGAAACTGATGAGAGTAATAAAGACTTTCTGAAACCAACCAGTAAAAACCCAACAGTGTCTTTGAATTTTGGTTCAACGGATTTAATCAATCGATCGATCGATCTTTGCATGGCACATTTCAGGAGGTTGATGTTCCCATAGCAACTCTAACCAGCTGGTTTTAGTTTGGGTTTAAAGGAACTTAGTGAACGACTGCAGAACTGGGTTGGTGTCTCTGCCTTCATGGTTTTAGTCAGAACTCCAGCAGCAGCGTTCTGGCTCAGCTGCACACTGTGTATACAGTATATACATATGTATATGGTATATGTGTGTGTGTGTGTGTGTGTGTGTGTGTGTGTGTGTAGTGAGTACACCCCTCACATTTCTGCAGACATTTAGGTAAAGCTTTTCATGGGACAACACTGACAGATATTTTATTGGGTGTAGAACAATAGGTGCCGGCCATGTGACTGACTTCTCCTTTCAGTTTGGTAGTGCAGCTCTCACACTCTGTCCTCCTGGTCACTGAAGGCCCAACATGGCAAAGGTCTCTGAGGATCCTAAGAGACGAATTGTTGCGCCGCATGAAGTCGGCCAAGGCTGCAGGAGGATTTCTGCTGCAGCCCAGAGGCCAAGATCATCCGGCTTTCTGAAGAGCAGGTCCTCAGCGTCGCGTCCAGATGCTGTCGTTGAAAGACGGGTGGAGGGGTTCCGTCAGCATTGCTGCAGAGATCTCAGAGGTCGGAGGTCAGCCTGTCGGTGCTCAGACCAAACGCCACACATTACATCAGATCGGTCTGCATGGCTGTCAGCCCAGAAGGAAGCCTGTTCTGACATCTGCACACAGTTTGCTGAAGACATGTCAACAAAGGACACGGATACTGGAACCAGGTCCTGAGGTCCGATGAGACCAAGACCAGTTAGTCTGGTTCCGATGGTCTCCAGCTTGTGTGGCAGCTGTCGGGTGAGGAGGACAGAGATACGTGTGAGATGCCTCCAGCTAAGCATGGTGGAGGGAGAGCCATGGTCTGGGCCACAAGTTTTGAGAAAGCAGAGTGAATATTTGAAAGAGAGCAGAAGGTTTGGAGTAACAAACGTTACAAGTTTGAGAAGAAAGACGTAAAGTCCTGCTTTCAGACTGAAACTGTGTGCTTTGGAAATATGGCAGGAATATTACCCCATACTCCAATAACTGAAGCTGTGTGTTGACTCTAGATCCATAACTCTGGATCTAATATATATTATATATATTAGAGCTATAAATCTAGATCTATAACTCTAGATTGTTCCTCTTTAATAACTTCAGTTTCCACAAATTCCTCTGTTCTCAGCATCTGTTCAGTGATTGGATGGGTCAAAGGTCACCTGATGACATCATAATGTAGAGCTGTTATCTGCGTCGTCATGGTAACTGATCTTATTTCCTGTTGTAACCTGAGCCGTAGGCACCACAATAGAGGGGGGCCACTGGCCCCCCGGGCCCCCACTTTACGGCCCTGTTCTGCCCGTCCAGACATTTCCACAGGCTGCACCAAGTCTGACAGTCTGACTGAAACCTCTCTGTGTTTATATGCAGACAGATAAAACCTGCAGCTCTGAGACCAAACGGCTCCAGATCGTCACCTAAAGCTTTACCACATGCAGCAGCTCCGGGTCGAGTCGGGATCAGGAACCGGTCTGACATCTGGAAAAGGCTCTGGCTCTGATCCGGTCCAGATCTGAACCAGTCAGCCTACAGATTAAACGAGATCTCTGTGTTTGTGCCACATCTGGTCCAAATGCTGCATTTGTAGAACCGAGACGATGTTTTCTTTCTAACGGCGTTGGGATGAAAAAGACATCGGGCCACATGTCCGTTATCGGCCCGGACCAAATGCTCACCCACACTTTGCCCAGAGCAGATCATTTTGGCTCAGGTGGAAAAATAATTGTGTTTTATTTTTTTCCTCCAAAAGCCAAACAGCCATCAGTATCGATGGCCACTGATGCTCTTCAGGACTGTTGAAATTCATTTTGTTTGTTAAATAACAAGCACATTGAAGTTTAATCGTGGAGTTTTTCAGTTTGTTTTCAATTCAACAATGTCAGCAGTCTGGCTGGTTCTCTGTCCCACTCAGATCATCTCTTTCCAGCACGATTTGTGGAACAAGCAGCAAATATAATCTTTTGGTTTCAGACCCTCAGCATCCAGATGGAGCTGCTGCATCGTAACGTGATGATGGAGCCGTCAGGTTGTCCTGCTGCTCTGAACTGGCATTACTGGAGGATGTTTGACATCTATTTTATTAATGTCACAAATATTTGACCAGTCGGGATTTTGTCGTATCTATCCATAGTTGTATTGTTTGTATTTTGGACTTGTAATAAGTATCTGAGCTCAAGGCCCACAGCTGTTCAGCTGCAAGCATGTAAAAAGACAGAGAATTTCAGTTTTGGGTTAACAAAATATTGGTAAATTTGACAAACTGTTAAATTATGGAAAATATTTTGATGGAAATTCTGAAAAAAACAAACTGAAAATGTAACTTTCTGCAAGGATATTTTCTGTTTTGTTTTTTTTTTACAGAATTTCCTTCAGAAGTTTCCCGTAATTTAACAGTGTTTCATTTAAAATTTTTCTGTAAAAAAACAGGAAATGTAGGGTAAATGTCCTGGTAATATTCTGCCAGTACATTTTCCTGTTTTTTTACGCAATTTCTGGCAGAATTTTTCCATAATTAAACGTTTTTTCCCCCGTAACTTAACAGTCTTCTGTGTTTAAAATTTAACATATAAAAACTGTTCAATTATGGGAAAAAACAGGAAAATGTACTGGCAGAAAATTACCAGGACATTTTCCTGCTTTTTATGGACTTATTTTTTACTTTGTATGGAGGATCAGACAGCCGGTAAAGCAGCACAGATACAAACACTCACCCGGATTAGCATGACGGTCAGAAAGATAAACTAATAACCTGTAAAATGATTTAAGTCTTGGAGCTGCGATGTAAGACGCTGGTTCTGCTGTTGAACCGCTGCTCCGCTACAGGTAGTAATATTTAATATTTAGTAATATTTAATATTTAGTAATATTTGACACGGAGCCGCTTCTGCTCCACCCGGTAGAGACTCTCACACCGAACATGTTTAAAGCTGCAGCATCTAACTAAAAAATACATTTTACATACGTATTAAAACTTTCTCTGTCCTAACATGAGACAGATAATCTCTAAAAAATAATCGATCTCCTCCCTGTTCTGCATAATTACTCCACTCAGCCAGAAACAGCCAATCAGAACTAGCAGTAATCAGCTAGCCGCTATGCTGTTGTGTCTTTACTCCAACATAGTATATTTAAAAGAAGGATTCAACTGGAAAGTAAAATGAACGTGACTTCTTTACCGAGTTTCTCTTTAGTCTAAAAGTTACACATATCAATACACTGGCGGATAACCTGTAGGTAACTCAGTAGCTAGGAGAGTGAATTGATCCTCTTTATATACTACACTCCTCCCCTTTTTGATTAATGCTACATAACATTGCCAATGCATTAAACACAATTTGTCATTCAGTTGACAAATATTGAAACTTTTTTTTTAGTCCAATAGTCCCATAAGAGAAAGTCATAAATCCAGTTTTTTCGGGGCTGCTCTGAGTCGTTCAGGGTTGCGCCTGAGAACCTATGGAGGTCTCTCGGTGGGGGGACTTCCTCTGGAACTGTAGGAGTTACTGTACTAAGTTCAGAGTTGGTCTCTGGATCAGCTGGACATGCTGGTTGCTCCGGGGTCTTTGGTTGAGCATTCAACAGCTGATCCACATGACGTCTCCAGGTATGCTCTCCAGTGTCCACCTCATGCATCAGGGTGGTTATCTTTCCAGGCGTCCACTTTTCCCCTCAGTAGTCACGTTCCAGGACCTGCTGTCCCACATCGAAGCTCCTTGGCGGTTCACCCAAAAAGCTGCTGAACTGTTTGTTCTGCACTTTCTCTCCTCAGGTTTGGCTTTAGAAGGTCAATACGAGATCTGAGCTGTCTGTTGATAAATAGCATCGCAGGTGTCTGATGAGTTGTTGCATGGACAGAATTGCGGTACATCAAGAGGAAATTGTCAATTTTGAGTTGAAGAGAGATGTCTTCGTTTGTGATTGCTTTTATGGACTATTCGAATGTTTGTACGAACCGTTCTGCTAACCCGTTTGTTGCTGGATGGTGAGGTGCTGACTTGAAGTGCTTGATACCATTCTTTTTCATGAAGTCTTGGAATTCTTCAGAAGTGTACTGTGGGCCATTGTCACTCACAATTTGCTCAGGGAGGCCATTCCTGGCGAAAATGGTTCTCAGGACAGAGATGGTCTTTTCTGATGTTGCTGATTTCATTGGGACTACTTCTGGCCATTTAGAGTGAGCGTCCACAGCTATGAGAAACATAGAGTTCATGAACGGATCAGCAAAATCAATGTCCTCTCTCTGCCAGGGTGCAGACGGCCATTCCCACGGGTGTAGGGGAGCCTGTGGTGGTGCGTTTTGAACACTCAGACATCCTGGGCAGCTTTTGGTGATGTCCTCAATCTGTTTATCTATCCCTGGCCACCATACGTAGCTATGGGCCAGACTTTTCATCTACACTGTACCTATGTGAGCCTCATGGAGACTGTCCAACACTCTGGTGCGAAGCTTGAGGGCACTACCACACGTGATCCACACATCAAGGTTCCCTGACAGACTGACAGCCGATCACGTCTCGCTGAAAAACTCAGGGAAGCATGGATTCCCATGGGCAGGCCAGCCTCGTTCTGTGATGTTGTACATCTTGGAAAGTGTTGAGTCATTCTGTGTTTTTTTTGTATCATGGTATTTGTAACTGGCAGCTGGTCTACCAGTGTTGTGTGGAACACTTCTGCTGGGTCACCTGTTGATGATGGTTTCTCCACAGATATTGACAATGGGAGGCGTGACAAACCATCAGCATTGTGTTGTTTAGTCCCCTTGAACTCAATGTCATACGAGTTTGCTCCTAAGAACAGGGCCCAGCGCTGTAGTCGTGCAGCTGACATCACTGGGACTCCTTTTCGTGAATTGAATATTGATACTAGGGGTTGATGATCAGTCACTAAGGTAAACCTTTGGCCATAGAGGTAATAGTGGAACTTTTTGATACCCCACACTAGGCTAAGGGCCTCCCTGTCTATCTGTGCATAATTGCGTTCGGCACTTGACAGGGACCTTGAAGCAAATGCAATTGGATGTTCAAGTCCATTATCCATCGTGTGCGACAGGACTGCGCCGATGCCATACGGGGTCGCGTCACATGCTAGACGGATGGGTCTGGATGGATCATAGTGGGCAAGTAGCTCGTCAGATGTTATTAGTCTCTTTGTTTCTGTGAATGCCTTTTCACATTTTTCTGACCAATGCCATTCCACTCCTGTCTGTAGCAGCGCATGTAGTGGACACAGCACTGAGGCAAGGTTTGGCAGAAACTTGTGGTAATAGTTGACAAGACCCAGGTATGATCTGAGTTGTGACACATTTTCAGGATTAGGTGCTTTCAGCACTGCCTCAATTTTCTCTTGTGACTTGTGCAAGCCGTGCTTGTCAATGACATGTCTGCAGTATGAGATTTCACTTTTGAAAAACTCACGTTTCTCTCTCTTTGCCCGTAGGCCATACTCATTCAGCCTGGCGAGTACTTTGCTCAGGTTTTGGAAGTGATCATCATCATCTTTTCCTGTTCCTATTATGATAATATCATCCAGGTAGCACTGTGTTCCAGGTATATCCTAGAGCACCTGATCCATAGCCTTTTGCCAGATGGCTGAGGCTGAAGCAACACCAAACACTAGACGGTTATATTGGTAAAGTCCCTTATGAGTGTTGATGGTTAGGAACTTTTTGCTTGACTCCTCCACTTCCATCTGGAGATAGGCTTGTGACAAGTCAATCTTTAAAAACTTCTCCCCACCAGCCAACGATGAGAAGATGTCCTCTACTCGTGGAAGGGGGTACTGCACCGTGCGCAGCACCGGAGTGATGCTCACTTTGAAGTCCCCACATGTACGCACTTCATCTTTACCTTTCTTCATCACAGCAACAATGGGTGCAGCCCAGTCACTCCAGTCAACTTTTGAGAGAATCCCAGATGCCTCTAAGCTTTGCAGTTCAGCTTCTATCTTGGGACGCAGGGCATACGGCACTGGGCGTGCCTTGTGGAATCTTGGGTTGGCATCTTTGCCAAGTTCAGTTTTTGCTTTTAGGCGTTTTAGTTTACCAATGCCTTTCTCGAACACGTGTGCATTAGCCTCCAATAACTGTGACAATCTTTGCTCAGGTCTACTGGTCGAGCTCTTGAGGCCTGTTGGGATATTCAGGGCTTTTATTTTATGCCAGTCAAGCTGAATTCTTCTCAGCCATTCACGCCCTAGTAGCATTGGGCCTGTGGTTTTCAAGACATAGAGGTCTAGCTTGTGTGTTTGGTCACCATAGACCACATCCACTTTGAGTTTCCCCTTTTTATTGACACTTTTTCACCTGTGTAGGTTTATATAACATCACTGATGTCTTTTGCAGTGGTAAGTGGGAGAGCAGCCTGTCATAATCGGTTTCGGAGATCACTGACAAAGCTGAACCTGTGTCCAGTTCCATCTTTAGTGTCACTCCAGACACTGTAGTCGTGACCCATATTATTTTCCTGTCTTCTTTGGTTATGCTATGCAGCTCTAAGCATGACAGGTTGTCGTCTTCACTGCTGTTTGTGTTGTCAGAATGTTCTGCAACTTTGTGCATTTCATTTGCTTTGGCCTTTGATTTAGGTTTAAAACTTTTTTTCTTTCCAGATTTTCCTATTTGGTTTGGTCTGATTTACATGCTCTGTCTACGTGGCCTGGTTTGTGGCATTTCCTACATGTCTTTTCTCAGAACCAGCAGTCGTTTGCATTGTGTGAGGATTTACCACACCTGTAGCATTTTTGCTTTTTCCCATTCAAGGACATTTGATGCATTTTGTTTTCTAAGCTTTTGTTTTGTAGCTCTGGTGCACCCTTAGATGCTGCTTCCATTGAGGTAGCTAGTTTGAGCTCTTTCTTCAAATCCAGCTCTTTTACTGACAGTAGCCATTTTTTGTGTGCTTGTACAATGCATGCCACATACCAATCGATCTCTCAAAGCATCGTCAAGTCCCATTTTAAAGTCACAGTGCTGCGAGAATTTGAGGAGTTCGGCCATATACTCAGATATGCTTTTATCGTTCGTTTGATTCCTCTTATGAAACCTGAATCTTTCTGCTATCACTAGTGGTGCTGAATTCAAGTGCTTCTGCAACGTATCAACAATGTCTTCATATGACTTGCTAGACGGTTTAGCAGGACTCAGGAGATTACGAAGTAGATTGTAAGTTTTAGCTCCCATTAGACTGAAGAGGATGGAACTTTTTTTTTCATCCTCGATATCATTAGCATCGCAGTACAACTCCACTCCCTCTATGTATGATTCCCAGTCTCCACTTGAACTATCAAACTCCTCTACTTTTCCAACGCAAGCCATCCCGGACATGAAATCCAGATATTATCCGTTTATCCTTTCACTGTGTTCTATGCACCGTTACTCACGGACCCTTTGCTAGGTTTCGTTTTGTCTCCTGCTCTATTTCGTCCTTTTTTCCTTCCCACCGGTTCAAAGTCTCATTCCGGGTAGTTGTTTGGGGTTAAGATTCCTCGTCGCCAATTTGTTGTGTCTTTACTCCAACATAGTATATTTCAAAGAAGGATTCAACTCGAAGGTAAAATGAATGTGACTTTTTTACTGATCTTCACTTTAGTCTCAATGTTACACATATCAATACACTGGCGGATGACCTCTAGGTAACTCAGTAGCTAGGAGAGTGGTTCCGCTGAAGTAAATGTCATGTTGGTGTCGAGTTTCCTAACCCACATGCAGAAACACTCCAGAAACAATGATGTGATTTATTTACAATGAATACAAACAATGAGAAATGGAATCCTAGGTTCATCTGGCAGATCTCAGGGCAACTAGAGATGATTAGTCTCTGGTAGAGAAGTGTCAGCATCCTCCTCCACTTTTACGCCTGTAAATGAGTAGATGGAGAACAGGTGTGCAGACGCTGACCCATGCCCTCAGGAGGAAGGTCTGAGATTCTCTCTATTGGAGAAAAGCAGACAAACCTCTGGATCCCAACAGTAAGTACTGTAGATCTGCTTAATATACTACACATGCTATCAGGAAGTTTTCATTCAGTAACTCAGGATTGTTTATTGTAATGGATCCTGTATTTACCTTTGAATATTAAGTTTCATACTTTAATTTTTTGGTAAGGTTGAGAGGTTTTATTTAGCCTCTTCAGAGCCTCATATGTTTTCAGTCTGTTAAAGATAGTATTATTGATAGCAGTACAATTTGCACAGTGCCTGTTTTGTTTTCTTCTTGGAAAAAAGTTATTAAAAACAAATTTTTGTCTAAATTAAGGTGAATTCATGGTTCCTTTTTCCACATAATGTAACCAGTAGTGCATATGATTAAAAAAATAATTATGTGATTGGTAACGGTGATCAACCGTGATCGGCCCTCATGGGTGATCGGAATCAGCAGGAGAAACCCTGATCAGCACATCTCTAGTGTTTGACCATTAAGAATAAGATGTAATAATGACAAAACCTTCACACAAACATGGTGTTTTAATAGAGAGGATCAATGTATTCAACTGTTCTTGGGTTGGCTGCAGGCATTTATTCACAAACACAAATTAAACAGTAAAAATGGCTACAAGACACAAAACCACAAAATAACTGCAGAGTTAAAGTGAGAAGGAAGCTCAACAGTTGAGCTTTGAGTCGATGTTCCGGCTGTTAGGAGGAAGATCTTTTTTTTTTCCCACGGTGCCGAGATGGACAGGAAGCTCTGAGGATGATGAAGAGGAAGAACGATGGCCATGTGAACGGGTGGCGATCAGTGGTGCAAAAAGTGGGCATGCAGTGCCCACTTTTGAGGCGGAGCACCAGAGTGGGCGTCAAAACCCCCTTTGGAGGGGGCGGCGCACCGATGACGTGTTCGCATCCACTCGAGCGTCCTTACGCCCCTTCATCTCCTTCATCTCGCGCCCATAAGGGGGTAAATGTAGCCAGTTTTACATTTCATGTACCTTCGTGTCGGGGGGGTGGGGGGGTTAGCGCGAGCGTATGCTGTGTACGCATCATCCTGAGAAAGTAGCCCGTTCTCCTTCACCTTCACATAAGTTCATAGCTGGTGAGGCACAGACTTAATTATAATGGGATTTACAAATCTAGAACCCTGCATGTTATTGTTTACATGAGAAAATTTTGTACATGTGATGCTTCGCCTCACGGCCGCCGCAGAATAATGCCGTTATCTCAATCAAACTTAGACATGTAGATATTATTAATTTCGTGCTGTGCTTCACAGCAAAGAGAGAAACCGTTAAAGTACAACTCAAAACCACGTCTTTCTCGCTCTCTGCATCAGCGAAGCTACTGTATGTTTAGATCGTTGTTACTGTCTCTTACTCTGCAGTTGTGGAGTCACAATGTCTGGGTTCATGAGCGCCCCCTGCTATGAGGCAAGAGAACTGCCTGCCTCACCTTGAAGACAGGCTCTGCCTCACCTGCCTCACCTGACCCCACGTCACTGGTACCTTCCTTCAGGGGGAAGTGGGGGCAGCCAATTCTTGTGTTTGCATCCACCTGAATAATATGTAGTTGTGACCCTGGTGGTGATGAGCAGCAAATCAGACCCATGAGGAGGGGAACTTATGAACGACCTTGAATAGAGTCAGGATTTAAACTGAACTCTGAAGGAAACAGGAAGCCATAGAAGTTGTTGTAAAATGGAGTGATGTGGTGAAATGAGGCCGTTTTGGTGACGATGCTAGCAGCAGAGACTGGAACCAGTTTAAGTTTACAGATAGATTTATCTAACCAGGAGGGAATTACAGGAATCAATGAAAGAAATAACCAGAATATGGACCAGGATGGAAGCAGAGAGCAGGGAGAAGGACGGATGGAATATTACAGAGGTGGAAATGAGCAGACTGGATATTATTATTGATATGAGAGAGAAAGGAGGAAATGACATCTAGACCGTCAACCTGAGAGACCAGAGAACTGTCCATGATGAGGCTTTAGAGAGAAAATTGACCCGTTTCCTATTGAACTTTGGAATCAGAGTCACTGCATGTGACCGTCGCTCGGCGCCATCTTTACAGGCCACAGACCAAAATAAACTTTATTCCTGTGTTTTCATTGTGTTACCGACCGCAGTGAAGTTGTTTTCAAGTTGGATACTGGATATCCCACACTCCGCGTTAGTTTCAATTTATGAACTCTAATTTCGGCCAGCTGTTCTCTATCGATGTCTCCTGAAGCTCTCGGAGATTCACATAGGGACCGTCAATTTCCGAACACTCCTGTAAATAAATGCTTTGTCTTGTGACCAACTGACACAAAAAAAACACAAGATGAAAGTGGGATTTTCGACCCTGTACTCTGATGCAAACGCAGCTCGTGAGCGACAGATATCGACAGCAATTGACAGTTTTGCATTTTCACTCACGGGAGTCGAAATCAGTCGATTGTGAAATCCTTGGAGGGGGGAGTGGCGGTGTTAACGACTCTGCTTAGCATACAAATAGCCTAGCATATGCAAAGGCGCTAGCCGACCTACGTGGATTCTCAGTCATTGGATGAAAAACAATGACATCAGAGTTCATCATTGACATGTGACTGGTTGATGTGGGCCCATTGGACAGCACTTATGTCTTTATGAATAAACTCTGCCCCAATCATTAATATTTTTAATCCTTTTTTAAAAATCTACATAAAAAATAAATGCTGTATTAAAATATATTCATTTGATATTGCTTATATTCAATATCACATATGTTCACATATGAGGAACAAAAGTTTTTTCTTTATTTCATTTTATTTTTTTTACTGTTTGCACACAAAATAAGACCTAAATGCTTGTCCATTTCTGGATCATCTGGCAGGTTATTTTTTGTCCAAACATGAGCCAACATTATGCTGTGCTCAGAACAGGCCCAACATCTCTCCTGTCATGTAGACCTAATGTCTCTTCCTGTTGTGTAGACCTAATGTCTCTTCCTGTTGTGTAGACTTGATGTCACTGAGCTCCTGGTTGGAGGAACTCGGGGTCCATCCTGACTCTGCCTCATAGCTGCCATAGCTGTCGATATTCATAAAAACTTTCTAACTGTGAGTCCGGTTTTGTTGGACTGCCGCAGTGTAATCTGTTGTTTTCCGCTGGAACATTGCTTAATATCAAGACGATACTGAAAAAGTAACTCCGGGAAATAAGACTTTTTCCACCATTTCACATAACGCACGGGCATTTTCGTTCATGTTGGGTTTTGCAGTAACATCCGTTAGCGTGGGTGCAAATCTTCCTCTGGAGTTTAATGGCAGCTGCTTGACCGACAATGAAAGCGCATTACTGCCACCAACTGGACTGGAGTGTTAAATGAAGGTTGACAGAAAAAAATACATTCTATTAAGTTATTTTCTCAAAAGTTACGTGACAGTATATTTAATTTTTATTATAATTAATGGCTAAAATGTTTTTAAATGTGTAGATGTTTATTTACTCAATTATACTTTGAGCTGTCTCCTTTTTAGTTTATACAGAATATAATTCATAATCCGTGAGTTATATTTAGTGGTTAACTAACAAAACTTTAAAAAAGAATACAAATATTTATACTCTATCAGAAGGTATCATATACTTTCAACCATTTTGTTCTTCAATTTAAACTCAAGAGTTAAGCAACTGAATACTGATTAATCATCTGTAGTTTCTTAAGTCGTGTATTGTGACGTGGAATGGAGTCACTACCACTCCAATATAGCAGGACTCTTGGTCCAGTATAGAATGACTCTGGATCTTTCAAACAATCAGTGAACATTAACATTAGTTTGAATATTATTCAAAAAAATACTTTATGTATAATGAACCACTCTGGAACATGTTTATTATTATTATTTTTGATTAAATTGTGCAATTCCTCCCATTACAAGATAAATCTTCAGATAGGAGGAATGTCAAAGTAAGATCACGTTTCACAAAAGTCTATTGTATGTAATCATGCATATTCTTTTATATCATCATTTCAACCAAAACTAAGTTTTTCAGTGCTCTTAACACACATGTAATATATATTTTAATGGATAAGATGGATTATTGCTTTAATATTGTTTCTCCAAACATAGTTCTTCATGGTGAACAGAAGATAAAATGGATTAGCTACAAAATGAATAAGAGTCAAAAGGAGGTGGTCAACAGTTGATTTACATTTGCATGGCTCTCAGCAACTTCATTTAAATACGAAAACCTCTGCTAGGCATGTGGGGAGGGGGATGATAGGGGAACATGGACACACAGTGTTTTTGACCGTTTTTGGCAGCGCTCTACAATTTTCCTCTCTGACAAAAACATCTTGCCGAAAGCCCTCAATCTGCATGCGCACGGCAGAACAGGTGTCAATAGTTGTCAAAAATCCCACTTTTCATGCAGTGAAAGTAGTGATTCACGCTATTAAACAAGGCACACTATCCTCTATTAAATGTTTAAGTCATATTCAATATTTTAAATTATATTAAATGTTTTCTTCAATAGCTTCCAAATAGTGTGCCCCATTAACTCAAAATCTGTGTGAAATTATTCTACTAGACTGTATAGACGAGCTGCGACAGCCTGGCGGCCCGTCCAGGTGACCCCGCCTCTCGCCTGGAACGTCAGCTGGAGAGGCACCAGCAACCCTCCCGACCCCACAAAGGGACAAGGGTGTCAAGAAAATGGACGGATGAGGCGACTGTGGCTCTTGCGATTGGAAGGTTGTAGGTTCGATTCCAGCTTCCTCCTGCCACATGTCGATGTGCCCCTGGGCAAGGCACTTAACCCCAAATTGCCTACCGAGCCGCGTATCGGTGTATGAATGTGTGAGCGTTTGTGAGTGTGAATAGTGTAAAGCGCTTTGAGTGGTCAAAATGATTGGATAAAACGCTAAATAAGTTCAGTCCATTTACCATGTATAGACAAGGTATATTTTTATTTCATTTTGACCCCTTTTTATTTTTAACTAATTTTATATTTAAGAATTATAAAAAAGAAAGTTCATAAAATGTATTACTGGGTGCTTTGGTGGCGCAGGGGCAAAGCACAACCTGTATATTGAGGCCTTAGTCCTCGTGCCAGTGGTCATAGGCTCGATTCCTGGCCTGGTGACATTTGCCGCATGTCTTCCCTTCTCTCATAACCCTCTTTCCTGTCAAACTACTTTCAAATAAAGGCCACTACAGCCAACAAAACCTATAATAAAATAAAATGTATTACCTCAGATGATCATTACATCTGTAACCTGTAATGTTCAATTGCATAAAATTCTAGGACTGGATCTATTTCATTACATGTTTACTTACCTAAAATATGTTAAATACAACAAATATTTACTTAGTGTGTAAATAATAATATTTAGTGTGATCTATTTCATAAAATTTACTTGTCACCATTATTGTTTAATTATACATTAAATGTTTAAAGATGGGTTCTTCCATCTCGTTTGTCTGTTACATTAAATGTTTAGTGCAAAATGTCTGATTATATCATCGTTTACTTTAATCACATAAAATGTTTATTTAAAAATATAATCTTTCATTACATGTGTTTATTACCTGAAATATTTTAAAAATCTAATTTTTACTTCAAATGTGATTCATTTCTTCACCTGTTTACATGCAACTTGAAGAGCTTGAATCAAATGTTTCACGAATGTTTAATACATTAAGTTTTTAAATGTCCATCTCCAGACCTAAACCCATAGAAGAGCTCAAACTCTGCTCCTCAGCGACAGCCCAGAAACCTGGCTGATCTGGAGAAGATCTGTGAGGAAGATTGGGCCAAAGTCCCTGCTGTAGTGCAAACCTGCAGAAAAACTGCAGGAGACCTTTGACCTCTCACTGCAAACAACGGCTACTGAACCAAATATTAACTTTGATATTCACAGGTGTTCAAATTCTTATTTGCAGCAGTTACACAAATAAATGATATAAATATCATAAATTGTGATTTCCGGATTATTTCCTAGATTATGTCTCTCTCAGCTGACAAGCAGCTAAGATGAAAACTTCAGACCTGCAGACTGGCAGGATGTCCAAATACTTATTTTCCTCTCTGTACCTGGTGTTGAAACTGGTTGTTGTGAATATTTTTGGCATTTCTACTCACCTTGTTGGCTTGTGCTGCTGTAGATGTAGTGAAACTAGATGTTGCCACATATGGTTAATCCTGGCTGTGGATAAAGTTGGAGGTTGTTTGGTGATTTTGGTTTCCGTTCCTTAAAATTGTTCATGTTTTTAAAGAGCGAGCCTGATCATTTCCTGCGGTGAGACGCTCTGTCTCAAATCAACATGATGCTACAAACCTTCACATGCAACATCTTTTCACCTCATTTACAGAACTTTTCCTCTGCAGCTTTGCTTGGTTGCTTTTCATTGACCTCCAGGTGCTCAGTGGTTCAGGCGTTTCTCCCTTGTCAACGCTCAGCTGGTGTCGTTTTCCCGTGTCGTCTCTCATGGCATCCAGTTTGGCTCAAACTACTGGACATGCAGTCGTACACCTGCTGTGTTTCAGCCACTATAAAATTGTCCAAATTGGAATTACAGAAATAAATTGGCTTGAAGCTGCAGTTTGTGAACTTTTTTGTTGGCTGTAGTGGCCTCCATTTGAAAGTAGTTCGACAGGAAAGAGGCCAATGAGAGATGGGGAAGACATGCGGCAAACGTCACCAGGCCAGGAATTGAACCTGCGACCACCGGCATGAGGACTAAGGCCTCAATGTGTGGGCCGTGCGCCACCTCAGCGCCCCCTGCAGTTCATAAATGTTTAGAAATTATTTTTTACAGTTTTGCTAAACTGTCTCCATGTTGTAACAGGTTATGAGACATAATCTGTGAAAAGAGGAATCTCCTCACCTCTTCCCTCAGCTGCTACTACCATCTACAGAACAACAACCAATCAGAGCCTGGAGGCGGGTCTTAACGCTGTCAATCATCCTTATGCTCAATATGCTTAACAGTTTATCCACCATCATCATTGCCCCTGCTAACTAGCTTAGCATTTATGAAAGCTGAGAGAAAGGTGGGGGCGGTGCGTACACGAATGTGATTGACAGCGCTAAGACCTGCCTCTTGGCTCTGATTGGTTATTTCTGACTGAGTGGCGCATTCATTGTTCCTGTCATAACATGGAGGCAGTTTTAGCAGATATGTAAAAAAACCACTATAGCTGTGCTCAGATGACGTAGCATCAAATTCACCCAGTGCAGATGGAGGGCAGGAAGTAAATGCAGTTCATTTGTTTCTGCTGATCCAGCATCAAAATGTCTAAAGTCTGAGTCCTGTACGGTTTCTCCAACTGTTCTAATAGAGAGAAAGACCAACATTATTTTCTTGTTTTGAAGGTAGTTGGTCACAGGGGAGTTAATTTTAAAAAACTTACTGAAAAACGAGGAGAAAAGTGGATCTACAGCTAAAAACAGGAGGTGCAGAAACTAACAATGTCAGAGTTTATAGCACCAGCAGGTAACATCGCATCGTTTAAATTGTATTTTCAGATGTTTTATTGGAGAGTTACTTAGAAAGCCAAGCATTCATACATAAGGTAAGATATATTATCTTTATGTCCCAGCATGGTTGTCCTCAGAGCGCTAATGTTGGTAGCAGCTCAGTGCCGAGTCACGGACAGAAAATATGTTTATTCAGGGGAACTTTAATGCTAAAAGAAGCTAAATAAATATAATATAACAGTGAGTTGTTACTGTTCCCCCACTTGTTTGGTGTCTGTTCGTGTCTGGCCACCAACAGACAGGAACATGGAAGTTTCTGTAGATCGGAGCAAATAGTTGAGTTCGGGTTGCAACCCGTCCCTTAAAATACAGAATCGTCCCGTATTGAACCGATACGGGACGCCATTTGTTCCGTATTCTACAAACGTCCGATAGACATGCCTATCACACACATAAACACTAATTACAACAATAGTGACCAAAATAAATCAGGAAATATTAAGGTCAGCTAAATTCTCGAGGCGGAGCTGAAGGACCCCAGAAAGCTGTGACGCTGTTGTAGTTGCCTAGAGACGGACACTAGCAGCCACGGTGAGCTGCTGCCAACCCGGGTCTTTGAAACGTCCTCAGCCCGATACGCCGCCGTCCTTAGAAGAAAAACCTCTGGAAATACAGACATGAGAGGGAAAACGCAAATCCCAGGATGAATAATGTTGGTGAGGACGAACACAGGCACTTTAAAAAACTAAAGAAACGTGTTTGTCTTGGCGGCGCTGCTGTATGAATGGATGAGGAGAGGAACTGCTGACACATCAGAACCTACAGAACCAGAAATCAGCATCTCCTCATCCCTCAATCATCTCCTGAGGCTGATATGGTAGAACATTTTATTATTAAGTTTCTTATTGTGCTTTTACTGGTTTGATTATTTCCTTATTTAATGTATAATGATATCAGCCAAAATAATACAAATGGTCATTTAGTGCAGTGCTCCCCAACATTTTTATTGATTTTTATTATCATGGACCAGTCAAGACTTGGAAACTTTGCTGCGACCCGGGTGTGTGTGTGTGTGTGTGTGTGTGTGTGTGTGTGTGTGTGTGAACCGTCAGATAAGGCTTTGGGTCATTGACATACAAGGATTTCCACCAAGCTAAATTAAAAATGTTGAAAATATTTATATCCATTGCGATTGCTGGAAAATTTGAAATGTTGTGCATACAGAAATCATAATTTCACATTAAATTAGACATTTTCTGGGGCTTTTCATCAATATGATTTAGCTGTGGTCTTAAAAAATGTCATGTGGTGCGACTGTGATTTTTCTAAAAATAAGATATTTTCCATGATGTACTGAACATTTGTTTTATAAGTTTCCATTTATTTAATGTGTTTAGAAACAAAGTTTTTAAATTTCTTTTTATTTTTCTGGCAATTATGACAGTTTTTCCCCCAAAAAAACTGTCAAATTCCATTTGTAATTGATTTCACCGCTATTTTTCTTCCCCATTTCATCAAAATGTTAAAAATAAATAAATACCAGTCACTTAAGGATATTGTATTAGTGGTTAATATTTATGCTCCAGATACTAGATATTCTATTTTTAATTTAATAAATGTACTTTTTTAATCGGTCGAACCACAGGATTTATAAAATAAACGTAGGCCAGGAAACAGGTCAAAATCCTTTTAAGAAATGAAAATACAATTACATTCAGTTACAGTACATTACAAAAGTAACTACACAAATAGAACACCGTCTCGATGCAGAGAAACAAGCTCAGCGCTCCCAATCAATCAATCAATCAATCAATCAATGTTTTTGTGGCGCATCTGTATCTTATTTTGAAGGGATATGTAAACGTTACCATAGCGATCAGAGTCAGAGCGTTTGGTCGAGAGGAGATGAGTAGAGCTTGTGAGTCTTAAGTCTGGTTTAGGAAAGATTTAAGGATGTCGGCCGATTCTCCAAACCTCTGTGACCACAGAGCTGATAAAAGTCCAACAGGTTCGATCGGTTCGTGTCTCCAAGGCAGGAGGAGCAACACCAACCGATTCCAGTCAGGAACATCCCCATTCCAGAGGATAATCCAGTAAAACCCCCCAAATAGCGGGAATTTAGAATAACCAAACATGGATGACAATGTAGAAGCAATAGTGATAGTTTGTGGACCAGGGGTGAAAGTAGTTTTAAATTCTTGGGGGTTCTATGACAAAAAGTTTCTGTGCTGATAAATTTTTTTGCGAAGCGATAAAAGCTGGTAGTTCTTGAATTGCTACAAAATAAAGTTGTATTTCCTCCTTCAGCCCCCTGGCTGCAATGTTGACACCTTGAGATGCCATGAGACCTGAATCCTGAACATCATGGAGTCGTCCCAGTTCTCCATGTCTGGTTATTCATTTTAAACTGGTTCTATTGGTCCTGTGTCCAGACAGAGGGACAACCAGCAGCCCAGCATCATGACCTGTTTGTCCTGAAGGTCCAGCAGCTTCATCTTCCTAACATGGCGCCTCTTCATCCTGACTCTCACACTGACAGGAGGAACCACAGAGTCTGTTAGGTTGAAGCTCATCTTCTGAAGTCCAGATGTTTTTCCTCCAACAGGTTCCAGAAGAATCACCTCAAACCAGATGTTGGACTGGATTTTAGTTCATTTGTGAAAGTTAGAGCCTCAATTTCATCAGTGGATCTATAAAGGTTGAAACAGGTTATTATTTTGGAGAAAATATCATCAACATCAATATTTCCACTAAATAAGAGGCAAAAAAATAGTTTGATAGGAAAAGCCTCTCAGACTCTGAGCCCGACAGCATCAGTTTATCGCGGTAGAAGCCATTTGTCTGTTAGATACATAATGAAACATATTTGCCGTGTTTGATGTTTGTTGTAAATGACGTATAGTCACAAAGCACGAGGAAATTAGTCTAAGTTTGTAGTTTATTGAACGTTCAGAAACTAAGGCGGCTGTGATGAGCCACAGCAAATGTAAACAACCTGAACAGGTGATCAACTCTAAACCACTCGCACCACTAGCGGAACAAGTCAGTGTCAGGCCGGGGGGCCAATGACCGGGGCCAATGACCGGGGCCCTCACATGTATCTCCTGCGCTGCTGGAAACTGTTTGGGGGGGGGGGGGGGGGGGTTGGGCCGCATTTCTTGTTTTATTTTTACCCAGGAAGCACATTGGCTAAACTGGGAGTCAAACAGTCACTGGGACTGACTACGATGTATTCCATTGATGGACAGTATCTTAAACATTACATACACCTTTCTGAACATGCGAGGGCACGCTTTCTCCGTCTATAATCAGACATTAAAGCGACTTGAAACCATTCCTCGCTCCCTGGCACCTCCGGACCCCCATGGACCGCAGGTCCATGGGGGTCCGGAAGGCCTGTAGTAGACATGAATGGAGAACAGTTGGGACTTGGGACACTAAACAAATTGTGAATAAAAGTTGAATGCAATGATGTGGAGATGGCAAATGTCAATATTATTTGTAATGAAACATAGATGGCAGATCAAAAGTTCAATCTGAGTAAATGTAACATTTTAAAAGGAAAAATATGTTGATTCAACATTTCACAGTGTCTACAAATTCCAAAAAAGTTGGGATAAGTAGCAATCAGTGACTGGAAAAAGGAAGTTGAACATATAACAAAGACCAATTAACACTAATTAGGTCAATTGACAACATGATTGGGTATAAAAAGAGCTTCTTAGAGTGTCAGTGTCTCTCTGAAGTCAAGATGGTGAGAGGATCACCAATTCCTCCATTGTTGTGCAGAAAGATAGTGCAGCAACACCAGAATAGTGTTACCCAGCGTAAAATAGAAAAGACTTAAGTTATCATCAACCGAGCATAAAATCATCAAGAGATTCAGAGAATCTGGAACAATCCCTGAGCATGAGGGTCAAGGCCGTAAAACTCTACTGGATGCTCGTGATCTCCTTAAACGTCACTGCACCTCAAACAGGAATGCCAAGGAAATAACAGCCTGGGCTCAGGAATCCTTCCAGAAAGCATCGTCAGTGAACACAATCCGCCGCTGCAGTTGAAACTCTGCAGTGCAAAGAGGAAGAGGAGCTCCACCAACTCAGCCGTTTGCACTGGAGTCATTTAAAATGGAGTAGGCAAAATGGACGACTGTTCTGTGGTCAGATGAGTCACAATTTGAAGATCTTTATGGACACTGGGACGCCATGTCATCCGGATCAGAGAGGACCAGGATGACCCAAGTTGTTCTCAACGCTCCGTTCAGAAGCTGCATCACTGATGCTATGGGGTTGCATGAGTGCTGGTGGTCTGGGCCGCTTGCATGTCTGGAAAGGCTCCATTAATGCAGAGAACTATGTTCAGGTTCTAGAACAACATATCTAGACATCGTCTCTTTCAGGGAAGACCCTGCATTTGTCAACAACATAATGCCAGACCACATTCTGCAGCAATCACAGCATCATGGCTACGTAGGGGAAGGATCCGGGTCCTGACATGTCCAGCCTGCAGTCCAGATCCTTCACCTATAGAGAACATTTGGCGCATCATAAAGAGGAAGGTGCCACAAAGAAGGTCCAAGACGATTGATCAGTTAGAGGCCTGTAGTAGACATGAATGGAGAGCATTCCTGTTTCCACACTGGAGAAACTGGTCTCCTCTGTCCCCAGACGTCTGCTGAGTGTTGTAAGAAGAAGGGGAGACGCCACACAGTGGGAAAAATGGCCTTGTTCCAACTTTTTGGGATTTGTTGATGTTATGAAACTTTCAAACATATTTTTCCCTTAAAATGATACATTCTCTCAGTTTAAACTTATGATCTGTGTTCTATTGTGAATAAAATATTAGGTGTTTCCATCTCCACTTCATTGCATTCAGTTTTTATTCACAATTTGCTTAGTGTCCCAACTTTTTTGGAATCCGGTTTGTACAAGGAAAATAGAAGAGAAAACAAGAAGACATGAAATTGCATCAAAGTCAGTTTATCGTTGTTCCTCTTTGACTCTTGCCGGCTGCTTTTAGCCTGATAGGAACTCAGGCTTTGGCTGTTTTCACTTTTCTGTAAGTTTGTTCCAGACCTGTGGTGGATAGAAGCTGAATGCTGCTCCTCTGTTTGGTTCTGGTTCTGATGCAGAGCAGAACCAGAGCCAGGAGACTCGAGAAGTCAGCAGGTTGATACAACAGCAGCAGATCTTTAATTTACCCTGAAGATGTTCTGCAGCTGCTAGAAGGCCCACTTTGGAAGCGTCTTTATGTGGCCCTGAAGGTTCAGATCAGAGGTCAGAGGTCAGTCTGATCTCTGGTTTCCAGCTGGAAGAACTGAATCTGTTCTGACTCTAGATCTATAGCTCTTGATCTATAATTCTAGATTGTTCCTCTTTAATAACTTAAGTTTCTGCTCAAAAGGTTTTAGCGTATCCACACATTTCTCTCTTCTCAGCATCTGTTCAGTGACTGGATGGGGTCAAAGGTCACCTGTGACATCATAATGTACAGCTGTGTGTCATCTGCATCAGGGATACAGCACAGCATTCATATGTAAAGAGTGGCAGTAACATTATGTGTCACCATGTTTATGGTACAAAGCTACAGTAGAAATGAACTGAGTGGAATTTAAAAACTCAGTTTTCCAAAAAATCTTTTATTGTCTGAAACCAAATGTCTCTTATATTCAGGACATTTTAAAAGAAGTCATTTTGTTCCAATCATAGTTTATAAAGTGGTTGTGCTTCATCAATAAGTAGCCACATGTTAGCTTGGCTTAACCTAGTTAACCATTAACTGTTGGCTAATGCTAGCTTAGCATAGCCGTGTTTGAAAGCGAAGCAGCTTGATTGGCTTGTCTGTTCTCTGGGTTTTGCTTTAGGAGTAGAACCAGAACCAGAACCAGAACCAGGTAACCGGCCGCAGCAGAGAGGCGTTCAGGCCAAAATAGGTAATTCAGTTGATCTACATTATAACGTTTAGAATAATATAAGGTGGTAAGCCGTTGACAATCCTAGATCAAACCTGAACCGGGTCCAGATTATTGATGTTTTTGTTCCTGCCATGCTGCTTTCTGTTGATACTGGTTAAATGTATCATCACACATAATGACAAACGCCGGATCGTCAAATCCGTGGAAGAAGCTGAAAAGTATATTGATGGAAGAAGCTCGCAGGCTTAGTTAAGCTAGTATGTAACTCCAAGACTTTTAGGAGTCTTAACACCATGCCATACTTTTAGGCATGATTCCTTAAAGTAACTCGGTATTCTCAGAACGTTTTGTTTCTATATGTGGAAGCATGAACACTGTTAATATTTCTTTATTACATCTTTGTAATGTTAGCAAATCTCGCCTTAATTATTGATATATTGGTCAAAGCATTTTTTATTCATGCCAGCCAACCTATACATGACCATCGTTATGCGTGCAGACATTTACGTTACCCACTTAGTGGCTGCAACGTTTCATAACCCAAGTTCAATATTCAGAAGTGGTTAACGCCACATTTCATTTGGGGAAATATGTGGAGATTTGGGTTATAGGGCTCAATCTTCATACTGTATTTTTGTGGACTTTACGCTACTTGAATGAGAGAATAGGAAGGGGCCAATGTATTTTATTTGTTGACATCTCCAATTACACAATTTATGTCTGTTTGTCCTGTAATGAATATATCTAGTTGGAATGTTAGAGGTCTGAACAAAATGGTCAAGCTTAAACAAGTGATGGGCAGGATCAAACAGATGAAAACTACAATATGCTTCTTGCAAGAGACACATTTGATTGAAAAAGACATAAATAAAATTAGAGCCAGGTGGCCTGGTCAGGTATTCTCCTCTAGTTAAACCTATGCTAGGTTAGTTATAATACTGATTCACAAATCAATTCCATTTGAACTAAAAAATAAATACTTTGACCTATCAGGGAGACTTATCATTCTTAGTGGGACTATAATCTCTACAATGGTCAACTTTGTGTGTCTATATGCCCCCAATGGGGATGATCCTGACTTTTACCTAAATTTGTTTTTACCATGTCAGCTTATAATAACAGTACATTTACTGTATAATTGGTGGAGATTTCAATTGTGATTAAAATCCTGCAGTAGACCGTTCAAATAGTTCTGTTATGTCCCACCAACAAGCCAGGACAACTATCTTGAAATATATGAAAGATCTGAATTTAGTGGAGGTTTGGAGATGATTTTATCAAAATAAAACAGAGTACTCTTGCTTTTCAAGCACCTTTAAAACTTACTCACGAATAGACTTTTTTCTGGTCTCTTCTAGTCTATTATCTACATTTCAAAAATGTTGGTATGAACCCATTCTACTCTCTGATCACGCTCCAGTTAGTCTATCAATAAAATTACCAAACTATTGTTGGTCTTCAATCCCATTTCGATTTCAAGCTACATGGTTTAAGTCTGAAGGGTTTGAGGAATTTCTTGAAGGGAAAATTACTGAGTATTTCAATTTTAATACTAACCAAACCAGTGCATCAATAAAATGGGAAGCATTTAAGCCTAAATAAGGGGGGAAATAATGAGCTATACTAGGCATGAATCAAGAATCCATTTGAATAAACTAAAAATATTGAAAAACAGATCAAGAATTGCAGGAACTGCAATGACACTGACAAATATAGGAGACTTTTATTAAAATCAGAATATAACGAGCTCACTACCAGGAAAATAGCAACTAATCTATTGTTAAACCAATCATATTACGATCAGGGTGAGAAGGCAGGAAAACTCTTAGCTTGGAGGCTTAAAACGTTACAGACAAATCGGGCCATAAATTTAATCAATTAAATAATGGTGAGAATCTGGTGGATCCAATAAGTATAAATGATGCGTTTTCAAAGTATTATGAAAATTTATATACATCACAATATCCAGATAACACAGATAAACAGAAGCATTTTCTGGACCAACTTCAGTTTCCAACCCTGTCAGAAGAGAGTAGGAAACATTTGGATGAAAAGCTGAGTATTGAAGAACTTAAAATGGCTCTAAGCCACATGAACTCTGGTAACGCTCTCGGCCCCAATGGCCTACCAATTGAACTTTACGAGAAATTTCCAGATAAACTACTGCCCCCTATATTCGAAGTGTTCAATGAATCTTATGAAAAAGGCACCCTACTCCCACACAGCAAATTTGGAAGTGTTTGGTAAACTCCTACAGGGGAAGGGGAAGACTGGCTTCGCTTCCCAGTCTTCCCCTTCCCTCATTACCCAGTTGTCAATTTACTACCAAATAAAAGCCATTAGAGCAATTAAAACCTTTTTTCATAATTACTGGCCATTAATAATCCCCAAATTCATTTTAAAAGACATTAGATGCCACTTGAATCAACAAAAACACCAGCACTGACAACAAAATACAACAAAGGTCATACATTCATGGTACTTTGCACTGAAGGTGAAGTGTGCTGTGCTTGGAAGCGGCCATGGATGGTCTTGTGATCACTGATGGTGAAGTGTCTTACAATCCTTTAGTGCAGAAAATATTAGATTCCCTAGATCAGGGGTGTCAAACTCAATTTCATCGAGGGCCACTTCAGTATATTGGCCACCCTCAACGGGCCACATTGATGGTCCAAATCAGGAGTTCCCAGGTTCAGTCCTCCAGACTGCAACTTTTAGATGCACCCCTGCTAAAACACCCCTGACTTCCCTCATCAGCAGCAACTCAGTTCTGTAGAGGCTTATAATGAGTCAATGATCCAGGTGTGTCAGAGAAGGAACGCATCTAGAGTTGCAGATGGTAGCTCTGGAAAACTAGACTTGGGCAGCCCTAGCATAAATGTATGAAAATACAATGTTAAAATAAATTAAATAACACTTTGAAGCATCTGGTTAGGAAGCGCATTTAAAATCTTTGGTTGAAATGAATCGTTAAATTCATGTCTCCATTACCGACCAGGGAAAACTAAAGAGAATGCAATGTTGTGTTAATCCATTTGAGGAGCCGGCAGATTATCTTGAGGAAATAAACAACGATGCAGAAGTTAATTAGACTAACATGTGCAGTCGCGGCTGCGCCGCTGCAAAGAATTAGAAACCGATGGAAGTAACTCATCCAGCGGATTTAACAAATGGAGCCTTCTTGGTGCACGTTACCCAGGAGAGCGGCCTCTGGAGGAGCTGCAGACGTAACATCTGTCCGTTTTGGAGATTCGAAACCACGCAAAAAAAAAAAAAATTAAAAATAAAATCCTGGTAAACCGCAAACCGGGCCACGCAGGGTAAAACACTCACCGTTCAGTTGATCTGTTTGGATCAGACAGATCCAACTGACTGATGAATTAGCGCTGATTTTCTGCAGATGGGGAACTCCTGGTCAGAAAATCTGGGCTTGAGTTTGACTCATGTGCCCTAGAAAGTTGGAACGAGATGCCAATTTCAATTATAGGTTGTATTAACAATATTAAAATGTTCATTCTCCTAAAGTTCTTCTACCTTTTCCAGTCCATTCCTTTACACGTTCCAGCTTCCTTCTTTTCTTCTGTGGATAAAGCCTTTAACAAATTTATATGGAACAATAAACGATCCAGTTTGTGACTCTCTTCTTCATCTGCCCCGTGATCGAGGTGAGCTTAGAGGGCCAAACATTAAACGAGATTTGTGCTGCTTCCTGTTACCGGTGACATACCTTGTTGGGTACAAATAGAAAACAACTCGGTAACATTACCTTTGACATCCTATTTTTACTCAGCTGAACTTAAACATCTATTAAAAACACCATAAATCTTTTTCTCAGCAGCACCACTCCCATAAGGTTTTAGATGAGGTGTCCAAAATCTCATGTATGTCGCCTATTTGGGGAAACAATAGATTCAAACCAGGAAGAGCAGACAGGGGGGTTAGAATATGGATGAACAGATAAATAAAATAGGGGACTTTTATAGTGAAAGAGTTTTGATATCCTTTGAACATCTGGTAAATAAGTACAGTCTGCCCCAAAAGCATTTTTAAGTATTTACAAATTAGAAGTTTTGTTTTTGCCTCACAGAAATCTATGACTGAACCTCCACTCACTACCATAGAGAATATAGCCGTTCACCATAATCAGAGTAGAGGCCTACTTTCCAAATATTATAATATTTCACTTTTAGCTGCAAAAGAAAATAGTCTGGCATATTTACAAGCTTGGCAAACTGATCTGCAAGCGGAAATCCCTGAGGATGAATGGAATAACTCATGTCTATTGGCACAAACGCAAACTATTAACACAAGGTTTAGACTATTTCAATACAAATGGCTATTTAGAACGTATATCACTCCTGTAAAACTTCACCATTTTAATTCAAATATTCCTGATGTCTGTTAAATGTAATAGAGTTAAGGTTCTCTTTTCCATTGCAAGTGGCAATGTGTAGAGCTTCAAACTTTCTGGAAGGACGTTATCATGTTCATCTCTCGTTTGATCGAACAGGATGTTCCAGTGGACAGTAAACTTTGCTTACTGCACGATTTTCCAGGCGGATTTAAAGGTCCCACAAAGAGACAGAAGCTTGTGAGTTTTTGCCTCTTGCAGCCTAAGCATGTGATTGCTCTGAAGTAGAGGAACACAGAAAGACCAAAGATAAATGAATGGATTAAACCAGGGGCGTCCAAACTTTTTGCAAAGAGGGCCAGATTTGGTAATGTGAAAATGTGTGGGGGCCGACCATGCAGCCTGACAGTCTCTGAATCATTAACGTTAAAAGCAAATGAACTGTTTTTATACATTTTTATTGGAAATGGCACACTTTTCATGTCTTCACACAGAGTAGTTTGTTTTTTGGTTTTGTTAAAGTCAGTATGACTTTTGTATTATGAATTAAAAGTCTGTGCATAAATATAAATTCTGGAAAGATTCAACATATATGGGTTCATCTGAAACATGGTCTTTTATCCACTTGTAAATGCTCACTATGAACTAAATTCAAAATGCAAACCGGAGCATATTAACAGTAATATTACTTTGAAGTACAAAGCACAGAAGGCCATCTGCATCATTGTATCACTTGTTATCAAAATGAGAGAAGCAGTGTTGGATTGTTTCAACGTTAGACTCTTATAAAAATACATATATAGAGAAAAATGCACAGCTTTCAAACAGCTTTTTAAGTGCCAGATAGTAAGCTAATAATAGAACTTAGCTGGCTAATTCAAGGTGATATTTTCAGGCTGATACAGAAAAATATAAGAAAATGCATTTTCCATCTGGATTCTTGGTCCAGTCATCTTAGGTGTCAACAGTCCATGAGACAAAAATACAACTAATTAAACAAAAAGGTCTGACTGGAGATAACTATACTGTTGTTGATCAATTATTTAATGAAGTGAACTCAAAATCCAGAGAACAAATTATACACAGGATAAAATTAATTGATGCATATTCAAAAGTGGTTTTGATCGCCACAGGAAAGTAAAATCCTTCCCTGCTCTAATGTGAAGGATGATGATACTGAGATCTCGACTGCATTATATGATCCAAATCTAGTTAAAAGCAGTGGTTTTGGACATGCAAGATGTCACGTAGGTGAGAGTCAGTTAGTCTCGTCCTCATGCTGTTCTATGTTCATGACTCTAAATGTCTTCTCACACAAGTATGTGGAGCCGAACAAGCTCAGCATTTTTTAGCAAATGTTTGAATCTTTCGGAACCTGACTATGTCCAGCTGGTGGTTAAAGTCGACAAGAGGGAGGTGTTGGTGCCGACTGCGACTCTCTGCATCGCACTGCAGTTCAATAAGCGCCAGCTGCAGGTCGTCTGGAGCGTCATCACGGAGAAAGGAGCGGAAAAATTGTGATCTCTTTTTCAATAGCCGCAAAATCCCGAAAGCGCTGCTGAAATTCCTCAGCCAAAGATGAGATGTCTGCTGTATGCCTCCTTATTTGTGCGCTGATGTTGGTCTGTGGAAAATGGGCCATAATTTCCTGCAGCGATGGGAAGTGTGTGGCAGTGGGCTGTGTTTGGGACAGGTGTCTTTGAAAAAGCAGCAGCTTGGCTCGAAATGCTCCAATGTGTGAATACAGTTGACTTTGGCCTTGAATGCTAGTGTTCAGTGCATTTAGATGTTGGGTTATGTCAACTAAAAAACCAAAGTCAGACAGCCAAACAGGATCGGAAAGTTTTATTATTTGTGGATATATTTAATTTTTTTCCAAAGCAAAGGAAAAGAAACGGTTTGTTCTGTTTGGATCATCTGCATGAATCGGCAGAACCTCAGGGATCCGGTCTCTGTATCGGATCTTAAACCGGTGGCTAGCTAGGATCCAGACCCGACCAGAACCTCCCTGAGTGGGTTCCGGGTTGCTCCAACAGGAATCAACCAGAACCCGGTACCGATTGAAGAAGTGGGTCGGATTAGGGCTTAAGGACAGGAACTAGAGGACAGAGGACGTTGATTGGACAGCCTTGGACCCCAGCATCAGGTCCGGTTCAGGTTCAGACCCGGTTTAGACTCAGACGTTCTGGTTAGCGGTCCACCAGGAGACATCTTTTCACTTTATCTTTCTACATTTTCTGATTTCTTTGAAAGGAATTCTGCAAGAAGTTGATCGATGTTGAATTTATTTAAAGGGATGAAAGCTGCCAACATTCTCTGAGACTCTGGCAGCTGAAGGAGGAGCAGCTCATCCTGCTCTCTCCCGTCCTTACTGATAACTTTGCCTATGAATTATTTTTACAGCTACAACTTTTATTTTTAAAAGTCACAATTTTTACATTATCGACATCATAACTAGATTACTTCAAACCCAAGAACCGGGAGACTTTCTCACTTTTATTTTTACTTTACTTTTCCTCACCTCCAAGTTGAACAAGGGCAAAATGACCCAGTTCGACCCCAAGGACATTCTACAACGACTTCAGTTTTTAGAAACGAAGATTCAACGACTGGAGGTGAACTGTGAGATCAACGCTACCTGTGGAAATGAAACAACTCTTCCTCAAATCAGCGGAGAGGTCGTACACCTGCACCAAGCAGCTCAGCCTGGATCGCTCAAGGCGCCAGGCCGAAACAAAGGTCTCACACTACGGATCCTATGAGACGACTAACGGGGAGAACCTTCACCTGGAAGAATCAGCGTGGCTCTGAGCCGAAACACACCCTCGACTTCAACACCTGCTCCGCCAAAGAATAGCAAACAAGCAGCCAGAGCCAAAAGGGCTCCACCGACCCCAAGGACAACGCGACCAGCCCAAGCCCCAAAACATTCCGACTCCGTGGGAATCCCGCTGGAAAACAGATTTTCTGCACTTCAGCACGAGCCTTTGAGTGAAACCCACCTTCAAACATCAACAATGAGGCTAAACCAACGCCTCTACCGCGGAAAGCTCAGAAGAACAAAGCGACCACCAGGAAAATGAAAGGTATGCCAAGAGTGCTTATTGTTGGAGATGAGATAGTTAATGGAATCGGTCATGTTTGCAATCCGAAGAAATCGAGAGTGGTTTCTTTTCTTGGTGACACTGTATCCGATTTGACTCTCTCTAATCACTGATCAGCCAAACATGGAGAGTTTGGTTGTGTATGTTGGAGCCAACGATCTGGCAAAGGAAAAATCTGAGATTCTGAAAAAAGACTTTAATATTAAAATTAAACGTGAAATTATTTCTCAGTGGTCCAATACCACTGCCACAATGGGGAGACGAAAAACATTCAAGGCTACTCATGATAAACAAATGGTTGATTAAAACCTGCTCTGCCAGCTCAGTGACCTACATCGATAACGTCTGGATCTACTGGCAGCGTTTTCACCTCTTTGGAAGAGGCAGACGCAATCTCAACAAAGATGGAACAAGGCTGCTCACTGCAAACATTTTTCATTTTATCAACAAGAACAACGATGTGACCATCGCTTCAGAAGAACAGGCTCAAGGACGCCTGACTAGGATGGGAGCCTCCGCTTATCAAGACCGCGGTGTTCCCAAACAAAACCAGATGAACAGATCGACTGGTTCCCCTGTTCCTTCCCCCGTCCCAACACCTCCCCCCCTCTGCTCTCCTTCACTCCTCAGTCAATCACTGAAGAGACCCGGGCAGCACCGACCCGCTTGCAGGTGCTGGTAGATGATCCGGGTCAGAGAGGAAGACGGACGGACTCCTCTTCCTCCCAGCACAACAGCATGGATCAACAGGATCGCCACATAGCTGAGGATGCAGTTTCTGAGGTCTGAGACCGGGGACCAGATATTATCTTTACACCAGTTTTCCCCCAGAATGCATCTGGTCCCCTGGCACTGAATAGCAGGACAATACCTGTCCGGATCACTTCAAGACAAGATATAAAAAACAGAAACACAAAAAACGTCTGTCTTCATTCTAATCTCAGAATGATCACCTGCCTGAAGGAACCTAAGGTCGAAGTAATCCCAGTCTCTAGGTCACTTAAACTGGCTATTTTAAATACCAGGTCTCTTTATACTAAAGCTTTATTAATTAATGATTTCATCTCTGAGCATAATATTGATTTTTTATTTCTGACAGAAACATGGCTGAATGACATTAATGAAGCAATTGTACTAATTGAATCAACGCCTCCCACTTACAACTTTTTAAGTGAAAATAGAAAACTCAAAAAAGGAGGAGGCGTGGCTTCAATATTTAAGGTACCATGAACTGTAGCAAAATCTCTCTGGGTCAGTTTATGTCTTTTGAGTATCTTGCAATCGAGGTAAAAGGCCACAAACAAACCTTGACCCTAACTTTATACAAAAGGCCAACATATATGGAAAATTTCTTTACGGACTTCAATGAGCTTCTATATCTTATATGTATTGATTACGATTGTTTGATAATTGTCGGTGATTTCAACATTCATGTTGACAACCTGAAGACCGAGGGGCTAAAAAGCTTTGTAATATATTAGAGAGTTTTGGTTTAACACAACATGTCAAACAAGCAACACACTCATGGACACACACTGGACCTGGTTATCAGTGAGGGTGTGAATATTTCCAATGTCTCTAACAGATGTAACCATGTCGGACCACTTTGCTGTGATCTTTGACGGTTCTTTATCTGCTAACATACTTGGACAAACAGCCGCTGTCACAAAGCGTACTTTCACAGAAAACACTGCAGAAATGTTTAATCAAATCTACTCTTCTTGCTCGCCCTTAAGCCATAATGACGTAGATAAGTTGGTAGATGATTTTCAGTGCAAACTTTCAGATATCATTGATTACGTTGCCCCCATTAAAGTGAAGGTTGTGACTGGTAGAAAGAATCTCCATGGAGAAAAGCACAAACTGTTCAATCTGCAAGACAACTCAGCCGTAACGGAGATGGAGTAAAGCTCAACTTCACGTTTACTATGACATCTACAAAGAAAGATTACGTCACTATCACACAACACTAAAACATGCAAGAGAAGCTTTCTTTGCAGATGTCATAAACAAAAACATTAATAATGCTGGAGCTTTATTTGCTACTGTTGACAGGCTAACAAATCCTCCAATGACGTTACCACCTGAACTTCAATCTAATGCCGCCTGCAACAAATTTTCCAGTTTCTTTTCAGAAAAAATCCGAAACATCAGAGGATTAATCTGCACATTCACTCCAAAGCCAGTACCAATGCTGGGCCCAAACAAAACAAATGCAGGAACAATGACCCATTTCCAACTACTTAATTATAAAACTTTAGAAGAAATCATAAGTCAATTAAGCTCCGGTTCCTGCTGTCTGGATGTCTTACCCACACATTTCTTTAAAGAAGTCCTGCCTGTTGTTGCTAATGATCTGATCCAAATAGTAACTCATCACTGTCTTCAGGTGTTTTCCCCCAGGCTTTGAAGACAGCAGTTGTTAAACCGCTGATGAAAAAGAACAATCTGGACAAATCAATACTACAGAATTACAGGCCGACCTCTGACCTCCCATTCATCAGCAAAATTATTGAAAAAGCAGTTTTTAAACAATTAAATAACTTCATAACAATAATGAAGTCATTTAATTGTTATGACTCCTTCCAGTCTGGTTTTTGTGCTCACCACAGCACAGAGACTGGCTTAGTCAAAGTGTTCAATGACATCCATATAAATACAGACTGTGGGAGAACCACAGTGCTGGTTCTGTTGGACCTCAGTGCAGATTTAGACACTGTTGACCACAACATTTTACTGTATTGACTGGAGACTTGGGTCGGACTCTCCGGTCCGGTGCTCCACTGGTTTGAATCCTACATAAAGATCAGGGACTTCTTTGTTTCCATCGGAAATTTTTCATCGGAGAGGTCAAAGGTCACATGTGGGGAACCCCAAGGTTCAATCCTAGGACCCCTTCTCTTCAATATTTATATGCTCCCACTGGCTGAAGTTATAACAGGAAATAAGATCAGCTACCATAACTATGCGGATGATACACAGCTCTACATCACAATGTCACCAGGTGACTCTGAACCCATCCAATCACTGAGTAGATGCTTAGAACAGATCAATGTGTGGATGAACCAAAACTTCCTCCAGCTGAACAGAAACAAAACTGAAGTTATTATCTTTGGACCGAAAGAGGAACGAACCAGAGTCAATGCGCAGCTTCAGTTATTACAACTACAAACCAGCAATCAGCCCAGAAACCTGGGAGTAGTGATGACCTCTGACCTGAACCTTCAGAGTCACATCAAATCAGTCACAAAGTCGGCTTTCTATCACCTGAAGAATCTCCAGGATTAGAGGACTAATGTCTCAGCGAGATCTAGAGAAGCTCATCCATGCGTTTATCTTTAGCTGCATTGATTCCTGCAGCTGCGTCTTCACAGGTCTGACTAATAAATCAATCAAACATTTGCAGCTGATCCAGGAGCTGCTGCTGCTGTTCTCACTAAAACCAGGAAAATAGAGACATAACACCAGTTTTAAAGTCTGTAGCTCAAAGGATAGACTTTAAAATACTGTTGTTAGTTTATAAATCGCTGAACGGTTTAGCACCACAATACCTTAAAGATCTGTTATTGCTGTACCAACCGTCTAGACCCCTCAGATCTTCTGGTTCTGGTTCTGCTCTGCATCCGGAACCAGAACCAAACGAGGAGAAGCAGCATTCAGCTTCTACGCACCACAGATCTGGAACAAACTTCCAGAAAACTGTAAAACAGCTGAAACACTGAGTGTCTTTAAATCTCAAATTAAAACCCACCTATTTAGAGTTGCTTATAGATAGACTGAATGTTTTTACTTTTAATAATGATTTTAACTCTTTAAATCTTTTTCAAACTCTGTCTTGTTCTGTTTTTATTTCAAATTGTGTAAAGCACTTTGAAATGCCTTGAATCCTTGTAAGATACAAAAACTCTGAGGTTTGAGAATCCTTGTATGATGTCAAGGTTTGAGATGTTTTAAAATGTTTTCACTTTTAATTTTTACTTTTAATAATGTTTCTATCTTCTAATCTTTTTCAAAATTTGTCTATTTCTGTTTTCATTTTTATTTTAAGTTGTCTAAAGCACTTTGAAATGCCTTGCTGCTGAAATGTGCTATACAAATAAAATTTGATTGATTGATTGATGAAACGTTCTGAAAGCCCTTCAGAGCATCCAGAGAGTCGACCATCACAGGTTTAAGACTTCCTGCCCATCAGTCCTGTTCAGGTCGCTTCAGAGTCAAAGTCCGTTTTGGTAGGTGAGGTGTGAACGCTAATCGACTTTTGAACTCTGGTTCAGTTTGAATGTGAACGCCAAGAGGACCGGAGACCGCTTCAAAAGCTGGAAGTGTACTACAGCAGAGGGCATTCTGGGTAAATACAACCAAAGCTAATGTGCTAGCTTAGCGCTGGCAGCAGAAATGGCTCCTGGTCTTTAGCCTAAAGAGAAATCCTCCAAACACTAAAATCCTCCATCTTGTTTCCATCTGGTGAAGAAGGAAGTTGCTCTCAGTGTCTTCAGAGGTTTTGGTGTCATTTCCTTCAGTGGTTCTTGGTGCAGCGCCGCCACAGGCCAGGAGGGGAACAGCTGGTTTGACTCAGAGCCGCAGCAGCTGGAGATGTTGAATGTTTTGGTACCAGTAGAACCGGGTTGATCAGACCATCAGGAGGAAAACAGACTGAGACATCTAGGACTCAAGACTAGATGTCTTCAGACCAGAGGGACGGGTTCTGTCCCCCGAGGGGACAAACATCCAGGCACCGAACTCCAGAGCAACAGGAAGTCCTCAGATCAGAACGAAGCGATCCCAACACGGATCGTCAAACACTCCAGGAATCTGTTCCTCCAGGAATTACTTTAGATGGGAATCTTTAGATTAGAGACCAGGAACAGTAAAACTGAAGAGCTTCGTAGTTTGCTCCTTGAATAGGTCGGGTCCAGAGACGACCTGAGCTTTGCTTTGACTGCTGCAGGAACCAGGAGAGCTCCTGATGAGAGCTGACCTGACCCAACAAACAGTCAGTACCGGGTCAGAACCAGCTGCTGGATGTTCTACAACCAACCCCATCAGGTTGCTAAGATCAAATACTTTCCTGTTAATGTCAAGAGAGCACCGACTCCAGAACCACAGACAGATGGTCCAGAGAGAAGAGCTGCTGGTGCTTCCTGGTTCCACTACAGCTGGGTAGTGATGAAAATGATGTAAATGATGAAAACTGAGAATCAGAGGTGAATCAGAGTCGATCATCATCTCCCTCCACTGTGATCATTTTCAGAACCTCTCAATTTAACACACAACTTGTTTACTGAGGAGAACCCAACGGGTCGGACCTAGTTCTGCTCTCTGGAAACCAGCTGGACTCCTGAGTTCTGACTGTTTTACTAGTGATTCTGACACAGAAATGGGGAGTGATTCATTTTGGTACCGGTAATGCAGAACCTAATGGTTCTTACCAAGTCTGGCCATTCACTTCCTGTGCAACTCTGTTTGAAATTAAACTCGCTTCCAGCTCAGTCTGGACTTTCTCCCCTGGATCGTCTCTGGTAGATTTCCTGCCGGGTCTGTTGGCAAACAGAAGGAGAAGCTGTGAACGACGACGCAGATTTTCTGCTCTGTTTCTGACTGTAGTCGGCCTGCAGTTTCACAGACGGCAGAGGGAGAAGTGCAGGAAGCCGTCCAGTCCGTGTTGGTCACACTCCAAACATTGACCCAACACGGACAGGCACCTCGTTTGGCTCTTCTCTCATTTCTGAGGAGGACAGTTGTTTGCGGTGCCGCTAATTAATAATAAGTCTCTTAGCATCGAACTGGCGCTTTACTAATGTCACATGTAAACACTGGCAATCGGGTCAAATTTAAAACCTCAACACAGGAAGCGCAGCTCACTCCTCCAGGAAGTTATCATCTCTCAACAGCTGAGAGCCCAGAGTCTCTGAACGCAGCAAAGCGTGGGACAAGGGGCTGGATTCATCCCGACTGAATCAGAGGTCAGAGAAGATCTGGTATAATGAAGACAGAATCTGGACTGACTTTGGGAAAGTCCGGAGACCCATCGACCAGAACCAGGAAGGTCACGCTGCCTGGAAGGAAATAGAACAAAGGAATCTAATGTTTCCTTTCATTTTTTACATTTGGTAGCTCATTCCCAGCAGGGCTGGAGCCAGAGGGGGGATCGGAGGGTCCCTGACATCTGATAAGCCAACCTAATGTCCAAAGAAGAAAAATGATAAATATAAAAAAATAAATCATGTATAAAACTTTATATAACTCCATGTGATGATATAAATAGATTTATACCAGCCTCCATTATGCTAATACTTATAAAATCAAGCCGTCCTGTTCTCCTGGATGTTCTTCTTGTGCTGCGCTGTGGAGCAACTCAAAGGCTAAAGCAAACGTCAAACTTGGTGGTGAAAACACCAATAAATTACTTACTGATTCTACGCCAAAACTGAAGAAAGGAGAGGGGGGGACGATGTTCGTAGTTTGGAGCAGAGGTTGCGCTAGATTTTTGTTGTTGTCCATCAAAGAAAAACATCATTTTATTTCCATTCTGTAGTCATCAAGCTGAACATTTATCATTTTCTGTGCAGTCAGAAGGCTTTTGAAATCAGGTAACATTCCACCAAATGAAGTGATTAGAAGATGGCAGAACTCCGATGGTTTCCTGATCCGGATCAGCTGCTGGACGCTCCAGAGCCTCTGGTCTGTTAACGGGTCCAGATCAGATGTGATTCTCTCACCCATATTGTTCTTATATTGATTGATAGTGAGCTCCACGATGTTCTCTGTGCGTAAAGTTGAAACTGTCTGCGCACCAAGCGTCAGCTGCACTTCATCACAGTCTGGACATGAAACCAGCCGACTGCTCTCAGTATCAAGACGAGGGTGAGGAGGGAATCTGACATGTTGCTTCAGTTAAGCTTTTACTGGTTTTGTTCTTAGACCACCATTAATAACGTAAGCAGTGTTTTTGTATATTTTGTCATCTGATGTTTGATGAAATGGAGCGAAATGGTGGAGCATTTATTGCCCGGTGCTCTGCACTTGTTTCTGTCTAATTAACTTCTGCACCGTTATTTATTTCCTCAAGATAAACTGTCGGCTCCTCTGTTTAGACCAAACATTTTCTGGGCCCCTCCTATGGGCTACATATAGCTGTCTGGTTGAACGCCGTTTGTGAGGGATGGGGAAGAGGATTCTTAGAGACTCCCTGTCTCTAAGAATGAGCGGGGTGGGGGGAAATCGACTTATTTTGGGGCAACATGAATGTACGTAGCTGAACATAGACAACAACATCGGTAGCCTATAGGCTACTTGTTAAGCTTAAGGTGCTGTATTGGTATTAGCTGGTCGTCTTTTAGCTACTTTACCTGCATCCAGCAGCTTCACTCAAGCTGTAGCTCCGCCCAGCAGCATCAGGTCTCCTTCAGGTCTAAACCCAGCACGTCGTAGCTCATGTTGCGTTTAAAGGCGGCTCGGAAAAACAGGTTAACAATGGATTTTAACAGTTTAAACTGCTGGTAAAAGTGACAGAGGACACAGATATGGGGAGTGTGGAAACCACTACTGTATCAGACTGACAGAGGAATAACAGAGACTTGGTCATTGTGAAGTAAAAACCCAGCGCATACAGCGTTCATGTTTTTTTCTTTTCATCCAGACAGCTTCCCGCGCCGCCCCTGCAATGGCACGGCGCCCCACAGTTTGGGAACCTCTGCTTTAGACTATAAATGGATTAACACAACGTTGCATTCTTTAGTTTTCTCTGTTCTGAATGTAATGGAGACTTGAATTAAAGGCTCCATTTCTACCAAAGGTTTTGACGCTCTTCCCCTGCTCAGTGCCCTTCCCTCCCAACGACTGAAATACTATTGCGAATCTGTTCACATTTAATAATTTACCGTACAAACCACTGGGTCCAACATTGTATGACCTTATTATCAAAACCACTGTTTTATTATTGTAAGCCTCAAAATAATTTCCAAAATCAGTTTATTAAGTGAATCAGTAACATTTAATCAAGACTCAGTTTGAAAGAGAAAAAGTGCAAATGATTCACTGGGATTTGCATTTTTAGATGTAACATAGTAAAATGTTTTAGAACTGTAGGCATTTGTTACTTTTCAGCTTCTTCTGTTTAGTTTTCCACAACATATATAGTTCTTGACATTTATTGTGGAAACATTTGCAGCAATAATGCTGATAGTTCAGCTTGTCAGATGAGAAGAGATGAAAAGTGAATAACATTTAGCGTTAACAATAAAAAGAAGACAGGTTTCGTCTATTTCCTGACCTTTTTCTGCGAGCTACAGTGACTTAAATAATAGTGTATAAGGGCCGGGCTATGAGTTTTTGATTTGGGTTTTAAATACAAGTAAAGTTGGACGAAAACAAAGACTAATTTCATGACAGCTTTTCACCATAGTGCTAAATTCCGGAATACTGAGAGTCTTGTAAGGTTATAGTTGGTACTTCTTTAACAAATAAGTAAATACTAAATGTTTTAGCACATCAGAAGCAAATTTTTAGCCCCAGGATTTTGAAACAATGTTTACACAACTTTTTATTTAACAGAAAGAACCAGACTTACTTACGTTGCATTTCACTCTATCGAAGCTTTTTAATATAACAACTTTCTTCCCGCAATATTGCGTCTTTACTCTGCCAATATTTAAATTACTCATACAACTGGGTTTCTCGTAGAATGATGACTGTATTTTTGTATTTGAAAATGAAAATGTTCTCAGCCTGGCCATAAAACGCCATCATACTTGCTTTGCTGACCTCTGCTGCCGTTTTTCTTTTCATTGTCAAATGTCCCTATCTCTCCTTTATGACGGTAGATATATTTCAAAATACCTGCGCTTGTATCTTTTGCTCCTTTTTTGTTTTTTTCTTCCTCTTCTTCATTTACAACGGGGCTGTGCAGCTGCTTCTACTGGCTGGAACAGGTGGCCTGTTGATTAGTTTGAATACTGCTGCTGCCACCTAGTAATCAGAGGCTTGTTTATCAGTTAACATGAATAATGACAATTATAAAGTCCTACTTCTTGCCACCGCCCCCCCTCCCCGCTGCCCTTGGACACTTCGCCCCACTATTTAAGAAGTACTGATCTAAAGTACGTAAACTAGAAGCTCCTGTTAAGGGTTGCTAAGTTCCTCTGGTCTTATTCCATTTATGGGTGGGTGAACAGGAATCTGAAAAATAATCTAACAATGTTGATCCAGAAATTTCCCCTGGGCTTCTGGTCTTTGCATCTAAATAGTGTGCACTCTACAGTTTCTGATAAAATAAGCTAAAGAGTGACTAATCTAATTCCTTTTCTGGGTTAAAAGTAATATGAACTAAGCTGATTCTGATTCCATTTCTGGGCTGTATAATATTGATCTAAATAGTGCGTACTCCACAATTTCTGATATTATTAATAAACTAAAATAATTATTCTCTGGGTTAAATAGGAAGTACTCCACAGTTTCTAACAAAACAAAAAAGGAAAGGACACATTAGGGCAAATCGCAACATTCAGACAAAACAAAGGGCAAAACGAAGACACGAGTGAAGGTGGTGATGTCACAGGGCCATGAAATCACGTTGCTCAGCCTCCCAGCAGAAGTTTGATAGAGGTGTTGTTTATCCAGGAATGTCCTTGGGAGCATTCAGCTCCACAGCTACATGGATACAGGGGGTGAGGAGGAAAGGAGCGTTATGTTTACATATCTTCAAGGAGATTGGAATTATGCAGCCCTTCCAAGGCCACACGGGGGAAGCCAATTCAGAAACAGAATGTCTTAGGTTGGGTAGATTATAAATTTCAATCTTCCCTAAAGTCTCTCCGATACAGCTCAGTTCCCAATCACCCAAATTAGTTTGGTCGTTCCACTGAGCCGAAACCAGCAGCTTCTCGAAGATCGATTCCAACTCAGTGAGTTTTAGAGTCCTTGTTTCTGTCCACACCAGTCTGAGTGTTCGCTAGTTCGGCCAAGTTCGTCACAAATTTGTCAATAATCCAGGAATTCACAAGTTCGACCAAGTCCATCACAAATTTGTTGATAATCCACAAGCTCCAAACAGCAGACAGCCTGTTATCGTGAATAAATCCAGGGTGAATCCCTCTGGGTGTGTCTCTGCAGCACAAGAGGCTATCTGTGCCCAGACTTCTTGAGAAAATTTGATCAGTTGCATTGAGAGATGGGTTGACCAGATCCATAATTTTTAGATTTGGATGATGTGCAAAGAAAGGCTCCAAAAATATAGAAAAAGAGAAAAAGATGGGACAGAAACAGAGCAAGCAGGGCAGGCATGGCAGGGAGGGAGCAGAGGGAAAAAGCCTCTGCCTTCACCGAGGGCAAGAGAGCTGTCTTGCTTAGTTATCATTTAGTGCCAGAACATTATTTGCGTTGCGCGGACCTTTCTGCTCCGGAGCTGCTGGTTCAGAGCAAACGTTGGGAAGACGCTGAGGAGGATTTATTCAGGTGAGCTGAGAGACTGAACACTGTGGGCGGCTGCACATTAGATGATTAATGTAAGCTTAGCTTTACCGACGAACTGGAAAATGTATTTCATATCATCCCAGTCTCAAAAGATGGGTGGTGGAGCGCATGGTGGAGGCACAGAGCTGGCAGATGTTTCTGTGTGACAAACAAAGGTGTTAAATCCCGTCACTAACATGAACACAAAGCTATAAATGTCTAGGAGAGAGTTCTATTAAGCTAACTGAAGATGAATTTATAAACGAACAGCTGGAATATACAGCCTGTGAGCCTGCCTCTTTATTATTACACTGAATATAATTGTCATAATTTGTATGGTTTGGTGGTGAGGGAGAAACGCAGACAGGACCCGGGATGAAGACGATGAATATTTAATGATGAAGATAGTTCAAACAGTCCAGGTCAGGCAGCAATGCAGAAACTTTAGCACACAGCTAAAACCAGTAGCAACTGACTGAGAGAGACTGAAATACAGAGCTGAGCAAACCGGGACTCAACAGTTCAACTGGAAGCTAGAAACTTAGGCACGGCAACGATTCACAACGGACAATGGACGTAACATTGACAAGGGCCCGACGACGGACAGAGACAACAGGTGGTTAAATACACAAGGAGGGTAATCAGGGAACTAGACACAGCTGGGAGCAATCAACAGGGAAGACAGGACAGAGACTCACAGGGAAACAGGACTAAACAGAAAACCTACACAGGAAAACACAGAAAACCTACACAGGAAAACACGGATCAAAATTTGTGATCAGAATCGCAAATTTTCTCAAGAAGTCTGGGCACAGAGAGCCTCTTGTCCTGCAGAGACACACCCGGCGGGATTCACCCTGGATTTATTCATGATAACAGGCTGTCTGCTGTTTGGAGCTTGTGGATTCCTGGATTATTGACAAATTTGTGACGGACTTGGACGAACTAGCGAACACTCAGACTGTTGGCGTGGACAGAGACGAGGACTCTAAAACTCACTAACAAGTTGGAATCGATCTTGGAGAAGTTGCTGGTTTGTGCTCAGTGGAACGACCAAACTAATTTGGATGATTGGGAACTGAGCTGTATTAGAGAAACTTTAGGCAAGATTGAAATTGACCTTCTGTTTCTGAATTGGCTTCCCCTGTGTCTCCTTGGAAGGGCTGCATATCTCTAATCTCCTTGAAGATATGTAAACATAACGCTCCTTTCCTCCTCACCCCCTGTATCCATGTAGCTGTGGAGCTGAATGCTCCCAAGGACATTCCTGGATAAACAACACCTCTATCGGACTTCTGCTGGGAGGCTGAGCAACGTGGTTTCATGGCCCTGTGACATCACCGCCTTCACTTGTGTCTTTGTTTTGCCCTTTGTTTTGTCTGAATGTTGCGATTTGCCCTAATGTGTCCTTTTTCCTTTGGTTTATTTTGTTTGTATTTCCTTTTAATCAATGTAAAGGACTTTGAATTGTATTGTTGCTGAAAATGTGCTGTATAAATAAAATGACCTTACCTTACCTAATAAAATAAAATTAATGAAGCTTCGAGGTGGGTAAGTTTTCCTCGAGGAATTTTAATAATCAAGGTACTTGAATCATTTGAGAAATCGTCTCAGCCCTCTGAGTAATGTCTTTAAGCCTTTTTAAATGAACCGAAGCGTTGAAGTTGATTGGAACATAGAAATCACAAGATGTGATGATGATGAAGAGGACCAAACAGAGGAAGAGGACAGAGTTGCCCATGGGAGCTGGTGTTTGCTGCTGCTGCCTTCAGCTTCATGAATGAAACAATGAATGACGGGTCCTCTGGTCGGACTGTGTGATCCAAGTTCATCTCGCTGCAGCAAACAGAAAGGGGCCGGGATGGACCGCTGTCAGTCTCAGACTTTATTTGGAAATGGGACCATTGCAATCCGGAAGGGAAGGGGGCGCTATTTCATATATTATTCGCGACTTTCCGTTTAATTTTTCTTTTGAAATCTGTGATATATCTTCATCTTTAGGAGGGAGTTTAAATCTCAGAATGTATTTGAAGTTCTCTCTTTTATTTACTTCAGCGCAGCTCACAGTTCTTATCAAATTCCGTAGCTTTCGGTGTTCTTCTAAATCGGCTCCTTAGCCGGTTGCCACTTCCTCTAGTGGCGTGGGGTGGTAACACAACTAATATAATTACATTACTAATCAAAATACCACAAAGTCTTCATTATTATTTGCTATTAATTCTGAGATTACTGGCACTGTAAAAAATAAATGATAAAACTCCATATTTTTTCATTTTTTTAAGGCTATAGAGCTAATTAAATTACATAAACAAGGCCTTTATATATTATAAATATCTACATATCTCTATATCAAATTGATATCGGAATAACAGAGACTTGGCCATTCTAAGGTAAAACCCAGTGCATACAGCGTCCATGTTTTTTTTCTTTTCATCCAGACGGCTCCCCCCCCCCTGCAATAGCACGGCAGCCCCCCTCGGGGGCACCATAGTTTGGGGAACCGATTCCAGTCAGGAACATCCCGATTCCAGAGGATAATCCAGTAAAACCCCCAACATAGCGGGAATTTAGAATAACCAAACACGGATGACGATGCAATTATGGTGATAGTTTGTGGAGTCATTTTAAGAGATAAAAGACGTAACAAAAATAAAAGGCGGTGGATGAAAGACGACGGGAGCAGCTGCTCTATTTGGTGGTGCTATGATTTGGAGGTGAATATGTTTCTTTATTGTTAACATTTTTAACTGAATAAACATAATAATGACCTTTAGATTTAATAAACATTTCCACATATCATCTCTGACTCTCAGATATCTCAGCTGTTTGGCTTCCCCTCTGTTCTGACGTCACTGCGCTCTGATTGGCTACCTGTCACATTCAGCAGGTTGTTTTCTCGTTCCCAGTCAGGGAAAAACCCACAGGCTGCGATTAAAGGGCCAATATTCAGGATTTAGCGGGAACACCAGCATGCAGAAGCCTTATCTGATGGTTCCACCGGGCCGCAGCAAATGCCCCTTTTCCACCGGCCTTTTTAACCGGCTGGCGCTGCTGTTTTAGGTCCAGCTTCAGAGCAGAACCAGCAGAACCCGGCCGGCCCTGGTGACGTAGCTTCGCTGCTGTTCACTGATTGGCTGAGGGCGGGACAGAGCGGCGAGGCAAGAGAGAAGAAAAATGAAGGCGCAACGTTTGAAACTCGCCGCAACACGGAAGTGATGGAAGATACAAACAAGCCGTGAACTAAAAGATGCAGCTTTTTTTCTTTGCTTCGGATTTCTCCAAGTCTTGACCGGTCCGTGGAAATAAAAAGGTTGCGGACGACTGCGCTAGGCGACCGACGGTGTGTCTGGTGTGCTGCCAGCTTTGTGCCTGTTCCATGTATCAACAATAAACTCATATTTCAAGAATGATTCTGATTTCTGCCGGTGAAATGTTAAGCACAGAGACACTTGCAGTCCAGATTTACTGGGGCACCAGAGAAGCACTGTAGGCTGTGTGGCCGTTTGGATGCCGGGTCATCAGCAACACTAATATCAATATCCTGTGGATGTGACACTACTTACCGAGAAATCGTAACGCGTTTCGTTTTTCAGTAACTGTCCTAGAACTGGACCTAGAACCCATCATATCCACCAGGATCCTGTTGTTTTAGGTTCTCCAGCTTTTGATGTTTCATTTTGCTAATTCCTTCCTCTCTCTGGGCTCCAGACCTGAACTACTGCACCAACCACCGGCCGTGTCAGAACCAGGCCTCCTGCACCAACACCGGCGAGGGCAGCTACACCTGCAGCTGCCGGCCCGGCTTCTCCGGCGTCAACTGCGAGATCGAGACCAATGAGTGTGACAGCACCCCCTGCAGGAACGGAGGAAGCTGCACAGTACGTCACCAGAACCACATCAGAACCACACCAGAACCACATAACCACAACAGAACCACTGAACCGCACCAGAACCACATCAGAACCACATCAGAACCACACCAGAACCACATCAGAACCACAACAGAACCACAACAGAACCACATAACCACAACAGAACCACTAAACCGCACCAGAACCACATCAGAACCACATCAGAACCACACCAGAACCACATCAGAACCACAACAGAACCACAACAGAACCACATAACCACAACAGAACCACTGAACCGCACCAGAACCACACCAGAACCACATCAGAACCACAACTGGCTCTTTTAAATAAAAGGTCTCTCTCTGTTAAAGCTCTATTAATTAATGATTTCATCCATCACTCATGGACACACACTGGACCTGCTCATCAGTGAGGATGTGAATATTTCCAATGTTTCAACCTGTCGGCTCACTTCCTGTTTTCTTTGACCGTCTTTATCTGTTAATCCACTTGGACAAACAGCCACCATCGCAAAACGTCTCACAGAAAACACAGCAGAAACATTTAATCAAATCTACTCTTGTTCCTCGTCCTGAAGCTGTGATGAAGTAGATAAGTTGGTAGATGATTTTCAGTGCAAACTTTCAGATATCATTGATTACGTTGCCCCCATTAAAGTGAAGGTTGTGACTGGTGGGAAGAATCTCCATGGAGAAATGCACAAACAGTTTGATCTGCTAGACAACTCAGCCGTAACGGAGATGGAGTAAAGCTCAACTTCATGTTTATTGAGACATCAATAAAGAAAGACTATGTAACTATCACACTACAATAAAACATGCAAGAGAGGCTTTCTTTGCAGATGTAGATTAATAATGCTCGATTAATTTGCTACTGTTGACAGGCTGACAAACCCTCCTGTGACGTTTCCACCTGAACTTCAATCTAATGCCTGCAACAAGTTTTCAGTTTCTTTTCAGAGAAAATACAAAAGATCAGAGGATTAATCTGCACATCGTCTCCAAAGCCAGAACCAAAGCTGGGCCCAAACAAAACCAATGCAGGAACAATGACCCATTTCAACTACTTGATTTTAAAACCCTAGAGGACATGATAAGTCAGTGAAGCTCCAGTTCTGACTCTCACGTTTCTTTAAGAAAGTCCAGCCTGTCATTAACGATCTGATCCAGATAGTAACTCATCGCTGTCTTCAGGTGTTTCCCTTTGAAAACAGCTGTTATCAAACCACTGATAAAAAAGAACAATCTGGACAAATCACTACTGCAGAATTACAGACCGACCTCTGACCTCTGACCTCTCATTCATCAGCAAAGTTATTGAAAAAGCAGTTTTTAAACAATTGAATAACTTCCTAACAATGATGAATCGCTTTGACTCCTTCCAGTCTGGTTTCCATGGTTACCACAGCCTAGTCAAAGTGTTCAATAACATTCAAATAAATACAGACTGTGGGAGAACCACAGTGCTGGTTCTGGTTCTGGTTCTGGTTCTGTTGGACCTCAGTGCTGATCAGAACATTTTATTGAATCGACTGCAGAGTCGGGTCGGACTCTCTGGTCCAGAGCTCCACTGGTTTGAATCTTACATAAAGATCAGGGATTTCTTTGTTTCAACTGGAAACTTCTCATCAGAGAGGTCAAAGGTCACATGTGGGGAACCCCAAGGTTCAATCCTAGGACCCCTTCTCTTCAATATCTATCTGCTCCCACTGGCTCAGGTTATAACAGGAAATAAGATCAGCTACCATAACTATGATGACACACAGCTCTACATTATGATGTCACATTATGGAAGTATGTGAAATTAATTTAATTTCACAAACTTCCTCCAGCTGAACAGAAAAAAACCAGAAAAAAAACTGAAGTTATTATCTTTGGATCTAAAGAGGAACAAACTAGAGTTATAGAACTAGAATCAATGCACAGCTTCAGTTATTACAACTGAAAACCAGGGATCAGCCTTAAACCTGGGAGTAGTGATGACCTCTGACCTGACCCTTCAGAGCCACATTAAGTCAGTCACAGTCGACCTTCTATCACCTGAAGAACATCCAGGATTAGAACTGATGTCTCAGATCTAGAAGCTCATCATGTGTTTATCTTTAGCCGCATTGATTCCTGCAGCAGCGTCTTCACAGGTCTGACTAACAAACCAATCAACCAGCTGCAGCTGATCCAGAAGCTGCTGCTGCTGCTCTGACTAAAACCAGGAAGATGGAGACATAACTCCAGTTTTAAAGTCCCTCCACCTGTAGCTCAGAGGAGAGACTTTAAAATACTGTAAGTTTATGAATCATTGAACGGTTTAGCACCACAACCTTAAAGATCTGTTATTGCCGTACCAACCGTCTGGACCCCTCAGATCTTCTGATTCTGGTTCTGCTCTGCATCCAGAACCAGAACCAAACGAGGAGAAGCAGCATTCAGCTTCTAGCACCACAAATTTGGAACAAACTTCCAGAAAACTGTAAAACAGCTGAAACACTGAGAACCTTTAAGTCTAAACTTAAAACCCACCTGGTTAGAGTTGCTTATGGCTACATTAGGGTTAGAGTGCAGGTTTGGATGTCTTTGTTTTTAATATTTTTATCTTTAGTTATCTATTTATTAATTTCTTTTTATTTACTGTTTATTCAATGTCACATGCTGTTTTTTAATTATGCAATTCACATTGAAATGCCTTGCTGCTGAAATGTGCTATACAAATAAAAATTGATTGATACCTGCTGTTGTTCCGGGAAAAAATAAGTCAGACTCAACTGATGAAGACGTCCAGGATCTGTTCTGTTGTTTGTTCTTTTAATTCTGCATAATAGACTTTGCCTTTAGCATTTTTGCCTAAGTTTCTGATGTCACTATGACTAGTCGATGTTGACTTTAAAAATATATAAAGTTGTGTAGCTCCTAATCTCAACCTTTAAGCCTGGTGTCGCATGGAAACAATGTTCGATGTGAACACTGTTTCCACCAGGTGGCTTAATGTGCAACACCAAATACGTGGTCATAAATATTGACCTTTGTGCAGACCTGTCTGGTGGACGTCCACTTCGAGTTCAGCGGACCTCCACAGACTGAAGTACGCCTGAGTATGTGGGGCCTAGAGACGGTGATCGCTGCCCCGATACGTGGTGGAGAGTTTCAGTGGCCGTGGGCAGAGGCAGATCCTCGGGTGTCACAGGAGAGGGAGCGGATGGTGAGCAGAGCGTCTGGTTTACTTATCATCCAGGAGAGTTTAAGGAAGTCGACTATCCAAAGCCCAATCAGGAAGCCAGACAGAGATGGCAAAAGTTGGTCTACACCAGGCCGGCCCAAACGTCTTGAGACCAAGATCTACTTTTTCTCTCTCCAGCTGCCTGAGATCTACCTCATGACACAAAGACATAAAAACTACAAATTAAACTCTATTGACTTATTTTATATGTGAATATCCATCAGTTATAGCAGAAATAACAAAGTGAGAGAAAACCTGATCCAGTTTCTTCCTCAGTGAGATTCTGACTCTGGGAGCAGCTTTACTGGTTTCTCAGCTAGAAGCTGGTTGCAAACCAGCAGGTGTCAGTCAGTCATGGTGGATCTGAACTTTGGTTTGATGACCTCAGTATGAGAAACTACAGACTGACAGGAAGAACCAAAGAGCCAGTAAAGGTAAAGGAAAATCTTCTGAAGTCGGGATATAATTAATTTAATTTCACATAATTATCGCGGTAGAATTAGTTAAAACTTAATGAAATATATTTGTCCCATTTGATGTTGCGACTATGCTCACGAGGTCATTAGTCCAAGTTTGTTGTTGTCTCTCGCTCTCTCTCTCTCTCTCTCACACCTGTTGCCGTGGCAACCTCCTGCACCCCGCAGGCCGAGCAGAGATTACGTTAAAACATTCAGTCGTTACGATATCAGGTTTCCAGGCTTGATATTTATTTCTCCTCTCATGAACACAGCGGTGGTTGAGTAGCTCATTTAAACTCCTGCTCTGCTCTCAGTCAGTCTTTGTTCCCCTTTTTTTCTTTTTTGTTAATGGAACCGAAATGCACTGAATTGCGCAACACCTTGTTGAAACAATAATTACTGAGATTATTAATTTTAACACATTTTGTTAATTTTTTATAATTATTCAGTTTTAATGAAGCTACAAATGTTTAGGATCTTAGTGAATATTTTTGATAAACCTATCAGAAGAGGAAGTTCTGGTCTCAGCGTCCTGGCGGCGGTCAGTTTGTCACCTGCTGCCAAGATCGACTCAAAACCTTTCCGATCGATCGACATATTTCACACCCCTGGTCTTATCATGCAAGTAATATTTTCTTATATGGTCAATGCAAATGATGATCAGTATAGTTTTCAAGTCATGAACTATTAGAGTATCAATCAGATTTTATTGAAGATATCTCCCTATGAGAACAGGATTTTAAAAAATAATGCATTATTCCAAATTATTATGCACCGCAGATTTTTAAGACATTTGTGGCTTATAAAGAACTGCACATGGTTATTCTTTGAATGTGCAGCATTAAGTTGTCACTTGTACTAAAATCAAAAGCTATTTCAGTCAAAAACACAACAGACCAAGTTACAAGTTACCATCGGACCCCTTCTTTGATATCACCTTCAAATTGCTTGCATCAGTTGAACTTGAGTTATTTTCTGCCTGGATTTGTTTTCAGGATGTCAGAATAGTTTCCCAGAGCTGCTGTTGTGATATGAACTGTGTCCCACCCTCATAGATCCTTTGCTTGAGGAAACTCCAGAGGCTCTCAGTAGGATTGAGGTCAGGGCAGCGAGGCGCCACACCATGAGTTTCTTTGTTCTTATGCCCATAGCAGCCAATGACACAGGTATTCCTTGCAGCGTGAGATGGAGCATCATCATGCATGAGGATGATTTTGCTACAGAAGGTACGGCTCTTCTTTCTGTACCATGGGAGAAAGTGATCAGTCAAGAAAGTCTGTTTACTTTGCTGAAGTCATTTTCACACCTTCAGGGTGAAAAGGGGCCGACCAGCTCTCTCATGACTTCACCACCTCCTTGCGGACGTAGCAGCCTTGTTGGGACGTTGTGGCCATCCATCAATCATCCATTGTTGCACAACATTCATCAGCAAACAAGACTTAGTCTTCATGTATGCCTGGGCCCACTGCAGCTGTTTCTGCTTGTGTCAGTGGCCTAACAGTCGGTTTATGCATAACACCAAGCCTCTATAGGATCCGACACCTTGAGGTTTGTGGGACTCCAGAGGCACCGACAGCTTCAAATAACTGTTTGCTGCTTTGTAAAGGCATTTTAACAGCTGCTCTCTTAATTCAATGAATTTATCTAACAGAAACCTTCCTTATTATGCCTTCATCGGAATCGGCCACAAATCTTTTTACAGTACGACGATCACGCTTCAGTTTTCGTTAAATGTTTTCATTCCTTGTCCACAGCACTATCCTTTCAGCAGCAGAGATATTTTCTCTTTCCCATATTGCTTGAAACCTGTAGTCTGCTTAATAATGTGGAACATCCTTCTGGTTTCCTTTTATTGAGCTCACCTGGCAAATTAATCAGCTGAGGAGACAGAGATTAATTGTAGGGATCTAAAGAGTCCTGAGACACAATACCACAGTTAATGGAACAACAAAAAATTTAATCTTTGACACTTGAATCCAATTGACATAATCGTTTGGAGCATGTTGTAGTTTGGGTTGTTGCCGTAATTTCCATCCGCCCTAAAATCTCCTTGGTTCATCTCAAGGGTGATTCCAATCATCCAGATTAGAGCAGTTAGTCTTGCCAGACTGATCTGGCAACATCTCCAGGGTCGATTCCATCCCGCCATCGAGCTCCAGGGTCTGCAGCTGGCCGGCAACTCTCTGCAAGAGTCTTATCCAGTTTGATATGCTAACATAGCGTGTTGGTCTGAGCGTCTAACCAGTCACCCTAAACCTTTACACAAGCTGGCAGCCTGACGATGGCAGGGACAGCTGCCGACACCTTCCACATTTCCCAAAATTCCAGGTAACCGCCAGCTCCAAATAGCAGAAAACCCGTTATAAAAAATCCAAATGAGAATGAATCTTCAACTCCTTCAAGGGACAAAATGGACAGACACACGGTCTTCATTTTCCACAGGGGTCCATAATGAATCCGAACGTGTCCCCTCCGGACAGGAGGGGACAGGAGAGCCCTCCTGTCTCCTTCTCATCAAAAAACTTGATCAATTGCTTGAGAGACCAGCTGACCAGATCTACGATTTACAGTCGGGAGGATTTTAAAATGGTAGAGGACAGAAAGCAACAATCAATCTCAATCAAATTTTATTTGTATAGCACATTTCAGCAGCAAGGCATTTCAAAGTGCTTTACATAATTCAAATAAAAACAGCATGTGACATTGAATAAACAGAGATTTTAAAAAGTGAGAAATAAAAAGAAATTAAAAAGTAAAAAAACTAACATTTAAAACTTCTTTAGTCAAACCGCCATTTGACAAGAACTCAAATCTTTAAAACTTCTTTAAACGAGAAAGAGATTTTGAAAAAGATTAAACAAGATAAAAACATTATTAAAAGTAAAAATAAAAACATGGATCCACGTGAGGACTTGCCCTTATAGGGTCTCTTCCAACAGTTTTAGCAGAGCGACATCTTACAAGGATTCTCAAACCTCAGACATCAAAACCCTAATTTAGCCATAAGCAACTCTAACCAGGTGGGTTTTAATTTGAGATTTAAAGGCTCTCAGTGTTTCAGTTGTTTTACAGTTTTATGGAAGTTTGTTCCAGATTTGTGGTGCTAGAAGCTGAAAGCTGCTTCTCCTCGTTTGGTTCTGGATGCAGAGCAGAACCAGAACCAGAAGATCTGAGGGGTCTAGACGGTTGGTACAGCAATAACAGATCTTTAAGGTATTGTGGTGCTAAACCGTTCAGTGATATATAAACTAACAGTATTTTAAAGTCTATTCTCTGAGCTACAGGTGGAGGGACTTTAAAACTGGTGTTATGTCTCCATCTTCCTGGTTTTAGTGAGAAAAAAGCAAGTCAGACAGTGGGTAGGGAGAAAATCACGCCTGATACCACAACAGAACCACCATCTGAACCGTAGGTGGAATTCCTGGGGAGGTCGGGGGTCAGTACCCCCCCGTTCTTGGACTACTACTACTGTAGTCTGTTTAGTCTTTATAAATTTTAATGAAATATTTTCACTCAGCATGGCAAACGTAGTGATGTTGTTCACAGTGCAATGCATTCTGGGTAAATGATGTCTAATGGTCCAACTGCGCTAGCTCTGTCCAGTCGAAACAGCAATGAGTAACGTCTTTAAGCCTTTTTAAAAGAACTGGACATTGAAATCGATCTGAATGTAGAAATCACAAGATGTGATGATGATGAAGAGGACCAAACAGAGGAAGAGGACAGAGTTACCCATAGGAGCTGGTGTTCGCTGCTGCTGCCTTCAGCTTCATGAATGAAACAATGAATGACGCATCCTCTGGTCGGACTGTGTGATCCAGTAAGTACTTGTTTAGCTCTGTATCTGGTCCGGTCTTCTACTACTGCCACAGAACTCAGTTAGTATTTAAAGAGCTTCCAGCGCTGCCTGTCTGATGGTTCTCCCAGCGTTTTTCTCTAGTAGCAGCTGGGTATTGGTGCTTTGTGGATAAAAATTGTCGACGTGTCATTTGGTTTCAGCTTGTGAAGGTAGTGATCAACTGTTTAACCCTTTGTCAGTTTTGCACATACAAACGACTCAGTCTTCTGGAGAGAAATGTTGAGGGCACAAACATTTCAGAAGTTGTGTTCAGTTCTGGCTCTCTCCCACTGTTCTCTTTTGTGGGAAGCGATCCAGACTCACCTAGCTGTTTTTTTGTTGTTTTTTTTACAGCCAACAGTGACACAGTGTGGCATTACCTAAAACTCCACCAGTCTAACGTAATATGATAAACAACTACTGAGGTAGAGTTAGCCTTCCTGTGCTTACTCTGTAGATTCCAGTATGGAACGGACCAAACCAAACCGTGTCATCAACCAATCAGGTGAAAAGATACCCATGGAGGTCGCCCTCCATGGCTAAAAATATAAAACATATACATTTTTGAAGTAAATGTGAGTTTTGGCATATCACAAACAGCATGTTTTTAGTTAATAGGAAACTTACAACACATTTAGGCCAACATTTTTAAGCTTTTTTGTCAAATGTAGCAAACATCTCAATCATATTTACCTCTAACTCTCATTAATGAGAATAATTTGAAACAGGAGGAGGGGCTGAGCGCTGCGAGTGGCTGACAGCTCAGTGTGTGGGAGCCGAGAGCAGAGAGACACAGGAATGTCTGATTTTATTTCTTATCTTCAATGTAAAGCCTTTAAAATCACAAAATGAGACCTGGCACTTTGAGCTCTTAAAGTTATGATGCTTTTCAGATATTCATTATTTCTGCCTGCTGAAGGATCCAGGACCCGGAAAAACCAGAAAACGTTTTAAAATAAAGAAACTTACATTATAATTTGCATAATGCATAACTTGTATTGAGACTCTACAATAAATGAATATTTTTGAGGAATTTTATTAAGTGGAATTATTAATTTCCACTTGTTAAATTATTTTTATCTAGAACCTTAAATGTTTGTAAAATTGTAGCAGAGATTAGATCAGTGAACTGAACCAAACTGATATCTGAAGATTTAAATTTTAACCTGTTTTACTCCTACAGGTTTCCCCCAGTAAACCTGTCAGCCTGGTGGTCGGTCCACCAAGTTTTTGTATTAAAAGATGTTAAGTAGACAGAAAAGGTACAACTATTACTGGGTAATTTACAGGAAAACATCACCAGTGAAATGCTATCTAAACCTACAGCTAGTCTTAAAAACAACAAATCAAAAATTCAATTAAAATAAATATCAATTATTTGCACTTCTGTTTAATCCAAATTAACTCAGCGGTTCCATGGGGCCCCCAGGGCTTCAGGGGCCAGAAATGCTGCTGAATGTGATTTAATGGTTTCAGCATAAATATAAAGATTTTACACTGTTACACATTTAAATGTCATATTTTAAGGAGCTGGTAGGTTTACTTTGTAAAAGTTCAAGGAACAATAGTCATAGTGAATTGTTTTGTTACCATAGCAACAGCCTGAGTTTGAGCCGTTTGTTCACAAATCCAAATGAATAAACTGGATTCTAACTGGTTGTTTTTAGCTTGGCCAGTTCAGCTCCTCCTCGTCTCCCAGATTAATGTAACTCAGAAGCTGTTAGAGCTGCTGATGGGGCCCCTCAGTCAGATTCTGCCCCAGGCCCCATCAGCCTTGGACCGGCCCTGCAGGATGAGGCTGAAGCTGCTGGATGAGGTTAGCGCTGCTTCGTTAGCCGCTAACGCTCCGACCAACCAGAAGACAGACATGAACTGTACAGGGCAGACAGCGCCACCCGCTGGGCGGCGAGGGGAGATGGAGACGCTGCATAATCCTCAGATATAAATCATTCCTGTGGTTCACATAGAGCTGCACAACCAGAGCTAACAGTTCGTTTCAGACTCTTTCCTCCATGTTTGGTTCTCCAGAGACAAAGAACTGACACTGGGTTGATGTCAGTGACATCAGGTCAGCCTGAGTCCAGTTTGAGTGAGAGGAGGAGCTTTATCTGCGCTGAGGGAAACTTGATAAAGCAGTGGCAGCGCAGAGCGCCAGCTGTGATTGGTCCACTCTCCGGCTTTAAATGCGTAAACTATAAACTTATCTTTTAGGAATAAATTTCTCTTCCAGTGTAACACTCAGAGCAACAGAGACACTTTCTTCTGACCCTCCGTAGGTGGTCTCTTTCTCTTTCTTTCGTTCTCTCTCTCCCTCTCTCACCTCTGACCTCTACCAGAGGCCTGGGAGCTTCAGGTTCTCCTCCAGTATCTTGGCTGTGCCTAGAACTGACATGTCTGATGTTGTTCCTGTTTCAGCCGCTGCTCCAGTTTGGGGGTTTCTGCCCCGAGGGCCCCGATGACCACAGGCTCCACTGTGATCTTCACCTTCCAGTTCTTTTCCAGTTCCTCCCTGAGGCCCTGGTATTTCTCCAGTTTCTCATGCTCCTTTTTCCTGATGTTGTATCACTTGGTATAGCTACATCCACCACAACGGCTTTCCTCTGTTCTTTATCCACCACCACAATGTCCGGTTGGTTCTCCATCACCATCTTGTCTGTCTGGATCTGGATCCCACAGGATCTTAGCTCCGTCATTCTCCACCACCTTTGGGGGTGTTTCCCACTTCGATCTCGGGGCTTCCAGTCCATATTCTGCCAGATGTTCCTGTACACTATGCCGCCACCTGGTTATGTCGTTCCATGTTCGCTTTCCCTGCCAGCATCTTAACCTGCTGTTATGTGCTGGACTGTCTCAGGGGCCTCATGGCACAACCTGCACCTTGGGTCTTGTCTGGTGTGGTAGATCTGAGCCTCTATTGCTCTGGTGTTTAGGGCCTGTTCCTGTGCAGCCAGGATGAGCCTCTGTGCTGTCCTTGAGTCCAGCTTTGTCCAGCCATTGGTAGGATTTCCTGATATCAGCCACTTCAGTTATTTGTCGGTGGTACATCCCATGTAGGGGCTTGTTCTCCCATGATGGAACCTCTAGCCCCTCATCCTGTGTTCCCCATTGCCTGAGACATTCCCTGAGCATATCGTCCGTTGAGGCTTTGTCCTTGATGTATTTATGGATCTTGGATGTTTCATCCTGGACAGTGGCTCTCACACTCACTAGTCCTCTGCCTCCTTCCTTACGGCTCGTGTTCAGTCTCAGGGTCTGGATTTGGGGTGGAACCCTCCATGCATGGTTAGTAACTTCCGAGTCTTAACATCCGTGGCCTTTATCTCTTCTATTGGCCAGCTAATTATTCCGGCAGGGTATCTGATTACTGGTAAGGCATAGCTGTTTATTGCACGGATCTTGTTCTTGCGATTGAGCTGCTTCTCAGGACTTGCCTTATTCGTTGGAGGTATTTGGCTGTGGCTCCTTTCCTTGTGACCTCATCCAGGTTGCCATTTGTTTGTGGTATTCCCAGGTACTTGTAACTGTGCTCTATGTCTGCTATTGTTCCTTCTGGGAGTGAGACCCCTTCTGTGCGGACGACCTTCCCTCTCTTTGTAACCATCCGACCACACTTTTCTAGTCCGAATGACATCCCAGTGTCAGTGCTGTATATCCTGGTGGTGTGGATCAGTGAGTCGATGTCTCGCTCACTCTTAGCGTACAGCTTGATGTCATCCATGTAGAGGAGGTGACTGATTGTGGCCCCATTCTTCAGTCGGTATCCGTAGCCAGTCTTGTTGATGATTTGGCTGAGGGGGTTCAGGCCTATGCAGAACAGCAGTGGGGACAGAGCATCTCCTTGGTATATGCCACATTTGATGGACACTTGTGCAAGTGGTTTGCAGTTGGCTTCAAGGGTGGTTTTCCACAGCCCCATCGAGTTTGCAATGAAGGCTCTTAGAGTCCTATTGATGTTGTACATCTCTAAGCATTCATTGATCCAAGTGTGTGGCATTGAGTCATAGGCTTTCTTGTAGTCTATCCAAGCGGTGCACAGGTTGGTGTGTCGGGTTTTGCAGTCTCGGGCGACTGTGTGGTCTACAAGGAGTTGGTGTTTGGCTCCTCTGCTATTTTTGCCGATGCCCTTCTGTGCCGTATTCATGTATTTATCCATGTGACCACTTATCTTAGCCGCTATGATGCCTGATATGAGCTTCCATGTTGTAGAGAGACAGGTTATTGGCCGATAGTTGGATGGGATTGAACCCTTTGAGGGATCCTTCTGTATCAGGATTGTGCGACCTTCAGTTAACCATTCAGGGTGAGTCCCATTTTGTAGCAGCTGGTTCATTTGAGCTGCCAGTCGCTCATGGAGGGCAGTGAGTTTCTTTAGCCAGTAGGCATGGATCATGTCAGGTCCTGGTGCTGTCCAGTTTTTCATACCCGAGACTCTTTCTTGGACATCTGCCACAGTGATGGTTACCGGGGCTTGTTCAGGGAGGTTGCTGTGTTCCTCTCGTAGAGAGGTCAGCCACTTTGCATTGCTGTTGTGGGTCGCCTCCCTTTCCCATATGCCTTTCCAGTATTGTTCAGTCTCCAGCCTTGGTGGGTCTGCTCTGTTGTTAGTGTCCTGCCATTGAGACACTTTAGCTGGTTGGGTGTGGAAGAGCCAGTTAATCCTCCTGGCTTCATTCTCTCTCGTGCATCTCTTTAGGTGGCCATTTCTTTTGTTTGGCAGTTTCAGGTGCTTCAGGTATGGGCATCTGGCTGTACTTCTTGGGTACTGATCTTTTCATCCTACCTCTTTGGAGCTCTGACAGTTGGTTCACTTCCCTCCAAACCTTGATTTTAACCTCTAACCGTCTTTTTCATGGTGGATATTGAATCTTATGGATCTCATGGTTGCTCTTATAGCCAAGCATCTCCAGGATCACTGATGCCGAGTTGTACATCATAGGGTTTCTTCCAGAAAACTTGCTAAGCCTGGTGGTTGGGGTGCTGAGGCTGTCCACTGGGAGCCCACCATGTTTTTGTATTTAATAGATGTTAACCTCAACAGAACCAGAACAGAACCAAAACAGAAACTGAACAGAAACTCAAAAGAACATCAACAGAACAACAAAATCAAAACAACCAAAACAGAACCAGACTAGAACCAAAGCAGAACTTCACCAGAACCACAACAGAACCGAAACAGAACCAGAACCAGAACAAAAGCTCAACAGAACCTCACCTGAACCAGAATAGAACCAAAGCAGAACCCTGCAGAACTACATTTGAACCACATTACAACCCCAACAGAACCATCCAGAACCCCAGCAGAACTTCTCTTTCTGCTCTCGGTGAAGGCGGTCTCTTTCTCTCTGCTCCTGTCCAGCCTGTCCTGTTTTTTGTGGTTCTCTGTCCTTTGTTGTCTTTTTTGGATTCTCTTTTTGCATACATATTTTCTGAATTATAAATCACAGCTGTGATCATCTGGTCTCTAAACAAAATGGATCAAATTTTCTCGAGTAGAACTCCGCGCTAAGGAGAGTCCTCTGGCCCTGTCAGGACTCCTGCATCTGGCAGCACGATGGATTCCTGTGGAGGTGGGAGGCCGTGAGTCCTCGACCAGATGACCTTGACCAAAAGTGGATTTCTGGATTTTTGCGTGTTGATGGTTATCTGGCATATTAAGAAAATCATAAAACGTCTGCAGCTGCTGCTGAGAGTCGCAGGCAGGATGGAGAAGTAACAAGTTCGGTTTGGTGGGATTGACCATAAATTTGGCTGAGTTGCGATGGAAACCTACCATTTAGACTCTAGAGCTGGTGGAATGTTAACAGTTCCCTGACCCAAAACAATCAGTATCCTTGGCCGGCCGCTTGCCTGAAATTCTCCTGGATGTTATATAAACAAGATGTCTGCTTCGATTTTCTTCCCATGATTCCTGACCTAGACGCTCCATCTCTTATCCAGGACCATATAGGGGCCATGGTCCTTTGGAGCAGTTCAAGGTCTTCATACTTTCACATTCATACACACTGCGTAGCTAAAACCACATCGTCCTCAACTCATCGCCTTCACTTGCCCCTCCTGTGTCTATTCATTGTTTTCATTGAGATTTGTTTTTGTAACCTCACACTGAGGCCGTTACGCTGTAGGGAAGAAGAATAAGATGTCTTCTCCTCTTTCAATCTCAGGTTTTTAATTTCTGATCTAAGGAACGGATGGCGCCTCCCATGATGGCTGCAGCCTCCGGCACCCATGTCCCCCTACCCAATGTTCTTTGTTTTTTTTTAGATTGGCTGGAATTAAATAAAATTCTGTTATGCTTCTGTACAATGATGATAAAGACATTCTGATTCTGAGTCACCCAGAAACACCCAAAACCAGACCAATACCATTGTAGAGCCACCCAGTTCTGGTGGCTCACAGAAACACTGGTCAGACCGGTGAGTTCGCCCAAACAGGGGTTCTGTGGGTGAGTTCAGTCAAGTTTATTTGCATCACACATTTCAGTAACAAGGCACTTCAGTGTGCTTCACATCATAAAACACGAAAAATCAACAATTAAAGCATTGCATTTTTTTCGATTGTCATCAATAGACATCGAAATGTTGATCCATGTTTCATTTATTATGGTTCAAAATCAGCTCTAACCAGATGGTTTTTAGTTTAGATTTAAAGGGTAGGGTAAAGGTTGGGGTTAGAGTGTTTTGACTGTTTTGCAGTTTTCTGAAAGTTTGTTCCTGATTTGTGATGCATAGAAGCTGAATGTTGCTTCTTCTGTTTGGTTCTGAGAACCAAACACTGCTGCAGTGATCAATGTGGCCAAAGATACAGACCATTTCCAAAGAATTTGAATATCATGGAAAAGATGTTTCATTCCCACAATTCCACTCAAAAAGTTAAACTTTCATAGGTTATAGATTCAGGGCCCACAGTTTAAACAATTTAAAGTATTTGTTTGTTCATTGTTATATACATGGTCTCTGCTCTCGGTGATGGCGGACACTTTTTTCTCTGCTCCATTCCCATTCTTTTTTGGAGCTTCTGTTTGCACATCCTCCGAATCTGGTTAACCGTTCTCTCATTGCAGTTGATCAATCTTTCTTAACAAGAAGAGTGGGTAGAGAAGAGCCCACTTGTTCTGTGGGGACACACCTGGATTTATTTGGACTCACGATAACAGGATTTCTGCTGTTTACCAACGAACATTGACTCGCTGTGGGACAGAGGCTCAAGTTGGGTGGGATTCTTTAAAGTGCAGGCCACTTATTCTTAAACATGGAGAACTAATATGTAGTTTTTTACTTATTTCATCTTTGCTCTTTCCTTTGGTTTATTATTGGGACCTCCCTGTGCAATGCATGGCAGGAATCTATGTTCAACACTCTATAAGGTGTTTCTTTATTATTATTATTATTATTTATTCTTCTTATGTCACCCGGCAGTAAGTCGGGCTCCAGTGAGAGTTGGACTCCGCCAAGGCTGCCCTTTGTCACCGATTCTGTTCATTATCTTCATGGACAGAATCTCTAGACCAGCCGAGGTGTTGATCCGTTTCGGTGGCCTTAGGATCATCTCTGCTTTTTGCAGATGATGTGGTCCTGTTGGCTTCATCAGGTCGTGATCTGCGGCTCTGACTGGAGCGGTTCACGGCCCGGATGAGGCTCAGTGCCTCCAAATCCGAGGCCATGGTATAGAAAAGGGTAGAGGTCCTTCTCCGGGTCAGGGGGGTCGTCCTGCCTCAAGTGGAGGAGTTTAAGTATCTGGGGATCTTGTTCACGAATGAGGGAAGAAGAAGATGGACAGGCGGATTGGGGCAGCATCTGCCGTGAAGCGGCGCTGTACCGGTCCGTCGTGGTGAAGAGAAGCTGAGTCAGAAAGCGAAGCTCTCGATTTACCGGTCCATCTACGTTCCCACCCTCATCTATGGTCTTTGGGTCGTGAATAAAGAACCAGATCACAGATCCAAGCGGCCGAAATGTGTTTCCTCCTCAGGGTGTCTGGACTCTTAGAGAGAGAAGCTCAGTCATCAGGAGGGACTCAGAGTGGAGCCGCTGCTCCTCCATGTCCAGAGGAGCCAGTTGAGACATCTGGACAGGATGGAGCCTCATGGTGAGGAGTTCAGGGGGAGGAGGGAGGAGGGGAGACCAGGACACCTGGAGGGACGATGTCTCTCTGCTGGGGACGCCTTGGGGTTCCTGGAGGAGCTGGAAGAGGCTGGATAGGGACATCTGGGCCTCCCTTTCTGAAGCTGCTGCCCCTGCGACTCGACCCCAGATTAGTAGCAGAAAATGAGGGATTAATGGACGCCACCCTTAATGCAGCCCCAAACGTTGCATGCACCCCAACATGGTGGTATCAAAATGTCCAGCTTACTTCCATGAAGTGCGCTATTATTTTTAGTGGCATTCTGAGTTAAAATGACGACATAAATTGTGAAAATCAACAAAATCCCATACAAGTCAATGGAGGCTCCGCTGTGTCCATCTCCCACACAGACTTGCAGTCACTAATTGCCATGGTAACGGAGCCGAAACGGGGCCCAGACAGGCAGCGAGAAGGCGAGGCGACATCATTTTAGAAACAGCGTACAATCCAAGTCGCCTAAGAAAACAGAGACGCTGTTGAATCTTTGTTCAGACATTTGTCACATGTGCACCAGCTCAGATCGCCATCCATGAACACCTAAATATTTAAAAGATGCAACCTGTTTGATGGAGCCATGATGGCTGTGGGACTCGGTCACTGATTGATTTAGGATCCAGAAATAACTCAACATTTAATCTGTAGCTTATGAGAGTCGCACCATAAAACAAGCAGCAGATTCATGACTGTCAGGATTGTCTGTTAAGAGACTGAACATTTTATTATGTACTGTTTGGGTTGAGAACTGGGTCAGTTGAACTGAAGCAACCCTGTGCTATTAATAGAATCAGAGAACTGAATCATATTTTACTTGCTGAGATCTTTTTGATAGAAAGGAATAATACCACTTAGTTAAAGAAGGATTAACCTTCAACTGCACCGATTTCCAGAGAAGAATATTTACATGGATAGAATTAAAAGCCAAACTAAAATTGACAAATAGAAGTCTGGCATATGCTGCAGAGTTCTCCAGATGCTTTAGTGCACAGGAGTCAAACTCCATCCTCTGCTGTCCTGCCGTTTCAAACTCTGGAATGAAACGGCTTCATTTCCTCCTCCTGTTGTGGATCAGATCTGCAGAGGCTGGTCAGGTGGTGCAGCAGAGGCTCATCTAGAAGCTGCAGGACTGGAGTTTGACAGCCTGCTGTAGAGCGTCAGTGTCAAAGTAGCATCACCGGTACTTCGTCTACCGGCATAGGCAAACTGAAGGGGATCCAGAAATGGCTGCACTTCCACTTGTAGTAGCTCAACATGAGTTTCTCAAATGATATAATTACAATAGAAGTGAGCACTACTGGGTGATAGTCGTTATCAGTTGGAGGACATGCGATTTTTGGAACTGGAATGACAATTGATTTCTTCCAAATATCTGGAACCAAATGAGTGTCTGTAGATCAATTACAATTCTGCTCTGAGCTCCACAATTTACATCCTCTAATATTTGCCAACACTCCTTAGAATCATCAGTTTCAAACCGTAAGTAAAAACTGTTGAAGTGGTTTGCTTTTGCTGTCTCATTTAGTGCAGCCAGGGCCTCCCGCTTGGAAGCCATGTTGGTCAGGGCTCGGATGGAGTCCCACAGTCCCTTAATGTTTGAGTCAGACAGTTCATGTTCCAGCCCTCCTTATGCTGCCGCCGTGCAGCAGCTGTTTGAGATCCTTCTGTGCTGCTCTAACCAGCTTCGTCTCCTGTCTTAAAGGCAGATTGTTTCCTGGCAATGCACCCACTCATTTCCTTTGTTAAATATTGTTTATTTTGATACGTCTTTACTGTCTTTTGGGGTATAATAGAGTCCACACAGAAGGAGATGTAGGCAGTGACTGCCTCAGTGACAATGTTTCCCAGTTTGTACTAAGGAAGCAGCAACTCAACTCCTCCAGTTTTTCCTGGGACCTTCACCTGGTGGAGCTCATGGACCGATAAGCAGGGAGTAAATGGACCTTATTATGATCTGGATTGCGAAGAGTTGATCTAGCTCTAGTTGAATATGCATCTTTAATATTGCCATAACATTTATCTAAGATGTTAGAGTTTGTTGTGCTGCACTTCATGTACTGGAAAAAACACATTAATGCGGCTTTGCAAAAACATTATGAAAATTACTGGGAAATTTAAAGTGTTTTATTTGCTTCAACATACATAAAACTAGTATCATTGAAAGGAAAATAAATGAACTTTAACACAGCAGTGTTGCTTTTGGAAAAAAAATATTCTGGTATGGACTTTTGATGGTGGGAAGTTGGGGCATTTTCTGTGATTCCTGATTCTCCCATTCCTGAGTGGAAGGAGCGTCGCTGCCGGTACCTAGTTATAACCTGAGCCAGTGGGAGCAGATAGATATTGAAAAGAAGGGGTCTTAGGATTGAACCTTGGGGTTCCCCACATGTGACCTTTGACCTCTCAGATGAGGTTGAAACAAAGAAATCCCTGATCTCTATGTAAGATTCAAACCATTTGATCACTGGACCAGAGAGTCCAACCCGACTCTCCAGTCAGTTCAGTGACATGATCAGCACTGAGGTCCAACAGAACCAGAACCAGCACTGTGGTTCTCCCACAGTCTGTATTTATATGGATGTTATTGAACACTTTGACTAGGCTGTGGTAACCATGGAAACCAGACTGGAAGGAGTCAAAGCGATTCATTATTGTTAGGAAGTTATTCAATTGTTTAAAAACTGCTTTTTCAATAACTTTGCTGATGAATCAGAGGTCAGAGGTCAGAGGTCGGTCTGTAATTCTGCAGCAGTGATTTGTCCAGATTGTTCTTTTTTATCAGTGGTTTGATAACAGCTGTTTCCAAAGGGAAACACCTGAAGACAGCGATGAGTTACTATCTGGATCAGATCGTTAATGACAGGCTGGACTTTCTTAAAGAAACGTGAGAGTCAGAACTGGAGCTTCACTGACTTATAATGTCCTCTAGGGTTTTAAAATCAAGTAGTTGAAATGGGTCATTGTTCCTGCATTCGTTTTGTTTGGGCCCAGCTTTGGTTCTGGCTTTGGAGACGATGTGCAGATTATTCCTCTGATCTCTTGAATTTTCTCTGAAAAGAAACTGAAAACTTGTTGCAGGCGGCATTAGATTGAAGTTCAGGTGGAAACGTCACAGGAGGGTTTGTCAGCCTGTCAACAGTAGCAAATAAAGCTGGAGCTTTATTAGTGTTTTTGTCCATGACATCTGCAAAGAAAGCCTCTCTTGCATGTTTTAGTGTAGTGTGATAGTTACATAGTCTTTCTTTATAGATGTCATAATAAACGTGAAGTTGAGCTTTACTCCATCTCCGTTACGGCTGAGTTGTCTTGCAGATTGAACTGTTTGTGCATTTCTCCATGGAGATTCTTCCCACCAGTCACAACCTTCACTGTAATGGGAGCAATGTAATCAATGATATCTGAAAGTTTGCACTGAAAATCATCCACCAATTTATCTACGTCATTATAGCTTTAGCCTCCTATGACCAACTTGTCGGTGCCGACAGGATTCCGCTTGTGTAATTCCTATTACCGTAATTTCTGAACAGTTCAACATGTCAAAAAAAAATCCAAACGTGCAGAAAAGCTGAGACTTTGTGCTTTCAGGGCATGTATGATACATTATGGTAGCCACCCGGGAAAGTTTGATACGAGCTTGACCAATCACAAGAAAGATTCTCCGTTGTGTCATATTTGTCACCCAACTTACTCTGTATTGTAACTCCTGAATGGTTGGTCGCATTCAAAAAATTCAAACATTAGAAAGTGCATAATATAAGCTTTTCAACGGTGTATCACATGTGCATGTTGCAGCAGATATTAGATAAATATTTTCGCTATGGAATTTTCCTGCGCAGCTTCGTGTTGCATCAGCGGATTAGCAGCGAGAGAGAAAACGACAGAGGACGAGTAGAAATCGTGCATAAAATTATGGAAATTTCTAAAAGAAAATCCACCAGACTGACAAAGGGTCCCAGAAGGCTGATATGTGAAGGCAGTGAACATGAGAGACATATAACCAGCGAACCAGGTTGTGTATTGTGCAAGCTAACAGTTAGCCAGATGAATGCTGCACAGCTATTGGCTAACTGTTAGCTCCGTCTTGATTTTTGCATAATTTGTGCAATAACTATTTATTATCCTGAAAATAAAATTGTGGTCGTCCAAAAATAATGGCCTAAGTAACATTTTTACCTAAAGTGATTTTGGCAAAAAGGGAAAATAAAGATCAGAGCGCTGGATCCTCTGGGAAGTCAGAGGCTTGGATGAAGTGAAGTCTGCTATGTTAACGGTAAAGAGACTCGTGAAATGTTTGTGAGGTAAAAAGTGATCCAAAGAGCAATTGTTCAAACATAGAGCTCTCCAAAATTGTTCTCCAATCAGAGCGTTTAATTAAGCAAGGGTAAAAAGTATTTTGTTAACTGCTCAAGTACTGAGTAACTGATCATAACACCTGATTTAATAATCAAAATGTTTCCTCAGGGCTCCAAAAGTATAAACGTTTTGTGAACATCCTGGTATTGTAAAGAGTATTAACAAAATATTTATACAAATAAGGAGTTAAGTTTGGAGGCTGGTTCTAGACCAGATTTACCACTAGGAGTTAGGGCTGTATAATAATATCAATATCACGATATATATCGATATTTTCTTTCCTAGAAAACAATCGATATTCATCCTTAAGTATCGTAACGTCCAACTGTCACCTTGTTCCCTCACTGCTTGGTTCACCAGGTCATCAGGCTTAGAGTGATTCCTTCAGATGTTCAGGTTAAAAAGGTATCAAACTATTCAGAGCAGGAACTTGGTTCACTTTATTTACTTTACTAATGCATGTCAGCTACAGTTTGGACTGTTTCAACTAAAAGAAACATGTTTTCTCTCCACTTCTTTGGTTCATTTTGTCCAGCTGTCCACTTTAAGTCTGTGTCCAACCAGAACCAGGTATTGTGTAGTTGGAGCTTTTAATCAGTTTTCAGTTAAATGAATTCAATCCAACTTTATAACAGTCACAAAATGTCACCAAAATCACTCTGTCCCTCTGAAACCTGTTAGAAAATCACTAAAGTGTATTGAATTGTATCGTTTGCTGAATATCGCGATATATATCGTACTGTGGCCAAAAATATCGTGTATTGTATCATATCGTGAGATTATTGTATCACTACATCCCTACTAGGAGTAGTCAGTGCTTTTCCATGGGGACACTTAAAAAAGAAACAAAAACAGAGCAATATTTCATTATTTGATATAATAAATGAGCCAAAGAGCCACTTGAGACTCCAGAGATCCAGGCTGCAGATCCTGGCAGATGGAAAGTCTGATCATATACAGCAGCTAAAAGAGCAGCACTAGAATATTTAATTCATTGTTAAAGTAAAATTGTCAAGTTAAAAAAATCCACCTCTGAATATTAACATAAGACATTTATTTAGCGTAACTTCTTTGGTAGCCCATTAGCCCCATATAGCCCCTTACAGCATCCTGCAGTGTGTGGTGGTACAGTGGTGCCTGTGGTCATCGGGGCCCTCGGGCAGAAACCCCCAAACTGGAGCAGCGGCTAAAACAGGAACAACATCAGACATCTCAGTACTAGGCACAGCCAAGATACTGGAGGAGAACCTGAAGCTCCCAGGCCTCTGGGAGAGGTCAGAGGTCAGAGGATGAGAGAGAGAGAGAGAAACCACCCGCGAAGGGTGAGAAGGGAATTTTTTTTATATATATATATATATATATATATATATATATATATATATATATTTATATAATATATATACTTTTGTCATAGTACCCTCAAGAATTTAAAACTGCTTTCACCCCTCCACATAGCATTTAAATGGAGGAATGGACTTAATTCCATTTTCAAAACTAGAGCCTGGAGAAACAAAAGAGGATAAAAGCCTGCAGCCGACCTGAGAACAGCTGAATTCAGATCGATGGTATTAAAACACCGTGTTGGTATGAATGTTCTGTCGTCTTTACATCATTGGTGTGAACAGACCAGTAGCGGGTTAAACAGTTGTCCAACCGGGTGACCTGTCAGCTCTTCAGTTCTCCAGACTACACACACACACACACACACACACACACACACACACACAAAGCTCATAAACCGATGACCCACCAGAACTGCACACATGGTAAAAAGTTCTGGCTGGATTCAAACTCCATTCATTAATTTTTAGCTTACAGAAAAAACGGCAAGCCGCCAAATTTACAAAGTAAAATGATCAATAAGATTCTTTTCTATTTTACTTAAAAACATCCCAAGGTCCACACAGGGCTTACAGCTGAACAGCTGTGGGCCTTGAGCTCAGATACTTATTACAAGTCCAAAATACAAACAATACAACTATGGATAGATACGACAAAATCCCGACTGGTCAAATATTTGTGACATTAATAAAATAGATGTCAAACATCCTCCAGTAATGCCAGTTCAGAGCAGCAGGACAACCTGACGGCTCCATCATCACGTTACGATGCAGCAGCTCCATCTGGATGCTGAGGGTCTGAAACCAAAAGATTATATTTGCTGCTTGTTCCACAAATCGTGCTGGAAAGAGATGATCTGAGTGGGACAGAGAACCAGCCAGACTGCTGACATTGTTGAATTGAAAACAAACTGAAAAACTCCACGATTAAACTTCAATGTGCTTGTTATTTAACAAACAAAATGAATTTCAACAGTCCTGAAGAGCATCAGTGGCCATCGATACTGATGGCTGTTTGGCTTTTGGAGGAAAAAAATAAAACACAATTATTTTTCCACCTGAGCCAAAATGATCTGCTCTGGGCAAAGTGTGGGTGAGCATTTGGTCCGGGCCGATAACGGACATGTGGCCCGATGTCTTTTCATCCCAACGCCGTTAGAAAGAAAACATCGTCTCGGTTCTACAAATGCAGCATTTGGACCAGATGTGGCACAAACACAGAGATCTCGTTTAATCTGTAGGCTGACTGGTTCAGATCTGGACCGGATCAGAGCCAGAGCCTTTTCCAGATGTCAGACCGGTTCCTGATCCCGACTCGACCCGGAGCTGCTGCATGTGGTAAAGCTTTAGGTGACGATCTGGAGCCGTTTGGTCTCAGAGCTGCAGGTTTTATCTGTCTGCATATAAACACAGAGAGGTTTCAGTCAGACTGTCAGACTTGGTGCAGCCTGTGGAAATGTCTGGACGGGCAGAACAGGGCCGTAAAGTGGGGGTCCGGGGGGCCAGTGGCCCCCCTCTATTGTGGCTCCAAAGCTTAGGAAATGACTGCAGAATGTTACGGCTGTGTAGTTAAAGTTTACTGTTAGTAATTACATCTCTTAAGATGTTTATGGTAAAATAATTATCAGTAAATCGGTTTTCTTAGAGTTGAGAATAAATCATTTTATATGATTTGCTTGTCTGTAATCAAAGTTAAAAAAAACTGTGGCAGTTGGAGAAAATGTTTCACTTCCTCCCCTGGCTGATCACATGATGAATAAACTATGAATCACATAACAAAACACTTTATCACATGTGGAACATGGGAGCCACATGTGAATTTCATGGGGTCTTTCTGTAATCCTATGAATAAAAAAACAAATCAACACTGGTATTGTTGCAACAAAACCAGTTTAGACTTTGAGTTGCTTGCTACAAACTGAGGTCTGTAACTTTAAATCATGCTTGGCTGCAACTGTATTGATGGCAGCTCTTCTTCTTATCATCAGTTTCTCTTAGCTTCCGTTAGTTTCCGTTAGTTTCTCTTAGCTTCTGTTAGCTTCCACTAACTTCTGTTAGCTTCCGTTAGCTTCTTGGCGCAGTTCCGTTCTCCTAGTACTCTTAGCTTCACCGCAGCAGGTTAGCGTTACACCGTCTAACAGCGATGTTGCTGTGATTTACTCGTCAGGTCATTGGTGTCTGTTTTTCAATTATTTTACATTCTCTTGTGGGATTTTTTGTTTTGGCAATGCTGTGATCGTGTGAAAGCAACAACTTATATTAAAAGTGTTTTAATATTTGTCTGGACCAGGGGCCACCAACACGGCCCCCCGGTCGCTCGAGGGGACCTGGTCAGTCGCGTGTGGTGGACGTCCTAAAAATAGCCACTGGCATCAATTAAATGTTTTTACCTAGAAATAATATTTATTTTTAGAATTTTTTAAGTGAATTATAAAAATGTTAAAAATAATTTGCTGTGTGAATGCAACTCTTTTCTGAGGTTATAGTTCAGACACCTGCAGCCTAAATGTGACTAGTCATTTTACTTTGGTTTATTTGCCGACTTGGCGCTTTTTCTGTAAGCTAAACATTAATGAGTGGAGTTTGATCCCATCGTCGTTCCAACAGCGGTCGTTTGGACCCTGGCTGAGCTTTTTATTGTGCGGTTCTGGCGGGTCGCCGTCTCTCAGACGGCGGGTTAAAAGTTTAATCTAGTGAAAACGTTTCCCAAAAGAGTAGAAATTAAACGTAGTTGCTTCACCTTCTCCTCCTCTGGACGTCTGACACCTGAACCTGAGATCCTCCTCTTTCGTTCCTTGGATCACAGGTCGGCTTCGCTTCCAAGTCTTTATTATTTAGCATCGTTTATGGTTTAGCTTTGTGCTGGTTGAGCTCTGCAGGTCAGGTGCAGCGATAGATTTGTGATTCTCTGATCTAACTAAACCACAAAAAGGCTAATAGACCGACGACCCGTCGGAACCACGCAGGGTTAAAAGCTCAGGCGGATCTTAGAACAACGGAGGAGCTCATTCATTATTAGCTATAGAAAACGCGCCAAATTAACAAAAGTAAACTGACCAATAAGATTTAGCCTTTTGCGTGCCCTTTGACCCCCACAGACTCACACTGATGTGCTACTACAAGATGTTTTTACACAGCATATCGTTTTTTCTTTACAATTATATTAATAGTAAATAGGGTTAGATAAATAAACATACGATAATTATTCTTTTCTTCTTTTACTTAAAGGAAAACCTCCAAGTACTCAGTGTGTCCAGCTGCTGATGCAACAATCCATCCTGTCACTCTGACACACAGGTGTCCAAGTGACAGGATCACACAGAAAAGGTAAAAAAGGGAATCAAACTTAGAACTTCTGATCACATAATAGCTAGTAACTATATCTGCCATGGTAAATCATTACTGATAACTACTTAGTCCCTAACATTAATATGATTAGACTGAGCACGAGCCGTAAGGAAGGAGGCAGAGGACTAGTGAGTGTAAGAGACACTGTCCAGGATGAAACATCCAAGATCCATAAATACATCAAGGACAAAGCCTCAACGGACGATATGCTCAGCGAATGTCTCAGGCAATGGGGAACAGAGGATGAGGGGCTAGAGGTTCCATCATGGGAGAACAAGCCCCTACATGGGATGTACCACCGACAAATAACTGAAGTGGCTGATATCAGGAGAAACTGGAGAAACACCAGGGCTGGAAAAGAACTGGAAGGTGAAGACCACAGTGGTGCCTGTGGTCATCGGGGCCCTCGGGGCAGAAACCCCCAAACTGGAGTTCTAGGTACAGCCAAGATACTGGAGGAGAACCTGAAGCTCCCAGGCCTCTGGTAGAGGTCAGCGATCGTTTCAGCCACCATCGGTGCTGTAAGCGGTCCGGTATGCGGCGGTGGTACCGGCACTTTTAAATCTCACTCGTCAGTTTACTGGGACTTTTTCCATTGTTGTAACAGATTTCTGTCAGTCTGCATGTTACGGCACCAAACCAACATCTTTGTCATTCCATAGGCTTCCTATGGCAAAGTGACTCTGAAAAGTCCAAAACTGTGAAAAGTCTTTCAGAGGGAAGCAGCACTCTGGAAATTGCTAAGAAAATTGGGATGTGATCACACAACCATCAAACATTTTGCAGCATATAGTGAACAGAGTCACAAGAAACCTGAGGAAAAAAGACATGAAAGAACTGCCAGAGATTGGAGAAGAATCAAACATGAAGCTTCAGGAACCGTTGACTTCCAGGTCTGTCAGAAGGATGAACTGTTCAGAGAAATGGCCAAGATGAGCAAGGCTGAAACTAAACCGTGACTGAACAAGACACATGCTGAGACATCAAGGCTGGACCAGGACAGATCTGAGGACAGATTGTTCAAAGGTTTTCTGGGCTGATGAGATGAGTGAGTCTTGATGGACCAGATGGATGGATCAGCCACAGAGCCGGGACCCTGGCAGGTGGAGGCGGGTACTGGTACGGCCCGGCATTATTAAAGACGGACTAGTTGGAAGATGGACTCAAAATCAGCTCCCAAGCATTCAGCCAGATTTTAGAAGACACTTTCTTCAAGCAGTGGTTCAGGAAGAAGTCTGAATCTTTCAGAAAGACGATGATGCAGGACATCCCATGCGTCACAGAAGTCCTCTGTGTGGCGAGTCGGTGAAGGCCTTCATAACGAAACGCTCCTCTTCCTCACCAGACCTGTGGGCTCTTCTTAAACGGGAGATTTACAGGGAAGGAAAACATGTATAAGTTTCCTTATACAGAATAGAGATGCTTTCTGTCTATAAAGCTGGTGGATCGACTGAAGGACGACTGTCCTCTAGCTGGACCGGTACCGGTACCACTGGGCTTCTGCTCCAGGTTCCGCTCAGAGCTCCAGGATGATCAGTCTGGATGAATCTAAGCTGATCAACCATCAGATCCATCTGATCGGTGATCAATCCTCCCTCTGAACCTCCAGAGCTCCTCAGGTAGCGGCTCACCTGGATCAGCTGCTCATCTACAGTGTATCACAAAAGTGAGGACACCCCGGACATTTCTGCAGATATTTAAGTAAATCTTTTCATGGGACAACACTGACAAACTGGCAGTTATCTGTGTGCAGCTTTTATAACAATGTAAACTAGAAAGTTCCTGAAGAAATTTTACCGGGGTCTGCCAAAGTGTGCCTGTCGGTTTGGACCCAGGGTTCTGATGCTAACAATTAGCACTAATGCTAAATAAAGCTGCAATGCTTTTAACTGGTTCTATTGGTCCTGTGTCCAGACAGAGGGACAACCAGCAGCCCAGCATCATGACCTGTTTGTCCTGAAGGTCCAGCAGCTTCATCTTCCTAACATGGCGCCTCTTCATCCTGACTCTCACACTGACAGGAGGAACCACAGAGTCTGTTAGGTTGAAGCTCATCTTCTGAAGTCCAGATGTTTTTCCTCCAACAGGTTCCAGAAGAATCACCTCAAACCAGATGTTGGACTGGATTTTAGTTCATTTGTGAAAGTTAGAGCCTCATTTTCAACAGCGGAGCTATAAAGGTTGAAAACGGTTATTATTTTGGAGAAAGTCTCATCAACATCAATATTTCCACCAAATAAGAGGCAAAAAAATAGTTTGATAGGAAAAGCCTCTCAGACTCTTGAGCCTGACACCAAACTATATTTTATATTAGACAATTCAATTTAATTTCACATAATTATCACGGTAGAAGCCATGTGTTTGTTAGATACTTAGTGAAACATATTTATGTTTGATGTTTGTTGTAAATGACTTATTCTCACATAGAACGAGGTAATTAGTCCAAGTTTGTAGTTTATTGAACGTTCAGAAACTACAGCGGCTGTGATGCACCAAGACAAAGGTAAACAAAGGTAAAACAACCTGAACAGGTGATCAACTCTAATCCACTCCACCTTTTACTCGCTCTGTCATTTAAGCAAAGCCGTTGCCATGGCAACCGCCTGCGCTCCACAAACCGACCAGAGATTGAAAACATAACATTCAGTCCGTTACGACATCAGGTTTTCAGGCTTGATATTTATTTTGTGATCATTAATAAGCCTCATGAACACAGCAGATGGTTGATTAGTTAATTTTAAACTCCGACTAGTTATTTTAGTAATGGAACCGAAACACAGGATTGCGCAACACCTTGTTGAAACAATAAACACTGAGATTATTATTGTTGTTGGGTCATTAATTTGAGCACGTTTTGTGGATTTTTTGTTATTTAATAAGGTTACGTATGTTTTAAACCAATCAGAGGTCCTGCTGCTCTCAGCCTCCTGCCACCTGCTGATCGACTCAAAACCTTCCGCGATCGACATATCGCTCCGCTGCTCTAGCAAAGCACGACGAGTTCAGAAACAACATGAAAAAGTTATTTATTAAGTCGTGTTTTAGATTGTTCTTGAAAAACTAATCAGTCAGGGCGGGGGGGTGGGGGTTGCGGACGGACAGCTACTGACATTGATACACCTTTCTCAACAGGCGGGGGCGCACTTTCTCGGTCTATAGTCCGACATTCGAGCGACTTGAATCCATTCCTCCCTGGCTCCTCCAGACCCGGGCCCCCACCGGCCTGGTTCGGGGGGCAACCGCCCCCCCAGCCCCCCTATAGCTCCGCCCCTGCTCTAGGGGTACGCAGTACCCTGCCGTACCCCCTTACCTTCACCCCTGCTTGTACCATTTAGTATGTTAAAATTAATGCAACAGCTAAAATGAGCCAAAATGGTGCCATAACCTGAGAGAAAATGCTAATAAAGGCTAATATTCTTGCACCGCCTATGGTGGTGCACTTACCTGAGAGAATTATTGAGGCTTTTATTTTGAAATTTTCAGTAATTCCATGTGTAATAGTAATTGGGTTAAGTCAGTTATATAATGCACAAGTAGTTCTCAATACCAGCCAAGTCCTCCTCTGTGGTAACAGACAGTTCCACCATGTTGTTGTCCTTACATGCTGCGCAGGCCTGTTTTAACTGAGTCTTGGTTATCGATGGAACTACAGTTATGGCCTAATCCTAAGCAGCAGCAGCTCTGCTCTGTGTTCTGCTGTTATGGTAATTAAACCCCTGCCAAGTGCATGTCCTGTCTGCGATGTGGAGAGTATTATATTTGTAAATGAATAATTTGTATTCCTTGTAGAAAAGTGAGGTACACATTTGAATATTTTAGAATCAAACCAAGAGATTTCCCCTTTACTACAGAACATCCTTTACTATAAAAGGTGAAGAATAATATAGAAATCAGTAATACATGACCAAAAAACAAACCTCGGCTCTGTTTGTTTTTTTTTCTCCGCTCTCTGCTTTACACTGTCACGGTTGCTAGGCAACATGAGTTACGCTGAGGTGGGGCGGGGCCAGTTGGTGAAGGCTACACCTGTCTGAATCCACAGGTGTTTCTCTTCCGGTCTTAGTTTATTCCCAGCCTTCGAAGGACGCAGACCCTGAATTCGGACACAGCTTGAGTGTTCAGGCATAGTTAGAACTACATTGATGGCATGTTTGTAGTCCTAAGCAGCTCCTGTGCTCTGTTGCCATGGTAACTAATGCCCTGCACCTGTTAGTGGCACACACAAGGTCAGAGGATTCTCTGTTTAAACCAGCCAGTTTCTCACAGAAAAAGCACTTCGAACTCCTTCCCATTCAGGAACCGTGACACGTATCTGAAAACCGTTTGAAGCATATGAGAGGGCTATTTGTCATCTGTAATATTGCCGCGATTAACATCTCTACCTCACTCACAGTATTAACAGTGATGAGAGAAAGATGATTTACGCCGAAGTCTGACATTTTTCAGAAATATATGGAAATACATGGGTCAGAGGTGAGTTTGTCCTGTCGTGCCACATCAGTCAGAAGCACCTGGACATAAAACCATAAACCCTAGGGACATTTTGAAAACATTTTACTGGAGCAGGCATTAATGTCCTGACCGACTTTTAGTCCAATCGGACGATATTTGTGGGCGTGAGAGCGAGTTAGAAATTATTTAGAGGTCAGAAATCCACCCTGTCCCACACTCTAGCGGAGCGACAATCACACTCTAACTTTACGAAAAATCAAAAACTTTGGATCGCCTGGAGACAAAATGTGGTGAAACCGTAATTTGTATCAACGTACCGTCTTCACTTTAGAAGAGATTACAGACAAATCTACAAACTGAAATTTGAATGGCGTTTCTACGTCAATTTATGACAACACAGAAATTCCTCAAAAATAGTGTATTTTTTAGGATTTTCTTTCCCCTTGCTCCATTAACTTGAATGGGGTTTTTGGGGGTCATTTTTCGTAATTTATGTTACCATGGTAATTCCGAATCCCACCAGAAGTAATAGCTCCCCTCCTGTGAGCGAGCCGCATTTTTTGATACCACATTATGGGGGGGGGGACACGCAGCGGTACGAGCCGCATTAACGGTGATGGAAGAAAAATAGAGATATTTTATTGGGTGTAGACCAGTGGTTCTTCACCTGGGTTTGATCGAACCCAGGTGTAGAACCACTGGTGCAGAACAATAGGTGCCGGCCATGCAATGCATGGAGGCAGTGACTGACTTCTCCTTATTGCCATGGGAAGCCCCCAATAACTCTATATATCCATTAAAGTCTAAGCTACCAGCAACAAAAGTGAGTACAGCCCTAAACTGAGCACTGCTCGTCATTTTCCCTCCAAAATGTCATGTGACTGGTTAGTGTTAGTCGGCCTCAGGTGTCACAGGCAGCAGGTGTGTTCAGTTTGGTAGTGCAGCTCTCACACTCTGTCCTCCTGGTCACTGAAGGCCCAACATGGCAAAGGTCTCTGAGGATCCTAAGAGACGAATTGTTGCGCCGCATGAAGTCGGCCAAGGCTGCAGGAGGATTTCTGCTGCAGCCCAGAGGCCAAGATCATCCGGCTTTCTGAAGAGCAGGTCCTCAGCGTCGCGTCCAGATGCTGTCGTTGAAAGACGGGTGGAGGGGTTCCGTCAGCATTGCTGCAGAGATCTCAGAGGTCGGAGGTCAGCCTGTCGGTGCTCAGACCAAACGCCACACATTACATCAGATCGGTCTGCATGGCTGTCAGCCCAGAAGGAAGCCTGTTCTGACATCTGCACACAGTTTGCTGAAGACATGTCAACAAAGGACACGGATACTGGAACCAGGTCCTGAGGTCCGATGAGACCAAGACCAGTTAGTCTGGTTCCGATGGTCTCCAGCTTGTGTGGCAGCTGTCGGGTGAGGAGGACAGAGATACGTGTGAGATGCCTCCAGCTAAGCATGGTGGAGGGAGGGGAGGATATTTCATGAACTCCAACCTGTACAGTGAAATCCTGAAGCCTGATCCCCTCTGGAAACTGGACCACAGAGCAGCAAACATGATAACGACCCAAACACACCGACCACGACTTTACTGACCTGAGGGAGACGGACCGACCAAGCATGTCTGCAGACCCCAACCCAACAGAACATCTTCGTCGTCAAGAGGAAGAGGAGGAGAGCCACGTCTCTGCCAGCTCTGTGATGCCATCATGGAGGAGAGGAAGAGCATCAGTAGCATCCAGTGAAGCCCTGGTGACTCCAGGAGGGTTCAGGCACTTCAGGTCAATAATGGTGGCTAATCAAAATACTGACACTGAAGGAACTTTCTCTAAGGGCTGTACTTACTTTTGTTTCCAGTGGTTTAGCTGTATATAGTTATTTGGAGGGAAGAATAAATGTAAATTTATTCTGCACTCAGACTTTTCATTGTGTCAAAGTGTCATGTTGCCACTTTGACAGAAGATAAAGTTAAATATCTGCAGAAATGTCCGGGGTTTACTCACTTTGGTGATGCACTGGACCTGATCGTCTCCTGGTCCCCTTCAGAACCAAACCTGGTGGATCCATCTGCTGACCAGAACCAGCCTGTTTTCTCTCCAGTCAGAATGAAATGACCAAGCAGATTCAGGCATTTCATGTCTGTCAGAGACCAAACTGAGGAAACTTTACAGCCCACTGAGGTTTTCTCACCCTTTAGTTGTTATTTGATGTATTCTGTGTGTGTGATGTTATTGTCTGAGGATAAATGTGGTTCAGTTTCATCGGTTAAACAATAAAACATTAAAACCATGAGAAAACATCTTGTCTCTTGGTCTTAATAACTAAATCAGGTTTCAGTTTTGGTGCTTTGTACTTTATTGTTCACAAAAGTTTGTGTTGCTGCTGCACATTTTCAGGTCAGAAGTTTACATACATCTAGGTAAACTTTCACGCCACGTACATTTCGATACAAGCCGACGTGTGAAAGTGGGTCAAGCTTCATACATGAGGCGTCGGGTCGAGTTCAGATCAGATGGATGAAGGCTGGACTGTGTGAAGGAGAGATGTGGGTCCATGTCCAGACAGCAGGAAGAGGAGCTGCATCATTTCTTCCAAGCATTTATAATTCAGTGTTGACATTGCATCAGTTTTTCTGTGTTTGTCATGTTATTGGGTTTAGGGTGGATGTTCAGAAGTTGGTAAATTGGTTGCAGGTGTTGGTGTCCAGCTGGTTCAGTCTGGAGGTTTGTGATCCAGTGTTCCCAGTTGGAGGAAAGCACTGGGAACGCCGAAGTGAAGCAGAACAAGGTGATAACTGATCCAGTCCAGAACCATCAGCTCTTCTGGACCATGTCCCGTCTTCAGGTTGGGGCAGCAGAACCTGTCCAGCTGTTGAGGCCCATCAGGCGCCATGTTATTGGAAACATCCCATATCATGACGCCTGAGCCACTGTGCTTTACAGTGTCCAGAAGGAGGAATCTGGACCAGAAGCTTTAGATTGAACGACTCAGTTGCAGAATAAACAGCTTGTATGTGGCGTCTTTAGGTTCTGGTGGTTCTTTATGGATCTCTTACATGTTGTTTACATCTGGAAATTCAGTGCAATGCTGGAGTTCAACAAGACGATTCTCTTCCATGAACAGTTAGAACCGTTAGCAAAATGAAACCTGGAGCTGTAGATATTGTTAATCCAGAGCAGTGCACCACAGCACAGGGGAAAGTAGAGCAGAAAAACTGTTGAAGAATAAACTAAAACCACTTTTTTGTTGCTCCTTGTGTCGGCTGCGCCATACGCACTCGGAGCCATAGCTGTGCTCGTCATTCCACCTTATTTGCCTCTAAGGTTTATTAACCCTAACCCTAAGATAACACAGTGGTGTAATTAGCTAAACTAAACAACAGTATAGATTATCTAAGATAACACAGCAGTGGTAGATTAGCTAATTTAAACACCTGCTCTACTGCTGATCTGTCAGAGTTGGTGTCTATTTCGCTGTTCTTTATTTTTTTAACTGAACCAAAACACCAGATTCCTCTTCACATCTACATGTTGTGGTTGTTAAAGTCAAGCTAGCAGAAACTGAACTACTTCCCTCTCTCTCATTACTAAATTAAACCTTTTTCCTGATGTTATCTAGTATTCATAGTGTTAACAGTAGCCAAGCTCTGCGTCCCTTTTTCTGTATCAGATGTACGTTTAACTCTTAGCCTGCTATGCTGGGAACTCAACAGCTAAAGGTAATGCTTGTCATAGTGAGCCAGCAGCGTTTTGCCCTGCAGCAGGGAGATGGGATGGGGTCTTACTTGTCTGCAACAGGTTCATAACTCTTCTACATGCCTGCTGGCCCAGTCTGACCTGTTGGGATGTTTTACTGCTGCCATGTTGAACCAGAGCCATAGGTCATAATGTCCAGGATGAGACAGAAACTGATCCTCCTGTTTCAGCCGTTCCCACGGTCACTCCTCTGTGTCTTCCTGCAGGATCTGTTGGACGGGTATTCCTGCGCGTGTCCTCAGGGTTTCTACGGAAGGGACTGTGAGATCAGCGCCATGCGGTGCGCAGACGGGCCGTGCTTCAACGGGGGGACCTGCCTGGACGCCGTCGGCGGCGGCTACAGCTGCCGCTGCCCGGTCAGCTTCTCCGGCTCCAACTGCGAGAAGCGGCTGGACCGATGCAGCAGCGGGCCCTGCGCTAACGGTACGCACCTCCCTCAGCCAGAGCCTCAGATTGGTCCGAGTGTCACACCAACACCTCCGGCTTCTGCTTTGTTCATTACATTCAGTCTGTGGATTCTACAGGAAAGCAAACATAGAGACCACAGAATCAGGAGAATCAGGACAATTTTCCTGATTCTTACAGTGGAAATATTTAGATGGAAGAAGTTTTGATCTCTCAGATAAAAGCAAAGACTGGAAAATCTGCACCACTTAAAGCAGATGAGCATAAATTCAGGAGATCAACTGGTTTGGGTTACAGTTTGTCCAGAACTGGACCACCTCTGTGTGATCCGGACATCTAAGAGCCTCATTGCTCATAATCCCTGTAATGAATTTCATGCAAACTAAATTATGAGGAAAAACCACCAAAAGCAGGTAAGTTGGACGGCGCTGACTGCTGTGGGCCTGCAGAAGGACGGGAAGCAGGGAATCCTGACCGGAACGTCTGGAGGAGGGAAGCCAGCCGGCTGACCCGGGATTGGCTCTGCTAGTAATCAATCAATCAATCAGGAACATTTCAGCATCAAAGCAGTTTAAAGTGCTTTACATCAGAAGAACACAACATTAAAGTCATTAAAAACACCGTATAGGCAACAATTCAGGAATTGGAGAAACATTTTATTTTGATGACAATCATTGATACACATCAGATTATTGATCAGTGTTTCATTGATTATGTTTCCATAGCAACTCCAACCAGCTGGTTTCAGCCTGGGTTTAAAGGAACTCAGGGTTTCTGCTGTTTTTCAGTTTTCTGGAAGTTTGTTCCAGATCTGTGGTGCATAGAAGCTGAAAGCTGCTTCCCCATGTTTGGTTCTGATGCAGAGCAGAACCAGAACCAGAAGGTTGATCCAGCAGCAGATCTTTAATCCATTCAGTGATTTATAAACTCCCAAAGACGTTTTTATACATCCTGACATGATACACATGTGTACCAAGTTTCATAATTCTAGGTTAAAGCATGGCTGGGGCTGATTATTTAAAATATTCTAGGGGGCGCTGTTGAGACATTAGGCCACGCCCACCACATGTTGCACAGGATTCCTGTCTGCAGTTGGATAAGGATCCATCCCAGTGAGGTTGGTGCAGCTGGACTTAAAATTGAGGAATTAAGAGCCAAACGTAAGGAAACGGCGTGACAGGTCAGTTCGCCACGCCCACCTGCTGCATCCAAACCAAACGGGGTTGGAAACCATAACACAGCAACATGTCTTCTGTCGGTGGACACAGTTTCATGAAGGCGTCAGATAGCGAACGTTCACAGTAAAACATGACACTTCCTGTTCTCAGGGGCGTGACTTAGGTGATGTCAAAATTTGACCATTGCATCTTGTAGGGCACTGCATGGTGATCAATCACTGAAAGTTTAGTGGCTCTGAGAGTTTTTTTGTAGAAGATATTACAGTGTCATGTTTCATGGCAAGTCGGTGAACTTTGACCCCGTTTTGATAACTTTGAATCGGCCATATCTTATGAACGATCTGACCGAGTTTCAAGCCGATCGATCCAAATCCCTAGAAGGAGTTTGATTAAATTTACGGTTGTAAGCGGCCAAAATGGGGTCAAAACCAGAGCTTCAATCCAAAATGGCCGACTTCCTGTTTGACTTGCACCATGACATTAACCATATTTCCTGTGCGTCTTGCGGAGCTCATCCAGTGCACCAAATGATAAACTCAGGTCCATGGGGAGGGTGTTTTGATATTTATAGGTGGCGCCGTTGAGTCGTTTCTTTTGCAATTTTTGTGTCGACCTTAAAATACGTAAATTTTACACAGGATGTATATGATATGATAAAGCCCCCAAAACCTGATTCATTTCCACCAAGAAAAATAAAAATAAGAAACGGTACGAAAACAACAAAAGGCCTTCGCAGCACTTTCGCTGCTTGGGCCTAATAATGTGTTGGAAGACTTGAATGAAATATGACTCAATGAATATCAACCATGTTATAATATTGTCATGTCTATTCAATATAAAGAGTCAACACCAAATAAAACAAGATGGTTACAATAAATGGTTTAGATTCCTAAGAGCAGGTCAGCTGGTTCCGCCTGGGATTCTGGCAGCTTCCCCTGCATGTTTCACTGTGGAGTCGGGCCGATTATTGTCTATTTATGGCATAACAGCAGCGTTACTATTGAACACCGGCCCAATTTTTCATATTTGAGCATCACTATTATTGTCTGTTGTTTATAAAATGAACCAGTAACAATAAAAACCCAGAAACCTGAAATTATGTTCATTTTAGTAACCAGGCTCCCAGATACTCCTATACAAGGGCGTAGGAATGAGTCTGTCATGGGGGGTCGCATATCGGAAACTTGACAGATCAGTAAATAGCTTGAGCAGAAATGTCATAAACTATTGCGCCATCAACACATCACTAATGTGTTACTCTAATCTGACCCTGGTTTCAGTAACAAGTAATCTAACACATTATTATTTACAATCCAATAATCAGATTAAAGTTATGCATCCGCGTACCATAATGACTGTCATTCCAGGATGAACACTCACTTTAGAATTTGCCTCACAACTAGCAAGCTACATACTCCGGTAGCACACAGACTACCAGATTCTGAAATATCTTATTGGTCAAAAAACATTAGATTGGTCAAAATGCATTGATGTAAATTGACTGGTAATTAAATTGGTTCTACCTCTTTCTAAAACCAGCAGTTTTAAACTCAATACAGCAGTTTGACCAACAAAAATAAAATCTAAAAACCAAGTTTTGTTCTTCTTGAACATCTCTCTACATTAGTGCAGCAGTTTGATCTACAAAATAAAAATACTTTTCACTTCTAACAGACATCTTGGCTCCTCACTTAACTCAGTCTCACTTTCCAGCCCTGCAGTCAATAACTTACCAAACATGATCCATAAAAACATCGAGGCAAAAAGCCTAGATGTTTTTATTCTCCTGTCATTTTCAGTCACAAACATCTAACTAAAATATCTACGGATCTGTGTTTCTGTCTGACTCCCTCTGACTCTCTGCAGCCTGATGTTCCTGCATGGATTCATGGATTTACAACAGACACTACAGTAATGTACAGTGTCAGAATGTGAACTAAATATAAAAAGTATGGTTTTATCATACAGAATGAGAATTAAACAACTTAAATTTGAAATTTTTATATTATTATAGATCTCAGCTATTTACTGTGTAACCTATTTCCGATAGCACAAATTTTCACCCATTTATTTTTAAACCTCTCCTCAGCGCTTTTCTTTTCATGTTTCCTAACCATTAACCTTACAGAGTGGAAATAAAGAACAAAATATTGAAACGTTGAAAGAAATCAACCAGACATCAGTCTCCACCTGTTCTCCTTTCTGGTTTTATTGAAATTAATATAATTTTTATATCTTCACACTCTGAAACTCCACCTGGCTCTATGTCTTACCTGACCTGCTCATCTCATAATAAAATAGTTTAGTTTATTTAAAATTTAAAAACAGTTAATATATATTTCAATAAACTAAATGAAGAGCTCAGCAGAGCTTCTTCACCTTTCTTCAACATTATTCTAGCACTGCTGTTCGCTTAAATATCTAAATAATATGATATAAATAAATGTTAAATGGTCAGTATGATCAGGTGTTGCTCACTTTAAATAATAAAAAGGCTCATTTCGCTGCTGTTTCAGTCTCATTCTAAATCATTGTATCTAGACTAGCTAACTTTTAAACAATGTTAGCAGTAAAATTTTGGACATGTAACTATTCCAGAATTAAAACGGTTTAACCAAAAAGATTCAGTTCTGCATATGAAAGTAAACTGACAACAAGATGTTATAAACGAGCGATATTCATGGCAACATTCATGACAGATGGTTTTTAAGCTCTGAGCCCTTAAGAGGGGCAGGAAGTGCTCTCCTAAATGCGCTGTGGTGCGCCTTCAAAATAAAAGCACGCGAGTGGAAAATTTTAAAATTCTTCACAACTGCGGTGAAATTATTGGGGGGGACGAATGTGACTGCCTCTAATATTGGGGGGGACAAGTCCCCCCCGTCCCCCCCTCTTCCTACGCCTATGCTCTTATATGTCTAAACTTCATGTATTCACCTTCAGTCAGGTGAATACATGAATTCTCTCCTTGCTCTCGTGTCCATGGCGGCAGTTTGACTCCTTCGTTCATCTACCGGCTCCGAGCCGCCATGATGCGCCGCGACACCGGCTGGTTTACATAAAGCTGCATTACGGCAGCAGAGTTCAGGTTCTGGGCTCACCTGTATGAACACACCTGGTTCAGAGTGTTGGATGTGTAACATGTTGAATTAGAAGCTTTTTACCTTCCTGTCTTCAGACTCAATATGAATGTTGAAATCCCAACAATTATTAAATAGTCATAATCAATGCAGATAGAAGCTCATGAAGCTCAGTGAAGAAATGTGTTTGGAGTTTTGTATAAAGTTTATTTTTGGCCTTTCACCTCAGTTCCCAGGGATTCAGAGGTGAAATGAATTTAGGAAATATACTGAGGCCACGTCTCCTCCTGTTTTCTACTCTCACTTTAAATCAGGAGATTCAGTTTGTTCAGCTGATTCATTATCGTCATCAGCTGCGTTTCTGTCAGAAACGTAACATCAATATGCCGAGTGACGGAGTCGTTGCTATTAATAATATTATATTTCAGCGACGTGGGGCAGAACATTCTGAGGCTTAGTTTTCCCGTTAGTGACCCAACTTCTGGATCCGGCCTCACTGATGAGTCTACCCATCAGAACCACCTGGTTCTGGTGAAGTAAGGTCTGCTCTGTCTTCACTAAGAGAGGAGCCCAGCAGAACCTGGTCGTTCGTTTCAGCCACTCGGGTCCAGGAGAAGACGAGGCGAGACCTTAACGAAGGAGTGGAGGAGCTGAGAGGGTCGGGAGGAGAGGGACTGGTCGGGTCGCTCCGTCTCCAGCCCATGTTTGTCTTGGAATAGTTTGCTCCTGATGGGCAGCATTGGTCCACTGATGGACTTCTTCACTCAGAAGATGAGTCATTTTTCAGAAGTTCTGAGTTTTGTTTGGTCAGATTATTAGCTCCAACGTGAATGATTTCAGTATTCGGCTGATAAATCAGCGCGTCATTGGGGAAGTGCAACTTTATTTGTATATCACATTTCAGCAGCAAGGCGGTTCAACACGCTGTACATAATAAAAACACAAAAATACAAAGTTATAAGGAAAACATTGTCCTGTAAACAACTGAGGAAACCTGACGTGTTGATGAGTAACATCACCGAAATCACAGAAATATGTCAAACGTCAAAATCAACCAAATTATGTTTCCATAGCAACTCTAACCTGCTGATTTTAGCCTGGGTTTAAAGGAACGGCTTTATAAGACTTCCACACAAAACCTCGTTTATTTATTTTACAAATCAGTTATTGAGTCATTTTTAAACAGCAGCTGCCGATTAAACTGAATTTTACAACGTTGACATGATTATATGAGCTGTTTTACCGAAAAATAGATCAGCACCATGAAAATTAACGAATCTCCCTCTCTGGCTAAGATATGTGCTCCCGACACACGTGGAACATATTTTCAGCAGGAACAGAATTTCGCACAAGAGTTTTTACTATCAGTCCAGGTCATAACGTAACGTAACGCTTAGGAACTATTCCAGGCTTATAATTATTAACGTCAGCAGCAGAAATGAGAATAGCTAGACTAAGGCTACAAGTGTGCAGTAGCTTATATTTTGACCATAATAAAAAGCTGTATTTTAACAAACTCCCAGTCATAACATCTTTATAAAACATATTTAAAAAAAACTTACCTCGACAGAAACAGCTTCCTGCACTCGGTGAATGAACAGAATATGCTTGAAAACTGTTCGGTTCCAATTCTCCTGGCGTTAGGAAGCTTGTTTGAAAACGCTGAGCTCAAAGTGGGTCTGTGAAAGACTGATTCAATTCACTGTCAGCGGAACGTTAGAGAAGTCAATCAACCAATGGGTTTAAAGATAAGATCAATGTGATTCAACCAATGGCCACTTTGGAACCAACCTCACTGCGTATGACGTTGTGGGAGGTTTACGTCTTACGCAGCGGCTCGGCGCCATCTGTGAAGGTAAACATGGTTATGTAGGAAATTACGGCAGGCTGTTTTAATATAAACTCGGTTTCCTCCAACTATAATTAATTATATTCCAGATATCTAAAAGTGCACTTTGACTATACAAAACTCAGTGGTAGGAAGTAACGAAGTACTTCATTACTGTACTCGAGTACAATTTTCGTGTATCTGTACTTAAGTAGATTTAATAATGGATACTTTCTACTTTTACTCCACTACATTTTACAGTAAGTATCTGTACTTTCTACTTCACTACATTTCTACTAAAGTCTCGCGTTACTAGTTACATCCAAGTCTCGTTGAGCTTTTTGTCCTTTAAAATGTGAAGTTCAGGGATTTAAGGTGGCGCCGTAAAATCCGAGCAATAACGTGACTTAGTGTCTGTTGTCACCCATCGCCTCCACCTTTACTCGCACGCGGAGCTGCAGACATGCGCAGTGGTTTCCTCTGAGCGGGAGAAGATGTCTGTCTAATCGATAATAGCTGCATAAATCAATATGGCGACATGTAAAATCAGCAGCGCTTCGTTTCACAGACGGTGGAGCTTCGTCCACCTTTTAGCGTCACTTGGAAGGAAATTTTAAATAAAGGTAAGATCTGTGGACGGGATGCTAGCTAAGCTAGGCTAAGCTAGCTGGACAGAGACACCTGTTGGATCTGCGATGAAAAAACGTCACTAATGCGCTGAATTATTGTGTGTTGACTGAGGTGTCGCATATATGGGACAACGCTGTGACCAAAGTCTGCATTGATATGACATTCAGGAACGATCCGATTCTTCTGGACGGATCTTCAGTGTTGTATAAAATACTGAAATCTCAGAGTCAAGTAAAAGTTTAGGTTTGGTTGGTGGTCTTGACTACAACTCTGCTATGTGGCTCCTCGGTTGCATGTTGTTGAGGAAATATAATCGTTTCTAGCATTTAGAAAATATAACCATCTTTTAGTGTTTAGTTAGCTGAATCTTTTATTTAAATTTTGAAGAAGTTTGTGTGGGTGAGTTCAATTGGCAGGAAGAGCCATGGCTGGGTTCAAAATATCAAAGAACAAGTGATGGATGGAGAAAACCTTTTAAGACGTTGTTAAACAATATATCTGTGGAGCTATAGGCTCCTATCTTTTCAGACATCTAGGGAGGACAGGAGATACTCAGGTCTCAGGAGATAAGGAGCCTTCAGTGAACATCTGGCATGGTAAACTATTGACCCACAAACTTCTGAACTCTGAAGCTGTGAACTTTTAAACTTTCAGACTGTTAACATCATATAAAATATTTTAATATTGCATCCTTTCACTGAATATTTTATTTGAATATTGTATTAGTTTGTTGTAGAATTAAAACCAGTCAAGGATGAATGTAGTTGAAAATGTTTTGTTTTGTATTAGAAAACAGGAACTGTATCTAATTACATTCTGTAGACAGTAGGGTTATTGTATCAGGGAGGCTTTGGGAGGAATAACAGAGCAAAAGCATATTAAGTTCAGAGATAACTCTTATTGAATCAAATACAGGATTAAGGGTTTGTTCTGGGAGAAAAGAGAAAACCAGAGTTTCACAGAGACCTGTGAAATGCTTTGATGCTCTTTGCTCAGGAAGGAGCCAGATGGTGGAGAAAACTCTGCAGGATTCAGGAGATAACATCATTTAGTGAAATAAACCTGAATATAGCTTAAAATTTATAACCTATTCTGGCACATTGACCTGCAGTTTACCCGAAAAGTATTTGTTTAAAAACTTACAAATGTGCCTTTATCTGTTTGGGTGGATTAACAGGGAATTCCAACTATGTTTAAGAAAAAAGAAACTTTTCTTTGATCGCTGGAACAGAATTGAAGGGAGGTGCCGTTTTGGAAGGCGGTTGGAGACAACTTCTAATTGGTCGAGACAAGGGACGCCTTGTTTGAATATGCTAAAAACAAGAAAACTCCCACAGGAATATAATCTGATGCACGGGAGAAATGATTCAGAAAATAGCCGATCTTTGTTGCTTTTGCTCTGGCTCTTTTCCCAAAGACGTCTTTGACTTTTATACTTGTCTTCTCACTCAGGTAACGAAATGTAAGTCTTTGTGTTTTTCTGTCATGTCTGATACTTTGTTTCTGATCGGATTAAATTCTGCACTTCTGTGACGCCAACATGCTGCGTACGCCTCTGTCTCCTCATGTGGTCTCCAAGACGGTAGTGAGAATCCAGGACCGGGAAAGGAAAAAGAACAGAATTGTATTTTCTAATTTAGATAAATTATTCCTTTTCAACAATGTCCTCCCCCACTCACTCTCTGCATCATAATTTCAAGATGTTTCCATCCCTGAAATTATGATGCAGAGAATCACATGTTAGTAAACATAATAAAAACATGCTTTATCTGTGGCATTGTTCATTAAAATGACACATTTCTAATGTATTAAAATTAAATACGATCAGTTTACTTAATGATATTGTATTAGCAATTAGGTAATGCATTCAGCAACTACTTTACTTTTAATACTTAAGTATTTTTAAAAGTCAGTACTTTTTTACTTTTACCAGAGTACATTTTTGTCTGTGTATTTGTACTTTTAATTAAGTACATTTTTGAGTACTTTCTCCACCACTGATACAACTAAATTTTTATTTAAAATACTTTTGAAATACTTATGATTAGTTACAATTACATTTTAATATCTAAATTACGAATTGCATTTAAGCTTTTATGTGCTGCCAGTAAGTTGTCCAAACAGTTGCCTGCAGAATGTTGTTTTATGGCAAGCCAATTTAATATGAATTCGGTTTAGTCTATCATTATTTACATTAAAACATGTGTAATTAATGACATATTACTAATTATAATTACATTTATATCTAAATTAAAAATTGCGTGTAAGTACCTCTGTGCTGCCATGGACCTTACCCCGGCCGGACCTTTTCATTGGCCAATGCCCATTTTACGTCACAGCGCAGCTACCACTGCGTTACTGTCTCACAAACTCAAGCTAATGTACATTGTGGACTAGCAGACCGACAGAAAGTTTTTGCATCAGGACTCTAAAACAATGGTTCTCCACCGTCAGTGAGGAATCTGTACAGGTGATGTCAGGGATCCTGATCGTGTTTGTGGAACTAAAATTCACAGATTTCCAAAATCTGAAACAGAAAGCCTTGATTGGATTAAACTTTTTCACGACCGCGTTTGCAGCTCAACTGTCATAGGAGCAATAAGAACAAATGATTGTCTGCTGGTGTCAGTATTATTGCTTTGCTTTTTTTGTGTTTAGTGAATTAAAAAAAATAAAGTTAATAATAAACGCATCCATTATGAAAACCTTTTAGCCAAGTACAGCATAATGGCAGCACCGATACAACTTCTACACCTTGAAGCCTGTTTGTTACAGTCTTACGTTAGCTGAACAGATCAATATGCAATGTGTACCGTATCTGACATACATTAAAGATTTTATTTAACCTGAAAAGGCTTTTTACTAAACTGTAATTGTGTTAGCCACGCTAATCGTGTTAGCCACCGAGTACCGCTGCTAGCTGCTGCTCTGCACTGTTCTATCAGAGCAAACCGAGGCACATTGAACATTTACAAACAACAAAAATCATTCATTTCAAAATCACCCTCTAAACCATGAATGTCCGACTTACCCAGCCTTGCAAGAACAACAGGCATCAGTGATCTTGTCCACAGCTATATTTATGCTGAAGATCTGCTGTTTTCCTCATCGACCGCTAGCATTTATCTGTGACGCCACAATGTCGGCGGCATCGTGGCTCAAACACCTTGATGTCGTCCAAAAATGATGACATAAACTTGTTAGTTCGCTTGTTCATTGTAGTGGCTGATATTTTTTGAAAATCTGGCAGAAATGCAACACTAATCGATTCAGAAATACTCTGCAGAGAGTCAGTCGACACCATGTTAACTTTGCTTGTGAGACATGTAGTTCGTGGGACATTCAGCTGTGCAATATGTTGCCTCCAGAATATTATGTTTTAATGCAACCCACTTAAAAATACATGGAATTTTCTGCAACTATCTGAAATTCTTGGATTATAAAAATTTATATTCTAGACAAAACTACATTTTGACTATTTGCAAAGGTATCTAAGATATCTGAATTTACATTCTGACTAGTAAATATAATTCAAGATATCTTAAATTTCATTTTTACTAGTAATTATTACTTTCAAGGTATCTCAAATGATACCACATCTGTCATGCCACCAGAGAAACATCCATTATTATAACTAAAGATATCTCAAACTTAATTATGAGTACTCAAAATTATATTTTGTTAAGGAAGAAAATATTATAAATGACTAAATTTAGGAAAAAAACAACTTTGCTCTGATTTTCTTCCTTGTCCCAGGATTCTTTCCCCAGTCTTGGAGACCACATGAGGAGACAGAGGCGTACGCAGCGTGTTGGCGTCACAGAAGTGCAGAATTTAATCCAATCAGAAACAAAGTATCAGACATGACAGAGCATGACAGAAAAACACAAAGACATACATTTCGTTACCTGAGTGAGAAGACAAGTATAAAAGTCAGACGTCTTTGGGAAAAGAGCCAGAGCAAAAGCAACAAAGATCGGCTATTTTCTGAATTATTTCTCCCGTGCATCAGATTATATTCCTGTGGGAGTGTTCTTGTTTTTAGCATATTCAAACAAGGCGTCACTTGTCTCGACCAATTAGAAGTTGTCTCTGACCGTTTTCGAAAATGGCACCTCCCTTCAATTCTGTTCCAGCGATCAAAGAGAAGTTTTCTCTTTTTTTTGTTAGTGAAGTTAACCAGAACTCTAAAGTCCTGCATACTTTTACGACTTTGCAAATGTCTAATGAGACGTGGCTGGAACTCTCTCCTAATCCAAACAGATAAATAACAAACCGTATGTACGCTTTTAAACAAATATTTCAATCAATTTTCGGGTAAACTGCAGGTCAATTGCACCAGACTAGGTTATAAATTTAACTATACTCAGTCCATTTCACTAAATCAGGTCACCTATAACCTGAAGATCCTTTTAGTTTTTTAATTTATTTCCTTCAACCATCTGGCTTCATGCCTTCTGAGCAAGAAGAACCACTTCAAAGCATTTCACAAATATCTGTGAAACTCTGGTTTCTCCAGCTCTTCCAGAAAGTAATGTGCTTTTCTCTGCTCTTTTCCCAAATCCTTCCTGATATTAAACTCATACAATAACTATAATAACTACAAAAAGTAATTAGATACAATTCCTAATCTGCTTACACCATTCGTATAAAAATTAAACCATCCTAATCATTTTCCAACTACCTTAATTCTACAGGTAAATAATACATTTTTAATCAGACCATGCAATACTAAGAGTAATCTATATGATGTTAGTAGTTTAAAGTTCACAGCTTTAAAGTTCATAAGTTTACAGTTCAATAGTTTTAACATGCCAATTGTTTGCTGAAGGCTCTTTATTTCCTGAGACCTGAGTATCTCCTGTCCTCCCTAGATGTCTGAAAAGATAGGAGCCTATACCTCCACAGATATATTGTTTAACAACGTCTTAAAAGGTTTTCTCCATCCATCACTTGTTCTTTGATATTTTGAACCCAGCCATGGCTCTTCCTGCCAATTGAACTCACCCACACAAACTTCTTCAAAATTTAAATAAAAGATTCAGCTAACTAAACACTAAAAGATGGTTATATTTTCTAAATGCTAGAAACGATTATATTTCCTCAACAATTTCTACATAACTGAATTAAGAATTAACTCCCTATGTGTTGCCATTCATATGGCAGCATTTACATATGAATATTGGATGTGACCTTTCATTTTTCACTCTAAACTGCTGCAGATTTTAATGTCTGTGTTTCTGTGTTATTTTTGAGTTTTCTCTGTGATCCTGTTCCCTGTGAGTCTCTGTCTTCCCCGTTGATTGTCTCCCAGCTGTGTCTCGTTCCCTTGATTACCCCGTGTGTATTTAGTCCCACCAGTTGTCTGTGTTCCTCGTTGGGTCCTTGTCTTTGTCTAAGCTTGTCAGACCTACGTCGTCTTTGTGAGTCAGTCTGCCAGCACAGTGAACTGTGAAGTCCTGTGTTGGCATCAGCTCATCGTGTCAGTCTTTGTAGTCAGTGCCAACTTCTCTGCCATGCCGCCTGTTTTTGGACTGTCTGAGCTTCGTCATTAAAGTCATCTTATTTCACCTTGCCTCCTGGGTCTGCCTGAATCTCTCCTCACCACCAACCAACACCTCATGATAGTTAATACAACATAATCCTCATCCCTCTCCTTACTAGAAAGAGTTCTAGTACTGATCCTTCTGTTGTCCAAACCATTCTTTAACCATCATCCATGTTGTTCAACTGTAAATATAGAAATCAACAAAATAACTAACATCTTCACTTACAACTGAATTGTGCGAAAACCACAACCTGGAGTGAAAGTAAACACAAGTTGTCTGACATCAACGTTTCTATTAAAATTTAATCTGTTAATATTCTATTTGGTTCTTAAACTTTAACTCAATTTCATAAAAAACTACCTTTAGCACTAAAAGGGACATCTTCTTTTATCATCTTACAAATGTATAAAATTAATCCATTGACAAATTTAAAACTCCTTTAATACAAACATAGTTGAAAAACTATTTACAAAATTAAAACTGTAAACAAAAATTTACACAAAAGAGCTGAACTTTAAAACAACAACATTAATTATCACAGGTCCAGCTCATATTGTTGTCTTCATCCACTTCTGGCTCTTCATTTTCACCTTCAGTTTGGCTGGTGGCATCAACTTTCTCTCAAAGATTTTTAGCATAAAAAAAACAATGTCAAAACACATAAAGCATTTCAAACTGAATGTAGTACAAAAAATAAATTCATAGGACAACCCACACCATGAACAATAAAATGACTAAGAAATACTGATAAATTGTAAAATGCATTGACTGCCTTTAGTTCATTCATTCTCTCACCTTTATCCCATTGGAATCAGGAAGGTCTATATAAAGCAACAGCCACAATACACCCTAGAAAAGTCTGTCACAGTGCATAACAGACAGGAAACACAATCATAATCACACCAAAGGAGAATTTTAGAAAACAAAATTAACCTGACTGCAAGAAAAACCTTGAGCACCTGGAGGACTTCATATTTTTCATCTCAAAACTTGTAGTGTTTGGACTCAAACGTTGCTCCTCAACCTCCTGCTTACTTACAAAAAATGTTATGCTTGCTTTGGAACAAAAAACAATAATCACCTGAAAACCTCTCTGAATCTAAAAACCTATACTGGGTGCACAAGCTAAGCTGTGAATGGCTAAATGTGGCTACTTTCAATTTTAGCAACATGCACCACTGAATAGATATGAAGAAAGAAGAGCTTCGGCTTTCTGCTCCATGTCAAACTAAAAACCAACCAACAGTTTTTAAAGATTGTTAACAGTATTCTGATCAACTGTGTTAAAACATGGGCATGACATAATAACAAGCAAACATGAAAATGTGTAATATTTAATTAGAGAAATAAAGAGTAGAAACATAAGAACACCTGCTAGGAAACAAACACACAGTACAGTCTGTTCAAAAACAAAGCAGAAAATGTTTCGTAAATGAGCACAAAAACAAAATGTTGCAGTACAAACATTACACATTTTGAGAACATGTGTAATTATGCTTTCAAATTTAAAATATTGCCTCTCAAATTATTAAAGAAATATCCACCAACAGAAGAGCTTAGCAAGAATATGAAAGAATAGCTAGTAGATGCTGAAATGAAGGTGGTGAATATATAAATCATTATTTCACATGTAAATTAGTTAAGGACTGTCATTATTTGTGCAGCTCAATCTTGAGTTTGATAATTAATAAGGTTTAGTTATCTTATCAAAAGTCAATCTTTTCTTTAATAACAAAGGATTTGTAAAACCAGGGAAATAAACATTTGAGAACATAAAATTAAAAATATAAAACAAACATAAAACCTATAATTAACATCAGATACTCAAAATATACAGAAATAATTTATTTAAAGGTATGTGAATAAGACTGATATGAAACTGAAGAACATTAAGTCTTTATGAATGTTTACGGCAGTTGTCATGAAGCATCATTCAGTAAATTATGACACTTTTAATGCAAAGAAGGATTTCAATGCAACTTTTACAGCAACTTTGAATAAAAAAATGACACTTCATTAAAAGACCTCATGTTCATGACAGGTGTTGCGTTGTGTTTATGACGGTGTCATGTCAGTCTTATGGACACCCCTTCAAATAAAATACTACCAAATATATTTACCATCTGCATAAAATGCACAAGAAACTTCCAAAGTTTCTATCTTCCCTGTAGATCCTTGAACCTGGTTTTTCAGGGTAGCTACTTCTTTTTGAAGTAGCTTCGCCTTTTGTTCAGAAGCCCTGAGAAGTCGTCCCTTCTTCTCCAGGGCTTCAAGGGACAACTGAAAAGCTTCGTGGACCTTCTCTGAACGGCTTCGCGCAAAGCTACTGGATCAGATGGCTGATGCTGTAAGCACCATAAATAATAAATCACATTAAACAACTGATACTATTCCTTCACTCTAATGCTTAGTTTGTGAACAAAAGTTTAAATTAAAGAAAACATCTAAAATGAATTAAAACTTAAAAGATATCTTGAAAATAAAGACATCTTTTAAGAAAGTCGCATATTAAAAAACGTAACAACTGACTCCACAATTGTAAAAAAAAAAAAAAGAAAGTAACTTTAGTAAAAGATGCAAATAAATCAATAATCACTTAGTAAAATGATATGGGATAAAAAGAAAGAAAACCTGGCTTGTGACTAAAACAAAAGAAATAATTATAAATGTAACAATCATAACTACATGTAAGATTATTTTGGATATATGAAAAGTAAAAATAATTTGGAAATAGTTTAAGTTGACAAAGATCTACAATTTTCTAAGAATACATAATCTGAATTAAATCACATTTTGAAAGATGTTTTCCCCCCAAATTAACAAACTTAGTTTAGATGACGCCAATAAAGCACCTTTAGCTTAAGTAGCCTGTAGCTACTGGTGTTGTCTGTGTTCGAATCCCTGATTGATTTTGTCCAACAAAAATAAGTTGATGCCCTCAGTGCTGAACTGGTATGAAGCCAGGGCTGCACTTATGAATGCCTTGAACAAAATATTGTTTTTGTATCTATAGAATATCAATAAAATTACTTTACTTAAAATTAAACCAGTCTTAAATCAAACCCATTTAAAACTACGTTGAATATGACGCCTTAAATTCAAAACGTGTCCATACCAAACGGGCCTTGACCGTAAGGTTTACATTCACACATGTGGAGTATCGAACGTCCTCTAAGTGTCGGACTCTCCACACAGCTGAAATGATGCAACGCTAAACGAAAGACACCGCAACAATCCTGACACCATAAACATGGACTTTTAATAAACAACATGCGCGTTAAAAACAAAACACACCATTTATATTACCCATAAGACTCCACTTCGCACTAAAGTTATCTTCATTCCCTTGCTTTTAGTTTTTTGCACATCACCATAATTTATAGCTTTTTAATAATTATGAACTCTTCCGTATTGACTGGGAAACTACGGTTTGTTTTAAAAAGCTTTAAACCTGTGTTCTAATCGGTATTAGAATTGTCTTTCCCCTGTCCTGTGGTCTAATGACGGTCCAACTGCCCCTCCTGCAATTTACTTTATTAGTTGACGTACCACTCCAGGTGAAATTTAGGGAATTCTCTGTCTTATAATCCTCTAAGATATGTTTTATATAGAAAAAGAATTGCCGTAATTTGAACTACTTAACAAATGAAAACCTCATAGAAAAGCTTCTGAACTGAATATTTTTTAAATTTAGATAGCAATTGATATACTTACAGAGGCAAGCTGGGCAAGTTAAAGTCGGCAACTTGAGTGGAGAATAATTTGCCATTTTCTAGAAAGAACAAAATATATAGATAACAATTAGAAAAACGAAACACAATAAAAAGTTTTCTTATTACTGAAACTATACCATGAAATACCTACTTCAACAACTCCGTCTTGCAAGGAAAGGAAATGTATCTGAGAATATGTCTAGACCAGAAATGGGCGGGACTAAGAAATACCTGCCCTGTTTCCCAAAATTAACTGGACAAACATTTGTGATAGATGATGGGAATTACTTTCTTAACACCCATTTAAACTTTAACCCTTTTGACTATGGCTCTATTATTCAGAACAATTACAAAACAAATAAATTAACAATAAATGATAATAAAAAACACCAATAATTTGAAATACATAATTATATGTAACTGGAAATCTAAAGCTCTAGACTAACGCAAAGATGCAAGAAGAAACAAATCCCTATGCTTTATGGATCAGATCCTTCACTTCCTGGCTTGGAGCCTAAATTTTGATGTTGACAAATGTGACCAGATATTTTACCGAAACTCCATTTCCCATGAGTCTATATTGCTGTTTACCCAAAAACTTCTTTAGCTGCCTGTCATAGCTTTTCTGCTACCCAGCTAGCATTGAATGTCTGGAGCACGTCTGCTAAACGTTGTCTTGAACGTCTGCCTAACGTCTGGGGATTATGTTTGATCGACGTCCAAATGAAACTCGGGACGTTCACCGGACGCAAAATCGACCACCATTAGACTTTCGGCAAACTTTAATATCCGCCGATTACTTTCAGCGGACTTTCACATTTTATTCAAAAATCAAAAGCTATATAATGGTTATGCTAGGTCCGTGGAAATGCTAACATAGCAGCAATTTCATTGGAGTGTGAGGTTTTCATGAGGGACAGTTTCTTCCATTACCATGGGATATTAATTCAATGTTTTAATAAATTATAGAAAAGGAAAGCTGCCCCACACACTGTTCTCACATGGAACGGTTGTCTTCTGTCTCCAAGACATTTTAATCTAATCTAATAAATTGTAAAATGGATGACAATCACTTAAAAACACTTGGCAAAAAATTTATTAATTTTATAGTATTAACATTAAAGACTACCCACAACAAAATATGATAATTACATTTATTTATACATATGTACCAAAAAGACATGGAACCTTCTTAGAACAAAGTAAAACAGCATAGTATACATTTTAATGCAATGGGATTTTAGAAAAGACATTCACAATAATAAAAAATCTAAGTCAGAAAAGTAACTCGGTGCTTAACAATATAATTTTAAAAGAAATATTTACACCAAAACTTATTTTATGGGCGCTGACACATGCACCATCCATTTTCTTCCGCTTATCCGGGATCGGGTCGCGGGGGCAGCAGCTTCAGAAGGGAGGCCCAGACTTCCCTCTCCCCAGCCACGTCTTCCAGCTCCTCCAGGAACCCCAAGGCGTCCCAGGCCAGCCCAGAGACATAGTCCCTCCAGCGTGTCCTGGGTCTCCCCTCCTCCCGGTGGGACCTGAACTCCTCACCAGGGAGGCGTCCAGGAGGCATCCTGACCAGATGCCCGAGCCTCAACTGGCTCCTCTGGACGTGGAGGAGCAGCGGCTCTACTTTGAGTCCCTCCCGGATGACCCTATCTCACCTATCAGCCTATCACCTACCCTATCAGCTTCTCACCCTATCTCTAAGGGAGAGCCCGGCCACCCTGCGGAGGAAACCCATTTCGGCCGCTTGTATCCGTGATCTCGTTCTTTCGGTCATGACCCAAAGCTCATGACCATAGATGAGGCTTATCCGATCCCGGATAAGCGGAAGAAAATGGATGGATGGATGGATGGATGGATGACACATGCACAAAACAATAATAATAAAAAACAAAACAAACATCTGTTGTGTCAAAGTGAAGAAAATAATCCTTATTGATTCCATAATAAAGTAATGCTCTGGCTGCTCTGCAAAGTCTGAATCAGACGCTTGGTTCTTTGGTACAGCCCCTGAAAAACAGACAAAATATATATATTTTAAACTGAGACGTGTATTATTCATGGTTTTATGAAACAAAACGTTTCATTGGGTACAGAGAAACATGCATAACAAAGTCCAACTAAGGGATAATGTACAGCAATTCACACAATTTTAGACTGAAAGGCACGTGAGATTCTGCAACAGACTGGTGACCTGTCCAGGTGACCCCACCTCTCACCCAGAACGTTAGCTGGAGAGGAACCAGCAACCCTCCTCACCCCACTGGGGACAAAGGTGTATAGAAAATGGATGAATGAGATTATACTTACTAAATATTTCAGTCACCAAGAGCTGGTGACCAGAAAGACTTCTCTCTCCACCCAGTCTGAATATATCTCTGCTGCTCTGCTTGATGGTTTGAAAGGATCTAGGATAAAATGTTGCAGACAGCAGATCAGGTCCCTCAGAGATCCAGCTAAAAAGGTAACACAGAAAATTTAGCAATACGGGGGGAACGTGATGACGATTCTAGGGGCCCTGACCAGCAGGGGGGGGCTCCACAATTTTATTTTTTATTTTTTGTTCATAGAAATAAAATAAAAAAATCAGGGTCTTGTGAAATATAAAATTAATCATATTGTATTTTCAAAGATTGTTTTTAGAAGTAAAAATTTAATGTTCCCAGACCAAAAAACACACATCCATATTGGCCCTGAACCCCCATATTGGCCCTGAACCCCCATATTGGCCCTGAACCCCCATATTGGCCCTGAACCCCCTTATTGGCCCTGAACCCCCATATTGGCCCTGAACCCCCATATTGGCCCTGATCCCCCATATTGGCCCTGATCCCCCATATTGGCCCTGAACCCCCATATTGGCCCTGAACCCCCATATTGGCCCTGAACCCCCATATTGGCCCTGAACCCCCATATTGGCCCTGATCCCCCGTCTGCATGAAATGGTTCATTCCTGCTTGGAGCTTCATGGTGACGCTGTTCAGCTGCAGCCAGTAGAAGCTGCAGCTGAACAGCGGCGACTGCAGCAGTTATTATGCTGCTAAGGAAAGTTATAGAGTCAAGTTTTAAAAAGCAAAATAGAGAGAAAAAGGCAGAGTGTTAATCACACAGTCTACTGACCTCTCTTGGAGAAAAACTGGGTTATAAATGATCAACTATTTAACATAATTAGCTTAGCTACAAACTACTGTTTGCCTCCATTTCACTAGCATTTAATGAATTAAGAAAAAAATTGCAGGGGACATATGAGAAGAAATATGTTCTGAAGCACATTTAGCCACAAATTCTAATACATGGAGAGAATTCAAATGGAAAGTAATAGTCCGGTTTTTCAGAACGCCAGTAATAACTAGTAAAATGGGCCCAACACAACCCAGCTCATGCTGGAGAAACTGGCTCATATTTTTTGGTGTCTTGTCCTAAACTAAGTGTATTCTAGGAGGAACTTTTTGAAGTTCTCAAGGTAATTTTCAGGAGAGATGTTCCAAAAACCTCTGGTGGCAGTTTTGGGAGAAATACCCGATGGAATCGACAGGAAGGGTGATCGATATCTTCTAAATATTTTGCTCACAGCAGCTTTGAAATGCATAAGCATCAGGTGGCTGAAGCCAGGGCCTCCTACATGCAACACATGGATACAAAAAGTCTGGGACATTTATTTGATGGAAGAAATCACATATTCCCTAAGGTCTTTAATACAAGGTGCCCTGTCATACCATTATTAACTCAGTGACACACTAACAGGATTGTCCTTTTGCACTTGCTGTGTACTTTTGGGTCGGTTTAAAATACCACTGTGGTTAGGAATATGTGGCCCATCTCACCTCAGAGGGGATTTAATCGTGTTTATTTCATTTTGCTGTTATCTGTCTTTTCACTCTGTTGTGTATTCATTATTACATTTGTTAGAACATTTTCTGTATCACCTTCTTTTGTCAAGTTATAATGCAGAAGGTATGTCAGTAAGAGATAGAAGAACGTAACTGGAAATGTGTTGTTAAAAAAATAAAATAAAAACAAAAACATGATTTTCCAACAAGGAAAGGGTCTATGAATTGACAGCGATGTGCAGCATGTTAATTAGGCTACTGCACTGCTGCTGTACATAAATGCACAAGTTGCTATTTTTTGCAGCACAGTTGAGAAACACACATTTCAGTGGGAACAGTGTTGTTCTCCTTTATTGCCTCAAAGTCTGGGGTTATTTTTGTTGTGCCAATTCTCAAAATAGATGTGAGGTTTTGGTCAGTTAACTGGGATCTGTGATGGGCTTTGTTGATGTTCATGACTCTGAAAGTCTGCTCTCACAGTCTGTCGCCTCAGAGCAGCAGTTTTTAACCAGTCCACAGTTTGTACACCAACCTTCATTCACATACATACAGAGTCCTCCTCCCCGTGTTTCTCCTGACCATTGGTCTTGGTCCGCTCGCAATAACTGAAGACAGTTGATCTGGAAGGTTGAGTCTGGCATGTTGCTGTTAAGCCAGGTTTCCGTTAGGCAAAGAACGGCACAGTTCTTCATCTCTGCAGAAACTCGCAGCCTCAGATGTAATGAGTCCACCTTGTTATTCAGAGAGCGGACAATGGCCAGAAAGAGAGTGGGAGTAGGTGGATTCCTAGCCTTCAGCTGGACCAATGCACTGCCCGCTTCCTCCTCTTCTGTTTTAAGGTACAACGTTTCCTCTTGACTGTTACTGTGCTGTGCCAGCCTCTTGTTCTGAGGAGCCGCTGTCTGCAATCAGTTGGCAGTGGGTCTCAGCCTTGGGGATATACAGAGGATCTTTACTAAGTCCTATAGGATGAATATAGGACTGGAGCCTCACTGAGAGCCATTCTTTGTTCTTGTGATGTTCTGGTACACTGCAGTAGCTATTATTATTTTATTTCATTAAAATATATATAGATTTATTTAATTGGTGAATAAATAAAACAGGAACGCAGAGCATGCTGATTGCTCTTTGTTTTCGTCTCCTGTCATGGTGGCAGACATTGCAGCAGGAGGATGAGAACCGTCGCCTCCTTCTGCTTAGTTACTTCTTGCTTGTTGTGCCTTGGACAGTGTTCATAGCTGAGTGTTGTTTACCGTTAATTGCTATGTTTAATGGTGCAGACAGTTGTGGTTTGACATGGGCAACCGCCCAGGGCGTTACCTGTTTAGGGACGGCAGGAGACCTCTGTGGATTGTAGCACAGAGATGAGACCAAAGCAGAATGAAGAAGAGTTTGAATTGATACAGGTTAAATGTACGTATTTCAGCTTTAAGTATTTAATATCTATGTGTTTTTATGGGAATGTGGATCTTTCAGATCAATTTGAGAACCAATTTTGATTGGTAAACTTGATTTTATTGTATCATGTAGCGCCAGGCGCGGGTCTTGGTCTAGACTACAACTCTGCTATGTGGCTCCGTGGTTGCATATCCTCCCCCATCTTTCTGTTGGTTTTCTTTCAAAATAAAAGCCACTTGAGGCAAAAAATGAAGTTTATGCAATGATAGGTGATAGAAGGCCGACTCTGTGACTGTCTTAATGTGGCTGTGAAGGGTCAGGTCAGAGGTCATCACTACTCCCAGGTTTCAGGCTGATTGCTGGTTTTCAGTTGTAATAACTGAAGCTGTGCATTGATTCTAGTTCTATAACTCTGGTTCGTTCCTCTTTTGGTCCAAAGATAATAACTTCAGTTTTGTTTCGGTTCAGCTGGAGAAAGTTTTGGCTCATCCACACATTGATCTGTTCTAAGCATCTATTCAGTGAATACATGGGGTCAAAGGTCACCTGGTGACATCATAATGTAGAGCTGTGTGTCATCATAGTTATGGTATCTGATCTTATTTCCTGTTATAACCTGAGCCAGTGGGAGCAGATAGATATTGAAGAGAAGGGGTCCTAGGATTGAACCTTGGAGTTCCCCACATGTGACCTTTGACCTCTCTGAGAAGTTTCCAAATCACCCTCATATGGATTAAAATAAGGCTGATAAGGCTGGAGAAGCTGCCATAGCAACAAGTGTTGGGCAGCGTTCATCTCTGTTCTTCAGGTTCTTCACATCAGTCTGGAGCAAAGCCTTATTCTGTCCATTCAGCTTTCCAGAGGTTAGGAATGTGGACTGTGGAGCTTCTGGGGATTTATCTGAGCAGACGTGCCCGACCTGCACGCTCTAATTTATCCTGTTCATATGATAAAAAGCAGCGCTACACCAAACCGTGGAGTGGGAAAATGAAGCAGAAATTTGAATTAAAAAAGTCTCCCTCACTTGAATTGCGCTCATCTCCAAACTCCCATCAATGCAGTGCAGTGTTTGAATTATTTTCTGTCATGCCTCCCCAGATCCTTTCCCCTGTGAACTGAAATACTATTATTAATCTGATAATATTTAATAATTTATCTGTACAAACCACTGAATCCAGCATTGCCGGATTACCATAACAGTTGACTTGTTCTAGGAGTCTACATAATTTCCATGTTCAGTTTATTACGTGAATCAGAAACATTTAACCAACCATTCATCAACCACATGAACCATTCATGGATACAGTATCCAAAAACTGTACTCCAATCACAGTAACATACCTTAAAAACTCCTTTTAAAGCAAGTGTAAAAAGTATTTGGTAAACTACTCAAGTGCTGAGTAACTGATCATAACACCTGATTTAATAATCAAAATGTTTCCTCAGCCAAAAGTATAAAAGTTATGTGAACATTCTGGTATTGTAAAGAGTATTACTAACGGTGCGTTCACACTGCAGCCTGAAGTGACCCAGTTCTGATGTTTCTGCCGTAATGTGACCTGGATCTGATCTTTTCATGGCAGTGTGAACAGCTCAGGTCTGATTCTTTTAGAATGTGACTCATATCGATACGGATCCGATTCAAATGGACCATAACGTCCAGGTCTCATTCATCCCAACTGAACGTCACTGATTCTCAACAAATCTCACTATTCTGAGTCCTGATATGGAAGAAAAACAACCATGATGGACTATATGAGGATTAAGTTGTTAATATGTTGCTCTGGTTGGACAACAACTTCAAATATGTAGCTAAGCTCCACCGTTAGCCTCCATGTTTACTTCCTCTGAGCTCTTCTTCTTTTTATGGCGGTTGGCAAAACACTGATGCTATTGCGCCCTCTACTGCGCATGCCGGACACTTTCAGGTCGTTCACACTGCAGAACACATACAGGTCCATATACTGGCAGTGTGAACGGCCGGCAAAAATATCAGAATTGCCAAAAAATTGGAATTGAGTCACTTCAGGCTGCAGTGTGAACGCAGTCCAAGATACTTATAGAAATAAGGAGTTAGGTTTGGATGCTGGTTCTAGACCAGATTTACCACAGGGGCCAGGATAGTTGGTGTGTTTCCATGGTGACACTTGAAAAAGAATGAAAAAAAAAACAGAGCAATATTTCCTCATTGGATATAATAAATGAGCCAAAGAGCCACTTGAGTTTCCAGAGATCCAGGCTGCAGATCCTGGCAGATCTGGTGTATTAATGACCACTGAACAATGAATTCATAAAATATGTCAGCATTTCAAAATAAAACCTACAGAAAGCCCTAAGAAACCCTTTAAAGTAGGAAATATTTATGTATTTAGTGTTACTTTGTATGTCTTGTTCTTTAAATGACCATTTGTATTATTTTGGCTGATATCATTATACATTAAATAAGGAAATAATCAAACCAGTAAAAGCACAATAAGAAACTTAATAATAAAATGTTCTACCATATCAGCCTCAGGAGATGATTGAGGGATGAGGAGATGCTGATTTCTGGTTCTGTAGGTTCTGATGTGTCAGCAGTTCCTCTCCTCATCATGCATACAGCAGCGCCGCCAAGACAAACACGTTTCTTTAGTTTTTTAAAGTGCCTGTGTTCGTCCTCACCAACATTATTCATCCTGGGATTTGCGTTTTCCCTCATGTCTGTATTTCCAGAGGTTTTTCTTCTAAGGACGGCGGCGTATCGGGCTGAGGACGTTTCACAGACCTGGGTTGGCAGCAGCTCACCGTGGCTGCTAGTGTCCGTCTCTAGGCAACTACAACAGCGTCACAGCTTTCTGGGGTCCTTCAGCTCCGCCTCGAGAATTTAGCTGACCTTAATATTTCCTGATTTATTTTGGTCACTATTGTTGTAATTAGTGTTTATGTGTGTGATAGGCATGTCTATCGGACGTTTGTAGAATACGGAACAAATGGCGTCCCGTATCGGTTCAATACGGGACGATTCTGTATTTTAAGGGACATGAATGCATGCATGAATGAATGAATGTCCATCCATCCATTTCCTCAACACCCTTGTCCCTCAGTGGGGTCAGGAGTTGCTGCTGCCTCTCCAGCTAAGGTTTTGGGCGAGAGGTGGGGTCACCTGGACAGGACACCAGTCTGTCACAGGGCAACACAGAGACACAACCATGCACTCGCACCTAGGGACAATTTAGACAGGCCAGTCAACCTGACAGTCATGTTTCTGGACTGTGGGAGGAAACCGGAGAACCAGGAGAAAACCCACCATGCACAGGGAGAACATGGAGACTCCATGCAGAAAGACTGGGGATCGAACCCAGAACCTTCTTGCTACAAGGCAGCAGCTCTACCAACTGCACCACTGTGCAGCCCATGAATGAATGTTTTTGTCCTAAACACTTAAATATAATCTGAATAGCTGGAATCTCCAGGGGATTATTGGGTCATCTGCTCTGTGGAGTTTAATCCAGTTCAACTTCAACATGAAGCTTTTTGTCCTCAAAAAAGACTTTGTCCAATCGGACCCAGTATGACCCAATCTAATAAAGGAGCCATGTTGGGACGACTTCCTGGAGGCGGAGCTCCAGACAGTTTTTAAAGAGACTGCAGTCAGTTTTTATTATGTCATGATCAGCTTCTATTGTAGAAAAGTGAAATCAGTTCATTTAAAAGCACTAAAAACCTTCAGCTGATGTTGAGTTTATGGTTCTGGCTCAGTTAATGGTGTTGACTTAATAACTCCATTAAATAATAATAGTAACAAAAATAATAAAGTATCATCTTCATTAAATTAACTTTGTAATTTAACACTGAAGGCATTAAATTACCAAGTCAAATTATTTGTCATAGTTGACACACTGCGTCTCCCCAGTCGGCCATCTTTGTTCACTCTGAGCTCATGTTTGATCTCCACTGTTCTGACATCTGATTGGTGAGTGAAATCGATGTGTGTGGACTGTGGCTCACACACACACTGTACAACATAACCTGTTACATCCACCATGTTTTATCCTCATGCGAGTTCTCTGGCCAACCGTTTTAAACTCTTGCCGTTTGTCTGAGGCTGAAGAAAGGGCTTGTTTTTAAAAATCCTTTCCGTTCCTCCAGAGCTGCCCTGTGGCACAAGTTCCCTCACTGGCAGTTGAGCACCAAACCTTGGTGTTGTCCGTTGTGTCACAAAGGAAATGGTGTCACACAGATTCACACGTTTTGATATGATGGTTGATCTTGACCAGCAGCAGCAGGTCAGAGGAATCTGTGTGGGGCATCGCAGGGCCTCTGTAATCTCATCAGGTATTTATCTGACACAGTTCATGTCCTTCCAGGTGTAAACTGAGCAGAATGTTGCAGAGTTTATGTTGTCACAGTGAGAAGGTCCTGGGATTGAGTCCCGGCCTCTATGGGCTCAGCATTTCTCTGGATCCTTGGGTTCCCTGCTGCACCTTCCTCCTCCAGTCCCTGTTGGGTTAGTTCAGAGGCTCCCAAACTGTGGGGCGCGTCCCCTAGGGGGGGCGCTGTGCCAGTGAAGCGGGACGCGGGAAGAATGGAATGGATGAATGGGAAAAAAAGCATCACAATGTTAAAGGCTTCATCTGCCTTGCTTTCTTTGGTTCAATGCTGATAATTAACAATATTTACTACTAATGAATTTAACATCCAACATCCAGGTTGTTTAATGTTTCTATTAGTTTTAGATACTGAAATGTCTCTATCAACGAGCAACAGTCTAAAGTAACGTGCAAAAATAAACATAAAACAATCCAGACTTCTAAACATGTTATGTAGTTGCATTTTATTCAAGTTTAACTTTAATAAAATCTGTTTCCTCCATGTTTGTTAAAGCTTCACCATGTAGCAGTTTCTTATGAGACAGATAATCCATCTCCTCCATCTGCTTCCTGAATCACTATTACTGGTTAAAGTGATGCACCGTTCTGACCCAAACAACCAATCAGAACCAGGAGGAGGGTCTTAGCGCTGTCAATCATCCTCATTCACTCACTGCTAAATGTGCTAATGGGGGAGAAACAACTTATCATGACAAGAAACCGTTTATCTGCCGTCATTGATAGCTATGCTAACTAAACTAGCATTCACAGTTTGAATCTGCACAGCTATGCTAGCTGCAGCGCGGCACAAAGCGAGGAGCAGGAAGGATGAGCAGCACCACATGAGATGGTGATTGACAGCACTGAAACTCTCCTGCCTCTGATTGGTTGTTTCTAGCACTGGGAGAAAACGGAGGAAATAGATTTTTCACAGATTACCTCTCATACCACACTATGCAGGCTTTTACTTTGAAATTTTCAATAAGCCTAATTTGAAATTGCTACACTTATCCAGGGTGTAACAGTGGTTTTGTTAAACCAGTTATTTAATGTCAAAAGAGCAATTACATGTTGTAAAACGTGTCAAGGCTTTTATTTAGACACTTTCAGTAAGCTTCATTATAATGACCACACTAATTCAATACGTTACAGTGGTTTGGTTAATCCAGCTATATAATGCCCAAAACAGCAAGTAGTTCTTAACTGCCAGCTCAGCCCTCCTCTGTAATAACTTAGTGTTCCACCATGTTGTAGTTCTGACCTTCTGCTCTGCCCTCTGTATTAAAGCGTTTCGCCATGTTTAGAACTACAGAGTCTTTGTAGTCCAAACCAGCAGCTCTGCCTTTCTCTGTTGCTATAATGATTAGGCCTCTGCTAACTGTTATGTGTGTGAGACGGAAAGGTGGAGAAAGATTTCTATCTTTATGAGACACCCAGTCAGTTTTGATGAAAAAAGCAACCTGAACAACTGCTTCCCGTTCAGGATCCGTAAGGCCGATCCAAAAACCGTTTGAAGCATATCAGAGGGCTATTTGTCGTCTCCAATAGTCCCGCAATTCATATCTATAGCTCAATTACAGTAATTGGAGCAATGAAAGAAATATGGTTTGCGCTGAGCTCAGAAATTTTTCATAAAAGTCTGAAAATGTATGGCTGAGAGCCTGACTTTGCCCTGTCACATGATTTCGCTCTGAAGCACCATGACAGAAAACCATCAGTCCTAGAAAACTTTTGAAAACATTTTATGGGAGCAGACATGCATATTAATGTCATGACTGATTTTCATACCAATAGAACATTTTTTGCAGCCAAGAGAGCGATTTCAAAATTGTTTTGGGGTCAAAGATCTACTCATTTTGTCACTCTAAAAAAGCAGCAGTTGGTGTCAGTTACACTCTGCAGTTGGAAAATTTGCTCATTTTTAACTTTTACGTCGCCATCGTAACTCTGATTTCCAATAAAAATTATAGCTCACTTCCCGGGATCGAGCCACACGTTTTGATACCACTTTTTTGTGGGTACATGCAGCGGTATGAGCCGCATTAACGGTAACGGAAGGCAGTCACTGCTCTTCCCCAGGTAATGCTAATGACAGGCCCCAATAAAGAGACATTCTATTGGGTGTAGAACAATAGGTGCCTGCCATAGCAATGCAAAGGGAGAGCTTAATCTGCAAGTCAGTCACTGCTCTCCCTATGCATTGCTATGGCAGACCCCAAAAATATGTGAAAAAATATTTATTTAAAATACTGCAGCTTTATTTTCACTTAGAGGACGAGTTAAAGCTGCTGCTGTCTCATCTGTTAAGTGGTGACAAGTTAAATATGTTGGTAATTTTTTCCCTTAATGTATTAAATACTAGTGAAATGGAGGCAAACAGTAGTCTGTAGCTAAGCTAACTATGCTAACTGGTTGATAATCTCAGTCGACTCACCTCTCTTGGAGAAAAACTGGGTTATAAATTAACACTCTTGCCTTTCTCTCTCCTTCTCTCTATTTTGTATAACTTTTCTGAGCAGCATAGTAACTGCTTCAGTTGTTTCATGGCAGCTGAACAGCATCACCACGAAGCTCCAAGCAGGAACGAACCATTTCATGCAGACGGGGCAAAAACGGATGTGTGTTTTTGGTCTGGGGGGCAATGTTACATTTTTACTGCTAAAAACAATCTTTGAAAATACAATATGATTAATTTTGTAATTGACAGGACCCGATTTTTTTGTAATTTATATGAACAAAATATAAATAATTAAATTGTGGCGCCCCCTGCTGGTCAGGGCCCCTAGAATCGTCATCACTTTAGTTTACGGCGCCCATGCTCATGTTTAACTCATAAATTAAAATATTCACTGATTCAAAATGTTTCAAACTTGAATAATTCAGCAAAAAGTGTGCAAATTACAGACAAACAAAATAATCCTGATAATTTTAGTAATTATTGTTTCAAAAAGGTATTGTGCAGTTCTGTGACTTAGGCCCCGTTTACAGGACGAGTTCGGGGGAAAACGGAAGAGTTTTGTTGCGTTTGTAGTGAACATTTACACGAAACCACCGAATGTTTTCTCTGAAAACGGCAGATTGAAAACGGTTCCAGAGTGCGATGTTTCTGAAACGTCATGTAAACAGAGAAAACGGATCTTTTCTTCCAGAGAATCTCAGCTCATGCATAGAATGACGCAAAACTGCTGCTTCCTACAAACCACAGAAGAAGAAGAAGAAACTACCCACAATGCTGGTGTTTCTGTTTCCCCATCAGATTCGGTTCCCTCAGCGTCTCTAGTTCAGCTTTTATCTAGAGAACTGCGGACCAGCTACAGTTTAACGGGGGGCAAAATGAACGTAGCTGAACATAGACACACCAGTAGCTTACAGGCTACTTGTTAACGAGCTTAACGTGCTGTGTTGATATTAACTAGTCTTCTTCTTCTTCTTCTTCTTCTTTTGTTTTTATGGCGGTTGGCAAACAACTTTAAGGTGCTTCACCGCCACCTTCCAGGTTGGAGTCTGGATCAGAAGCTCATATCCTTCTCATAAGACCCGTTTTTCTAAGAAAACTAAAAATACTACCAAAAACTATATCCCCTGATGACCAATGAAACATCTCTCTGATATCAACTTAGTTTTATTTTTATTTAATTCTCTCAGTAAAATCTCTCTTTCCCCTGTATATTTCTTGCATTCTAAGAAAATATGTTGTACTGTTTCTAATTCACCACAATGACAAAAACAACCTGTGCTATGCTTATTAATTAACTTAAGGGTATTATTTAATCCTGTGTGTCCAAATCTAATTCTAGAAATAACATCTTCTTCACTTTTATTTCTGTTAACTTTCCTACACTCCCCAACTTTTTTTTTGATATTATAATAAAACCTCCCTTTCTCTCCTCTGTCCCACTGTTCCTGCCATTTTTCCTTAATATATTTCTTTATAATATTCTTTATCTCATTTTTACTTATCTTAATATTCAAATCAACAATCTCCTTTCCTGAGGGCCTCTTAGCAAAACCATCTGCCAACTCGTTTCCTACCAGCCAATGTGGGCAGGAATCCAAACTAATTTAACCTGAGAGCCCTGAATTTTAATCCTGGAAATTAAATTAATTACATCCAATATAATATCTTGCCTTGATTCTGAATTTACCTTTTGGATACTAATTAATGCACTACTAGAGTCTGAACAAATTAAACACTCTCTTTTTTTTATTTCCTCTATCTATTCTAAAGCCATTAATATTACCATGAGTTCACCTGTATACACTGTCAGTTTATCATTTATTCTTTTATTCTTCATAAAGTTTAAATCTGGAGCAATACATGATATACCAACTTGATTATTTACCATTTTTGAGGCATCTGTGTATATTTGAATATAATCTGAATATTTTTTTTATATAATCTTCCACTTCATTCTTTCCTAATTCTCTTCCTTTTTCCAGCAGTTTTAGATCAACGTCAGTCTGATCACAACCCCATATTGGAATGACAGGAGAAACAACCACTGATATTAACTAGTCATCGTTTAGCTGTTATCACCTGCATCCAACAGCTTCACTCAACTCAGCCGGTTAGTTTGGGGGAGAAACTGCAGTTCTTGACGTTTAGCTGCTTTGCCGCCACGACTCTAACACGCATGCGCAGCAGCAGCTGGTCACAGGCGTAAACCCAGGCGAGCGTCTCAGCGTTCATGTTGCGTTTGAAGGCGGCTCGGAAAAACAGGTTACGACTTGTAAACAACGGATTAAACAGTTTTAACTGCTGAAAAAGGTGACAGAGGACCCGGATATGGGAAGTGCAGGAGTTCCTGTTTTATCAAATTGATATAGGAACAACAGACTGTTGGCCGTTCCGGTAAAAACAATAAACAGCTTCCAGTCGCTACGGACACCGTGAAAACTCAAACAAGGTGTTTCAGCAAAGTTATCCCACTTTTTCCAACTGTAAGCGCCCTAATCAGACACACAATGCCTGTTTTCTCCCAATCTATGGGAGAACCGGACCTGATGGGGAACCGCGAATCCACAGGCCTTCACAACTTTTCTCTAAACGCATGCGCACTAAGAACGCGTTTCTTAGTGCGCACTAGTTTCAAAGAACCCAGCAGCACCAACTAGGCGCAGCGACAGCATCACATGTTTCGATGTGAACCGTTACCGTGTAAACACAGATCAGGGACCGACTGTTGTTGACATAACCTCTGCTCTGTCAGGTTGCCAGCTGTCAGTCGGTTCCCATGGTAACGCGTAATCTGTGTTCAACTGTTTGCCATTATTTTACCAGTTGCTGTAATTTCTAAAACTTATTCAACAGAATTTGACTAATCGACTAATTAACTTGTTCTTTTGTGAGCATGAATCATGATATTACCGCAGCATGAGTTATTAAATATGACAAATTATTTCATGAAGTATTTTACAAACTATCGCTCCTATCTCAACAATATGTCAAATTTAAAGAATTGTCCAGTAGCAAAATGAGTTTGGTGTTTTCTCACAGAGTGAGTCTGTTTCACTGCCTCCTTCATAAGTGATGGAGCATTTATCTCTGGTAGAGCTGATTCAGGCCCACAGATGTCACAGGGTAGGAAAGACCTTTTCAGCTTGTCAGTGTTACTCTTAGGCCTCTAAAGATCCATCATTTGATCCAAATGGTGCGTTAAACCAGGGAGAGACTAAAACATGCAGGATGCCGGGCCTCCAGGATCGACTTTGGACACCCCTGACCTAAACCGAGCAACCTGGGGAGGAGACCGAGAGCCTGATGGTGACTCTGTCAGAGCTGCTGCATTCCTCTGTGGAGAGACGAGAACCTTCTTGAAGGACAGCGATCCATCACACCACTTCCATAGCAGCACGATGCTGTGGAAGTGGAAGACTAGTCAGGTTACAGGGAAAGATGAATTCAACAATCCGGAGAAACGTCCTGTTGCAACAGGAACTGAAACCAGAACGACGTGGAGCGGCCAGATGAAACCCACTCCATAATGAAAGGCTCACGCGCCCCGAATGGAGTCACCCAAAGGCACCTGAAGGACAAAGACTGAACTCTTTGGTGTGACTGTCAGACAACAAATCACCCTCAATTCTTATGCAAAGAATTAAACCAGCACAAAAAGAGGTAAAAAATCAATCATATTTATTGAATATAAAGATATATCTTTGGGATCAAACTTCTCAGAACATCTGACAGCAAAACGCCCGAAGTGACCTGAGATTTTAGCCCCAACAAGTTTTTATCCAGACACCAAATCATCACAAAATAACCTTTCACCTAGAATCTGCTCAGCTCTTCCCTCTTTAGCTGCCGGTGCAACGTCTGTTTTCCTGAGCGGCTTCACAAAATAACCGTAACTTGGAGGAACGAACCTTCCACCCAGATTCACATTCATCCCTGTCCTCACACTGTTCTTCAGAAAATAGTTATTGATCATAAAACACTTGAATAATATATTAATTGCTTAAAGGACTAAATGTCAAAATTAAAAACTGATTCTGCCTAAAAATATTAATTCCTAACATGAGAATGGCAGCCCAATGCCATCCCAACATGGTGGTGGCAGCATCATGCTTTGGAAGTGGCAGCCTTGTCAGGATAGAGGGAAAGATGAATGCAGAGGCTCATCGGACCAGGCCATGTTTCCCAACCTGTTCTAGTGACTCTGTGAGCCTCGTGTTCCTGTGGGGCCCCTGCAGACCTTGGTAGGAGCCAGTGGTTCTTTGTGCTCCTGTTGCCCTCCTACCATCTGGACCCGGCTGGCCCATTCTCCTCCCATCTCCTGCTGCTCTCTGCGTATCTCTTCTTCCAGAGCAAACCTGACAGACGGTTGTGGGTTAAAGTCCCAGCAGATCAGCAGGTTCTGAAATACTCAGACCAGCCCATCTGGTACCAACAACATTCAGAGCCATTGAACTTCCTCTTGTCCTCTTTCTGATGCTCGGTTTGAACTTCAGGAAGTTGCTGCGATATGATTGGTTAATTTTCCATTAAACAGACAGAACAGAAAGTATCTCAGAATGTTGAAATATGGCGGCAGGTTGAGTTAAAGACGCATCAGAACGTAAAGGGCGGTCAGGACCCTGGAGAACCGGCCCAGTGGAACGTTCCACAGCACCAACATGGATCCTCCAGAACAGTCCCACCTGTTCAGGAGGAGCTCCGCCTCTTTATCTCCATCATCATCAGAGTGAAGACTGGCAGGCGCCTGAAGTTCATGAAATCAGTGGAGCATCATGGGAACAAGCGTCTCGGTTCTGAACCAGCAGCTGCTGGAGCAGAACTGGGAGGCTTGTTCCCATGGAAACCGATGAGCCGGTTGGGGGGGTCTGATGATGAAGGCGGTGTTTTAGTTTAAGCAGCTGCAGTAACTGGAGGAGATCCGACCTTCATTCCTGCCACACGATGGCGGCGGCCATGTTGTTGTTGTTGTGCAGCAGAATGTGGCAGGAGATAAAGATCCAGATCGGGATCTGAGATTGGGTCAGGAACACCTGCTTGTTTTGATGAGACGCTCCGTTGGTTCTGTGGCTCGTTGGCTCCCCGGTCGGCCCGTTTCCCCACTGGCGGCTCTGCTGTGGCTTCAGGTGACTGCAGCGCCGGTCCTGGTTCTGAACCCAGCCTCCGGACGGCTAACCGGGCTGCAGCAGCAGAACCATGTTAGAGTTCACTGCATTCACCGCCGTGTCAACACAGAGTTAATCTGTAAACCCAGAAGTATTTTCCAGGCAGAACGGGTCACGGATCAGAACTTTGGAGCAAACTTCATTTAGAAAACCAGGAAATACATCGAGCAAATATTTGTCACTGCGCAGTTCTGGAGAACCGTTGTGAGCTTAATGTACCAAGGGACTAGATGGAAATGATATCAGAAGATGAGATGCGTCTGCTGGAGCTGATGTCAGTAATCAGTAAAACAATACAAAAGAATAACAGCTTTCAGTAGCACGGAAATTCCTCTCAGATAAATGAACATTAGTATAGATACGATGTGCCTGGACTGCATGTGGGACATACAGAGGGAGACAAATCACATTGTCTTGTGGTGGAAAAACTTCTGGAAATGAGTGAAAAGAAACTTTTCCACCCAAGCAGAATCTAGAAAGACTCAACTCCCTGCATGGTGCAGGTGAATCTACCACTGACTTTAGCACCAACTTAGTGCAGGGCAGAATTTCAGGTGGCTTTGCAGTGATGTGGCATAAAAGATACGATCAGCTGATTAAAGTGATCAGACTGGATGTTGATTGGGCTGTAGGACCCGAGTTCAGTTTTGTAAATAAAAAGTTCATTATTTTGAATATTTATAAACAGGGGCGCCGCCAGGAATCTTGGGCCCTATGAACAAAAAATTACTCTCCCCTGGTCTAAAGCAATGTGCAAAATATACATAAAGCAATCCAGACTTGTAAAAATGCTATGTAGCTGCATTTTATTCAAGCTGCAGTATAACTTTAATAAAAATATGTTTTCTCCATGTCTGCTACAAGCTGTCACCATGTAGCAGTTTGATATGAGACAGATAATCTGGAAACAATCAATCTTTAGTGATTGACAGCACTAAAACTCTCCTGCCTCCGATTGGTTGTTTCTAGCACTGGGAGAAGGAAGAGGAAATAGATTTTTCAAAGATTACCTCTCATACCTTCTATCACAACATAATGACAGTTTTAACAAATATGTGGAAAAAATGTTTAGATAAAAGTTCCTGCAGCTGTAATGTCCCTCAGGAGGGTCGTGGGTCAGAGCTGCTGCTGGCCGACTCACCTGTTAAGGGGTAAAAAGTACAAGGGACAAGTTAAATATATGATATGTTGGTCATTTTTTTCCTTAATTCATAAAATGCTAGTGAAATGGAGGCAAACAGTAGTTTGTAGCTAAGCTAACTATGCTAACTGGTTGATGATCTCACAGTCGACTCTCCTCTGGAGAAAAACTGGGTTATAAATTAACACTCTGGCTTTTTCTCTCTATTTTGCTTTTTAAAACTTGACTCTATAACTTTCCTTAGCAGCATAATAACTGCTGCAGTCGCCGCTGTTCAGCTGCAGCTTCTACTGGCTGCAGCTGAACAGCGTCACCATGAAGCTCCAAGCAGGAATGAACCATTTCATGCAGACGGGGGATCAGGGCCAATATGGGGGATCAGGGCCAATATGGGGGATCAGGGCCAATATGGGGGATCAGGGCCAATATGGGGGTTCAGGGCCAATATGGGGGTTCAGGGCCAATAAGGGGGTTCAGGGCCAATATGGGGGTTCAGGGCCAATATGGATGTGTGTTTTTGGTCTGGGGGGGGTAACATTAACTTTTTACTCCTAAAAACAATCTTTGAAAATACAATATGATTAATTTTGTAATTGACAGGGCCTCCATTTTTTTATTTTTTTATTTTTATGAATAAAAAAAATAAATGTGGAGGGCCCCCTGCTGGTCAGGACCCCTCAAATTGTCATCACTTTTCCCCCCTATACACCTTAGGAAAACCCAGAGAATGAAGATGAATATCGTAATAGGTCGGCATATGTTGTGTCATGTATCCAGGATAATCCATCCACAGACCACTGACTGTTGTCTGTCCTTACGGGCCGAACAACAGTTCAGATTACCCCCCTTCTTGGAGTCCTTAGAGGGGGGACTGGAGATGCCCCTCCTGGGGACTCCCTTGTTCTGCTGGGGGACTTCAACTCTCACCTGGGCAATGAGACCTGGAGAGGCGTGGTGGGGAGGAACGGCCCCCCTGATCTGAACTTGTTCTGTTGTTGGACTTCTGTGCTCGTCATGGTTTGTCCATCACGAACACCATGTTCAGGCATAAGGGTGTCCATACGTCCACTTGGCACCAGGACATCCTAGGCTGCAGTTTGATGATCGATTTTGTCGTCGTTTCATCGGATCTGCGGCCGTATGTCTTGGACACTCGGGTGAAGAGAGGGGCGGAGCTGTCCACTGACCACTACCTGGTGGTGAGTTGGCTCCGGGGGTGGGGGAGGAAGCCGGTCAGACCTGGCAGCCCAAACGTGTAGTGAGGGTCTGCTGGGAATGGCTGGCGGAGTCTGTGAGACGGAGCTTCAACTCCCACCTCCGGCAGAACTTCGAACACGTTCCGGGGGACATGGGGGACATTGAGTCTGAGTGGACCATGTTCTGTTCCTCCATGGCCGAGGCGGCTTATCGGAGCTGTGGCCGCAAGGTCGTTGGTGCCTGTCGCGGCGGCAACCCCCGAACCCGTTGGTGGACACCTTCGGTGAGGGATGCTGTCAAGCTGAAGGTCCTATGGGGCCTTTTTGGCCTGTGGGACTCCAGAAGCAGCTGATGGTACCGGCAGGCGAAGCGACTCTCGGGTCGCTGAGGCAAAAACTCAGGCGTGGGAGGAGTTTGGAGAGGCCATGGAGAAAGACTTCCGTACGGCTTCGAGGCGATTCTGGTCCACCATCCGGCGTCTCAGGAGGGGGAAGCAGTGCAGCACCAACACTGTTTACAGTGGGGATGGTGGCTGCTGACCTCGACTGGGGATGTTGTGGGTCGGTGGGCGGAATACTTCGAAGACCTCCTCAATCCCACCAACATGCCTTCTGTTGAAGAAGCTGAGCCTGTGGACTCTGGGTTGGGCTCTCCAATCTCTGGGGACGAGGTCACCGAGGGGTCAAGAAGCTCCTCGGTGGCCTCAGGGCCTCGGGGGTGGATGAGATTCCTTAAGGCTCTGGATGTTGTAGGGTTGTGTTGGCTCACGCGACTCTGCAATATCGCATGGACATCGGGGGCAGTTCCTCTGGATTGGCAGACCAGGGTGGTGGACCACCTGTTTAAAAAGGGGGACCGGAGGGTGAGCTCCAATTACAGAGGGGTCACACTCATAAGCCTCCCTGGAAAGGTCTATTCAGGGATCCTGGAGAGGAGGGTCCGTCGGATAGTCGAACCTCGGATTCAGGAGGATCAGTGTGGTTCTGGTTCTGGAACACTGGACCAGCTCTACACCCTCAGCAGGTCCTGGAGGGTTCTGGGAGTTCGCCCAACCAGTCTACATGTGTTTTGTGGACTTGGAGAAGGTGTTCGACCGTGTCCCTCGGGGGCCTTGTGGTGGTTCTCCGGGAGTATGGGGTACCGGGCCCTTTGATACGGGCTGTCAGGTCCCTGTATGACCGGTGTCAGAGTCTGGTCCGCATTGCCGGCAGTAAGTCGGGCTCGTTTCCGGTGAGAGTTGGACTCCACCAAGGCTGCTGCCCTTTGTCACCGATTCTGTTCATTACTTTCATGGACAGAATCTCTAGACCAGCCGAGGTGTTGATCCGTTTTGGTGGCCTTAGGATTCATCTCTGCTTTTTGCGGATGATGTGGTCCTGTTGGCTTCATCAGATCCTGATCTGCAGCTCTCACTGAGCGGTTCGCGGCCGGGATGAGGCTCAGTGCCTCCAAATCCAAGGGTCTTGAGAGTTAAGAGGGTAGAGGTCCTTCTCCAGGTCAGGGGGGTCGTCCTGCCTCAAGTGGAGGAGTTTAAGTATCTGGGGATCTTGAATGAAGGGAAGAAGGGAGCGGGAGGTCGACAGGCGGATTGGGGCGGCGTCTGCCGTGAAGCGGCGCTGTACCGGTCCGTCCTGGTGAAGAGGAGCTGAGTCAAAAAGCGAAGCTCTCGATTTACTGGTCAATCTACGTTCCCACCCTCATCTATGGTCATGAGCTTTGGGTCATGACCTTAGAACCAGATCACGGATACAAGCGGCCGAAATGTGTTTCCTCCTCAGGGTGGCTAGACTCTTAGAGAGAGAAGCTCAGTCATCAGGAGGGACTCAGAGTCGAGCTGCTGCTCCTCCACGTCCAGAGGAGACAGTTGAGACATCTGGACAGGATGGAGCCTCATGGTGAGGAGTTCAGGTCCCACCAGCAGGAGGGAGAGACCAGGACACCTGGAGGGACGATGTCTCTGATGGACGCCTCCCTGGTGGGGAGTTCAGGTCCCACCAGGAGGAGGGGGAGACCAGGACACGCTGGTGAATGATATTGTTTCACCAAAAAGTGCAGTTATATGTTCAGACATAAACTGTAAAAACAAACAAGGTGGCAAAGAGTTGTGCTCACTGCATGAGAAGATTGTAGAATCCCTTCTTATTTCATTCAGGTCTTTGAATAAAACTAAATAACACAAAGCAAAGCCAGGGTGGAATGATTATGCTAAAGAGCTTCATGCAGAGGCCAGAAGGGCTTTCAGACTGTGGGCTGAATCAGGCAAACCCAGACATGGTCCTGAATTTGACTACAAGAAGAGATCAAATGCTAACTTTAAATACACCTTACGGTTTATTAAGAGGAATGAAAATGCACTTCAATCAGAGTCACTAGCAAGAAAACTACAACTCAACAGTCCTTCTGAATTTTGGAAAGAAATAAGAGTTAATCTAAAAGCATCCTTGCTAATGAATATTGATGGTGTAACTGGACCAGACAAAATTATTAATTTATGGAAGAAACACTATTATGAACTGTCTAATTGTAGGAAAAGTAATCCCTTTGTGATGGACAACATAGAGACCCATGAAGATGTTATTTCTTCACAAGACGTTGGTTACATAGTTAAGAAGTTGAAAAATAATAAGGCATATGGTGTGGACAAGATATCTACTGAGCACTTAAAATTTGTGAGTAGAAACATTTTTTCCTTTGCTGGCCATCTGTTTCACTGGGTTTTTAATTCATGGCATTTAACAAACTCTATGTTATCTGTGATTTCAGTGCCTGTTGTAAAAGATAAGGCTGGTAAAATAAATAGCAAAGACAACTATCGACCCACAGATCTGGCCGGTACCTTATTGAAAGTTTTGGAGAAGGTTCTGTTAAGCAGAATCGAGACATTTATAGCCATATCTGAAAATCAGTTTGGTTTTAAACCAAACTTGGCACCAATATGTGCATTTTTGCTCTCAAGGAAATTTTAGATTATACAAGAGGCATGATACCACAATTTTTATTTGTTTTATAGATGCTTCAAAAGCATTTGATCATGTTAATCATGACTAATTGTTTCATAAATGACATGAGAGAGAAGTTCCAAAATATTTATTAAGAATATTGGTGTATTGGTTATTGGTGTGCTCACGCAAATATGTCTGTTAAATGGGGAAACTCTATCATCTTCTTTTTATGTGGATAATGGTGTTTGGCAAGGCAGCATTTTATCTCCTGGCCTTTTTAACCTGTATATGGATGATTTAGCTAAGCTGCTGAATCAATGTAGGACTGGCTGTCGGGTTGGTAATCGAACCATCAACCACCTGATATACGCTGGCGATCTTGTGATACTCTGTCAGAAATACATGAATATTATTTTAAATTCAGCAAAATAAAGATTTCTGAGCAACCAAGCTGTTGGAATCCTGGATTCTTCGGATTTATTTATTATTGTAATTCAGTTTATCAGAATCCAATCCAGCAGGCTGAGTGTTCACAGGGCCGGATTTAACCTTTTCTGGACCCGAGGCTAATGGGAACCGGGGGGGCTCAATATTACGTTCTCTCATAATGTTTGTTAATCTAGTATTTGTCTGATTCAGGGCTGTGACATCCGTTTCTTCTGTTTCATAATGTTTCAATGTTTCAGCTAAATGTTTCATCTGGTTTGATGATTTACAGTCACTTCCTGTGTAGCTGAGGATGATTCTGACAAATTTTCAAAAGGTTCTGTTTGCCTATGAGTATCATAAGTCTGGACCAGAGGTTATTTTCCTTGTTTTTTTTTGTTTGTTTGTTTTTTTTTATTATTTTTTCCCCAACATTATCTTTATTGGTTTTACAACAATGCTTTCAATGATATACAGGACATAACTGGGCTCTCATATCAAAGGAAAAGTCCAGGGGAGTCAAATTATTGTCCAGCATTCAACTTGTCTTTCCTCGCCAGTCAAGACATCATGAGATGTCTTAGAGAGGCACTTATTGCATACAGAGTGTATGAGAAAAGAAAATAACTCCCCAAACGCCATGGCAACCCTGAGAAAAAACAACAATTACTGTAACAACGGTTTCTCTATTTTCAGGAGTTGGTGCAAATTATTTTAGTATTTACTATTTAATTCAGAAAATACAAACGTGAATGTATATTTCAAAGTAAAGAAGTCTAATATACAAATAAAGGACATTATCTTAGGACCACCAGTAACTGTCCCCCATCCGCCCCTCATATCCATGCTCAATGTATATTGCATTAAAAGAACCCCAAATATTTTGAAATAGCGATAGTTTCCCTAATCTTTTCCATTGGTAATGTGGACATTTCTTTAATCCAAGTAATGAATTTCGGCTTACTGGTCCTCTTGCATGAAAGTGCTATGACTCTTTTTGCAAGTAGTAAACATAAATCCATGGCAGGAATAATTTTTCTTGACATATAATGTCCATCATCGCATGATATATAGGTTAGAGATCATTCATTTTCCATAGCAATCATCTTCATTTAGATTTCTAAAGTGGACAGCGGGGGGGATGGACTCGTACTGATTTTGAGATGATCTAATAAAATTTCTCACCTGTAAATATTGAAAATAATGTTTACTTGGAATATCATACCTGGCCTTCAACTCTTCAAATGACATCAAAACCTCTGAATCCACAAGATTTCCTATTGTCTTTAAACCTCTTTCTGGGTTGCTGTAGTGGCACAGAGGCAAAGCACAACCCACGTATTGAGGCCTTAGTCCTAATACCAGTGGTCGCAGGTTCAATTCCTGGCCTGGTGACATTTGCTGCATGTCTTCCCCATCTCTCATTACCCTGTTTCATCTCAAACTCCCTTCAAATAAAGGCCACTAGAGCCAACAAAATAACTTTTTCAGCCCATTTCCTAAAACCAGGATCTGCCTGGAGGGAAAGACTGGTTGCCCCGTATCGGACTGAAGTGTGATGGAGAGCAGGAATCGCATAAATACTTCTTGACCTGATACCAAACCAAGATCATATTTCTGACTGTTTTCGACTGAATAATATTTTTCTCATTTTGAAGTTGTCGTAGTCACCAGGCTAATAATTTCCCTGACTTTTCCCCTTGATCATAGAACGACTGCTTAAGACGTAAAAGTTGTGAGGCGGCTTTAGAGGCAGAAAGTTCGTTACACTGTGTTCTTGTATTGGAAGTTTTTTATGGATGTTTGGGCATAGCGTTTGATGATAATCCCTCTCAAGCAGCTCAATCTCTGCTACCAACTCTTTTGTTTTTTGATAAGTTTGTTTTGCCTTATAACTTGTAAAGCTAATTATCTGACCCCTTATATAGGCCTTAAAGGCTTCCCACCTTAAGGAGGGTGGAGTTTCATCTGTGTTGATTTCAAAATAGATGTTAATTTGATTTTATCTATGAAAGACATAAATTCTGGGTCTAGCAGCCACTTTTGTTTAAATTTCCGTCTAGGAGGGTCTCTCCTTAGTAATAAATCCTCATAGATTAGTGAATTTGGTGCATGGTCAGATATTAAAATGCTATCATATTGACAGTCTCTTATTTTATGTTTCAGGATGGATGAAATTAAAAAGTAGTCGATATGCGAATTTTGACTTATGTGTATTTGAATAGCATGAGTATTTTAAGCTCTTCGGATCCATATTCCTTGAAATATCCATCAAATTAAGTTCCTTCATAAAGTGTTGAATTGTTTGTCTGCTTTTAGAATGAGAATTGTCGGTACCTGAACTTCTATCTCCTGCTATAATACAGCTGCCAGACAGTGAGGAAATTGTTAGAAAGAGATTTTGAAAAAACTTTGTGTCCTCAACATTTGGGGCGTAAATATTTATCAGGTTTATTTTTTCTGTGATAAGCTTTGTAGAATAATGCACCTCCCAGCCTTGTCTTTAATAACCCTCGTCACGTGGAATGGTATAGATTTATGAATCAAAATCATAACCCCTCTTGCCTGAGAAGTAAAGGGAGCTGAAACTCACCTGCCAATCTGCCTCCTGACCAGGTAACAGGTGAGTTTCCTGAAATAATATCAGAGCACATAGATTTCACCGTAGTCATTATGTGTTTGACTTTTTTTAGTTTTTGTAGTCCCCTGCAGATCCAAGTAGACATTTTAATTCTTAACTTACAAGACATGCCGTGTAACACTTAATGGGCTTCCTAGTATTTTAGAGTTATTCAAAGAAACCAAGAACACCTGGATGTTAAAAACTACATCCATAATAATAATGAACAGTGAACAGCGAACCCCTTTAACTTCAAACTCTGTTGCCCCCCCTGCTCCACCTTAATACTCTGGTTCCCATCTAACAGCTGGAGGCTGTTCCACCACCCGACTGTGTCTGAATATTCCCCCATCCATCCGCTACCCAACACACTCGGTACTGAATGGATCCAAAAAATAAGAAGTAAGTAAATAAAAGTAGGTTATTGGCTGTGAGCCTCTGGGATAGCATGCATAAAATATAGTAGGCAAATTATTTATCCTTACTTATTTTTGCTTAACTTTAAATACCATAATTGTCCATCCCTGTTAATATGTTGCAATGTAATGGTGTCGTCATTGTCTCATCCAGGTCCGCCTCCTGTTTTCAGAGTCCTTACGAAGTTCTCTGCTTCAACTGGTTGGTTAAAGATGCTAGTTGTGTGTCACCAGCAGTCGAGCAGGAGGAATCATGCCGTGTCCTCATGGCCCGGAGTTGTTGTCTCACGCCATCAAATTCTTTCCGTTTTTTGTGCACAAAGGCTGCGAGGTCCTCATAAAATCTCACCGGGTGGTTCTTGAATCTGTCCCTTCGTCCTGGCTGCTCTTATCACAGTTACTTTATCCTTGTAATTTAAGAACGCCATAATAAGAGTCCTTGGTGTTTGAAGTGCTTTTCTGGCCCAGCCGGTGACTCTGTCCAGTGTCAGTGGCGCGTAGCGCTGCCAGACTCACAGCCTCCGGTAGCCATTGCTGACAGAAAACCAACCAACCAATCAATCAAATTTGATTTGTATAGCATATTTCAGCAGCAAGGCATTTCAAAATGCTTTACATAGTTAAAAAAACAAAACAACAAAAGACAGCATGTGACATTGAATAGACATTTTGAAAAAAAAAGCTCTAAACCTCCAGACTTTCCAGTTAAACGTCGTTTAACTGGGACTCTAACCCACGTTTTCTATGAGTGGGGGACAGTAGCCACACCTCTCAGGGGGCTTTACGTCATAAAAGAAAAAAACAGTGAGAAATTAATAAATAGATAACTAAAGATAAAAACATTAAAAACATCAAAGACATCAAAACCCTAATGTAGCCATAAGCAACTCTAACCAGGTGGGTTTTAAGTTTAGACTTAAAGGTTCTCAGTGTTTCAGCTGTTTTACAGTTTTCTGGAACTTTGTTCCAGATTTGTGGTGCTAGAAGCTGAAAGCTGCTTCTCCTCGTTTGGTTCTGGTTCTGGATGCAGAGCAGAACCAGAACCAGAAGATCTGAGGGGTCCAGACGGTTCGTACGGCAATAACAGATCTTTAAGGTTGTGGTGCTAAACCGTTCAGTGATTTATAAACTAACAGTATTTTAAAGTCTCTCCTCTGAGCTACAGGTGGAGGGACTTTAAAACTGGTGTTATGTCTCCATCTTCCTGGTTTTAGTCAGAGCAGCAGCAGCAGCTTCTGGATCAGCTGCAGCTGGTTGATTGGTTTGTTAGTCAGACCTGTGAAGACGCTGCTGCAGGAATCAATGCGGCTAAAGATAAACACATGATGAGCTTCTAGATCTGAGACATCAGTTCTAATCCTGGATGTTCTTCAGGTGATAGAAGGTCGACTGTGACTGACTTAATGTGGCTCTGAAGGGTCAGGTCAGAGGTCATCACTACTCCCAGGTTTAAGGCTGATCCCTGGTTTTCAGTTGTAATAACTGAAGCTGTGCATTGATTCTAGTTCTATAACTTTAGTTTGCTCCTCTTTAGATCCAAAGATAATAACTTCAGTTTTGTTTCTGTTCAGCTGGAGGAAGTTTTGGCTCATCCACACATTGATCTGTTCTAAGCATCTTTTCAGTGATTGAATGGGTCAAAGGTCACCTGGTGACATCATAATGTAGAGCTGTGTGTCATCATAGTTATGGTATCTGATCTTATTTCCTGTTATAACCTGAGCCAGTGGGAGCAGATAGATATTGAAGAGAAGGGGTCCTAGGATTGAACCTTGGGGTTCCCCACATGTGACCTTTGACCTCTCTGATGAGAAGTTTCCAGTTGAAACAAAGAAATCCCTGATCTTTATGTAAGATTCAAACCAGTGGAGCTCTGGACCAGAGAGTCCGACCCGACTCTGCAGTCGATTCAATAAAATGTTCTGATCAGCACTGAGGTCCAACAGAACCAGAACCAGAACCAGAACCAGCACTGTGGTTCTCCCACAGTCTGTATTTATATGGATGTTATTGAACACTTTGACTAGGCTGTGGTAACCATGGAAACCAGACTGGAAGGAGTCAAAGCGATTCATCATTGTTAGGAAGTTATTCAATTGTTTAAAAACTGCTTTTTCAATAACTTTGCTGATGAATGAGAGGTCAGAGGTCAGAGGTCGGTCTGTAATTCTGCAGTAGTGATTTGTCCAGATTGTTCTTTTTTATCAGTGGTTTGATAACAGCTGTTTCCAAAGGGAAACACCTGAAGACAGCGATGAGTTACTATCTGGATCAGATCGTTAATGACAGGCTGGACTTTCTTAAAGAAACGTGAGAGTCAGAACTGGAGCTTCACTGACTTATAATTTCCTCTAGGGTTTTAAAATCAAGTAGTTGAAATGGGTCATTGTTCCTGCATTGGTTTTGTTTGGGCCCAGTATTGGTTCTGGCTTTGGAGACGATGTGCAGATTAATCCTCTGATCTTTTGTATTTTCTCTGAAAAGAAACTGAAAACTTGTTGCAGGCATTAGATTGAAGTTCAGGTGGAAACGTCACAGGAGGGTTTGTCAGCCTGTCACTGTTATGCTCAGTGATGAAATCATTAATTAATAGAACTTTAGCACAGAGAGATCTGGTGTTTAAAAGAGTCAGTTTAAATGACTTGGAGGCTGAAAGTTCTTCAGTCTGAGGTTTGAATTAGGACAGCTGTTTTCAGTATTTCTGTCTTTTTGTAACTTGTCTTGTAGTGATCCGGACAGGAAACGTCCTGCTATGCAGTTCCGGGGGACCAGACACATTCTAGAGGACGACGGGTGTAAAGATAATATCTGGACCCTGGTCTCACACCTCAGAAACGCAGAGTGCTGGATCCTCTGAAATTCGATTTCAAATTTTCAATTGCAGCCAGTATTGCCTGAACCAGCCTCAACTGTCCTGTTCTTCTCATGTAACTCACAGTTTTCCTCCTCCATTGTTTCGTACGTGGTGGTGTTAGCCTCGCTGTTTTCACAGCTAGCTTCAGAGCTCACCTTAGACGTGAAGTTGGATAACTTCGATTGAGTCGGCTTGCTGGGTTTCTACTGGGCTTCCTTTGTGAAAGAGGCATCACAGCTGTTTTAAACATCGCTGAGTGTCACTGAGTGTTTTCCAGGATTTTACAGAAAGGTAGCAGAGCCGAGGCGAGCCACCATTACCCGAACCCCCTATTCTCCTTGTTTATATCAAGGCCACCACTAATGGATATTTTGATATTTTTTTGTTCATGAGAAAAATTCAGAATTTTTTGTATAAAACAAGAAACAAAAACATTGTCATCCATCTGTACTTCCTGGTTGGTTGATGGTTTTAGTTTCAGTTTTATTCTTTGCAATAGAAACGGAAAACAGAAGTTAGGATTTAGTGAAGGAGAGATAAATATGTTTCTCGCCAACATTACCACCAAATCCAATATGGCCGCCTTGCTTCTCTCTAACAGGCTGTCATTGTTTGATTCTTCATAGGAACTTAATGAATTTCCTCTCATGGGTCTAACGTTACTGTTAGATATAAGAAGCTGCTTTTCTAACAGTAAAAATTAAACTGAGTCAGAAATTAAATCATTAAAAACGACGTTCCCACAATAACCAAACCTGTTCTGTTCTCCTGCCTGCTTTCAGTCCTCAGCCAGTTTTACTTGGGTTAACCCCTTTGCCCTTTTGCCCCCTAAATCACCAAAAACGGCTGAAAAGGTATACCCAAATTAAATCAGCTGCTGTTCTAGAACAATTTGGAGTACATGCAAAAGCTTCATCTCTTTATGAAGATGACAAGCTAAATTTTATTTTTTTTGCAGTCAGAAATTCTCTAAATGTAAGTGGTTAGTAGCTATTACATTTGAAACACAAAAAAAATGTCAACAATTCTGCTTCACCGAAATTTATCATTTTTATTTTTTGCAAATACACATTGAGTGTTGAATGCATGGACTGGAAAATACAATAAATCTGTAGAATAAAGTATTCTGCTCATGGATTTCAGGATTGATCAAAATAGCACAAAAAGAAATGTCATTTTGGACATGTTTATTTATGAGGATTTACAGGTGTCCAAGTGTGACTGTAACTCCTCAGTGCTTCAACATACAGTCATCAATGAGGCTCTAATGAAAGACAGACCAGAAGAATCCTCTGGTAGACACATTACCGATAGTGGAAATTACTTATAATTAAATAGCATATCTGGGGGGGTTAGCATGCAGTCAGTCCTCCTCCCCTTTCTTGCAATACACTGTCTGTCCGCCCCCCAGCACTCAACGATGCGCTAGCCCCCCAACCATCTCTCCTTCAAACCCCCGCCAGTCCGCCTCCCCACCTTCCCTCCTTCTTATCTCCATCCTGATAGACTCTGGACAGTTTTTCATCTTATTTCTCTTTTATTTGTCTCAAAATTCCTCTTTGGTCTAAATAAAACCATCAGGACCAAAATTCCTCTGGACAGAAACCAGATTCCTTTAACCGATTTTAGCTGCACTGCATGCTAATGTTTAGGGGGATCTGCCAGTCAATGGCCGTCTGTCCACACCTTCCCAGGAAACCCCTGAAGTCAAGTTGACCAGTTGTTGTTGTTCCAGATGGTTCATTTGAACATTTTCATTCAGAAATTCCTCAACGTGTCAGATAAACATTCCTCAGTATTCATGTCTCCTGGCCAGTGGAAGTAGATGAGTTGAGGTGAAACATCAACAAAGTATTAAAAAAATTTACTTAAGTAAAAGTAAAAATACACAGACAATTTAATTTTTTAAAGGTTTTGTTGGCTCTAGTGGCCTTTATTTGAAAGTAGTTTGACACGAAAGAGGGTTATGAGAGAAGGGGAAGACATGCGGCAAATGTCACCAGGCCGGGAATCAAACCCGTGACCACCGGCATGAGGACTAAGGCCTCAATATGTGGGTTGTGTTTTGCCCCTGCGCCACCACAGCAGGGGCAAAATGTACAAAAATGTACAAAAGTAAAAGTACCGGTAACACTTTATTTGAAGGGGGGTGAATAAGACTGTCATAAACATGACATAACTCCTGTCATGAACATGAATAAGCCTTCATGACTATTTATGACTGTTGTCATAAAGCGTCATTTGATAAATTATAACACTTTTAATACAAAGTTGACATTATTCAAAATGTCTTTATGACAAGTTGACATCAACCAATAAATTATTAGTGTTTAAACTTTACATTTAATAACATAAAGTTATCTAATGTTTAAAGTGCAATCAGTAATACTTTTATAACAAATTTATAACAATAAAATTAAGTGCACCTATCGAAATTGCTTCTCAAATTGATCTGAAAGATCCACATTCCCATAAAAACACATAGATATTAAATACTTAGAGCTGAAATAAATTTAACCTGTATCAATTCAAACTCTTTTTCATTCTGTTTTGTTCTCATGTCTGTGCTACAATCCACAGAGGTCTCCTGCTGTCCCTAAAAAGAATAACGCCCTGGGCGGTTGCCCATACTGCCCATGTCAGAAACCACAACTGTCTGCACCATTAAACATTAAACAATGCATTAACGGTAAACAACGCTCAGCTATGAACACTGTCCAAGGCGCAACAAGCCAGAAGTAACCAAGCAGAAGGAGGCGACGGTTCTCATCCTGCTGCAACATCTGCCACCATGACAGGAGACGAAAACAAAGAGCAATCAGCATGGAGGTGTTAACGACTCTACTTAGCATACGAATAGCCTAGCATATGCAGAGGCACTCAGGGTTTCCCCCAGAAAACTTGCTAAGCTCGGTGGTCGAGTCGGTCCACCGTGTTTTTGTATTAAAAGATATTAAATTGACATGAAATGTAAAAGTGTTACTGTGTAATTATATGTTATGGGAAAATACAGTATCTCCAGTGAAATGATATTTAAATCCACAACTAGTCTAAAAACAACAAACTTGATCTTCTGTTTAATCCACATTAAGTCAGCGGCTCCATCAGGGCTTCAGGCCCCATAAACACTAATATTTTAAAACAGACACAGATACATAAATGTAACATTTGTTTACTGAGATTATTAATGCTGTTAAATTTTATTAAATTGTTTAGGCTACATAAATTAAAAGATTTTAAATTGTTTAACATTTAGATCCAATATTTTAAGAAGCTGGCAAGTTTACTTTGTAAAACCTAAGAACAATATTCATAGTTAGATTGTTTTGCTACCATAGCAACAATCTGATGCTGGGAGTTTAATCTTTGAATTTACAAATACAAGTTAGTAAACTGCGATTATAATTAAACTCCCTTCTCCCATATTTCATTAAATCTAACACAGAAGCTGTTAGAGCTGCTGATGGTTTAAAAGGGGCCCATAAGTCAGATTCTGCTCCAGGCCCCATCCAGCCTTTAACCGGCCCTGTAACCTGCTGCACTAGCAGAGATGAGCACAAACAAGGAGATTTAATTCAATGCTGCTAATGCGGCTTTAGTAGCTCTAACATTTCGCATCTGTTGAGTTTTTAATAATCGTCACAGAAACTATTCTGGTTGGTCGAGTTTATGGGACGAGTTTCTCAGATCTCTGTGTGAATTAACTCCAAGTAGACGACGCATTTCAAATGGTTTGATGCATCATGTAACTGGAAAAATAATACTAAAAATAATAATAAAATAGTATAAAATCAGCGCGATGTCTGACTACGAGCAGAGCGTTAAAGCTCCTCACCGTGCTGAACCTGCATGATGAGGTTAGCTTAGCGCTGCTCGTTATCCCCAAACCGGGGCAACCGGTTGAATCACTAGCTGGTTTACTCTCCGATCGGAGGCTGGTTATTATATACACAATTAAGAGAATGGTGGGTTGACATGACTGATGACGGCTAACACTTAAATGCTGTTGTTATTAATCTTACCTTTTGTTATATCCTTAAGATAATGAGTGTCCGTGAATTTTTCAGTCAGGTTTCCCGAGGCAAAATCCCTCCAGAAGTAAAGATGCAGCTCTTCGAGTTACGGTGGCCATTGTCTGACGTCACTGTGAAAAGGGTCTCCAGAAAAACTTCCCATTCAAAAGTAAAACCAGCTGTAGTCCAATCAGCGATTTCTTAGGTCTCCACTGGGACCTACCTCTTCCGTTTTCTTAATGTCGTTGTGTTTTTCTTAATATCGTTGTGTTTTTGTTAAAGTTGTTGCGTTTTCGTTAATGTTGTAGTGATTTTGTAATTTGTAATTGCTTTGCACCTCAGGGCCACCGTATAAATCTCATTATTTCTCAATAACACTGAGGGGTTTTGGCCAGGTTGTTCCATATATAAGACACATCAGTCAACATTTCCACACAGTAATTCAGCGCATGAGTGACAACGTTTTTTCATCAGGGATGCAACGTGTCTCAGTAGAGCTAGCTTAGCTTAGCTTAGCTAGCATCCCGTCCACCAGTGGCGGAACAAGTCGGCGTCGGGCCGGGGGGCGGGGCAAATTTCCGGGCCCCCTGACCAATCACCCGGCCCCTCATGTGCAGCAGCTGGAAACCGTTGAGCGGGGGGGGGGGGGGGGTTGTTATGGTGACATCATAACATAGAGCTGTTATCATCTATGTTGTCATGGTAACTGATCTTAGTGCCTGTTGTAACCTGAGCCAGTTTATAGATATTGAACTAGAGGAGTCCTAGGATGGCGCCTTGGGGAACACCCCATGTCACCTCTGACCTCTTGACTACAAGTTTCCTGTTGAAACAAATAAGTCAGGCTGTAAAGATAATTTACAACGTCTGCAGTTAGATCATCTCTATTCCATTTACTTTAACTAGGCCACCAGCACAGGTGCACCAGAAGGTTTGTGACAAAAACTTAAAAACGTTTTTCTGTTTGCTTGAGTTCGTCGGTGGGTCGTTGCCTTACCAGAGGCGTGAAACAGGCCCTGCAGCTCAGAGAGGTCGCTCTCCATTTCTGAGGTGTGTGCTCCATGCTAGCTAGCAACCTCTACTTCCTGTTACCAACCTCTACTTCCTGCTTATGCCAGCCAGGCGTAGCACCTACATGTGATGACATCACGCATCATCTCCAAACCAGGAGCTGAAAACACTGTTTGTTTTTTTTCTTCTGTTTTTGTGGCATTTTAAAAGTTCGTTCAGAAGTCGGATGTCGTAGGATGTCAGTGAGTGTCGCTACATCGTCCAGTGTTCAGCTTTGACTGCAGAGATGAGAACAAAGCAGAATGAAGAAGAGTTTGAATCGATACTGGTTAAATGTATTTCAGCTCTAAGTATTTAATATCTAGGTGTTTTTATGGGAATGTGGATCTTTCAGATCAATTTGAGAACCAATTTTGGTAGGTAAACTTGATTTTATTGCATCATGTAGCGCCAGGCGCTGGTCTTGGTCTAGACTACAACTCTGCTATGTGGCTCCTTGGTTGCATATCCTCCCCCACCTTTCTGTTGGTTTCCTTTCAAAATAAAAGCCACTAGTGGTAAAAAAGTGAAGTTCATGCTATGTTAGGACAGGAGACAAGATGTTTCTATCCCTGAAATTATGATGCATAGAATCAAATATCTAAGTCTAAACCATGTTAAAGAGTAAAAACATGCTTTATCTGTGGCATTGATTAATAAAATGGCACATTACTGATGTATTAAAATTAAATTTGATAGGTTCACTTAATGACGTTGTATTGGTGATTACGTAATATATTCAGCAAGTACTTTTACTTTAAATACTTAAGTATTTTTAAAAGCCAGTACTTTCTCCACCACTGACTACTAGTATCTCAGAGCGGCGGTCCAACAACGGCAGCAGAACCAGCGTCTCATCGCAGCTCGAAGACCATAAATGATGTTTCAGGTTTTAGTTTAGCTCTCGGACGGTGATGCTAATCCAGATGTTGTAGCTGCGCTGCTTTACCTTTTGTTCCTGTGTTGAGCCTCGATGTAATCAAACTCCGTCACTGTTTTTTAAATGTCACCTTAGATTCGTCATGTTGATCATCTTGACCTGCTTCACACTGAGGTAAACGTCCGGTTCGCTCTCAGCGTTATGGTTCCACATCGCTTAGGACTCCCTGCTGTGCGCCTGCGCAGTGTGAGGGAAAGAGGAGACAAGCTGCCAGGCTGATAAATGAGAAGCAGGTGATTAGCTACAAGAGACCGAGATCACAGATCAGACACTTTTTCACGGAAATCGGCCGATCGATCGGCCAGGGGCGTCACCAGGAATCTTGGCCCCCCAACAAAGATCACATTGGGCCCCTGATCAGCTGCTGTTACAATGTCTTGAATCTATTAGACCCACAAAAAGCGTCACAATCTTAAAAGCTTCATCTGCCTTGATTTCTTTGGTTCAATGCTGATAATTAGCACAATATTTACTGCTCTAACTGCTAACAGCTGTTCAGGAACCAGGCCAGCTGCAGTTGGTAACACAAACTGATTCAGTTGGATCAGATAAGGTTTCTGCATGTTGGTGTCCCACTAAGTCCTGATTATACACTATTTCCATTGTCTTGGCCCTTTAATCGTAGCCTGTGGAGTTTTTCCCTGACTGGGAACGAGAAAACAACCTGCTGAATGTGACAAGTAGCCAATCAGAAAGCAGAACAGAGGGGAATCCCAAACAGCTGATATATCTGAGAGTCCGGTGGATATCGGAGATAATATGTGGAAATGTTTATTATTATAAGGTCATTATTATGTTTATTCAGTTAAAAATGTTAACAATAAAGAAACATATTCGCCTCCAAATCATAGTGCAGCAAATAGAGCAGCTGCTCCCGTCGTCTTTCATCCACTGCCTTTTATTTTGTTACGTCTTTTATCTCTTAAAATGACTCCACAAACTATCACTATCACTTCTACATTGTCATCCGTCTTTGGTTATTCTAAATTCCCGCCATGTTGGGGTTTTACTGGATTATCCTCTGGAATCGGGATGTTCCTGACTGGAATCGATTGGTGTTGGTCCTGCCTTGGACCCACGAACCGATCCAACCTGTTGTTCTTCTATCAGCTCTGTGGTCACACATGGACCAATACCAATTGGTCCACGGCCCGATTACGGTCCGCGGCCCGGGGGTTGGGGACCCCCGGGTCCGCGGCCCGGGGGTCTAACTGAATGTTTTAGAGCATTCAGCTATGAATGCTCTAAAACATTCATAACTGACTATTTTAACACCAAATGTACCTGAATATGAAGTATTAGTGGAAACCACAGAAACCAGCATCTACAGTTTAATTGTCTGTTTTTATGGCGGTTCAGCCAATCAGCACCAAAGAAAATGAAAGGCAGGGGTCATAAACTATTTTCATGCAAAAATAATAATACATATTCAGTTATATTTATGTTTATTTGCTTTTAATGAACATTCAACAAGCTGAACAGAGAATCCACGTCACACATTCATCATCATGTATTCATAGAACCACAGAAATTACATAATTAATAAAATTAAACGTCTCCAGTGCAGAGCTTATAGTCCTGAGGTTCATCGCCAAACTAGGGACAGGAACTACAAGCAGCACTTCAGCCAAAGTTTTGAAATTTGTCCAGTTGAAGTGATCAGATGCTGGCAGGACTCTGAACGAGGGGTTTCCTGCTCCTTCAGGTTCAGGTGTGACAGACTGACCGAACCTTCCAGGTCATACAGGAGTCTCTGATCTGTTCCTTCATTGATTGGTTTTAGTTTCTTCCTTGACATATTTTGTGTGTAACATTGAAAATGTCTGGGACCAGGGGCGTCACCAGGAATCTTGGGCCCCCAACAAAGATCACATTGGGCCCCCTGACCAGCTGCTGTTGCAATGTCTTGAGTCTATTTGACCCATAAAAAGCGTCACAATTTTAAAGGCTTCATCTGACTTGCTTTCTTCTGTCCAATGCTGATAATTAGCACAATATTTACTACTTTAACATCCAACAATCCAACATCCAGGAAGTTTAATGTTTCTATTAGTTTTAGATACTGAAATGTCTCTACCAGCGAGCAACAGTCTAAAGCAACATGCAAAATACTGCAGCTTTAGTTTCCCTCAGGAGACGACGGGTCAGGAGGGTCGTGGGTTAGAGCTGCTGCTGACCGACTCACCTGCTAAGTGGTAAAAGGTACAAGGGACAAGTTCAATATATGAATATGTTGGTAATTTTTTCCTTAATTCATCAAATGCTAATGAAATGGAGGCAAACAGTAGTTTGTAGCTAAGCTAATTATGCTAACGGGTTGATAATCTCACACAGTCTACTCACCTCTCTTGGAGAAAAACCGGGTAATAACTTTATAACTTTTTGTAGCAGCATAGTAACCGGGTCCGATTATACGCTGGGGGGAAGAGGGGCAGGGCCCCTTCAAACAAACGTCTTGCCCCCTTAAATGAACCTTGCCACAAAATAATGGAACATCTCCTTTATCTGAGGTTGTGCTGCTCACCGTGCTGAGCAGGCTGCGGTCAGGCTGCAGCTGAAACCCCTCAGCCGCTAGTAAACGGCCAATCAGCATTCAGTATTCAAACGAGATCCCGCCCCCTGCTAGCCAACCTGTTAGCTAGCGATGGCGACTTTCTCTGTCAAGTTGTCTAAATCTTAAATGTGCATGAAAGGAGCACAATGCTAACAGTACAGCTACAAAACAAGCCCCAAATTTTCACAGGCCAGTAAAAGGTTTTAATTAAAAATATATCGAGGTGGAAGTAGGTCAGTTATGTTCCCTTGACTTCAACAACCTTAGCATGTTGTTCCGTTTATAAGGCGAACCTCACACCAACTCTGTGACAGCATCAGTCCAGCAGGTTTTAAAGTTATGAACCCGCTGAGTTTACGAGTAATGACTAAATAAACATCAAGCCGAAAAAAAAAACTGTTACGGACTGAATATTCTGTTCTTTGTGTGGCAAATGTTTGTGTTTTTGGCGCTGAATCCCGATACTTAACGCAGTGCCTGCTCTGTCAGCTATTGGATTTCTTGTTACTCGGTTGTTACGGCAACGGATCTGCGTGTAAAGCATGAATTTGGTCCAAACTAATTTTTCCAAGAAAATGAAAGAAGATGAACTAGGTGATTTCCTGGGACAGTTCTAATGGACCTTACCAAACTCCGCCCAGAAATGCCCCTAAAGTCCCACTGACTACATGTCTCATATTAACAGCTTAGCTTCTATGTCTAAACATGGCATTTTTTTGTTCGACTGACTCTCTGCAGAGGATTTCTGAGTCGATTAGTTTAGGATTTCTGAAAGATTTTCACAAAATATCAGCCACAACATGGACAGGGGAACCAACAAGTTCATGTCATCTTTTTTGGACGACATCAAGGTGTTTGAGCCGCGATGCCTCCAACATTGTGGCGTCACAGATAAATGCTAGCGGTCGATGAGGAACACAGCAGATCCTCAGCATAAATATAGACAAGATCACTGACGCCTGTTGTTCTTCAGGCTGGATAAGTCGGACATTCATGGTTTAGAGGTGATTTCTGTTGGCAAATGTTCGAATGTGCCTCGTCCTGATACACGGTGGCTAACATGATTAGCGTGGCTAACACGATTAGCATGGCTAACACGATTACAGTTTAGTAAAAAGCCTTTTCAGGTGAAATAAAATCTTTAATGTATGCCAGATTGCATATTGATCTGTTCAGCTAACATAAGGCTGTAACAGACAGGCTTCAAGGTGTAGAAGTTGTATCGGTGCTGCCATTATGCTGTACTTGGCTAAAAGGTTTTCATAATGGATGTGTTTATTATTTACTTTCATTCACTAAACACAAAGAAAGCAAAGCAATAATACTTACACCAGCAGACAATCCTTTGTTCTTGTTGATCCTACAACGTTGAGGTGCTAATGCATCGTGAACAAGCTTTGATCCAATCAAGGCTTTCAGTTTCAGATTTTGGAAATCTGTGAATGTTAGTTCCACAAACACGATCAGGATCCCTGACATCACCTGTACAGATTCCCCACTGATGGTGGAGAACCATTGTTTTAGAGTCCTGAAAACTTTCTGTCAATCTGCTAGTCCACAATGTTCAATGCTGGTGAAGAAGTCTGGGATGATATTCTGTTTTTATATGTTTATTCCTGCATGAAAGACTTAAAGGTCAATATTTGCTGTGAATATAATTCAGCCTGTAAGTTGATGTGAAGTTCGCTCATGTTTCTATGACATCAATGCGAGGAGTCCACTTTCTACTCGACTTTTATCATTTTATAGTCTACCTTAAAAAGTATGAAGTCTGTCGGCCCCTAATATGTACAAACATAATGACGCCCCTTAACATTTTCACCGCCCCTTCATGTATCCATGGCTAGAGCCGCCCTGATAGTAACAGCCATAGTCATTAAGGGCAAATATGGACGTGTGTCTTTTGGTCTGGGGGGGGGGACATTACATTTTTAGTGCTGAAAACTATCTGAAAATACAATATGATTAATTTTGTAATTAACAGGACCCTGATTTTTATTATTTCTATGAACAACAAACAAATAATTAAATTGTGGTCAGAGCCCCCTGCTGGTCAGAGCCCCCTGCTGGTCAGAGCCCCCTGCTGGTCAGGGCCCCCTGCTGGTCAGAGCCCCTGCTGGTCAGAGCCCCCTGCTGGTCAGAGCCCCCTGCTGGTCAGAGCCCCCTGAATTGTCATAACTCCCCTCCCCCTTTACTGCATCCCTGCGACTGGCACACCTGTAGCTACCATTCTAAGATTAAGATTTTCTATGAATCCAGATAATTTCATTATAATTAGGTTGTAAATATATAAAGCTCTGTTTTCCACCAGGACACAAACCGCTGCAGCCTGGATGCTGTTTGATCAATATGAGGAATTTAGCATTAAACCAGATTAATCTCAGCAGATTTAGCTGCAGAGCTTCATGATCTATCTGCAGGTGTGTGTGTGTGTGTGTGTGTGGGGGGGGGGGGGGGGGGGGGGTCAGCAGAGCGCCGGGTTTCAGCAGGTTGTTGCTTCATCTAGGATCAGACGGTGCCGTTGGAACCGCTGCAGGGTGTTGATGTTGTGGATTCCAGGTTTTCAGGTTTTCTGTTGCTTTACTGAGCATGCTCAGATGAAGGTAGCAGAACCAAACTTTCACTGCTGAGCCGCTGAAGCTCTAGGGGACGGCCTGAAGTTGCTCATTTCCTGTAAATACCAACCATGACTGGAGCTGTGATGTTTGATAAGGGTTGAAGAAATGGAAAACAAACCTGCAGAATCTTGTTGAAAACATGTGGGATCAGACATTTGTAGGTTCTGACTCGGCTGCAGATAAACAGAACCGCTGAGGCCCGGAAGCAAACCTGAGCTTTAGGTAAACTTGCTGCTCGCCGGTTCCTCAACGTTCAGATGTGGATCGAACTGCTGTGGATTGGACCGCAGTCGATCGGACAGCAGTCGATCGGACCGCAGTCGATCGGACCCCTGTGGATTGTATCGGTGTTGGATCGGACCGCAGTGGATCGAACCACTCTTAATCGGACCGCAGTCGATCGGACCACTCTTAATCGGACCGCAGTCGATCGGACCACTGTGGATTGAACCACTCTCAATCGGACCGGTGTTGGATAGGACCGCTGTGGATCGGACCGCTGTGGATCGGACCAGTGTGGATCGGACCGGTGCAGATCAAACCACTGTGGATCGGACTGGTGCGGATCGGACCGGTGTTGGATCGGACCTCTGTGGATCAGATCGCAGTCGATCGGACAGCAGTCGATCGGACCCCTGTGGATTGGACCGGTGTTGGATCGGACCGCAGTCGATCGGACCACTGTGGATTGAACCACTCTCAATCGGACCGGTGTTGGATCGGACCGCTGTGGATCGGACCGCTGTGGATCGGACCGCTGTGGATCGGACCGGTGCGGATCGGACTGGTGCGGATCGGACCGGTGTTGGATCGGACCTCTGTGGATCGAACCGCTGTGGATCAGATCGCAGTCGATCGGACAGCAGTCGATCGGACCACTGTGGATCGGACTGGTGCGGATCGGACCGGTGTTGGATCGGACCTCTGTGGATCGGACCGCTGTAGATCAGAATGGTGTTGGATCACCCCGCTCTGGATCGGACCAGTGTGGATCGGACCAGTGTGGATCGGACCTCTGTGGATCGGTCCGGTGTTGGATCGGACCTCTGTGGATCGGACCGCTGTGGATCGAACCACTGTGGATCGGACCACTGTGGATGGAACCGCTGTTAATCGGACCGCTGTTAATTGGACCGCTGTGGATCGGACTGCTGTAGATCAGAATGGTGTTGGATCGGACCACTGTGGATGGAACCGCTGTTAATCGGACCACTGTGGATCGGACCGCTGTTAATCGGACCGCTGTGGATCGGACCACTGTGGATCGGACCACTGTGGATCGGACCGCTGTTAATCGGACCGGTGTTAGATTGGACCGGTCCGTCATTAGCTGCCTCGACGCTCTCTGCAGAAGCAGGCAACATGCAGCGTTCTTCTGAAGTACGGTGGCCTGTGGGTGTCGGTGTGTTGCAACCGCTTCAGCTTCATGTTCTCTGGATGCGCTCCAAAACAAACATCATGTTTTCTTGGCCTTCTTCCTAATTTCCCTGCAGGAACTCAATACTTGGGGCTGAAGTCGTTTATCTCACTCAGCGCCATCAGCTAAAACAACAAACTGCCTCCAGATTGTAATTTCTGCTCCATTTTGTTCTGCTATTTGGGATCAGGAGGGTTTTCACCTGAACTCTGAGGGTTTCCAGATGTTGCAGCAGGACAGTTTGACAGGATTTCTCCTCCTGACTTTCTCCGGGTTTTCAGCAGAAGCTTCTTGGCTGGGAGGTGATCATGCCTGCAGCAGGGTTGAAGTGGTTTGGGTTTCTCTGCAGGACGCTTTAGTTCTGTCCCAGGTGGTTTAGAGGAGGAGGACTTCTCTCCCAGAATGCATCAGACCAGGAAAGTGTTGCACATTGAGCTGCAGGTGTTTTAAGAGATACTTGATGTTTCAGCTCCTGTTGAAGTGGGGCTTTGTGGAGTAGTTAAGGGTTGTTGCTGTCTTACTGACGGTCAGCAGGTTTATGTTTGTTCTTCCTGAGCTGAAGGGACTGATGCTAAGGCGCTAACTGCTAACAGCTGTTCAGGAACCAGGCCAGCTGCAGTTGACCACACAAACTGATTCAGTTGGATCATGTTGGTGCTCCCACTAAATCCTGATTATAAACTATTTGGGTTGTCTTGGCCCTTTAATCGCAGCCTGCGGGGTTTTTCCCTGACTGGGAACGAGAAAACAACCTGCTGAATGTGACAGGTAGTCAATCAGAAAGTGCTGTGACGTCAGAACAGAGGGGAATCCCAAACAGCTGATGTATCACAACTGAGAGTCCATCGGAGATGATATGTGGAAATGTTTATTATTAAATCTAAAGGTCATTATTATGTTTATTCAGTTAAAAATGTTAACAATAAAGAAACATATTCACCTCCAAATCATAGCACCACCAAATAGAGCGGCTGCTCCCGTCGTCTTTCATCCACCGCCTTTTATCTTTGTTACGTCTTTTATCTCTTAAAATGACTCCACAAACTATCACTATCACTTCTACATTGTCATCCGTCTTTGGTTATTCTAAATTCCCGCCATGTTGGGGGTTTTACTGGATTATCCTCTGGAATCGGGATGTTCCTGACTGGAATCGATTGGTGTTGCTCCTGCCTTGGACCCACGAACCGATCCAACCTGTTGTTCTTCTATCAGCTCTGTGGTCACACATGGACCAATACCAATTGGTCCACGGCCCGATTACGGTCCGCGGCCCGGGGGTTGGGGACCCCCGGGTCCGCGGCCCGGGGGTCTAACTGAATGTTTTAGAGCATTCAGCTATGAATGCTCTAAAACATTCATAACTGACTATTTTAACACCAAATGTACCTGAATATGAAGTATTAGTGGAAACCACAGAAACCAGCATCTACAGTTTAATTGTCTGTTTTTATGGCGGTTCAGCCAATCAGCACCAAAGAAAATGAAAGGCAGGGGTCATAAACTATTTTCATGCAAAAATAATAATACATATTCAGTTATATTTATGTTTATTTGCTTTTAATGAACATTCAACAAGCTGAACAGAGAATCCACGTGGTCTCTTAAAATGACTCCACAAACTATCACTATTGTTACGTCATCATCTGTTTGGTTATTCTAAATTCCCGCCATGTTGGGGGTTTTACTGGATTATCCTCTGGAATCGGGATGTTCCTGACTGGAATCGGTTGGTGTTGCTCCTGCCTTGGAGACACGAACCGATCAAACCTGTTGGACTTTTATCAGCTCTGTGGTCACACATGGACCACAGAGTAACCTTTTGTCAATACCAATGCATGCAATACTGCATGGTATGTCTGCTAAGCTTAAGATGGAACGGCACTGAAAGCAGCCCTTCAAACCAATCAGACACAAATACAATAGACACAATCAGATGACTGATTACCACGAGATAATAACTCAATAGTCCATGGAAAAACCTTTCATAGTATTGTATTAAAGCAGAAAGTACGGCGGCCACCGTAAGAAAGGCTTACAATATCAATAATACCACATGAACTGATCAATAGATTATTGCGAGGGAACGCAAAAGAAAAAATATTCCCCATGTCCCCTGGAGGGCTCCGTAAAGCTCAAGCTAAATATATGAATATGTTGGTAATTTATTTCCTTAATTGATTAAATCCTAGTGAAATGGAGGCAAACAGTAGTCTGTAGCTAAGCTAATTATGCTAACTAGTTGATGAGCTCACACAGTCTACTCACCTCTCTTGGAGAAAACTGGGTTATAACTTTATAACTTTTCTTAGCAGCATAGTAACCGGGGCCGGCTATACGCTGGGGCAACAAGGGGCAGGGCCCCCTCATCAAACGCCGAGTTTACCTGCGGCGGCTTTATTTCCCTCCTGTGCTGCCAGATCGATACTCCTCAACTTAGAAGCTGAATCATGAGTTTGAAAACATTTCTCCGTCGTGCCTGCTGCTAGCATGTGGCTGTTCTAAATGAAAATTAGCGCGTTCTTCTTTGATTTACAATTTTGACTTCCAATGATTCACTTCCTGCTAGGGAGCCCCCTGGTGGTTGAAGAGAAATCCACAGAAAAGCTGCACCGGGTTACAATCCGCCTGGTTCAAAGTTTAGGAAAAAAGTAGCAGCTTACAGTCCGGAAAATATGGTACCGTAGGTGAAATTGAATAATTTCCACGGCTCACCTGACGATCACTCACGGCACACTAGTGTGCTGCGGCACAGTGCCCCAAAGTTTCACAGGTCAGGAAAAGGTTTTAATAAAAAATATACCGAGGGAGTTGGAAGTAGGTCAGTTATGTTTCTTTGACTTCAACATCCTTAGCATGTTGTTTGGTGTTTCGGTTCCGTTTATAAGGCGAACCTCACACCAACTGTGACCCTCACACCAACACACCAGCAGGTGTTAAAGTTATGAACCCGCTGAGTTTACTAGTAGTAATGACTAAATAAACATCAAGCCAGAAATAAAACTGTTACGGACTGAATATTCTGTTCTTTATGTGGGAAATGTTTGGTCTCAACAAACTCATGGCACTTCAACAATAATATTTTACCTTTTATCTGGAAATAGTGTCTGTTTTTTCTTGCCATACGGTCCTCTGTATTAATTATTGCTCAAAAGGTCTTGCCATACCAGTTTATTCCTCTGTATTTACTTTAGTTTCTTAGTTTATTCTTGCATATTGTTCTTCATTCATTTCCATTTAGTTTCATTTGATTAGTATTATCCTCTCCTGGTTTATTACTATGTCCACTTTAGTTTATTTCCTGTTGCTACATTTATTTGATCATTTATTAACCATCAATAATCTTCACTCATCACCTGCTGCGCCGCCTAATCGTCATGTTTCACATCATGTGTTGATTTTTTACTGTTCAGCGTCGGATTCTTTGTTTTTATGCCATAATTCACATCTAGTTTGTTGCTCAGTTTTATGTCCTGCTTCTCCGGTTTCAGAGTTGTGTTTTATAAGCCGCTCTCCTCCAGAGCTGCTTGTTCAGAGCGAACAGCCGCAGGTGTGTTCATACAGGTGAGCCCAGAACCTGAACTCTGCTGCCGTAATGCAGCTTTACGGACCAGCTGGAAAATGAATTTCACATCATCCTGCTGTAAACCAGCCGGTGTCGCGGCGCATCATGGCGGCTCGGAGCCGGTAGATGAGCGAAGGAGTCAAACCGCCGCCATGGACACGAGAGCAAGGAGAGAATTCATGTGTTCACCTGACTGAAGGTGAATACATGAAGTTTAGACAAATAAGAGTATCTGTCAGCCTGGTTACTAAAGTGAACATAATGTCAGGTTTCTGGGTTTTTATTGTTACTGGTTCATTTTATAAACAACAGAAAATAATAGTGATCCTTAAATATGAGAAATATATTGTTGCATATTGTTGATATGTGATAACAGGTACGGGCAGAAGGGGGACACAGGGGGCCTGAGCCCCTGCCCCTTTTATCCTTGATGCCCCTAGTGCCTTTTTGTTTTTTATTATTTTTTATCTGTATGTCAGAGGGCCTGCTTTGCCCCTCAGTAGTGATGTTCAGCTAAATAGAATAATTTAGCTAAACATCCAGTCTGGCTCATAATGACTCTCAGAGCCTCCATGTTGTTCAGGGTCGGCGGTGAGGGGGGGGATCTGAGCCTCACTTTCAGATTATGGGCAACAATATGTTTCCATTCTCTGGTTTGTGGATACAAACGTAGGTCTGATGTTGACGTTAGACAAACTGTTTCCATTTCGTAAACCCTTCTGGCTCCTAAACACAGAAACGCTTCGGCTGCAGAGAAAAGTCCCGACTTCAACTTCATCAGGCTGCTGAACGCCCGGTTCGCTGCCGGCGTCTGAGTCGGCCCACCGGCACACAGAAGGGACATTTACCGCGTCGCAGTACGCACCTCAAAGCCCCGGTACCAGGTGGTACCAGGTACCAGGTGGTACCAGGTACCAGGTGGTACCAGGTACCAGGTGGTTTAGTTTGTAAAACACTTTGAAGTTTTCTACTAAGAAATGTAAAATATGATAAAATACATGTTTGTGTTTATTTGATTCCTATTCAAGACACTTTGAATGACTATACATGTAAAACAGGCGGCTACAGAGTATCTTTGTTTATTTCTGGTTGGTGGTGTCTCGGGATTTTTTCAATTAAACAATGTATCTTGGCTCAAAGCGATTGAAAAACTCTGATATGTGATACAAACTGATGAGGCTGAGCTCCACGATGAAGATGAAATGGAGTCAAATGTAGAAGACAAAAGAGATTAGAAGATATTGAATCTTTCATGATGCGTCAGTGAGGGAATATGAGGACCTGATGGTGAATCTGTGGGCCGACCAGTCTGGTCCGGTCCGGTCGGCTCGCAGGACAAACACTCTGAGTTCATCGCTGTCCTGATTAAACCCGTCTGCTCTTCAAATTTAAACTGTCCACAAAAACACAGAAATGAGGCAAAAATGCCAGAAAACATGAAGTCAAACTTTCATTTTCCATCTTCATTTTATTCTGTCAGAAGGAATAAAACAAATTTTAATCTGATTAAACATTTGAACTGGACAGGCTGCAGTGAAAACAAATATAAATATGAATTAGTGTCGGGTCATTGTAGAAGTGAAATGGGAATTATGGTTTCCCAGCAGAAGGAGTTTGTCTTACGACTCTGAACCCGGAACTGACAGGAAAGGGACAAACTTTGGGTCATAAAAACACCAATAACAGCAGGAATGTCGTTTTATGGTTGGCCTGGTGGATAAGCTGGGTTAGGAAGCAAAAGGTCTGGAGTTCCCAGTCAGCAGGGCCGGTTCTATCCTGGTTGTCCTGATGAACTGGGAGAATCCGGCCGGAAACGGCCTGAAGACGCGTCTCCTTACCGTTCCGCCCCAGAGGAACCAAAACGTCCAGACCAGAAACAGCATCAGGGAGGAGTTCTGGTTCCCAACACGCTGCTGGAAGGAAATCACTATTAAAAGTTATTATAAGAGTGAAAACTTGTCCTAGTCAAAACCTCTCTAGAAGTCAAAGTCAAAGTCTCCTCTAGAAGCTGGACATGGTCCTTGGTGACTCAGTCATTAGCAGAGTTTCCACCAGTGAATCGTAAGCCTGGCAGCCCGCCATGCTTTACTAGCCCCCCACCAGGCTAAACATTGCTTTTATTTTAGAAAAATTCATAATTTGGGGGAGGGAGACATTGTTTTTATTTCTTTTTTAAGCTGGATTGAAAGCATCTTTGTGGCTCTGAGCGTTTCAGACATGGAGCAGATTTATTCCTAATAGGTTTCTAATTGGTCCGCGCTCCGGCTTTAAATGCACCAATCACGGCTGGCGCTCTGCGCTGCCGCTGCTTTATCAGATCGAGCTCCTCCTGTCCGTCCAGCTGGACTCAGGCTGACCTGATGTCACTGACATCAACCCAGTGTCAGTTCTTTGTCTCTGGAGAACCAAACATGGAGGAAAGAGTCTGAAACAAACTGTTAGCTCTGGTTGTGCAGCTCTATGTGAACCACAGGAATGATTTATATCTGAGGATTATGCAGCGTCTCCATCTCCCCTCGCCGCCCAGCGGGTGGCGCTGTCTGCCCTGTACAGTTCATGTCTGTGTTCTGGTTGGTCGGAGCGTTAGCGGCTAACGAAGCAGCGCTAACCTCATCCAGCAGCTTCAGCCTCATCCTGCAGGGCCGGTCCAAGGCTGATGGGGCCTGGGGCAGAATCTGACTGAGGGGCCCCATCAGCAGCTCTAACAGCTTCTGAGTTACATTAATCTGGGAGACGAGGAGGAGCTGAACTGGCCAAGCTAAAAACAACCAGTTAGAATCCAGTTTAGTCATTTGGATTTGTGAACAAACAGCTCAAACTCAGGCTGTTGCTATGGTAACTACTGCTATGGTATCTACCTCATCCTGCAGGGCCGGTCCAAGGCTGATGGGGCCTGGGGCAGAATCTGACATACTTTAGATGAACCATCCCACCAGCCCTGTTTAACTCGACTCCGGTCGGTCAGCCTAGTCAAAGTCCAGTTTGGTCGGTGAGGTGTGAACGCTAACTGACCTCTGACCTCTGGTCCTCCAAACCTCGGTCTGGGTTTGGCTGAAGTGGACTCTGGTCGGTTTGAGTGTGAACGCCAAGTGGACCAGAGACGCTACATCAGCAGGAAGTGGACTACAGCGCAGGGCATTCTGGGTAAATCCAACCAAAGCTAACATGTTAGCCTAGCGCTAGCAGCAGAAATGGCTCCTGGTCTTTAGCCTAAAGAGAGAAAATCCTCCAACCGCTAAAATCCTCCATCTTGTTTCCATGGTGAAGCAGGAAGTTGCTCTCAGTGTCTTTAGAGGTTTTAGTGTCGTTTCCTCCAGTGGTTGTTGGTGCAGCGCCGCCACAGGCCAGGAGGGGAACAGCTGGTTGGACCCAGAGCAGCTGGAGGAGGAGCAGAAGTTCTGGGTCCAGTAGAACCGAAGGAGGAGAAACAGACTGAGTCTCACATTCAGCACAGAGCAGGTCAATTTTACATTAGATCAATTCTCATAATAATAACAATAATAGTAATAATAATAATAATAATCAAACTTTATGTGAGGCTCTTATTGTGAAGGTTTACAGGAAGTTCTTCCTCAGAATATTCTCAGTATTTTGAGTTCAAACAGGCCTTCAGGTGCTATAAAAGCTGCCCAGTAAACCTGATAAACTGGTAACCAGTTAAACCAGACCAGTCTAAGTTAGCTAATGCTAATGCTAACTATGCTGATGGTCTGAGATGATGCGTTCAGTGGCCCATCGGAAAACGGGGCATTTCAGGACCGTGATGCGTTTTAGCGGTGGATCCTGCTGAAGGAGCCATCAGAACATTTTACCCAGCTGGACCCGAGTCACATGACCCGAGTCACATGACCCGAGTCACATGACCCGAGTCACATGACCTGTCAGGTTTTCACATGAGGATAAAACATGAACTGTTTCCTCTTCTTCAGTTTCTCTGCTTGTTTGTACCTGTGAAGGGGGCGGGGCTTGTGTCCCAGTGGCCCCACCTGTTCTGCTATCATCTAATCCGGCTCCTTCAGGCGCCTGGAAGACGTTTCCATCACCAACTGATGTGATTCAGGAACAGAGTCAGACTGATAGTCATACAGACTGAGCATGCGTGTGGTGAAACCAGTCCACTCCCCAACCGGCCGCGTTCAGGCGGCAGGCTGAACTTTGACCCGCCGAGGTCTGGATGTCAGAGAGGTGGACCAATGGGAGCAGAGACTCGGACCCAGATGGACGGGGACGGTTCAGGAAGGGAGGCGGATCTCCTGCAGAACCTTAAAGCTGCAGAATTTAACTTTTATAAAATCTGTTTATGTCGCCATGTTGCCACAGTTTAATATGAGATGGATGATCTGTGAAAAGCTGCAGCTGCTCTGCCTCTTCCTCAACGTCAAAAACAGCCAATCAGAGCCAGGAGGAGGGGCTTAGTGCTGTCAATCAAGCTCAGGTAGCTGCTGCTAAATGGCAGAGAACAATTTACCCAAAACAGTTTGTCATCGGTGGTTATGCTAACTAGCTTAGCATTCATGGCAGACTGCTGTCAGGAAGGTGATTGACAGCGTTAAGACCTGCCTCTTGACTCTGATTGGCTGTCTCTGATTGAGAGGTTTATTTCTGCAGCTCTGTGAGGAGAAGGCAGAACTTTTTCTCACCTTTCGTCTCATGATGCCACGACAAGGAGATTAGAAACGTAATAAATGTAGTTTTTATAGAAGTGGCATACTGCAGCTTTAAGCCTGAGGTCATGAAGTTCTGGGGAGTCATCGGGTCGGGTCCCGGTTCCGTCTTTCAGCTTCTTCTCTGATAACGCTGCTGGTGTTTGATTCCCGGCAGGATCCAGTCATGAACCGGTCCCGACCCATTTACAGGCTGCTGACATTGAAACATCTGTTTGCTGTGAAAACCTCGGTTCTGAAGAATTAAAGCCCCTCTGATCTGACTCCAGAACCCGTCCGGCACCAGGAAGTGGGCCGGCAGACGGACTGGTTCTCCTGATGCTTCCTGGCCCAAACAGGAGGCCGATAATCAGACACAGGCGGCCGCAGAGCGTCTGTTTGCTGTAAAGAATCTGCCCTCTGACCCTCGTTGCCGCCCCCGGGCCTCGTTGCCCCCCCGGGCCAGAACCCGCCTCCTGCTTATCTGTGATCTGCCGTCATTCCAGCGTCTCGGAGGCGTCCGTGCTGCAGCCCGATGGTTGCCGCTCCGCTCAGTTTGCGATGTTGCAACACAACAGCTGCTCAGCTCCAAATATGGAGCTGCTTTCAGCGCTTTGTTTGGTTTGAGCTGGCGAACGCCGCCCTGAAATAAACTTTCACCTACAGATGGATTCTCCAGGTCCAGCTCCAGAATCGGAGCTTTCATCTTCTCTAGGAGCCATGTTGAAGGGAAAGCAGTCGCTGCTTCATCCTGTTTGTCCTTCAGCAGAACCAAATCTGAAGAATAGATCTCAGTGGATCCGGTTTACCTGAGAGTTTTAGGGTTTCAGAGTAAATGGACCGTTGTGGTTCTGGATGAGGATGTTTCTGCTCCCAAACGTCTGAATGGTTCCTCCCAGTCTGACTCTGTAAAGGAACCAGTTCAGCTTCCAGCGCCGTTCAGATCTGATCAGCTGTGATGAACACAAGACAACAGCTGGAGGTTTGACCTTTGAACCTGTTTTTACATAAGTTCCTGAAATCAGTGACAACTGAATGACTTAAACTGAGAGAACATTGGTTCTTGGCCAGAGCTGTGGTGTCAACATGGGATCGTTTTTATTTGGAGCAAATATTTCTGGTTCTGCTGATGTTAACTCAGGTTCTGTTAACTGAGCTGACCGGAACCACCAGCTTCATAGCGGTTCTGGCACTGAAGCTAACCGGATCTTCACACTGGAAACATTTCTGACAAGGCTGCATGGACAGGGTCAAAGGTCAGATAAGGTGAAGATTTTCTTAATAGAGCAACAGTGAAAAATGTTGGGTTACTGCTGCAGATGTTCAGGTGTTTCTGGTCCAATCAGGAGCCTTTAGGCGGAGGCTGGTGGTGTAGCAGAACCTTTAGGAGCGACAGACGAACGGCGAGGTTCCTTTAAGAAGGAGGAACTCGTCCAGGTTGTAGAGGTTTGATTCCTGAGAGACGGACCAGAAGCTGCAGCTGGAGACCTGACTAGAACCAGGAGGGTGGAGACACCAGGATTCTACACCACCTGGTTCTTCATTCCTTCACTGAGAACCTAGTTTATAAATCACTGAATGGATTAAAGTTCTGCTGCTGGATCAACCTGCTGGTTCTGGTTCTGACTTGGAGGAGCAGCTTTCAGCTTCTATACACTACAGATCTGGAACAAACTTACAGAAAACTGAAGAACAGCAGAAACCCTGAGCTGGTTTAATCCTGGTTTAATTAAGAATGTATCGTTAGCACTTGACTTAATGTAATGTTTGGATTGTTGGTTCTATGTTGCAGGACTTTGAAATGTTGTATATATAATGTGACTGATTGAGGTGCAGCTGGTCTGCAGCATGAATAAAATGTTTATCCACCATGTGATCTAGCCTGGTAAAACCCGGATCCTGGTTCTGCTTCCCCCTCTGGACCCTCAACCACAGAGAAACGTTAATGTTTCTAAACGACTGGATCTGAGATTACCCTATCGCGGAAGTTTGGCGGTGACGTTTTGCAGCTAGCTTCATTGCTATGAAGCTAACAGGAAGTTGCTTGGCTGTAAACAACCATCCTTCCACTACAACCAGTCAAACATCATTGCTAGCAACAAAATGTATTAATCGTTCCTGTTTAATTTCTCAATGTTTTACTTCTTTTCCACTGAAATGTCCTGAAGTTCTAAAACAACACAGAAAATGTACATATAATCATTCACAGCTTGTTCTGTTCACTGATTGGCTCATTCTGCTGGAGAAATTGATCTCAATGGGAGAAATCCCAGAAGGAGAAGAGAAGGGAGATGAGAATCAATGACCCAGCTGCCTGTAAGCTGGTCCAAATATTTCATAACTCTGATCTTCATGCTTGGAACATGGTTCATTTCCTGGCCTTCCTGCCTGAGGCGGATGTTGTCCGTAGTTCATGTGTTCTGGTAGCTCTTAGCTTGTTGAGTGTGTGCTGGGAGCTGGACAGGCGTCTCTGAATACACCCCGTCTCCTCTGCTCTGCAGGTGCTCAGTGTCTGGACCTCGGCAGCCGGGTCGTGTGCCAGTGTCGCTCGGGCTTCACCGGGACTCTCTGCGAGACCAACATCGACGACTGTGCCGGCAACCCCTGCCGCAACGCCGGCACGTGCCTGGACGGCATCAATGACTTCAGCTGCTTGTGCGCCCTGGGCTTCTCTGGGAAGGTCTGTTCGGTGCGCAGCAGCTCCTGCCACCACTTCCCCTGCAGCAACGGGGGAACGTGTTACACCCACTTCTCCGGCCCCGTGTGCCAGTGTCCGCCGGGCTTCATGGGCGCTCGCTGTGAGTACTCCCTCAGCATTCCCTCTCCGAGACCTCCAGGCGGCGGCGGCGGCGGCGACGACGACGCCTCTCCGGAGCTGATTGCCGCCGTCGCACTCGGCCTGGTGACTCTGTCGCTCCTGCTGTGCGCCTCCATCCACATCCTGCGTCAGCTGCGCCGCGGCAGGAGGCTGGCAGCCGCGTCCAGGTCCGTCAAGAATGACCTGGAGACGGTGAACAACCGCAGCGCTGTGATCGGCGGAGGCGTCCCCAACAACGGGAGCCTGGTGGGGGCGCCGCTGTGCAGCCTGAAGGAGAAGGAGGCCTTTCTTCTCCCTGGAGGTCCATGTAAAGTGTCCAACAAGGACGCAGCCCTGGCGGAGAAGAGCGGCGACAACAACATGATCAGAAACAAAATGGCCGACTGTAACCTGGCCAAAGAGGAGCAGCGCCTGGAGAAGAACAAGTTTGACCCGTAAGGCTTTGACAGTGTGATGGTTTTCTTTGTGCTTCCTGTTCTCTCTCAGCTCCATGTTTGTGTCTGGAAGGCAAGTAGAATCATGTTTCCTCTCTGCTGTGCCGACGTCTCACTGAGCGGTCCGGTCCTGATCCAAACCTCTGTCTCTTCTGCTCAAACAGTCAGAAACATGACTCCTCCATCGTTGTCCCTCCTCTCAGTTTGGCCAAGGACAGTCTGTGTAGAACCGGGCCCCATGGAGCCGGGCCCCAGCCGGCGTTCATCGTCCCTGAGCCCATGGAGCAGCGTGTGTTTGCCACTCAGGTGAGGCCCTAACAGGAGTTTATCGTCCATCAGCTCAGAATCGGACAAGTCCTCTGAGTCCTCTGGCTGCTCACCAGAGAGGCGACGGGACGTCTGGGTCCTGGTCCGGTCCTGGTCCGGTCCTGGTCCGGTCCGGTCCCAATGGGAGGATCAGCTGATCAGGTGCTTCCATCCCGGCTGCCCAGACAGTCTGTGAGGTTCTGTTGGGACCGGAACGAAGTCGGACCACTAGAACCCAGACTGCAGGTTTCCTGGTCTTCTGATGCTGGAACAGGATGTTAGCATGTTAGCATGCTCCTGAGGGTCAAAGGGCACAGCGCCAGAGGTTCTGGTTGTCTGGGAGACGGTGAATGTGTTGGAGGTTTGGAGCCAATCAGAATGAACGTGAAAAGGTCAAGATTCAGGGTCATCAGTCAGTCTGGGGTTGTGCTTCTGCAGATAGGGGAGCTCACTTAGCCGGTTCTATAGGGCCCGGCTCTATAGGGCCCGGTTCTATAGGGCCCGGCTCTATAGGGCCCGGCTCTATAGGGCCCGGTTCTATAGGGCCCGGTTCTATAGGGCCCGGCTCTATAGGGCCCGGCTCTATAGGGCCCAGCTCTATAGGGCCCGGTTCTATAGGGCCCGGCTCTATAGGGCCCGGTTCTATAGGGCCCGGCTCTATAGGGCCTGGTTCTATAGGGCCCGGCTCTATAGGGCCCAACTCTATAGGGCCTGGTTCTATAGGGCCCGGCTCTATAGGGCCCGGCTCTACAGGGCCCAGCTCTATAGTGCCTGGTTCTATATTGCCAGGCTCTATAGGGCCCAGCTCTATAGTGCCTGGTTCTATATTGCCAGGCTCTATAGGGCCCAGCTCTATAGTGCCTGGTTCTATATTGCCAGGCTCTATAGGGCCTGGTTCTATAGGGCCCGGCTCTATAGGGCCCGGCTCTATAGGGCCCAACTCTATAGGGCCTGGTTCTATAGGGCCCGGCTCTATAGGGCCCGGCTCTATAGGGCCCGGTTCTATAGGGCCTGGTTCTATAGGGCCCGGCTCTATAGGGCCCGGCTCTATAGGGCCCGGTTCTATAGGGCCTGGTTCTATAGGGCCCGGCTCTATAGGGCCTGGTTCTATAGGGCCCGGCTCTATAGGGCCCGGCTCTATAGGGCCCGGTTCTATAGGGCCTGGTTCTATAGGGCCCGGCTCTATAGGGCCTGGTTCTATGGGGTCTGGTTCCTGCAGGTGTCTTCTGCTGTCTGAACCATAAATCTTTGCATTTTTATGTGAAAAACTTTTTTGTTTTTCAATAAACGTCCTGATTCTTGATGTCGCAATGATCAGCTAGATCCAGTAGATCCATTAGATCCAGTAGATCCAGTTGATCCTCAGAGGATCCTGTAGATCTGCATCAGTCCAGACTGGCTGCAGGTTGGAAGCAGGTGATGAAGATTGTCTGTGTTCTTCAGGGAAGATTGAACAAACTGTTCAATGTCCATCAGCCTCTGAGGCTCGTTTGGTCTTCTGTCCTCGCCGGTTCTGACAGTGACGATCATGAGACCCGTTATCGGTTCCTGCTGGGGCAGCAGATCTGCTCGTTAGCTCCTGTCTGGGCTCCGCTGAGTGGGTCGGCTCAGTTCGGCTGCAGGTCCGGTCCGGTTGGGGCAGAGCATCACAGAACCCGGTCCAGTGATGGGGACGGAGAAACATCACTGCTTTCAGCCAGCAGGAGGCGCAGCAGCGGAGGAATCTGCCGTCTGGGTTTAACCCCCGCCTGAATGCGGACCGGACCGGACCGGACCGGACCGAACCGCGGCGACCTGTCGCACCGCAGAGTCTCACAGTAATATCATTACTGGGGGTCCGACCCAAATCCAGACCCGCCGGGCTGGGATCAGGTTTCAGCTGAAGTCTCCCCGCGTCCCGGTCGGCCCGGTTCTATAGGGCCCGGATGTTTTTACTGCTGGTTCCCGGTCGGCCCGGTTCCATAGGGCCTGAATGTTTTTACTGCTGGTTCCCGGTCGGCCCGGTTCCATAGGGCCTGAATGTTTTTACTGCTGGTTCCCGGTCGGCCCGGTTCTATAGAGCCCGGATGTTTTTACTGCTGGTTCCCGGTCGGCCCGGTTCCATAGGGCCTGAATGTTTTTACTGCTGGTTCCCGGTCGGCCCGGTTCTATAGGGCCTGAATGTTTTTACTGCTGGTTCCCGGTCGGCCCGGTTCCATAGGGCCTGAATGTTTTTACTGCTGGTTCCCGGTCGGCCCGGTTCTATAGAGCCCGGATGTTTTTACTGCTGGTTCCCGGTCGGCCCGGTTCTATAGGGCCTGAATGTTTTTACTGCTGGTTCCCGGTCGGCCCGGTTCCATAGGGCCTGAATGTTTTTACTGCTGGTTCCCGGTCGGCCCGGTTCAGACCCGGATGGTTCTGCTGCCGGTTCCAGTTATCGGTACAGTTTCCATCTACCTAAGATCCTCCTGGATGTTTTCTGCTTCCCAGGATTCGACCCAGTTTTGAGGTTCCTGAGTTTCTTCTCGTATTTAAAGGTCTTTTCTGCTCCTTCCCTCTGCAGCTGTTCAGGCTTGTTTGTCTTCTCTTCCATGAGAGCCACACGGCGGAACGTTTCTGGAAACGGATCATGTTTCGTCTTCAGCGCCAAACTCGGTTCGAAGCAACAGACAGAAAAACCAAAGGAGCCACTTAAAATTCCTGCTGCAACATCTGCAGCTTGAACTCGAGTTGAGCGAAAATTAAACCGTAGAATTGAAATCTGTCCTCATTACTTCACCTGAAGAAAGGCTCGTCAGAACCCGTCCTTGGTTCTGATGGATCTGAAAGTTGCAGGACGGAGTTGCCTGATGTTTGGTCGCCTCTCATCCATATATGGACTCACTTCCTGTTGGTCAGACAGGCCAGGCGATGAAACGACTTACTGATGCGTCTTCATATGTGATGAGGTCAGATGAGCCGTCTGAGTTCATCTTCACCTTGAGAAATGTTCCCTGATTTCAAAACTTTCCACTGCAGATGAAAATGTATTGATGTGATGACATCATGTGGTTTCTCGGTTCAGCTTGTTGAATATTAATGAAACTGTTAGCATTAGCATGAGCATGCTAATGCTGTAATTCTTACCTGAACATTTTCATTTTCATGAATAATTCAGATAATAAAGCAATAAAATTGCATGTGTAGTTTAATAAATCACCTTTAATTTTATGTTATGGTCCCATTTCCATGAACTAACAATCCTTATGAAACAAAAAACGTTTCCTTCCAGGAGATTCTGGGTGGAAGAAAACGATCCGGTTTCTATCGGTGAAGTTGATTTAACTAAGACTCAAATATCTATACATCTGTGGCTGTCTGGGGTTTCCTCCTGACTGATGTCAGTGACTTGAACAGAACTTTGATAGGTTGTTAGGAGAGCAGCTTGATTTTGTTACTGAACTGATGAGACACAGCAGGTAAGTGTTTAAGCTCCTTTCCACCCAGACTGCTTGCTGCCTGTTCCTTTCTCTGTGTCCGCTCGCTCCGCTGATGAAAACCCAACATCTGTGACTGGCACAACAAAACCCATGTATGGAGGCCTCAGTCCTCTTGGCGGCGGTCGCAGGTTCGATTCCCGGCCTGGCGACATTTCCCACGTGTCTCTCATTTCTTTCTGCTCCTGGTTTTGTACCCATAATGTCCAACTGAATGTGGAAACTCTTCAGACTCTTTGGGAAACCTGAAGTCTGTTTCATGACCAGCCTGTGTTTTTTCCTTTCAGGTGTTTCGATCTGCGCCTCGTCAGCATAAATGCCACTTCTGGTGGATTTTCATGGTTGATTTGAACCAGAATCTAGTAATATTGCATCTTAATTGTTCCAGACTCTCGGTGATCCATTGCTACAGCAGTTCAGATGAGAACCTGACATGCAGCTGCTGGCTAGACGTTAGCAATAGCTCTCTGTTAAATTCCCTCCACCTCATGCAAAACTTTACATGTTAGGAGAAAAACTGTAAATTCAAACTTGTGAACCACATTTTAAGCCTGAAGCGCTAATCATAAACACTTTATCTGCTGATGCTAAACCATTGTACCAACATAGCTAATGCTAAAGCACTCATTTCTATCATGTTGATGTAGCATGGCACATCATCCTTCCTGGACGGTTTCGCTTCAGACTGCTGACCTTTCACCCACAGCTTCAGCTTCACAGTTGATGAGTTTTGCTAACTTTGTTTGTTGCTAATTTAGCCTGATTGACTTTTGGCCAGAAAGCATGGACATCAGTAGATTTTTAACTGCTTACTGTAGAACAGCAATGCATTCTGGGTACAGAGTAAATGTCTAATTACTTGAATAATTCATAAGACAATAAGCAAAACTTAAACACAGATAATCAGCTTCATTCAACTGAAAACAGCAGAGTAAATTAGTGCTTTAGAGTTTATCTGGTTGAATTATCTCGGGGAAGCTAAAGCGCTAAACAAAACCTGTTTGCTGTCTGATTGTTTCATGTAAAATCAAAGCTCTAAGTCTTTAAAATGTTTATCTCAACACTTCATCATAGGTTATGTTTGTTAATCGTCGAACGGGTTTTCTTTGTTTTTAACTGTGTTACACAGACTTTAAAGGTTTTCTCTCCTTCTGCTGCTCAAAGGTGCTTCCACACGGCTCAGTTCCAGGAACTAGTCCCAGCCATCCTGACTAAACGTTTCTCTAATGAATGTCAGATCCCATAACCTTTTGCTCCTTGTTTTACTGGAAAATCCAATTATTAAACAAACGGGAAGCTGCAGATTGCAGAGGTGTTGAGTCCAGAAGCCGTTCACAACGTCTTCCTTTTCTTCAACTTGTTCTAACTTTAGTTTTTTTAATGGGCATTATTCTAATCTGCCCGTTATCGGCTCCAAATCCCCAGTTTACGTCTGTTTTTTTAGGTTTGAGGGTGAAAAGGTCATCCTGTATGCTGATGACTAACTGCTGTTTCTTGTGTCTTGTTCTCAGGTATAGCCCTGAGTTTTCAGACCACCAGTGGAGGAGCTTTCATGCTGGGGGGCCTGAAACGTTTCTGTCCTGGACAGAACAGCCAGAGGATCTATTCTACACACACATTTTTATTTAATATTTATTGCTGCTGCTCAATGGAAACAAGCAAACACCACAAAGACTCATTCTGCTTCAATAGTGACAATGTTGGGATGAAAGAGAGAGAAGATAAAGCCACACCATTTATCTTTGTATACTTTTAAATCCCCATTCAACTTTCTTTGCTTTTTTATATGAACAAGAATATGAATTGTCCTTCAATCAGAAACTGTTGTTTGACAAGAACGATCAAAAATCCTCTGCCTGATTTTGCAGGAACTGAAACTTTCTTTGAGCCATCTGGACTTTGTGTCTAAAAGCTGCTGAGATTTTAATGACTCCGAATATTTTTCTGATCATTTCGTCTCATTGCTTTCTTTTGGAACCAATCATGATGAAGCGGCCTGTTGGGAAAACCCAGCGCCAGTCACCGTAGAAAACCAGAAAACTCTCAGTCACCGTAGAAAACCAGAAAACTCTCAGTCACCGTAGAAAACCAGAAAACTCTCAGTCACCGTAGAAAACCAGAAAACTCTCAGTCCGAGCCATAAAACCTGGAATGCGTCGTTGAAAAGAGCAGCTCCAGGATGTAAAAACCTGTTTAGTTTTCCATGTTGCTGTTTTCCGATTCAGACTCTTCAGGTTGAACGATGTGTGAAGTCATGAAAACGTCCTGATGATGTTAAGATGTTTTGTTTTCCAGCCTCCCTGCAGCAGACAGTGAAAACGCTTCAGCCTCTTAAAAACAGTGCAGTTTCTGTACATATCATCCAGGTTTTCATTTTTAATTTTGTCTGCTGTAAATAATTTTGTATTTATGGAAGAGAATTGTATATATGTTCTTGTTAATGTTTCAGTCAGAATCAAGAAATATATATTTTTTCATAAACGAATCATAAAATATTTGTGTGTGTTGTTTTTACTGCAGTTTTCCGACTCATCCGAGCTGCGACTAAAACACGGAGCTGGATTATATTCCGGATTCACATGGAGCTATTTTTCCAGATCCGTTCATGTTTTGTTACAAAAATAACCCAGAAGTTTTATTAACCAGTTTAACTGAGATGTGTAAACGGTGCAATAATGATCATTGTTCTTTGGTTTGGCCCTCAGCATCACAGGTCCTCCTCTGTACCAAACTGTGGGTGTTTGGTGCTTTAGCAGCTCCGTTTGACCAGACATGGCCTAGTTAAAGTCCCAGCAGCTGGTAGGCCTCAGTGTGTTGCATCATATTTCTGCCCAGTGGAAACAAGAAGTCATAAATTAGAAACTAATGACAACATGAATCACTGTTTACATTTATTACCGTTTAAAATAGATTTATTTTTGAATTTCAAAGCAGATATTTAACTTTGACTGTAAAAAATGACACATTTTCCCATCTGACATTAAAATAAATTCTGTTTCAGGATGAACTGAATTATTTATTCTAAACGTTTCAGACTCGCTCTATAAAGGAGAAAATTATTGAAACGTTAATTTATTTAATCACAAAGTGAAAGATTAATAACTGATGGATGTTTGAAAGCCTTTTTCTGCTGATCATGAGGATTTTCTTTATACATTTAGCTTTTAAATATTGCATGAGAGCAATAAAAAACCTTTTTAAGAACAGAAATGTGGCTTAATACAAAGCATATTTAACACCTGCTTAATGTTTATTTTCATCTGACAAATTTATTCAACATGATTGTGGAGTCAGACTTAAATAAATTAGAAAAATGATTACAAACTGTTTATTTTTCACTGAGACGTCAGAGTAAAGCGGATGAACACAAATGCATGCCGCACTTTTAGGATTTTCACATCATGAAATAATAACTTCCTAAAGATGATTCAGGCAAAACAGTAAATAAAATTAAATAAGTTTTTTGTTGTAGGAAGGTGGCGATACGTAAAGGTCAGAGGTCAGGAAGAATCCAGAGTCCTCAAAGAAAAACGTTTCTCAGGAAGTTCTGGCTGCAGAACCGAGCCGTGTGTGTGTGTGTGTGTGTGTGTGTGTGGGAAACAGAGATGAAAGCAGAGTGAGAGTGAAGATCTCCCACACC